>JBBPBR010000006.1:7714921-7735467 GCA_037974775.1 Cicer pinnatifidum
ATTATCAACTAAATAATTAAAAATATAACCCAGTTAGACAAAAATTGAAGTATAACTATGTGTACACTTAACATCATTCAAACTCACAAAAAAAAAATATCACATTTACTAGATACACGCATATACACGTTAAATTGTCTAAAATCTTATTATTTAAATTATTACACTAAAATAGTATTATTTTCATAAAAATATATAAAATAATATAATATTTGTTATTTATATCACACGTTTATTCTAATATGTAATTAGTACATCATAGAAAGCCCATATATAAAGAACATTAATTTCAAAATTAATCAACATATATAATTTTAACACCAAATCAATTATTTAAAATTCTATTTAATTAATGAAATAATTTATTATAAAATTTGGGGTGTTACAGAATCTCTTTTACAAATCATATTCTAGGATGTTACCTAACAAGTAAAAAAGGTGTCAACATGTTTACTCCAAATTCTAACAATCACATATTGGAAATAAACACATACAATCATCTCTCAAAGACTTACATAGTTCTGACGATGATCATCCATGAACATTCTTAAAATCAGGTACATCAAAGGATGAATACAATCTCAAGATGAGGATAGACGCAGAGGATATCCTCATAAAAAAATTGACACATACAGAAAAGTACAAAGGTACAAAAAGGTGAAGTACTTGACATGAAAGGCACACTAGTCAAACTGGTTGGAAAAGGGAAAGCAAAAAGCAACAATCACATCAAGACTCAATAAAATAGAAATGTCATCCTCGTACTTAAATCACATATGCGGACAGACACATAGGATAACCAACACTTACAAGAATATGAACTTATGTCCTCTATGTTTGACGATAAACAATACTAAAGAGATGATGGATTTATGTCTTCTATATCAGAGGATACATAATACTGAAGAGAGGATGAATTTATGCCTTCTATGTCAGAGGATAAGACATACTAAAAAAGAGGATGAATTTATGTCCTCTATGGCAGAGAATGAACAATGCAGAAGAGAGGATGAACTTTTGTTGTTTATTCATCCTCATTCGTGGGAAAATGAGTAAAAGATACCCAAATACAAAAAGTGATGTCCTTAACTCATAAAGCAAGACACTACAGTTGTTCAAAAGAAAAAAAGTCAAAAATGACAAGTCACAATCAGAATTAATGAAAGCTTCATCCTCGTACAAACCATATCTGAGGATGGACCACTGTAATCATCCTCTCAACAAACTTAACAAGAGGATAAAGACTAAATGAAAATTTTGCAAATAAAGACAAATACAAGAAAACTAAGCAAAGTCTCCAACGGCTATATTTTGGTAACCCATATGTTTGAAGCTCCAAAGGCAACTATAAATAAAAAAGTATTAATCTTCAAACGTTAAAAGAATCATCTACAAAAAAACATCTAAGTTATTCAAGTTTATCATCATTCTACACACTGTTCCAAACTTAATCATATCAGATGATCATTTTTATAGAGTGTGTTATATAAAATTTCACATCACTACCTTATCTTAGAAAGTTGTAATTTGATCCCAAACAAATCAAACACATTACTACTTGTATATCCTCAAGTTTATATAAACTTGAGTTATTTTGTAAGTCTATCAAGGCTAGTAAAATACAGTTTTGTAATACTAGTGAGACTAAGAAAATACATTGTTGAGAAGGTGTAGATCAAAGGGCTAGTTTATGAGCACTTGTGAAAATCTCACAAAGTTGTGAGGACTGGAGTAGTCTATATTAGGTGAACCAGTATAAATTATGTGTGTGAATCTTCTTAAGCTTTAATCTCTTTATATTTATTTTATTCATATCATTATCACACTTACAATACATATTTCGAACTCATGTTGTTCTCCTTTACATCATCATCAATAAGAGGAGGATTATTTTCATCTAACCATCATTACTCCAAAGACAACTTGAGAGGATATTATTAGTGCAGGAACTATATTTTAAAAAGGATCACAATTCAACTCTCCTTCTCGTGACATTCACTTGCATTTCAATTGGTATCAGAGCTCTGTCTCTAAGGTTTGAGCACTTAACAACGTAAGAGGAAAAGATCTAGGAAGAAGTAATGTCAAAAATTTCAAAGTATATACCTAAAGGAAAACATCACAAAAAGAGAAAAATGATTGAACTTAAAATAACTTAAAGTCCTCTAAACAAAAATTAATCGTTAGAATTAGAAAAGAAAGAAACTATTATGTGTCCAAATTCAAATTATAACTAATGAGGTAATTGTTTATGAACCATGTTCTTTATGTACTGTTGTGATAGTTGAAATAGATAGCCTCTTAAATGACTCAAATATTTTATCTCAAAAATGTACATTTCTAAAAACTAAGAATGATTAATATGTTACAATCATTCAAGATTTACTGTAGTCTCATTTTAAAATGTTCGAGCAACAAAAAGCTCTTAATGAAAGGATAGTCGGAACTTATCCTCAACCTCCAAAAACTAAAATAGAAAATGTTGTTTTAAAAAATAAAGTTGATGAACTAACCAAAACACATAACTAACTTTGTAAAATCTACTGAGACCTTTCAAAATATTATGGGATCTCAAAGTGGAATATTTTCCAAAGCTGGGATTGGTTTTGAAAGTTCTAAAAAAAAACTTTATGAAAATTTATTTTCACCTCAAAATATTGAGAATAAAAGTAAATGCTCTCATTGCTAAAAAAATTCGACACCTTTATAAAGACTGTTATTTCAAAACAAAACAAAAAATTGAGAAAGTAAAAAGAATATGTTCTTATTGTGAAAAACATTTACATTTTGAATCTACATGTTACCATAAGAAGAAAACATTTGCAAAGAGAAACACTAACCATCAAGGAACCAAATCCATATGGATTCCGGAATTACTACTAACTTGTGTTTCTCATAAAAGATACTCCAACAACTTCATGTTTCTCATACAAGACATTGCAACACCACCGAAATAGAGTCAAAAAAAATGATGAATAATTGTAAAATATTTAACAAACATATATGTGATAGTGCTACACATTGTATTGAAAATAATAAATTTAAGTGTTTCATTTTAGCTGTAAATTGTCCATCTTTTGCATTCATTTACTTATCCATAGTGAATGCCAAAGTGTTTCATTTATCCTTACCGCTCTTGGACTTAAGTTATGATTGTATGAACCTTTGGAAAAATTTCAAAATAAAAAATAAAAATAAAAAAACAAATTAATATGAACGACTAAAGTGCCTCCATATACAAAGGAAGAATACCTTGGTCTATACAAAATGAATAAAGTTCAAATTTGATAATATAACAGTTTATTTGATAACTACTTCCTATTATATACTATATCAATTTCTATTCTTGAAACAGAAAACAACAACAAGATCTAAATGCCCACTATCAATCAACCATAAACAAAATATTTCAATAAGCAATATAATCTAGATTAATTGTTTTAATAAGAAAGTGGGATTAGAGTTCGGGATTTTGTAAAATTTAGGGATTTTGTGATTTAAACACAATCTAACCATGTAAGAAGTAAAAAATCACCTAAGATGAAGAAAAAGGAACATGACGGTGGAATGGCATTCCATCAGTAATGATACTATGTTAGGTCGTATACCAACAATGACACAAAAGATAAAAATGAATCAGTTTAGGAGAATAAACCACAAGGAGGATATAATGTTTGAATCCAAAACGAAAAGAAAGGGAAAACAGTGACCGAAAAACTAACCCACAACAGAGATGGTGGTTTGCTGTGAGAAACAAGAACCCAATGCTCGTTTTCCTTGGGAAAGGTAATCGTAGCCCGAAAAAGACGATATAAGGTAGTGGTCCAAAATTCCGACTTCTTTAGTATAAAAATAAATTGATGGATTTTGTAGAGGAGATGAAAATGAAAAGATTGGCGGCCACAATTAGATGGGACTGAAAACATAAGGGGGGAGGTGATTCCATTTTGTACTTGTTACATAAACATTCATATTCACATATCTAAGAAAAGACTAGAAAGGTTAGTAAAAAATGAGATCCTACAAAATATAAATTTTATTGATCTTAGATTATGTGTGGATTGCATTAATGGAAAGTATAACTAACATAACAAGAAAGGTGGAGCAACAAACTTCTTGAAATTATACACACTGATATATGTGAACCTTTTGACATTTCATCCCTTGGTGGAGAAAAATATTTTATATCCTTTATTGATGACTTTTCACGTTATGGATATGTCTATTTGCTTAAAAAAATGTCTCAAGAAATTAATGCTTTTGAGATTTATATTAATAAAGTTGAAAGACAATTAGAAAAGAAAGTGAAGGTCATAAGATCTGATAGAAAAGGTGAACTTTATGAAAAAAACATTGTGTAATGGGACAATGTCTAGAGCCATTTACAATACTTTTTAGAAGACACGGTATTCGAACACAATACACAATGTCATACACAACACAACAAAATCGTGTGACAGAAATATGTAATCAAACACTAATGGATATGGTTAGGAGTGTGATGAGTGACTCCTTATTGCCCAAATTTGTGTGGATGTTTGCATTAAAAACTACTATGTATTTATTATATATAATTCCTAGCAAACCAGATCTTAAAACTCATTTTGAGTTGTGGACAAAGAAGAAACCGAGTTTAATTCACCTGCAATTTTCAGGTTGTCCAACAAAAGAAAAAGTATATATTTCGAATGAAACGAAATTAGATTCTCAAAGTAAGTGGGTACTTCATTGGTTATTTAGAGAAGTCTAAAGGGTATATATCATTTATTGTTCTAACCATAGTCAAAGAGACAACACAATGTTTCATAAAGGAATTTTAGGTAAACATTATTTTACCTATAAGTGTTCCTTCGTCGACAATCGTTTTGAATGATGTTCCAAATATTGTTGTTAAAAACTCTAACATTAATTTACGAAATTTGAATGACAACACACCTAATGAAGAGGCTAACTCACAAACGTCTAAACAAAATGATTTTCAAGAGGTTCCTTTAAAAAGATCTCAAAGAGAAAGACAATAAGTTATTTCTAACTATTATGAGACTTATTTACAAGAGTCCGACATTGGAATAAATGAAGGCCTAATTTAATTTTCATAAGCCATAGACATTTTTTAGTTAGAGAAATGGATTGATGCCATGAAAGATGAGTTAAAATCCATGCAAGAAAATAAAATTTGGGAAATTGTTGAATTGTCAAATGGGGTTAAACGAGTTGGTTGTAGGTAGGTCTTTAAGACCTAGCATGACTCAAAGGGAAATATTGAATGATATAAAGTCTGATTTGTTGCTAAAGGATATACTCAAAAGGATGATGTTGTTTATAAAACAAACATTTTCTCCAGTCTCAAAGAAGGACTTATTGCATATTATCATGGCACTTATGGCTCATTATGACTTGGAGTTACACCAGATGGATGTCAAAACAACCATTTTGAATGGTAGTCTTGAAAAATAAGTTTATATGAACGAACCTAAAGGTTTTCCAATTAACGGAAATGGACATCTGGTGTGTAAACTTAATAAAATAATATTTGGACTTAAACAAGTCTCAAGGCAATGGTATATTAAGTTCAATGATACCATCACCTCTTTCGATTTGAAGAAAGTCTAGTTGATATATGCATAAATCCAAATCAGTAGGAGTATGTTTATGTTTTTGATCATATATGTTGATGATATTTTGCTTGCAACTAATAGTTTAATCATGTTGCATGAAACTAAGAATTTTTAAATGAAGGGGTGAAGCGCCCTATGTGATAGGAATGGAAATATTTCGTGATATATCACAAGGATTGTTGGTATTGTCTCAAATAAAAAAATAAAAATAAAAACTATAGAGAAATTTAACATGGAGAATTGTTCTGCTTGAATTGTACCAATTCAAAAAGGGGACAAATTTAGTCTTATGCAATGTTCAAAGAATGACATAGAGTGAAATCAATTGGAATAAATTTCATATGGTTTTGTATAGGTAGTCTAATGTATGTGCAAACCTGCACAAGGCCAAATATTAGCTTTGCGGTTGGAATGTTATGCAGGTATCAAAATAATCTTGAAATTGATCATTGAAAAGTTGCAAAGAAAGTTTTGAGGTATCTGCTAGGAACTAAGAAGTATATGCGCATGTATAGAAGATCCAATCAATTAGAAGTAATTGGATATACATAATCAAATTTTGGTGGATACGTTGACACAAGGAAGTCCACTTATGGATATTTATTCCTCCTTAGAGAATGAGCCATATCATAAAAAGTGCTAAACAATATGTTTTTGTTTTAAGGTTTAGAGTAGTTGACCTATGACGCTGAAAATATATTGTAATAACTATGTAGCAGTATTCTTTTCAAAACACATGGAGTTAAAGTATTTCTCTATCAAGGAAGAAGTTCATAAACAAAGAGTATCCATATAGCACGTTAGAACATACCTTATAATTGTTGACCCAAAAGACATTTAAGTAACATGTTCAAAGAATGGGTTTTGGTTGTCGTATTGAATAATGTATTTGATGATATTGATACTTTGAGCTCTTTATGATTATATATTTATGTTTCTAGTTATTGTACACGAAAATTCAATTATGAGTTATGACATGAATGTCATAGAAACACTTATGGGGCCATAATGATATTTTATGTCTCTAAATACTTGTGTCGTTGAGCCATAGTGTTTGTGATATATGGAAGAAAATTTGTTTTAGAAAATAATTATACATGATCGTCATAACACACATTTAGTGTTTTATTATATATTAAGTTGAGTATGTATTCACTAGATTTGATTTGATGCAATAATTTTATGTATCATACTTATGTATGAGTTTTTTTAAAGATTTAGAAAAATGGAGAATGTAAGAATTTTTATGGGTTTATAACCGTCCAATTTATTGGCCTAAAATAAATTATAGTAATCAATAATTTTAAGAGTTAGCAATTGAAAATACAATTGTTATAATAACCACTAAATATTAAGATATAACAATTGGAAAGACAACAATTTTAGTAACCACTAAATAACAAAGGAATCAATATCATTCGTTGATACTGATATTTGTTGAACGTCTCAAATTAAATAACACTACCTATAAATAAATATTTTCTCAGCCCAAATAGACACATTCATTTTCTGTTTACGTACATAGAATAATTTCATTCTTACATGTGTCTTAGAAAATCGTAAAAGGAGATAAACCAATTTATGTTATCAACTTGTTGCGAAATAGTACGGCTTCCTCCTCGAATCCATGTATGTGAAAATCATAAACCTCAAGATCTTTACTTTGTTGAATGTTTACTCTAAAAGTTTATTATAACACTTAAGTTTTACAATTAATACATTAACAAGATTGATTAGGAAATTATATTTTCTTATTTTATGTTATTGTTTGTCTATAATGTAATGTCTCCAAAATAATCAGTTTAATTACAATTATGTCCTCTATTTTCTCAATTGTGCGATTTTGATCCTCTTTATTTAAAACAAGTGATTTTGACTCTTCACATTTATCCTTTGCTTGATTTTGAAATATCCACTTGTTTTTCTCAATTTTTTTAGTGATGTGACATGATATAGTGAACCTTTAATCACTCGACGTGATCTTTCTTTTCTCTTATGTGTTATATTATGTTTTTATTTTGTTTTTGGTGTTTAGAGGTGTTGTAAAAAAAAATTTGTTTTTATATAAAACTTCTTGATAAATTTTATTTTTGCTATAATTCATAATAATTATCATGAATGATGTTGAAAGTTGATTTTTCATTGTACAATGAGTGGCATTTAGTGTGTATTATTTCTTTTAGGAAAATTGATTGGTTGAATTATAACTTGAACCTAAAATTTAGCTTTGGATCATTAATTAATTTTTTGTTAAAATTGTCACAACATCCAATTTGAATAGTGACTTCACTATTTTTACAAAATACATATTTTTCACCAAAACTATGAAAACTATAGGACTCTATACTAACAATCTCTTCTAAATTTTTAGTACCATCTCTATAACAAATGGAATGGATCAAATTTCTTTGAAGAGTTATACTAATTGTAACATGTAACACCTAATTATGTAAATTTAACGATTGAGATAATAAAAAAAAACTTTTATATTTATATATGAGAATAAGATATGGATAATAATAATAATAATAATAATAATAATAATAATAATAATAATAATAATAATAATAATAATAATAATAATAATAATAATAATAATAATAATAATAATAATAATAATAATAATAATAATAATAATAATAATAATAATAATAATAATAATAATAATAATAAATTATCCAAAAACGAAATCTTTAAAATAACTAACCTCGAAACAAAATGCGATGTACACATTATGTCTATTTATTCTTGATTAATTTAAAGAAATTACTATTTTCAAAGGAGATGATACTTCTCAACTCTCGACGTTCTCAACAGTCTCAGTTTCAATATCTGAAAACAACACTTTAATGAGATATTAAATCTCAGTAAATAATACACGTAATTTTAGAAACAAGAATTGTTCTCAACCAGTACGATAATCGAAAAAATCGATCATGGCACCCATATTCTTCTAAAATTATTCTTTTGAAATATAAATAGTATAAATAATTTATAGAATAAACAATTACTTTCAAAAATATATAAACTCAACCACTTAAAATCATCGACAATTCACATCTATAATAACAAGATAAATCAAATACACACATTTATTCTACAAAACATAAATAAATCAATTCAATGTTGTCCCATTGTTATATTGAGATGTACTATTTCCACGAAGTGAATATAATCTCTTCATGTAGAGCACCAGCTCATCTAGTGTGGGGTATAAGACCCCTCCATGTAGAGTTTCAAATTCATCTCATGTAGGAGTATAAAACTCATCTATATGGAGTACATAACTCATAAATAACTATATGGTACAAGACTCATCCATATGGATCGTAAGCTCATCTCAAACACATACGATAAAAGTAATTCAACTTTAACTATCATCATAAAATCATAATTAAAATATAATATTTTATTTAAATACACCATAACAACAATCATTTAAATACACATAATATAAAATGATCTTTCAAAGAATGCATATTGAAATAATCATAAAAAAAAAAAAAAAAACAATTTAACAAATAAGATAGTAAATAAATCTATTTCATAATCTAAGATTGTATTTCATAAACTCCTAGAGTTAGGTTTTCAATCAAAAATATATTTTTATAAAATTTTCTATTCAAAATATCTAACTCTTTTCTCATCACAAATTCTCAAAATTAATGAACCATAGAAGGGCTATAGGGTGTGATTATTCACTTGTTGAGTCAAAGGTGAATTGAAATTGATCGATACTCTTTTGATTAATTCAGTAGTTGTTTCCCTGATGTGTAATTTTCTCGTTCTCTATCTTTTCATGTGTGATGGTGTAGCCTATTTTCATTTGAGAGTATACTTAAGTGTAACTTCAGTGTTGCAATATTATAGTTGTATATAATATGACGCCAACAAATATCCATTTTTAAAGGACACTCGGTTTGGTTGAGTTTGTGATACTTAATAATAAGTGGATAGCATAACCATAGTCAATTTTTTTTTTTAATAGAGTAGTAATAGGATTAGGATGTTACTTTTTCTCCCTTCTAGAAAGAAATTTTGTCCCTGAAATTTACATCAAACTGAATATAACTAAAACAACATCGCTGGTGCAACGCAAAAAAGCTTATGTACCTACGTCGACGAGATTTGGATACTAACATGTGGTTATTTCTTCTAGTTCCAAAGTAGCCTTCTTTAGGGTTAACCATTCCTAAACCACTTTTACCAACATGATCACTTTATTCCCTAGAGTTTTGGTACTCTTACAAATGATCTAAATAGGTCTAGGCTTAAAGATTAAATCATTTTTCAATTGGACTAACTCAAGAGCTATCACATGTGAACTATTCGACACATGCTTGGAGTTGAGAAATATGAAATACGTCATGAAGATCAAATAAATGTGGAGGGAGAGCTAATTGGTAAGTAACAGCTCTACTCTTTTTAAAATTTAAAAAAGAACCAATTAAATGAGGGTTTAACTTTTTGACTTTCATTGATCTTCCCACCCCAGTGTTAAGAGTGACTCTCAAGAATACTTGAAATTCTTGCAGTTTTCTTCTCTCGTCAGCGTAACTTTTTTGCCTACTTTGCGATGTACGCATCCTTTTCGTAATTAGTTTAATTCTACTAATGATCTCTTGCACTAAATTAAGTCCTAAAAAAGACTTATCCCCAACGTCACACCAACATAAGGGAGACCAACATTTTTTTCCATAAAGACCCTCTTGTGGGTCCCTATCTGATACTATAGAGCTGGGCATACTGTGTAAATTTATTATCTCCTTAATGTAGAGATCAGCTAGTTTATCCAAACTATAGGTTGCTTTAATTGGTAAGAAATGGGTTGATTTGATCAATCAACCAACTATCACCTAAATGGCATCAAAACCCAATAATACATCTTAGGAAAACCGATCACGAAATCCATAAATATCCTCTCTCGTTTCCACTTAGGAATTTATAAAGGTTGCAATAATTATGATGGTTTTTGGTGATCAATTTTAACCTTTTGTGCACTAGACACTTAAAGCTAGCTACATCATTTTCATTTCCGACCACCAATATTTTCTTCTCAAATCCTGATACATCTTACTTATTCATGGGTAGATCGTGAAATTAGTTTTATAAGCCTCCTCTAAAATCTTATACTAAGACTTTCATCTTTAGGAACAATGATTTTGTTCTTAAACAACACTAAATCGTCAGGAGATAAGATAAAATCCTCATTGTCCACAAAAGGCTGCAGTTATTTATCTAAGAGTTGTTCTATTTTAATTAGCTATCTCAAGTTACTAGTGATTTATAACCTATTTAGATTCAAGCTTAAAGCATTAAGGGGCACATCAAAATTCATATCTTTAAACTCCTTTAATATATTTGTCTCTTGTACCATCATACAAGCCACATGTAGGTATTTTCTACTTAAAGCATCAACCACTACATTAGTTTGCCCATATTGATATTTCAACTCAAAATCATAGTCTTTAAGAAACTCATTCCACATTCTTTGCCTCATATTTCATTCCTTTTGATCAAACAAATATTTAATGCTCTTATGATCACTAAACCCTCAAATTTTGATCTATACATGTAATGCCTCCAAATCTTAAGAACAAAAACTACACCTGCTAATTCAAGATCGTGGGTTGGATAATTTGCCCTGTGTAACCTAAGTCGTCTAGATGCATAAACTACCACCTTTCCTTCTTGCATTAACACACGCCATAAACCATTTTTAGAGGTGTTTCAATAAACCACAAAATTCATGGAAGGGTCGAATATAACTAAAATAGGTGGTGAAACTAATTTAGCCTTAAGCTCTTGAAAATTATCCTAACATTCTTGGTCTCACACAAATGGTTTTCCTTTTTCTAGTTAACTTGGTGAGAGGTAAGTCTAGGCTAGAAAATCCCTTTATAAATTTCTGATAGTAACTCGTCAATCCTAGGAAACTCTTTACTTCAATCACTGATTTAGGTTGCGACCAACTTTAGTATTGCATCTACCTTACTAGAGTTAATTGTTACTCCTTTACTAGAGATGGTTTATTCTAAAAAATTCACCTCCTCAAGCCATAACTCACATTTCTCAATTTTCACATACAAGTTATTATCTCTCAAAACATGTAATACGATCTTCAATTGTTTCCCAAGGTCATCCAAGCTTCTGGAGTAGATTAGAATATCATATAGAAACACAACAATAAACTTATCTAAGAAAGGTCTAAAAAATCGATTCATATAATTTGTAACACCCCGACCATTACCGTTATCAGCAGTGCTACCTCACGATCTTCTCACTCCCCCTATCCACCCAGTGGAAATAGCGAGTTTCTGTCTTCTGTGGGAGCTCGACACATGGGGGATAAGCATCGCCTTCACACAGTCCCACTACCAATTGAGTTGACTCAATTGGTAGTGGGATTGTATGGAGGATGTGCTTATCCCCCAGGTACCGAGTTTGAATCCCACTGAAGGCAAAATCTCGCTATTTCCACTGGGTGGATAGGGGGAGTGAGAAGATCGTGAGGTAGCACTGCCGATAACAGTAATGGTCGGGGTGTTACATAATCCATAAAAGTAGCAGGTGTGTTGGTAACTCCAAAAGGAATCACTACATACTCGTAGTGTCCATATCTTGTCTTAATAGTTTTCTTAGGAATATCTTCACTTTTGACCCTAATTTGATGGTACCAAGACTTCAAGTCTATCATAGAAAATACTGAAGCTACCCTCAACTAATCTAAGAGATCATTTATCCTAGGAAAGAGATATTTATTCTTAATGCTAACTTGATTCAACTTTCTATAATCTACATAACCTTATACTCTCATATTTCTTATTCACTAAACGTATTGGAGCTCCCCAAGTTGACATACTAGACCTAATGAATCATTTTCCTAATAAATATTCAAATTGTTTTTTGGATTCATCCAACTCTAGTGCTGATATCTTATAAGGTGCTATTGATACTAGTCAACTTTATGTTATTAAATAAATGGAAAACTATAATTCTCTGTCTTGGGGTAAGCTATAGACATTTTTAGGAAACACATCTGGAAAATCACAAACTACAAGCATTGTCAATGTTAAATTATTCTCAACCTCTAACTTTGAAGAAAATAAGAGCATGTATCCTTGACCTAGCTCAACTAAATACATAAGTCAGTTTAAGGCATACACAAAACATTCAAACAAAGATGAATTGATAGTCATAAGTTAGGCTTTCCCCCCACTCTTGCAACATCTAGAAAAATATTTGATCTTTCAACATTTAAGACATTTACTTTTGTCGTTCGACACGATTGATATACATGATTGAATCCACACTATTCGCACCCCTTACTCTTACTACTTCAAATTTGTCCTTGCTTGTCCTTTGGAATTGTGGACACAAGGTATAAATTCTTCATAAATTTATTGTCCTTGTTATGGATTTCGTTCCATTGGAGTTAAGCTTCTCTTTCGGTTTCTCAGTTTCTAGCGTTTGCATCTTCTGTTTAGCCACCCTAGACTTGTTTACCAAAGTCGGGTAGTCATAGATCTCTATAATTTCAATAAAACTTTGTAGCTCAGGCTTAAGTCCTTGCTCAAATTTAGTTGCCTTCCATTCAAGTTGTGGATTGCCCCTACAATAGAGAGAGTATCTTGATAGAGCTTCAAACTTGGAGACATACTCTATAACTGACATATCTCCATGAAGAAGATGAAGAAACTTTATTTCCTTCGGTATGCGATCATTATGGAGAAAGTACTTTTCTAGAAATACCTCTTTAATCAAACCTATTCCAAGTAATAGAAACTCCATGTGTCAACAGACCTCCTCTAGCACAATTCCATCAATGCTCAACATCATACTCTAACATACAAATGGTGAGGTCCACTTTCTAAGTGTCAACACAACACATGACTATAAAGATTTTCTCTAACTTCAGCAACCACGTTTGTTCTTAACTGGATCAGAACTACCACAAAAATATGGTGGATTGTTCTTTCGAAATTTAGAAAGTCCAATATATTGAGAGTTTATGATTCTTACCGATTTGACATTAGACCATCTCAAATGACGGATAGTCTTCGTCTGTTCTTCGTGGATACAACTATTAAGATGAGAATCTCAACAAATGTCTCATTCGTCCCACGTTTGTTACCCGTCATAAATATGCACACACCAATTAAATACTGAGTTGACCAGACCCAATATCTAACATGTGTGAATGGTGGTGCAACCTATTTTTATTTGAGAGTATATTTAAGTGTAATTTGGTGCTATAATATTATTGTTGTACATAATACCACGCCAACAAATTTCAATTTTTAAAGGACACTTAATTTGAATGAGTTTGTGATACTTAATAATAACTAAATAGCATAATAATAGGTATTTTTTTTAATAGAGTAATAATAGAATGTTACATTAATTTCATTCAATAGTATCATATCAAATAAACATTATTTTTCAAAAAATCAATCATTTAATTAAAAGTTACTACCATAAACATCATATCTACAAATTTTATTTTTAATCTATAATTATTTTACATGTGAACAAGATGTTTTAAGATATGTCTATACATATAAATAATATGGAGACATGAGCATCATGTTATTTCACTGTAAGGCTCTTGGAAAGGCAGTTAATAAGTAATAAAAGATATGATTGGTATCTAGTTTAATGATCTACTTTCTATGTAACTTTTGAAAGTGAGAAAATAGGGATAGCTATAAATGTCCTCCACTCTAAGAATGAGAATATTAGACATGACCATGCATGCATTAGTTGCATTGCATACTCAATTGATTAATTAATGGAGAAATGACATAGCCTCCTGATCAGTCATATGAAAGCAAAGATTCTTCATCTTTAATAGAAAGACTGTTATTTCCCTATCGAGTGCGCACCTTAGCTTCTAAGCTCAGCCAATTAAAGGTGGAATTCAAGGCACCTCTTCATTAAAGATGACTTAATATATATATATATATAAATGAAAAATTACACTCTATCACCCTTAAAAATTTAAAATATCACTGACACTTCCTTTTGTTTTAAAATATAAATTAATCTTTTTAAATTTTTATCAAATAGACAAATACCTTCGCTTCGTTAACACTATTTTTCCGTTAACATTTAAATATGGCAACATTGTTATTTATTTTTTCTATAATATATTATATTTTTAATATATGGCTAACAAAATTACTAGTTTTACTTTGCTTTTTCATTTTTTAGAACAGCATAGCATCAAATCTGAATATTGTGCATTTTTTGTTCCTAATAAATGGTTGTTTGCTGCTATAAATTGAATGTTCTTGAGGATATAAATTTTGTAAGGTATAATTATTGTTATGTTAGTGGTGCAGCGATTCAATATACTTTGACAAATGAAGACACCCTGTGTTAGGTGTATCTTAGTTATTGTTCTCCGTTTGAGAGCTTTCAAGAAATAATTAAATAAGTTTTTAATTTAAATAAAATTTTAAACTTTTGTTTTTAGTCTCAACAAAAAATATTATATATTTTAGTTTTTATAAAATTATTCTGCAGGTTGTTTTATTATTTTTTAAAACAAAATATTTTTCAGTTTTTAAATGATTTTTTACAAACATATTTAGAATATTATTTAATAATAAAATTTATTTTAATTTTAAAATTTATAGAAATTATTTTTTAATAAAAAAATAATCAAATCTGAAATTCTTTAAAATATGTATATGAGAAAAAATGTTGAATTGTTTCATAATTTTAGTATATATATATATATTGAGTGTGCAAAATTTGAAATTAATTTAAAATTAATTTTTTGGATCGATTTTGAATAGACAATTATGATATATAATATTTCAAATCAAACAAATTTGTTAAAAAAAATCTAAAAATAAAAATAATAAAATATTATTATAAACTCATGCACGATTAATATGAAGTTTAACGATCAAATCTAAAATAAAACATATAGTTTAATAATTTTAATATTTATTAATTAATTTAGAATTTAAGAAATACAACTTTTAATTATAACTTAAATGACTAAACAAGTGATTCACAAGTCATAGTATTTATTGGAAAGTACCTACAAAGAAAGCAATTATATTAACTATTTAGCCTTTACTTTTTTATCATAAATTTTTCTTTGACAAAAAAGCTGTAAAATAAGGTACAATGACATGAGTACAATATTCTGTGCCACTCTCTTTTTTCTCTCAAGTGTGCAAGAGCCAAACAGTGCCAATTGAAACACAAACATATATTTTTTCTTTTGAAATCCTGTGATAGGGACTAGTCTGTGAAACAAAGATAGCTATGTTTTTTCAATCCCATTTATTTTTTGGGTCGTGGAATGTGGGCTGTTTCATTACTCATTTCCAGGGTGAAAAGGGGGCCAACTTTCTATAAATTCTTTCTTTTGTCTTACCACTTTGCATTGCATGTCCCCTTTGAAATGCAACTAAAGCCTCTTTTCATCACTTCAAGAATATTCTTTAATTTTCTTTTTCAATTCTCTTTATCCGTTGGGTTTTTTTTAATTTATTTATTAGATAAAAAATATAACTCTTCAATTTTTTTAATATACTATTGGGTAGGCGCCCCTTAATAAGGAGGGACCAACACCAAAGCACAATGTCTATATGTCTAGTTAATTTATTTATAGTGCCAAGTGCTAAAACTATTACATTTTTATATTAATCTAATTTATATTGTAAGACTAATTTATAGTAATAAGTGTCTTTTTTATTTTTTATTTTTAATTCAAAAGTAAAAATGTTATATTGTGAAATTGAATGGTTCGACTTCTTATGTTATGATAAATTTTAACTTTTATAGATTATAAATTCTTTTTAAGTTTTATCTTTATTAATTTTCAATGTGGAACTCTAATTTTGTCATTATGCCTCTTCACGTTCAGATTGAGTTTGGTGTGTGGATATAAATGGTAGATAACTCATGTAGAACAAAAAATACAAGAAATTGTGCATTTGAATTTTGTTTTATTTTAAAAATCATTTAAAAAGAAATAGAGTTACAGTTAATTTATCATGGTCAGATCACCACGATAGCCAAGTCTAGTCCCTTCAACGTAAAGGATTTTTAATCCACTGATTTACTACATAATCATATTTCCACTAAACAGCTATTAGTCAAACTCAAGACCGACTATCAACCTATACAACTAGAACATTGGCACATAATCCCCAATTAGGGAGGGGCCTTTTTTTTATTATATTGTACCCTAATTTTTGAAAAATTGCATTGATATCTTAATGTTGTATGTTGAACACTCTAAAATTTTATATTTGCACCTTATGCCTAGAATAAATATTCAGTTTTCCATGAGTTTGTGACAGGGGTTGCAGCTTACCAGGAGCCACCACCCACCACCAAATGTTAAAATCTTGAATCTTGATGTTAGAGTTTTGTGACTTTATGGACCCAGTTTTTAGATTCGAATTGGGCCTCAAAAAATATTAAGACGATCCTAGTCAAACTGATTGTGTTCAAGTCTTCTCAACATTTTTATTTAGTGCAGTTAAGCTATTGAGGGATGTAGCCACTACTAGGCTAGGTTACAGAAGAATAGGTTTAGGTTTTCTAAAAACAATATCTCATAAGAGGGTGTACACAAAGTTGTACTCTTAGAAATATTTCTCAGCACTAGGTAAAACAAAAGTTAAGAGTAAGAGTGTTGAGACGATTGTAATATGCTTATTGTAGTGTGTTGTTTCTTGTATTTTTCAAGTATGGATTTCACGTTCTTTTATAGAGATCTTTAGGAATTTTGGTCGTTATCTAAATTGCAAGAAATCAACATGTGTCATGTAGTTTTGTATCAAATCTTTTGAGATTGATTCACCATTAAAAACTTATCAAAATGAGTCTTTGTAATTGATTATGTGTATCTTGGTACGAAGATAGAAGCAGAAAAGGATACGATGAGCATAGTATGTCTCATAGGCCTTCAGAAAAATGATTAATTCAGGATGTTTGTCAGAGGAAGCACAAAAACATTGTCTTCTCCGGAGCATTGACTATCATCAGAGCATTGTCTTCCATCAGAGTGTTGACTTTCATCAGAACATACATTATTAATTAGAGTCAGAAGATCAGATGCTTGATGCGATTATTAGAGACATGCAATCAAATGCTTGTCAAGTTTATTAGAGACAGATGATCAAATGTTTGTCAAGTTTATCAGAGGCATACGATCAGATGCTTGTTGTAGTCATTAGAAGCATACAATCAAATGTTTGTTGTAGTCATCAAATGTAGACGAATCAGAGCATTGTTGTATATGACAAAATTACCAAATGCGCGTTTTAGAGTGCATTCACCAAACTTAACATAAGGAATTAAAAGTGGATTCTTAGTGTTCCTTCACTTGATTTAGGAACTACACACTTAATCAGAACATTAGTACTTTAAATTGTTCCCACAAAATGATTTTGTTATCATCAAAATAAGTAAGGTTCATAGTTCTTCAAACCAACTTGGTTCTAACAACTCAAATTGATATGCTCAAATTACAAATTAGATTTTTTTTTATATTAAACTTAATTTATCCTTGCAAAACTGATTTGTAAGGTGAAGGATACTATTGTACTCTTTATAAACTCACTTCAATTTAAGTTATTTTCAATATATTTTCTCACGCCCAACACTATTAGATTTGGTAAATAGATATAAATTATAGGTGACCTGAATCGATATGTTTTAATGCTATATTAGATTTTTATATTGAATTGAACTCGTATTTATAAAATTGACTTATAAGATAATTAGTGTCTCTCTTAATAAATTATTTTCAAACCTTGTTTATTTTCAAAGTGAGACTTGAATTTTTCTCAATAAAATCATTTTGCTCAATTTTTTTAGCATTTCAAATTATGACAATTATCATGATACATGGAAAGTGTCGCATTTAAGTGTCGCATTTAATTTGCGGTAGATTGATGCTTAAAAATAATTCACAACTTCAAGTCTTCAACAACAATCTATATTATATATTTTTAAATAGAATTTAGGGTTTTTATAGTTGAGACATAATTAATATTATTCAATAAAAAATATAAAGTAAAACAAAAACAAATATAAATAGAATAGGTACTAATATCAACTTTTTTTATGGCGAAGTGACATACTACACTCATTGGTTTCGTATCTCACTTGTGGGGATGAGTATTAACAAGAGATTCTACTTACAAGGAGCAATGTTGATTAGGATGAGTATTAACAAGAGATTCTACTTACAAGGAGCAATGTTGATTATTACTATAGCTTTAACAACTTTCAACTATTGGTTGATCATATATTATATGATCCCCTTCCTCATTCTAGAAAAGTCATTGGTGCATTTCTTCAAAGTTGTATGTTTTGTGATGATTGAACTTTATATTTTTACCCAAAAATTCAATTTCCATTGTCAACTAAATCATGTCCACTAGGTTGATACTTTCACTTAATCTAAAATATTTAGTAATATTTAAATTTATCATTTGATATAGAGTAATTTTAAATTAAGTTTTAAATCTCACGCACAAAATATTACGCTGAACTCTTTAAAAATATAATAGAAAAACGTTAAGGTTTGTGGACCAGTCCTAACCCACACAGATATAGAGATTTTCGGTCTTATAAACTTGGATCAGATGATATGAATTTACGTTAATTAATCAGTAATTTTTTTCTCTCTAAAAAATCGTTTAAATTAATCAATTCAAACATCTATTACTACATACCTACAACCTCATATCGTAGTTTTTTTTAAGAATAACCATGTCTTATATAAAAATAAATAAATAAATAAAATGTACAAGTATGATATGATTTTTAATTTGTTAATATATTATAAAATATGTAATTTTTTTATAAAGGTCCATTTTTTTCCGGTAAATAAAATAATAAATAAATTTACACAAAATTATAATATATCTTATTCAAATTTGAAACACAATATTTAACCCAACATCCACATATGTCATTTAAATTAATTGTTTTACATATTGTAATAGTAAATGTTATTATAAAAAAAATTGTATAAAAATTGTTAATACATTTAACTAATTCTAGGAAGTGGGTGGAATATATACAACATGGTATTTATAAATATAAGGATACTGCCACAACTCTGTAGTTGTAAACAAGCAAGAATCGTTCTGTATATTCATGCCTGAACTGCAGGTCACGCTTGCCCCTGTTTAGATCAAAGTACATATTAACAATTTAACATATAGTTGGAATTTAGAATATTCACAAATAATATTAATGCACTGCGTTCTTAATTTGCATGTCACCAAACCCCAAATATTCCTTCATTCTTATGTCCTTTTTAATGTTTCTTTTTTCATTCTTTTTTTTTCCCTCAATTTTTTCGCACTCGCCATCATTACCTCAACTTCATCATTCCCAACTATTGAAAAAAGTTGTTGTTTATATTATTATATGATTTCCCAATTTCTTTTAACTTTGTTTGCTGACTCGGAGATGACTTTATTTTCTTCATTTTTTATTAACAAATATTCACTTAATCCTGACACATATATAGTACTTGCTAATTAATTAATTAAGTTTACTAGTTAAATAATAGATATACTAATTATCAAAAAGAAATTAAAAGTAACTTTGTTAATCACAAAGAATTTGTAAGATATGAACCACAGGTCTAGTTTTCAAATAGTTGAAAATTGCAGTTCATCGTAGTTAATGAAATTTTGTTGGTGTTTACTGAATTTAGAAGTCTGATATATTTATTAATTATATAATTAATGTAATTGATTATTTATTTAAACTATGTTAACTATTCAAGAAATTGTCGTTAAAGTTATCTAAAATTGGTTGTACAAATATCATTATCCTATTAAGTTGGGAAATAGATTATCTAGTCATACTTCTATCTATTACCATGTACACCATCAACTATATGAGGTATTTTTAAAAAAAAAAAACAATATA
>JBBPBR010000006.1:7735674-7749559 GCA_037974775.1 Cicer pinnatifidum
CAATAAAGGTGATATATTTTTTTTATTTTGGTGTAGCCTATTCTAATTTCAAAAAAAGTTTAAATTGTAATTCCAAATTATAAAAAAAAAAAAGGAGTAAAATATTCTCACTTCTCACATCTTCTCTTCATTTCTTTTCCCATTTTCTTTTTTAAATGATTTATGTTCTCTCTATTAGACCCTTTTGGAAACATAATTTCAAAATGTAATGGTTACTGTGTAATTAAGTTTTTTAAAGTGACAATTACCTCCCAAATAATTTTTGACGAAATTACCTCCCAAATTTGAATTTTGAAAAATGAATATTTTAAGAAAAATAAATAAAAATAACGCTGTCATAAAAAATGAAAAAGATGGAGGTGCAAACAGCAATCTCCAGCTGAAAAAGGAAAATTAGAATTGGACAGACTCAAAATGTATTGGGCCTGCTTGCAATTTTCAGATTTGAACTATACTGAGCTTGTTACATTTGGACTGAAATTAATATTGGACTGGTAGTTTTGTAACTCAAGTGGGCTAACCCAACCTATATTACATACCCTTATTTGAATAGGACCACTTCAAAATAAATTTGTCTCTCATTCAACAAAGTTGAGTTAGGCAAATAGAAGATATTTAAAGTTATATTCAATGATAACAATCTAAGGATGAATAGACCTCTCAATTGTTTATTTTATATAAATAGTTGCATCCGGATACGAGAAAAAACATGTTACAACCTTAACTCAGCATCACACCCTTTTTGAGATATTGTCTATTTTTAGTTTTGAGTGAATTTTTATATTTATACTTTTTGAAAATGTGTCTTAGTTGGTTGAAGACGAAGAAACAATGTCAATTAAAAATAGGGGTTTGAATTGTAATTGTCTCTTTTTAAAAATTTATGTTAAAACTCAAAGTATTTAACACAAGATTGATCTTGGTTATAAATGAAAAACGTTATTGGCTAGCGAAAACATACAATTTTAACTTATCTATATAATATATGATTAGAAGGTAAAAAGTAAATAGAGATAAGGGAAGAGATATCACACAAATATACATCGGTTCACCGAAAACGGATTACTTCAATCCTCACAATTGTGATATTTTCCACTAAGTGCTCACAGCAAGATCATTCTTGATTTTCACACAGACTTTCCATATCAATCTTGATCTGTTACAAAATATTACTTTTCAACTTACAAAGAATTTTCACAGGTTACCTTTCAATCTTTAGAGATGATTTTTACACATTACAATTTAAACATTAAATGATTTTTACAAATTACTCAAACTATTTCAACACAATAATCTTGAGTTACCAACTGATGATTTAAAGAGATTGGTAGAATCTGGGTATGCTCAACTCGTGTTTGAGATTAATTCTTGGATTAGAACTCAACAAAAATGATTCTAATATCTAGTTAAGAACATAATTGAATCTTTGAAATGATTAAGAAGTTTAAGAGATTTCGAATATGATTGTATGAGTGATGTATTGCTTTGCACTTCAAGCTCTGCCTTATCCTTCATCTTGAGGCTTCTTTTATAGACTTCAATAGGGCTTATGACAGCTCATTTGTCCGTTGAGAATGGTCCAAGTGTCATGTGTCATTAAGTGGATAAGATCAGGCTTAAAGGAGGAATGTTCTTGCAAAGCAAGAATGATCTTCGTTTATGCTTTGAGGAGTACTGAGGTTTAAGTTTTCTTTGATAGTTGTCTGAAGTGATTTCATGCTTTGTATCATGTGAGCATACAGCTCAGAAGTACAGTTGAAGTGTCCAATCGAATTTGACAAATTCGTATTTGATGCTTGCTCAAACTTGGAGAATGAATCACAACTTTTGCCTTTGTTCTTTGAAGTGATTCTTTTACTAAAATGATCCTTGTATATTTCTTGTCAAATACTGGAAACAAATTGTAAATGAAAAAACCAATCTCTTCTTTAAGAATCTGATCATTCTTGTTGTCTTGGAACTATTGAGAGCGTTCTTCGTTTTATAGAACTCTATCAAGAATGTTATTCGTTTCTCTGAATGTACTTGCTTCTTTTTATATGATCTTGCTTGAAATACTTAGTACATATCTTTGATTAACACATTCAAACACACATGTTAAATACCAAAACATTTATAATCATAATTAGAAGTCTTAATTAACTTTTGCTTAATCATCATCAAAACATTAATTTGGAATTTTGTCTCAACAGAAAAGTGTAGTTGTTTATAAATTATCTTTGATTTCGACTCTCAAATAATGTGAGACTTTTGGTGTACCGAAACACTAGCCCCTTAGTTGAGACTAAGGACTAAAGGGTCTATCATCTTTGGTGTGTGGCAAAGATCCTCGTGGGTTCATTTCCACATACGGTGTCAATGTTCCAACCTCAAGTATGCATCATCACCATTATGAGGTATTATCCAGTTTGGACTTATGTGAGCTCTCACAGTTTTGTCTTTTGTGAAAAATGCATCGGTAGATTGAGTATGAGTATTTAAAACTACTCTTATCCTCAACTCTCAAACAATGTGAGACTTTATGGTGTATCGTAAAAAAACCTAACCTCACTTTTTCTTCATCCATTGAAAAAGGATCGTTTATGGCCATTTTTTTACCTAGAATTAACCCTCTAAATCATTTTTCTCATTTTATTTCAACCCAGATTTAGTTTTCCTTTTGAGTTTGTGATTTCTTTGTATGAGTACAATATTTGTTTTATGCATTGTCTTGGTGCATCTTTATTTGGCTTCTCGTCTTATTGTGGATGTTCGTTTGATTCAAATTGACCTATTAGTTTTGATTTATTACAAATTCAATCAATGACTTAGACGTTGTCAGTGTTACAAATGGAGAGGCATGATTGGATATTATATGTACTTTAATTTTATTACAATATTTGTTTTATGCATTGTCTTGGTGCATCTTTATTTGGTTTCTCGTCTTATTGTGGATGTTCGTTTGATTCAAATTGACCTATTAGTTTTGATTTATTACAAATTCAATCAATGACTTAGACGCTGTCAGTGTTACAAATGGAGAGGCATGATTGGATATTATATGTACTTTAATTTTATTACATTTGTATCTATTTTTTCGTTTATGTTATTAACTTTAATGTTGTGAGTTTGTTTGTAAATTGAACTTTTTTGATTTAGCAACTTAGATTTTTTGTTGTTCTCAATTGATGTATTCTATCAATTTGAATGAATTAATATCACTTTCTAGTATAAAAAAAATTGTTCGTTTTCTCTTAAAGTTATTGTTCTCAATTTGATGTATTCTAAAATTGATGTATTCTATCAGTTTGTTTTCTCTTACTATTTCTTATTATAAAAGCTAAAAATTAATATAATAATTTTACCAACATTGTTTAGTTTAGCGGAAGGAGTTAGACTACACTTGACTCATATTTAGTGTCTGACGCGCCTCGAATAGGATTTCCTCCCGTTAAAGGAATCTATGGAAAAATAAATAAATAAATAATCAAAAAATAGAATAATAAAGATATAATAAAAATGTTGGAAAAATATTATATTTATGTTCAAAAATAATAATATTTTCAATATGTTTTCACTTTCTTTTCTGTTTTTATAAAATTTCTTTTCATTGTTAGCAATGTATTTTAAGATTTATGCATCAATTTTTTAATGTGGTTATTGTTATTTTTTTTTTTATCACTTTCTTTTTTAATTTGATGTACAACATCTGTTTTACACAATAATATTACATTTGTTTGATAACACTACAAGAAATACCCTGATTTGTTGCCAACTTTATAAATATTTTGTGGCCGAAAAAAATCCTCACAAATTAGTGATCGAAAAAGCCCTCATAAATATAAAAATTCAAATTGGTCTTTATTTGTGGCTGAAAAATCCCTCACAAAAGACTAAAATTTTAGCTGAATTTTGTGGCTGCCTAAGCCCTCACAAAATCACAAAGTTGTCATTTTGTGAGGGCTTAGGCCGCCACAAAATTCAGCTGAAATTGGAGCCTTTTGTGAGAGTTTTTGCAGCCACAAAATCAACCCTTTATGAGGGTAAAGGCCGCCACAAAAGGCAAGTCATTTGTGGCCGCCCAGGCCGCCACAAAGGATTTTGTACAGTTGGCTTTTGTGGCTGCTTTGGCCGCCACAAATGATCAACCATTTTATATAAATATTCCTCCATTACTTTTATCATTTTTCATTTCTACCTTCTCTCTAAACCTTTTTTCTAAATTTTCTCTCCACCTTCTCTCTAGAAAAATTATTTCTCCAAATTTTTTCTTTACTATCTTGAATTTTGGTAAGTTTATATTATATATTTAGTTTTTTAATTTTATTTTTGATTTGAAGTTATTTATTTAATTAATATTATTGAATTTTTATTTTCACAGTGGTGATATATTGTGTTTACTTCGAAGAGTTGTCAGCTCTATGAAAGCTTCAAGTCAGACACTACCCGACATCAAGTTAGTATTTTATATATTTTAAATATAGATTAGTAAAATATGTAATGTTATAAATATATTTATATTATGTTTAAAATTAAAATTAGTAAAATATGTGTTATTATAGATTTATTATAAAAAAAATAAAAATTATGTTGTTTACATAATATATGATAAATAAAAATGTGAAATACATGTAAAATTTATTGATTTTAATATAACTATTTTTTAAAAAAATATTATTAAAATTGATGATATTAATACTTGCTGTTAGTTATTAAAAAGAGTTGTAGTTGAGTTCGTACGAAAAATTTATATACTTTAACAGTCTCTATTTTTGTTTATATATCTAGGAGTTATTTTATGAAAAATTTCATTAAACATCATTTAAAATTTTATTTCGGTTTATATAATTATAGTCTTGATAATAATTTATTATATGAATACATTATATCTTGTCCTATTTAATTATGGTGTGTTTAATTTTTGGTTTGTAAGACATGATTTATTAATTTTGGAATATTTTATTTAGTTTGATAGTAATTACTTTAATTAATATTAATATTATATTTTAATATATAATTGTTATTTTAATTTTTAAATTTAAATTTAATTTAAACTTAAATTTAAATTTAAATTTTAATTTAAATATTATATTTTAAATTTAATTTAAATTTTAATTAAATTGTAATATTATATTTTAAATTTACATTGATATTAATTTATTATATAATATCAATTTTTAATATTAAGGTTTGTGACCACCTTATTTGTGGCTGTCTAAAGCCGCTACAAATGCCTTCTTTGTCGTTGCTTCTCCCCAGAACTTTTGACCGTCACAAATTCAATGTATTCTTGTTGTGTAATAGGTATAATTGTATTCATTGAGTTGCTTTGATTGATTATAGATTTTTCTTTAAAGTTTGAAGCTTTTGTTACAACTCCTTCAGCGTTGCTCATTTCACCTACCAATTGTCATTGTTTGGTACTAGAGATATTTTTTACATGAATGATGATAAGAAAATTTTGTAGTTTCGTTGTTCAAATAAATTAACAACGACCTAATAAGATAATGGAAGCTAATATATTCTTCTTCAACTGTTTGTTTTCATTATGCAATAAAACCAAGCAAACTTTTGTTTATTTTTAGGTAACAAGCAAACTTTTTGTATGAATACAATTTCATAAATATCTAAATCCCAACGTAAGAACTTCAAGTGTGTAGTGACTTTTAAAAAATATTATACACTTAAAAAACTCTTATGTTGGTGAATTGGTTTGATACAGTATCTAACAACCAATATATTAAACTATTTTATTATTTTATATTTAATTAATTTATAAAAAATTTAAATTTTGAGTTGATTTTGCATTAGGAGCATTGGTATTCAATCAAACTCATAAGAATTTAACTTTTATGGTTCATACGTTGGGTTTTTTATATTGGTTTTCTAACGTGAATTTTAAACTAGATTAATGGAATTTCTTCTTAAGAAATTGAGATGTGATTAAATCATATAACCTCCATTGGTTCCAAATGCCAATACTAAACACTGAGGAGTTGGTTTAACCAAAACACACATAACAAACATAACAACTCCATTAAGATTATTTTCCCTCATTTTCCTTAACCAAATATTCTATCAACTCCACTCATTGAAGATTAATTACACAAACCCTTCACTATATAAAACAACATAATCACAAATGTACTTCATCAAAACAAAATCTCTCAAATCCTAACAAAACTCGCATCCTCACTTTGCAATACAAGTTTTTATGCAAAATGGCCAATGTTTTTTTCCTACACAATCCTAACACATGGAAGGTTACACTTTGTCTCTTCCTCTTAACCACAACCTTTTTGATTGCCAACTCTGCTAGATTCCTAGATGAAGTTGAATCTCAACCTCAAGCTATAGGTAATCTACCAGGACCTGGAGCTGCAATTCCTTCTGCCACAAACATACCTCAGGTAAGCCCTATTACTACTTTTCCAAGTAGCCAAACACCTGCAGCCACCACAACAACGGAATCCGGCGAAGATGATACCGATGCCGACCCTATAGTCTCGGAAAATGAAACTCCAGTTGAGGATATTCCTCCAGTGGTAAGTCCTACCACAGTGGAAACTCCAAAAGCTGAAGTTCCACTTCCAGTTGTTTCTGGTGTGACACCGGTGACAGCAAAGCCAGCGGCAAAAGAGCCTTCGTTGTCATTCTTCATGCATGACATACTTGGTGGATCACATCCATCAGCAAGAGTGGTAGCAGGAATTGTAGCAAACACTGATGTAACTGGTTTACCATTTTCCAAGCTTAACAACAATCTCTTTCCAATCACAGGAGGAATTCCATTAGTTAACCCTAAGCTCAATGGTATTGTCACAAACAACAATCTCCCAAACCTTGTAGGTCTCAGTGCTGCTCAATCCTCTACAGTATTCAAAA
Source organism: Cicer pinnatifidum (assembly GCA_037974775.1). Lineage (NCBI taxonomy): Eukaryota > Viridiplantae > Streptophyta > Magnoliopsida > Fabales > Fabaceae > Cicer > Cicer pinnatifidum. The sequence continues at coordinate 7,742,539 of JBBPBR010000006.1, forward strand.
ACAGTGGCACTAGCAATACTGTTAGCGGGGGAAACAATCAGCCGTTTGTTTCGGCGGGTAATCTCCCTGCTGGATTTACAATCCAGAAGCTGATGTTTGGTTCTGTGACAGTGATTGATGACCAGTTAACAGAAGAGCATGAGTTGGATTCTTCTGTTATAGGAAGAGCACAAGGGTTTTACTTGGCAAGTTCATTGGATGGTACTAGTAAGACAATAGTACTTACTGTTTTGGTGCATGGTGGTGAGCATCATGATGGGGTTGAGGACACTATTAGTCTGTTTGGGGTTCATAGGACGGTGTCGCCGGAATCTGAGATAGCAGTGATTGGTGGGACTGGGAAGTATGAGAATGCTGGAGGATATGCTGCACTTGAGACACTTCTGAATGAGGATCAACACACCACAGACGGGGTGGATACCATCCTGCATTTTAATATCTACCTAACTGAGTAGTGATCCTACCTGTGATTGGCTTTCATATTTGAAGTTTGATTTGTGTGTGCTGGTTAAAAGTTTAAATTGGAACTACTCATGTTATTGCTTTGATTGATGGAACAACAGTTTATTTATGCTTTTTGTTTTGTAACTGTTAGATAGTTCCCATTTTTATTTTCCATTCTGCTTCATTTCCTCATTGCTGCTATTCATGCCATGAGAACATTATCTTGAACTAAGGTATAAGTTAAACATAAGGTAAAATTAGAAAATAATGTTTAAACCAAAACTTGATATCCTATCATATATATAATAAATAACATAAATTTTAAAATTCAGTTATTTTATTGATAAAAAATTATAAAATTGGAAATAAAAAAAGAAGTTCACACCAAAATTCGGTATTCCTTTGATATACCATTGTACAGTAAGAGTTGCAGATTTCATAAAAATATATATATAATTACAGGAATTTTACTCTGATATTAGAAGTAAATTTTAATTGTACCCCCACAATCCACTTTTAGTAACATCAATAATTTTTTTTTTATTCGAACTCTAAAAAAATGATATACTACAAATTGACAAGGCCTTTGTGCTAGTTAAGTGTTTCTTCCAATTACTCATTTCCACTCCTGGCATTTCTCAACGACGGTATCCTTATTTATGCAATCTTGCGATGTCCTGTAAGAAAAATATGTCAAGGAAAAGGTTAGCCTGACTCTGAATAGCGATTAGTAATCTTTCAGGTAATCTTGCGATGGCCTTTGTATTTTTATAAATGAATAGCGATTAGTAATCTTTCAGGTACACATGTCTATATTAATCCGATAGCGGAGACTTCAAAACCGATAGTGGGATAGCCGCAATTGCAAAGACTAAGAAACAGTTAACAAACTATAACATAAATCCAAACATGATACATAAATACTCAAAGATAACCAAATACACAGTTAAACGAGTAATCATACTTAATAATTATAATTAACTTTGGTCATTTGTTACCAACTTAAAAATCAAACTACTAATTAAAGTTCTAAAAGCCATCAAAATAAAACACCCATTAAAATAAAGTTCTAAAAGTAATCAAAATCATGCTGCCACATCCGACTCATCTTAACTTCTAAATTCTACCACATCAATATTATCTTTTTCATCATTGATTCAAACTCTTTTTCTACCTCCTCCAACTCTTGAGGTCCATTAGACACAGTTGTAGTGAGTCTAGATTGGCGTACAGCAACAATACAACTTGTTGGTTCATTAGTTCACAATGCATCACCAACAACAACAACTTCCCAAGAATAGATCATGTGACAATACTCCAATTGTTGAGGAGAACATGATCATTTAAAAATCCTTGTTATCAGAAGAAAAGGAATAATACTTTCATGTTTTATTACTACAATCTTTAACTATTTATACAGGAAAAGAAATTACAAGTAATAATGACTAATAATGATAGAATCATAAAAACAAAACTAAAGAAAATAAAATCAAATCAAATTTGAATTTCCTTGAATCCTTACCACCCCTCCTCAAGTTGGTGCATTAATATCTATCATGCCCAACTTGGCTATAAGTCGCTCAAAATTAGACCTTGCCAAACTTTGTCAAAAATATCAGCATGGTGGTACACATGTAATTTTGGCATCAATTTTCTCTTTTTTATGAAGTGGTAATCAATCTTAATATGCTTGGTTTTGACATATTGCACAGGGTTGTAAGCTATACTTATTGTTGTTGTGTTGTCACAAAACAATTTTAAGAGTAAGTCCGCTTTCAATTTTAGTTTTTCCACGAGTATGATTCCACAATAGTTCACACATTCCTTGAACCACTACTCTAAATTTGGCTTATGCACTACTTCGAGCAATCACATTGTTTCTTACTTCTCTAAGTAACTAGATTTCCCAGATATAGACACAATATCTAGTAGTGGTTTGTCAGTATCAGATCCAATGTATACAGACATCTTTCTCATGGTTTTCTTAAATTACAAACTTTTTTCAAGATTGGATTTAAGTATCTTAAAATTCAATAAACTACCTCCAGTATTCTTCATAGGGATAATGCATGAATTGACTTACAAAACTCATAAAAAAAAAAAAAAAGCAATGACAGGTCTAGAGTAAGTTAGATAAATAAGTTTGTCAACTACCCTCTATTATCTTCCGATATCAACAGGAAGATTACCTTTCTCCCTAAGTTTTCTATTTAATTCCATAAGGGTATATGCCGATCTACACCCACTCATCCTAATTTCCTCCAAGAGGTCTAGGATGTATATTCACAGAGAAACTACAAATCCTTTCTTTGAGAGAGCAATCTTCATGTCAAGAAAGTATTCAAGTGCACCCAAATCTTTGACCCCAAATTTTTTTGTCAAATTTCTCTTCAATCTTTCCATCTCAACAATATCATCTCATGTGAGAATAAAATCATGCACATAAACAATTAGAATTGCAATCTTACCATTGCTGAAAAATTTCATGAATAAAGTATGGTTTGATTGTCCCAGCATATATCTTTGCCTTAACTAACCGAGTGAATTTTTCAAACCAAGCCGTTGGAGATTGATCAAGAACAAATAGTGATTTTTGCAACTTGCACACATTTGAACCAAACTTGTCTACAGCCTGGAGGACTATCCATGTACAATTTTTCCTCTAAATCACTAAAAAAGCATTATTTTACGTCAAGTTGGTTAAGTGACCAATCTAAGTTCACCACTAAGGAGCAAGAGAACTCTAACAGTCTTTAATTTGACAACGGGAGAAAAAGTCTCTAAGTAGTGTATGTCACATGTGTAAATAAACTTTTTAGCAACCAAGTGTGCCTTGTACCTTTCAATTGTGTTATTTGAATTATATTATGCGGTAAATACCCATTTACAGCCTACATTACTCTTTCCTGTGGTTAAAATCATGCCTCTTCAAGCTTTATTCTTCTCATGAGCTCCCATCTCCTCAAGAACAACTTCCTGCCACTTTGAAACTTTTAGAGCATCCTTTACATTTTTTGGAATTTATGCAACAGAGAGATAAATGCAGAAAATGAAGGGTTTTCCAATTGTTGGCTCTTGTACAAAGGATTCTCCAATTGTTGGCTCCATAGTGCTAATTAGCCACACAATAATCACAAAATTCTCAGACTACCAGAACTTGTAATTTGGATCTGCTAATGTAGGCATTTGCACCTTCTCCGTGAGGAAACCATATTTTCCCTTACCGTTTAGTATCAATCTTGCGGCTTGGGACTGTTTCACATAATATTTTCCATTGAGTTTATGAACCTCAATTTCAAAGGCATTTGAAGCTTCTTCATGGCCAAAGATATTGAAGAAATCATTACTGAAACCGCCTTTACCAAAGAAATTGCCTCGCCCACCACTGCTCACATTGTCGCTGCCAGTCTGGTTGTTGGTGACACTCAGTCCACAGCCTGTGTGGTTGTTGTTGTCGACCACTTCTCTGGTATATCAGCAATATCATCTCTGCCGTTGATAACAATAAGAACCGCCTTCTACATTGTTGATAACAATAAGAACCGCCTTCCACGTTGTTGTGTGTCACGTTGTCGTCCGCCATTAGTCGTGGGCCACTTTACCTTAGAATCTTAATCTAGAGCTTTAGATATCATGAAGGAAGTAAAGGATTATTACTTCCATGCTTTATTACTACAGTCTTAGACTATTTATATCGAAAAATAAACTACAATAGTAACAATCACATAGTCATAAAAATAAAACTAAAGAGAATAAAATAAAATCATAGAGAATCAAATCTGATTTCCCTTGATTCTTCAACATTATCCAAATGGTCTTTAAAAGCTTGCAAAAATTAAGACTTAAGTTTGCTTGTCTTCATAAAATGAATTTATATTATAATTTTTTAGATAAAATATGTAATTCTAAATTCACTACATTTAACTATATATAAAAAACCATTTAACATTTACTTACTTGATCAAAAGCATTCCAATTGCACATATCATGATGAGTTACATGTCAGGCTTAACATTTTGATTGCAATCACTTGCAAATTTGAAACGTAATTCCATACATGGTCCACCACTCGGCTGGAATGCAATAACTAATTAGCATTATAATTTGCAACTATTGAGTATACAATTTTAAATTAACAAAACAACTTACTAGGGGGCAAAGTGGAACTTTGACTAATTGTAGAAGCCTAGAAGGTATGTCAAATATGTCTTGCACTTTCCTATAATTAGCAATCTTAGTTAGAGCTCTATCATTCTCATATGTGTTTATAGTAAGCTTATCAATGTTTGAATAGATCTCATTTATCACTTATTTACCTTTGCCAACATTTGGGTCATTGTAGCAATGAACGATGGAGTTGACACCCACATATATTGTCTATTATTGCAAAAATATCATAGTACCTACTCGCATTTCCATTGAAAGCTATTAGTATAGATTCCTTTGCCCCATCCATTGCCCCCTCACACATGTAACCCATTGCCTACTTTTTCTTTTCTCATTATCAACATGTCTCAACTTGCACTAGCGACCCCATCACCTTGAGAGAGAATAGAACATCATTTCAAAATGATGTCATGAGAACGATACCATATACCCTTTTTCCCTTGGCCTCTTTGTTGTCTGTGTTCAGCCACTCCTTTGATACGAACATCTTCTCAAATTGGCTTTCTATTTATACCTTTGAACTTTGAAGAAAGAGGAATGTTTTGCAAATCTTGTCACTGAACTTCTAACCAATTTATGGAATGGTTGTAGATGAACGCAACAAAAAAATTCTCTTTTCCTATGGCCCTTTTAACATCAGGCAGTTTTCCAATGTCTTCCAACATTAAATCCACACAATGGACAGCACACAGTCCAAACAAGTTTAGGATACTTGTTTTCTAAATATTTTTCCAAGACCAACATAAATCAGCTACCTCAAGCGCCTTAAACATTTTCTTGTGAGCCCTAGTTCCTTTTTTGGCAAGGCAACCCTAATATCATGGTAACTTAGAGGCTTCATGTGTGGCCCATAATGTTCAACAGCTTCAATCATCAACTTGAAGCTTTTTGACTTCACAACATTAAAAGGCAACCCTATCATATTTACTTCTCCATGCCTGAGCCTCTCAACCTTTTCCCCGGTGCATTAACCTTAAGTTCGTCCCAGATGCACTAATCTTGATTCCATCATAGAAGCAATTATTTGAATTAGTTTCAAGTTTAATTTTTTGGGGGGTCTTTGATATTATTGGTTTGAACCTTCTAAATGGTGAAGCTCAATTTTTGTTTGGTTTTTTATGCATTATTGTATGTGTGGGGTAATGTATTATTATCTTGTAATATTCTTAAAACTTAAGGAAACTTTAGTTTGAGAAATGTTAGAATATACAAAACATCTTAGAATATATTTGACATTACGTCAAAGGACTAGAGACAAATTATTATTTCTTTATCAAATAAAAGGAGATGAAAAATCGACCAATTCTACTTATCCAAACTTGGATGAACTAGAGACAATGAATGAGATCAAGAGACACGAAAACAACACATCACGATGAAGATGATTGAATGTAGAGACCTCATGATTCATATCTAGATCCAATTGCATTTTTGTATTCAAGTCTTGTGTGAAGTAAGAGTCAAAATTAAGTTATGGAACAGTTGATACAACATAAAGTTGAAGGAGCGGTCCAGTACAGATAAGACTAAATTGGGAGACAATGATGGAAGAGTGAAGCATGAACAATATCAAAAACATGTAATATAGAAAAACAATAGATTTACAAGTATCAGCAACAATGAATGAAGAGTAAGTTTGTGACATGAAGTGCGTCTATGAACTCAACGTACATATAAATATTCTTATACAAGAGAGAATTTTTCAGAAAGAAATTCAGAAACTTCCAAGCAGTCCAAGAGAAAGAATCTGTAATAAGTAATAATTATAATTATAATTATAATTATAATTACAATTATAATTATAATTATAATTACAATTATAATTATAATTATAATTATAATTACAATTACAATTACAATTACAATTACAATTACAATTACAATTACAATTACAAGCTACAATGAGGTTGGTCAGCTCAACTTTGATCTAAGAGTTGAAGGAGTTAAAAACCAAGGTTCAAACTCTAGTGAGAGGGAAAATAGTAACATAACATCTAATGTATTACTATGTTTCTATCCAAAAATAATAATTACAATCTACAAAACATATAATTTCTGAAATTATATGAATAACAATGTAATAAAAAATTTGAGAATTTAAAACCAAATTGTGATTGTTTACGATCATAAAATAAAAATTATCTTTTCATCATTAACTCTTATCCATTACACACATTACAAATAGATTACTTCCCATATGCCATTAAATGACTTTTCATCACTATCAAGATAGTGTTCATATTATGATTATTTCCAAAAGCTGAAACAAGAATAAAATAAATAATCATAAAAAATTACATTTTTTACAAAAATGATTTTCCGTAAAATAATTAATAAAACAATAGTATAGATAGAAATTGAACAAGATAGGCCAAGCTTACCTTAAACTAATATGACTAATTTCTCAAAC
>JBBPBR010000006.1:7750044-7776402 GCA_037974775.1 Cicer pinnatifidum
AAATCTATTCGAAGATTAATTTTGCAATAAAACCTTAAATAAAACAATGAACATACATCTAAATAGGCAAATATGCTTAAAACCTTATCAGAGACTAACAGACTTACCACTTAAAGTGGACTAACAAATAATAATAATACTAATAATAATAATAATCTAATGATATTTAAATCAAAATTCAACAAAAATAATAAAATGTCATCATATTATATTTACTCAAACTAACAAAAAATTTCAATTAACCACAAGCCCAACTTTTTAACAAAATAAACTTTCATAGTGTTTTAATAACTATACTTAGGTAGTGTAAACATGTTTTATTCAGATGTCTTATCATAATCCCATCTTTGTGTCATATCATAATGTTACTTCTTGAAGCATATTTATGTTGTGAAATATGTTTAAATATGCTCGGCCTTTTGTGTAAAATTGTTTACACTATTATTGTATAATCACTAAACTCAAAACAATCGAATACATCTTAACTAACAACAGCTAACAAATAAACATAGTCAAGCCACATCTAACTCACCTATTTCCCCCATCAAACAAAGCCCAAAGCTTTTGTCCAAAATAAAATCAACCAAATACATCAAGACCATGATTGGATAAACAACTTAAATAAGTGCTTATTATAGCATAAACGCTTATATAAGCCTTTATGTACAAGGTATTTCTAAACAAAGTACAAAATTAAGTCAAATTGTTGTTATATAAGCTATAAATTATAAGTTGTTTTTATTGAAGTTGTGGGATTTTAGAGAAAAGGAGGAGAGAAAATAATAAGGTTTTGAATATTATTGATAATAGCTTAATTCTGACTTGATTACAAAAGATTCAATACTAATCTCTATTTATAGAGAAACATAGACTCAATCCTAAATCAATAACAAATCATAATAATAAAGAGAGATATTCTAAGATTCTCTATGATTATAAATTGATCATAGAAAATAAATAAAAAAATCTAATATGATATAAAAGATACTATAAGATATTATAAGATATTTTCTAATATTCTAACAATTTTCAAAAGCTATCCTGGAGAGCTTATGAAAATTAGCAGAAAACAACTTATGAACATGTCATAAGTTGTCTTTATAAACTCTCTAAAATAATCTCACAAGTGTTTATGTCAGTAGATAAACTCAAATAAACCAATCCAAGTAGGCCCCAATGTTATCAGTCATAGATAGCGGCGCAGAGCGACTAACCCCAAAAATGGGATAGCGAGATGAACATTATTGTGACGACCAAAAGCAGTATATAGACTAAACATAAAATACAAACCGTAGACAATCATACTAAAAAATAGCAAAAATAAAGGGGTAATCATAGTACTTCATATTTCATAACCAAGATGTAACATCAAAATCAAGATCTAATAGTAATCTAAAATAAGTTTAAAAAGTAATCAAGTTCTACTAAAAGTCTGAAACTAAAAAACAATAAAAATCATGCAAAATTTTCTTCCTCATCTTCACTTGTAATTTCAACCACATCAACATTATCTTGTTCATCACTTTGATTCAAACTCTTCTTCTTCCACCTCCTCATCTCCATTTGGGTCATTCTTGTTAGTAAGTAGTAACAAAACAGAGGAGGGAAAAATAAAAAATAAAAACAAAAAAAAAAGTGGAACTGTGGAAGAAGGAGGAGGAAAAGAAGAAAAATAGTGGCAAAAAAAAAACAGAAACAGAAGTTAAAAAAATTCAAAAACAGAAAAACAGTGGAAAAGAGGAACAGTCACAGCAGTTTGGGATTTAAAATAATAATGTGAAGGAGGAGAAAGGTCAATAGATAAAAAAAATAATAGGATTTTGAGTGCAAAAAGACTCAAATACTCTTAATGAAATTAAAAAAAAAAAAAAAACACAGTCGCGGGTCATGGACTTGGGTCAGGCACAGCGCGTCTGCGAGTTTGAGCGCTATTCGTGGCCGCAATTGCTGCAACGAGTGACAGTGGTTTCACGGTGAGAGGCGCTGCGGAGATGGTCGCCGCTGTAATCCACAATTGACAACATAGAGCCCAGATGATTCTATAACATCATATCATGCATTAAATTTCAAAGATAAGCCCCATTTTTATGATTCAACTTGATATTATAAAAAACAAGTCAGTTTTATAAAATTGAAGTAGCCACAAAACTTAAAATGATATCAGATTGAGTTGTCAATCCCATATTGTAGAAATAGTGATTTGTTCAAATTATATCATGCTACAGTGCAATAGTGTCGCTATAGCAACTATCACATAATATTTTATATTAAATAGTGTATCATTGAAGAATAACAAATTGTTCAAATTCTACTATATTGTAGCACTATAGTGCCGCTATTTGACTAATACTATATGAGAGTCTATCTTAGATTGTGAGTCACCCATATTTTCCACGTGTTAGGCCCAATAGGAGAAATCCAATTCTCAATTTGACTAGGGATATGACGTAGACAGGGATTATAAAACTTAGAGAATCTTCAACTTACAAGTTAGTTTTATGAAATCAAGTAAGCCCAAAACCTAAGCAGTGTTGTCAATGGCATATCATGGCAACGAGCTAAGTATCTACCATAAACATTTGGGGGACAGCGTAATGGCCAATGGAAGAAGCATGGTGGGCAAATTAAAATCCTCTATACATATAAACACACACAAACAGCAGAAATAATTAAAACAACAAAAGACTATCAATATATGTCAAGAATAGTGTACTTAATTGATAGATAATATCATTTGTCACAATCAGAAAAAATAATTTAAAAAACTCAATTAAAATACTTTAAAAAAAACAAAAAAGATAATTAAAACAGAGCATAAACAGAAAAACAAATTTAAAAAATTGAATGTTTACAAACATAAATTGAGCATGAATTAAACCAGAAAAAGGAAATTTTAAAAAATGAAGTATTGAAAATAGATGAAAACATAACGTGCGTAAATAGAGCAGAAAATGGTAACATAAAAAAGAGGAAAAAAATACAAGAGAATATGAAGAAAAAATGAAGTATAGAAAGAAGTAGTGCAGAAAATGAAGAAAGAAACAAATAAAACAGAGAAAGACGCGAGAGCTGGTTGAAGGCAGCAAAGAGGTGGTCGCACCGCATGCAGAAGAGGAGAGAACATAGACGTAGAGAGAAGAGAGAGAGGGATAGAAAAGTTTTGCAGATGTTTTTAGGGTTTAGTGTTTTAACCCATTAGGTGCCTGGGTTCGGGTCAGGTATGTTTTTTCTCTTTAAAAAAATTTGTCTTTTCCTCCACCATGCCACTGCCTTTGTATGGCAATCAGTTGAAATCCCTATCCGCCATGGCCAATATTCTGCAACACTGAACCTAAGATGTATTTACCTTTATTGGATACATAGTATTGATTAATGACTATTCATGCTTGCTAATTGTATATATACATGTATCATTTCAGAGGCAAATTGACATAATCAGCAATTACATAAATTAAAATTCTCAATTTATACACAATTTAATGAAGGTTTGATATAACTTCAACTGTACTTATCCAATGGCAAGTTACAATATATATCGTTAAGTTGGTTGAGGATAAACAGAAGCCTTAATTGTGACAATGAATTTCAAATGTAAACTATTTATCAAAAAAATGCTGCGTCTTTCCAATTACCATAACCTGAATACCAAGGAAACCAGCCACCTTGAGCCAACATAAACTGCTCAGTTGGGGTTATGAATTAATGGGGAGAATCAGACGACTTGTGTACAACACTGTACTTTTGGAGAAATGGCAGAATCCATGACAAAAGTTGTTGGACAAACAGTCCATCTTCAGAAGGATCTTGAATGCATAATATTAGGATTAAAAATCTGCAAAACAAAATAAAAACAATGAAATGGGGAGAGGTATGACGGAATAACGACTAGCAAGAGTAGATAACTACTGAATTTGAAATTGAAATGATGGGTTTTGAACAAACAACAGTGTTGCTTCAATCTCAACAGACAACAAATGACAGTAAATCAAAGACGCGTTTTGTGGTGCAGAACCAATTTAATCACCACGTTCACAGACATCTGTGGTGTTGACTCAAGAAAAGTAACCTCAGAAATATAGCCACAGGAAAAAGGACACGACTTGCTAAGCCAAGATCAAGGACATGAGAGACAAGATAACTTAGGTTCCAGGGGTCCGTTGGCATAGTAGGTTGACAGATAATCTTCTTACTACTTTCTTCTAACAAATATTCTGTCCTTGTGACTGAATATTTCTACAAGAAACTAGCATTCATTCAATATTGTATAAATAAATTTTCATGAAATGACAGAGCAGAAGTACACATAAAATAAGGATCAAACACATGTAACAAAATAGATGTATATTCGCTCAAGACAGCTCACACTAAAACCCACATGAAATCTAAACAAACAATTAAACCAGAAAAATTTATGATACATATACACATACAAATAAAATTAAGAATAATGGAAAACAAAGTCTTGCAACCTCTTTGAGTTTGGGCTTCTGGTCTAAGTCTAACAACCCCAAAAGCTAGCACAAGAGGTGAGGACAGTCCAAGCAGTATAAGGACTACTATCATATCTCTAGTGGATGAAGGATCTCAACTATCTCTAGAATAGGCTCCAACACTATCTTAGAATGTGGACTTTAAACCAAACTCAACCATTGACCAAATAAACAAACCTAACTCAACCCCAAAAGCTAACACAAGAGCTGAAAATTATTGAAGCCTTATAAAAACTACTTTGACCATATCTCAAATCGATAAGAGATGTTAACTCAACCAATTTAGAACCGAAGTCAAATTTTGATTCTGCTGGCATTGCCAACAAATACTCAAATCCATGTTAAAAACCATCCATTTTGGGAGTCAGTACTTAGTATGTTCAGATCAGGTCTTCCTCAAAGTTTGACTAAGCACAAAAAGTGAACCTCAAAGCCTAAAGAAATTCCTCCCAGATCCCCAAAACAGAGGTCATCTCCAAATTTTATAATAGTAAAAAATTGTCTCTTTGCATCATAGCTTAAATTGCAGACTGCCAAACCCCCAATAGTCCAAATCAATTAAAGTGATGCTTTCAATTTCAGTATTCACCAAAGATGTCAGACAGAAAGGAAGATAATTTTTGCTTACCTCATTCTCCCTTCCAATCTACTAATTCACTTCGTGGTGCATATAGGGTAGTAGCTCGCTCTTCTGCCTCGGTATCATTTACTACACCTCGACATTTTGGGAAGCCACAGTAACAGGCAAGCCGTTCATCTATTGAGAAAAATCTATTACAAGAATTAAAGAAAGTCAGCACAATATTATGAGGAATTATATTATCTTTGGAAATTGTAATGTTACACACACACAAAAACCAACACAAAAGCAAGTTTTTTATGGTCCTTTTTGTGAATGTATCTTTACTTATTTGAAGAAGAAAGATACCTATAATCATATGTAAGCTCCTCCCATTGTTTAATGTCCCTCTTTGCAAATATTATAATATGCTCATCGCCGTTAACGCTGATGACTCTTGAATAGCAATTTGGCTGGATAAAAACAAAAATAATATAGATAAGCAATTGATTATTTTCTTCAGCAATGAAAATGGGTTGTATAGCTTCTTCAGCAAATAAATAAATCAAATTGTAGTATTTCCAAACTGAAGTCAATGTAGAACGTATATTTAACGGGGCAACTATGTATGGTCATAGCTTTGCAGGTCCTAATCAAATTGTTCCACAAAAAATGCAATACATCAAAGGTCGTTTAACAATGTCTAGATGCTACATATCTGTTAATATGTCATGACAAGGCCAAAGTTTTCTCAAGAATGCAAATCCCCAAATTTAAAATTAGAAACCTTCCAGACTGCAGTACTCAAATAATTGGCTAAACAATGTGAATTTTAAAACAAAATCAAGTGAATCTCATACATCAAACGAAGAATGCAGATTGAAATGGCAATGTTTAACAAGTAGGAAATGAATTAATAGGATAATGTTAAAAAAAAAGGGGGGGAAAGAACGCACTGCACAGGAATGATTAATTAAATGAGCAATGCTTCCTGCTCTAGTAGCATCAATGACTCGTTCATCATCAATCCGAAACATATATGTTCCAGCACCCTGCATAAGGGAAAGAGAAACAAGTCACTAAATCCTGCACAAGAAGGTACAATAGTTGTAACATCCTTGTTTCTTGCTGACAATCAAAGGTTCCACAACAGTTCAACATTTTGACACGTCATTTTCCCAACAAATTAGCTGTCACTCAATAATGTAAAACTTCGTACTAGCACATTTGATATTAGGGTAGTTGGTTAGTTAGAGGGGATATCTTGTATAAATAACAGAAATAAGAAAAGAAGAGGGAATTATGTACACTTGATAGCAGTTTGTGAAAGCAAAAATCCTTTGTTGGAAGAGGAAACTCTTGGAGGAGAGGCCTCTCTCCTATTCTCTTTCTTTCAATAAGAACAAAAACATGTTTTTTTCATTTCTTTTTGTCGATTTTCAAATTCTTTTCATAGGTTCCTAGCATTTGATAATTTAAAAACACTTACCACCAAAGAATTGTATATAAAGCGCTCTCTCCGGTCAGCTATAGAAGGTCTAACAAGTTCACCGGTGTACTCAATCACCTGAATACACAATAAATTATTAGTCCATCCTTTACAGGTGAAATGTTCTGATAAAAGGAGGCTCATTCAAATGCAATATTTTTGTCTTTACCATGTCTCCACCTTTATATGGATGCTTTGCAAAGATGCCAAATCCATGAATTCTTGATTTCCCTAAAATTTAAAAAACAAAAACAAATATTTACTTTCAGAGGGATCACTCCACTGCAAAATCTTAAATTATAACCCTCCATGCCAGTAACAGCCAACATTCAACTAAAAGTTACAGTATTCCCTTTTCCCCATCACTTTCAAAAATATTAAAGAAAAATTTTCCTACCAAATGCTAACTGTTTCCGAAAGGTTTCCCTCATGTACTTATACTTCTCGGCAATGGAAAGTATACTGTCTGCAGCATTAACCATAGAGGTTCTCAGCCTTTGTTCACTACAAAAGAATTTAGAGCAGACTCCTCTGCCAGAAGGCTCTAGGTTGTTCGACAATCCATGTTGGCAGTATCCACCAACTAAGTAAGGTTGATTCTCCACAAACAAACGTTTTGATGATGCAGCTGCAAGTGCTTCAGGTTCTTTTCGGCCTCTCCTACCAAAGTAATCATATGGCTCTGCCCAAAAAAATAAAGACAAGCCTTGTTAAGCAAATTCATCTTTAAACCTTTTGTATTGAACAAATTATTATACAAGAGGAAGAAAGTAAAAGATATAAAATGACAAATTCAATAAAGTAAAACAACTGTCAAATATCATACCACTTCGAGCACAACCAGATGGATTGGGTGGTGGTTCATAGTCTGAACATTGACCCATAACTCCAGCACGTTCATCGGCTACGGAATGTTCATGAGATGGCTGCCGATGTTTCTTGCAGAAAGAAAGTAAGCGAATGCACTGATCCTCATCATCATCTACAGAAAGTAGATAGAGCCTGTCCTCATTCTCCAGCTGTATATCATAAAATTATATAAATAAATAAACGCACACTCAAATCAACTTTTTAGCTAATTATTGTATCAAAGTTAACACCAAACTGTCAAGGTCAAAATCACATATAACTTATAAAAATGAATTGAATAAAGAAAAAAATACCTCAACGCAAAGACCGGCTGCACGTGCACACAGTGGATGATACGCTACTCGACAAGAACTGTTTGAACACTATATGCAGAATTGACATTTCAAAAGAAAACAAAATCATCATAATTTAGTAAACAAAAAGAAATTGCTTAGTACAACAAATACTGGCCAAGCCCCATGCATTGTGTAATACATACATGTGTGCTTGCGTACAAGGTGTACCAAGTGAGAGACAAAAGAAGCTAATATTGACCATACAAAATAGTTAGATGGTTATGATTAGAGGTAGCTTGAAGCACCCACACATAAATTCATAAATATAATTTTTTTTTTTATATGACAGTGAAATTCATGTGGAATTTTACTGTTTCTTCAGGCATAAGGTGTTTTGTGGTGGTTTAGTTCGTTAGGATTTGGTGTTTCGGGTAGATTTTGACTGTTGACCAAGGAAATAATCTATAACTAAAAACTCAAAAGACTTACTTGGATGCAGGCACCATAAGATACGCCACATATGCTGCATAACAACCTCCAACGATCCTGTTAAGACGCAACATGATTAAAGGGAAAGCGGTTAGATAAACAGTTGATCTATGTACTGATATAGAACTCAACATGATCAATGATACACGAGCAATTGGGTAAAAGAAAAATAATGAAAATGTTATGAAAAATTTGAAACACAGAAAGAAAAAAAAGGACTACTGAAAGGCATTATTAGTTATAAAGGCCTACCCTACTAATTCTACTCAAACCATCAATAGGCTCCATTCTCTTGACATCAGCTAAGCAAGTTTCTGGAGAGAAAAAATTAACACTTAGCAAACATGAGCAAACTAAAGAGTCTAAAAAGAGTACATAAAGTCACACAAACAAACCAGGTATCCACATGGCACAAGCCAAATGAGCCCACCGGCCATCCGTTGTCGGTTTCATTGCACCACCTAGAAGAAACTCGATTATAATAACCAATGACAAGTAATAAAACATTTAACAAAGCATGAATATCAGAGAGTCCCAGAATACCTATGAGTGGACATAAGCAACAAGGTGGGGGAGGAGCACCCGAACGACATAAGTTGCATAACCATAGCTTTCCATTAACAGGTTCCAGTTCTCCATAGCATCTAGCATGAACCTGAGTGAACATTACAACCCACAGCTCAACATCAATAAATGGATTAAGTAGTAGATATATTAGGTCATTAAGCAGTACCCAATAGATGTTAAACCCTTTACTGATGTTACACAATCAGTTATAGGGAAAAAAGGATGTAAAAAGATTTATGGGGGTCATACCATCATTCGGCATTTGTCGCACTGCAGAAACAGATTGTTCTCGTACTCCTAACAACATAAATAACTCGCAATTAGCTAGCAGGACATAGAATAAAATTATTGGCAAACAAGCAAGAAAAATAATACTTCTATTTTCCTTGAAAAAATTTGACCAGCAGAATAATGAAAAAATCAGAAAAGCAAAACAAAATTAAAAGGACATGCAAATATGTAAAAACAAGCAAGAACTCTAAAGGATTAAAGAGGGGACTCTGTACCTCATCCATATGACACACATTGCACTTATCGAGATCAAACCAATTAATATGAACCTGTCTATAACCAGAACCTAACTTGCAAACAGAGTTCTTCGAAGAGACTTTGGATTTAGATAATCCCTGGAAATAACACTTACAGGATCAGGTACAATAGTAGAAAGTGTGTGTATTATAGTAAAAAAAATCAGGTTAGATCAGTATCCTGAAGATAGCATATTGCATAATGGGGGAGAGAGAGAGAGAGAATATGAAGCTTAACTTTTTTAGAGTACGGGAAGAAAAAAAAGTTATCTTTGTGCAGCAAATAACAAGCTAAAAAAATAGCACTGTTGACATCAACTACAAAAGTGAAAATTTCTTCATACAACAAATACCAGTCTTATCTCTCTAGTTGGATTTAACTATATGGACTGATTGACAGTTGACACCATTGAGCTATATCAAAATCCAAATTATCTTTATTTCACCATGTGTTCTACGGGGAAAAATAAGATATTTCCTGGTCAATTCCAGTTCAGAACTAACAAATTAGCATATAATTAAACAGCACACCTGTATAAGTTTAGCCACTTTAGGATTGGAGAAACCAAACATATCAGACCCGGATTCATAGCCACTTTCTACCGCACCATCAGCAACAGAACCTTCAGAAACAACCTTTTCCAATTTCCTTATCCTTTCATATATTTGATTCCAGCAAGTAGACGGCGTATGACCATCGAACTGCAGCAAAACATTTACAACAAGATCAATACAAGTCATGGGCATTAGAGGTATTCTCTATTATCTTTTGCAACGTAAAGGAAAAACCAAGTCAAAATTTAAAGTTAGTTAAGCAATTTAACAATTAATCAACAAACCCAGAATTCCAGCTATCAAAGAGCCATATTGTACATAGGTTTTAATTTTTCTTCAGACACACAAAACTGGGGAAAAAAACATTCTAAAAAGGACAGGAAAAAAAAAAGCTGACTGTTCGAGCCTGAAGCCAAAAGATGGGGGCCAGGTCGTGGAACCTGCAGAAAGCAAGCCTAAAATGTGTCTTGTGCATTCTCGGAGAAATAAGAAAATAAACAGGGTAGAATTAGTAATAGAACAATTAAATGGTAGGATAGTCATGGAGCAAGTTTTGATCGTACGCTGCTTAGTTATCTGGAAGATTTGTAACAGCTTCTGGTGTGATTTCTGTTCTCTTTTGTGTATTGCTGAGAACTGTTTTCTCAGAGGACAGTCTAGACTCTAAGGCTATTAAAGTTACAGCTTTACTTATGTTACATATGGCAGAGAAAGTGAAACGCAACATATCCCTCGAGGATGTTACCAAAAAATAGATGCAGAATTATAAGCATCGGATAATTTAATATACAATTTTCAGAGAAATGCATGTCTACTAGAGCGAAGTCATATGTTATAGTAAACCAACCTGCTCACCACCATCAATTGTCACTCTAAATAGTGGTCTGAATCTGCATTCTGGATCTCTCAAAACCTCCATCTTATAAGGGACAGATACTGTAGAGTCTAAACGACCAAAAAGCACAAAAAATAGGAAAAATTAAAGAATCAGAATAACTGGAATTAAAATATTCAAATGAGAAGGATATGACATGTTTAATATTTTTTTTTGAAACATTCAAACAAAAGAATGACATGCAACATCGTAAAACCAAAAAAAAAAAATTCACCAGTAACTGAAGTGAACTTCCTCACTGCAGTGTACCCTTCAGGCCAGATGGATCTTCCATCCCCAAAAGATGCAGAGTCTCCAACTTTCTTTCCTGAAAAAGAAAAAATAGTAAGCATCATTGTGGCTAGATATCCATTTGGCTGTCGCCAAATTGCCAATAACCAAGAAATAACACTGTGACCCCAAAAACACGCCCCAAGGGATCGACTTTTGTTAAAAATGAATATGCAGTATACTCTATATTGTACTGTAGAACTTGTCTAATCCAGTTATTCTCAGGAACTCTTTTCCAAACACTCAATTTACCCTTGAGTGGTAGAATAGATAGGTTTGAAGTGAATTAAAAAATATTGAAAGGTTATGTTTTGATGGTTCTGTTGGAATCACCAAGGGAAATCAGAAAATAGCTATATGCAGCATGCATCAACCAAAAAAAGAGATCTGATCAAAAAGGTTAATTGAAGCAATTCGAAAAAACATGAAGTGCTAGTAATATTGAAAACTTACCAAGGCTTAGAATTTGCAAATCTCCTACTTCATAAGGACAAGTATTGATGCTTTGAAGTGCTGCCAAAGCAGAAAATGAATGGTCTTCACCCGAATCTGTACATCCTCCATCCTCTCCACTTACATTTTTAGAGTCCTCAGCTGTACATCTTTTCTGCAATTCTAGCATTTCCAAAGGAAGCTTCTGCGCACTTAAATACCTATTTAAGTGAAACAGTAGTAAAACCATCAAAATTTAGAGCAACCTTCTGAAAATTCTTCAATTCTGAGTATCAAAGCAATGACTAAAAATGCTACATTACAGAAAATGAAGACTAATACTGTTCAATTAAGCATGCCAGGACATTTACACAGATGATGCAGGTGACATTGCGGGGCACATAATGCCTTAAGAACTACCTTTAGCAACTAAAGCATGCACATAAAACATAGTGCACTAGAAATTAATCTAAGAATACTAGTAATTATAGAGTAAAAACTTTGACCAATCTATTTACATACTAAACAGGATGAAAGACAAAGCTAGCTGAATAGAAAGAAAAAGCAGTTTATCCAGACTTTCTTTCTCAATTTAATATAGTTTATTCATATTGCAGTTTTTGTATAAAGGCCACTCTAACACAATAAGGGGCCTATAATAAACCTGAACCTGAAACAGCAGAACATGCAAATTAGTACTAACCTAGTCCAACAAAATCGCAATGGTAATGTTTAAGGTTTCCGTCTTTTGATGTTCTAGTTAACAAGTGTGAGAACCATTAAAGAGAAAAGAAAAAGCAATATCAATATAACCTTTTTGCCTCGTCTAAACCTTCAAAAAAACTCTGTTTCTTGCACTTCGAGTGTAGATCTGATAGAAGTCCACTGAGAAATGATTTCACCTGTTGCACTCTAACTCTGGAAGAAAGAATATAGTTCATCTTAAACGAAACAGTTTCTTAGTCAACATTGAAAACTAAACTTTTCTTAGTTTTAACAGAATATTAAACCTTGCAAAGTCATGGGTGCCAAAAAATTGGACAGGAACTGATCTTCCCCCTAGTAATGTTTTTAAACCCTTACAGTTACTAGCAAGTGATTCATCCAGAACAACAGCTGGCCACATTGCATAACCTGCAAAATAAACATAAACAAAACGATAAAAAGGTACATCTACTTTCACAGTTACAAAATAATCAGGATCTAATTGTTACTGAAAATTCAAGTAATTAGCAAACAAGGTAATTAGCATAGTATAGACTGCACACCTAGCTCCTTTGGTATGAACCATACATAAGTTACTAATATGCCATATAAATTTCAAAAGTATACATATGGAATCACACCAAAAAATAAAATAATAATAATAATAATAAAAGAAAAAGTTCCTTATAGAGAGTTTGTAAATAATTCTTAAAATTGGGACAAATCAATGCAATAAAAGATATCCACATAGAATAATCTGCGAAGGGAAGGACTGAACAAGATTGAGTATAAACCTGTAAGCTTGGCCCATATGATATCCCCGGGCTCATAATCTTGACAATCGTTCATACTTGCAGCCAGTGCAAGCATCTCTTCAACATCATAATCAGAGACGCTGTTGTCACGACCTTTGGCGTAACTCAATTTTAAATGTTCCATGTCATTACGAGAAACATGATATTTTACATTTTCATTTGAAAGAGTTAAGTCTTCCTCATCTCCATCATCATACTCGATCTGCAAATATTCATTAAAGAAAGGACGAAATCTCAAATAACATGTGCAACATTGTCAAATACGCATAGCCGTAAATGCACAAAACTTTTTGTTTGAAACTATTGAAATCATTTGAGCAATAATTTAGATGAGGGCGTACATGGTGTAGCTTAGTTTCCTTATCGTAACCTTTGACACAGCCAGTGTATGATCTTAAATCCATGGGCCAGTAAACCTACAAAGGAAAAACAAGGTCGAAATTGATTAACTGTAGTTATATAAACGAATGCAACGGAATGAATATTCAATTATTAAAGGATCATCTACATTAATCCATTTTTTGAAATGACGCGTGTGTGTACCATATATCACAAATGTTAGATTAGGGTACATTTTTCATTTGATATCAACTTAATGGCAGTAGTACCCATTAGATAGGTGTAAATTTTTATATCAATATAACAGCGGTAATATCTTGTACAACTTAAAAATGGATACATCGTAAATTTCCACCCAACAACTAATAACCCAAAGGTTGAAGAAGATTACCTTGCATTTCAATCCAATAAAAGCCTCGGGATCAGCTTCATCAAAATTCAACCTGCAATAAGTGCAAAGAACATTAATGTAAGATTTCCATCTCCCTACCATACAGAAACCAAACCATAGACACACATAAACAAATTCACTCAGCCTTATTCAAAAAACTAAACACTCTCATTTCCCTACTACACATTCAAACAAAATTCATCCATCCATCCCCATGGATCTTTCACACAAATCATAAACCCAAAACCAACTAAAAGACCTAAGCATGCATGTTTGGTTTCACTGTGGCGTTGGCAAATCAGGTGAGCCACCATGATTTTGCTTAAGCTACACTCTGCAGCTTTTGGAAAATCATGGTGACTCGTTCGATTTTGTGGATTCTACAATGAAACCAGACATCTACTTAAGCAACATTGAACATAACACAAACTCAGTTACTAGAATCCAAACAAACAAAACTTGTAAAACACAAAAGCAATAAAAACAAAAAAAAAAAATTCAAGACAAAGCAAAAGCAGAAAATTACATGACCCATCTCTTCAAAGCACGAGAATCAGGAAACAACTTGTGAATCTTAACAACAGAACCACACTTGTTACTGTTGTTACTTCCATCAAAACCGGAATTCCCAATTTGATTACGACATTCCCTCAATCTAGGTCCATCAAATTTCCCCAACGCATTCCAATCAACCCCTAATCTCTCCAGCTCAGTACTCCCAATTTTCCTCCTCTTCAACACCGTCCTCTCACAATTTTGCAACTCATTACCAAACGACGTCGTTTTAAACAAACTTCTCTTTCTCCGACGAGAGTAAACAAACAGAATAGGTGGTTTAGGTTTAGGTTTAGGTTTAGGATAAACCACCATAGACGACGACGTCGTTTTCTTATTATCAATCGATGAATCAATTTCTTCACCGTTATGATTATTATTATTATTATTGTCGTTGATGCTGCTGTTGTTGTTGTTGAGTTTGCGAGCTTTAACTTTTTTGGACATGACGTTAGAAGAACCACTACAAGGTGACGTGGAGGAGTAGAGATGATCGAGAGGAAGGTAACGAATGGGAGCACCGAGGGTGGTGTGAATATCAATTGTGGTGTCTTCTTCTACTGCACCTCCTCCACCACCGTTTTCTTCGATTTGTGGAGGGAATGCCATTGAAGAAGAAAGTGAAATTCGATAAATGTTAGGGTTTTGTTGTTTTTTTCTTCAGAGAGAAATAGAATGAAAATATAGAAGAATGAGAGAAAATACGGTGTGTATCGATGTTTTATTGATTTTGTAATTTTTCTGGGAGGAATTATTTGGTGGAAATAAATTCCGTTTCCCGCCGTGTCATTACTGAACACACTCTCTCTCACTTTTTGTTCAAAGAGAGTGTAAGTGATAAATAAGAGAAATAATTTGACAGATGAGATCAAATATATTATATTATTATTATTATGTCAGAAGGAGATAGGAGTATCTAATAACATTCACACACAAAAAGGTGTAACTTATAATATGACAACTCTTCAAAAAAAAATATATGAGAATGGCACTCTCTGAATACGGAAATTCGAGGCTGAAAGATCTAAAGGTTTTTGGTAATGGGTTTAATGCTGTAATAGGATGAGAGGTATTCAATTTGGGTTGTTTATGGAAGTATGGTTAGGTGTCGAGAGACTTATAAATGATGTAATTTAATATGAGGTATTCAAAATTGAAGGTCTGAATTGTAATTTTTTTTAAAAGTATGGTCGAATGATTGTGGTATGGGGTTGGAAGAGACCCTAAGAGACATGGAAATAGATTTAATGGTGTGTTTTTGGAATTACAGAGAGAGGCATTCACTGCACGTCAAAATTGAAACTTTGATCGTAGTTGTTTTAGAAAGTATGGTCGATGAGAGGCTTAAAATTGAATTTAATGATGTAATCTAGTATGTTTGGAATTATTGTAAGAGGGGATTTAACTAGCACCAAAATTGAGATTTTGATTTGTAGCTATTTTTGGAACCATAGATGATAAACTTTGGTACGCAATTGGATGCACACTCCAACATATGTAGAGTGAATGATGTAAACTGTTTGATACCTATTTCATATGTGTTTTACTGACTTTTTGTAATGATGATTGTATATAGTGAATTTGAGTTTCTTATAGCACTATATTTGTTTAATGATGATACCTTTGTGTTTTTTTTTATAGGATTTGATAAGTTTTAATTGCTATAAAATTATTGTATTTTATTTTTAATTTCTATAAATTTTTTTCTCTTTTTTTAGTCTTATAAATATTATATTTTTCAATTTTAATATCTAATTTACATGGACTAAAAATTTATTTAATCACGTTCTATATAATTTGAATATTTTAGAATTAAATATTTTGTTTGGCATTAATCTGTGGTTTATAATCTTGAAATGTCAATATTTACATATTTACATATATAATCTCAAAATGGACATAAAGATACAATTTTGCTTAACTTTTTTTCTCGTGCAATTTTGGACCTCAAATAATTTTGCTTGGATAGGTAATATTGGAAAGGAAACTATTTGAATAGGTGCCAATTGGTGGCTACGAATCAACGACGTTTTGAATTGTGCACATTCCTTATGTATTCAAATGTATGGAATCAGTATGAATGTTTAAAGTAAATTTATATATAGATAAATTGTAAATAAAAAGTTGGCAAAAAAATCATTGATGGACCGATATATCCGACAACAAAATTCCTAATTTTTGAATGCTAATTTTGATATTGTTGGCTAAACTATGTCGTATGTGTGGATTACTCATTTAATGGCAGTGTCCGCGCATGAAAATCCAAGTCAGATATGTCTAGAGGTTTGAATATGGATTTTATGGTGCAATAATAGTGTGGTTTGGAAATGGGTTTAATAGTGTAATAGGACAGTGTGAATCTGTGCGCGTGTGCATGCGTATTCGGAACTCAAAATGATTGAAAGTAAATAAAGATAACGGAAAAAATATCACACGATAATATATTCTTGTTCACTCAACTCGGATTACGTCTAGTCCTAATAATTGTGAGATTTTTCACTAAGAGTTCAAACGAATAACGTTCTTGATTTTACACAGTTTTTGTTAAGATTAACATTGATCTGTAACATCAATTCCTTTCCACTCAGAAAGGATTCAATCAAATCATCTATCAATCTTGAAAAGAATTTACAATTCACATTTTAACCATAAAAGGATTTTTACAAAACTACTCAAACTATAAACAACTCTTATAGTTTTGAGTTTACACAATAATGATTTAAAGAGATTGGTAAAATATGAGTATGTAAGTATGCTCAGAATTGATTCTTTTGCAATTTGATAAGCTTTCAAGTATGTAAATGTGTGTGTGATTGATGAATTTTCTTCACACTTGAAGTTTTGTGTTTTCCTTGAGCTTGGGGTTTCTTTTATAGGCTTCAAGGAGGCTGATGATAATTATTATAATCGTTGAAAAAGGTATTTGGTTGTCATGTGTCAGCCTTGACCAAAAAACAGACTTTTTAAACTTTGAATGTTCTTGATTTTAACATTTTGCATTTTTCCTTCTACATTAATAATGTATGATATGTAGCTTCTCATTCTTAACTGTGATGATCATTTGTTTATGCACTCAAATCACAGATGTGCTTAATCGATTTAGATTAAGACTGTTTTTTGATTCGTGCAGAACATGCTGGAGAATGATGTAACAAAGTTGGAGAATGATGGTTAGTATGTTGGAGAATGTTAGTATCATTATGGGATGATGTCATCATACTAGAGAATGATGTTGATCATTCTAGAGACAAATGTTAATCATACTGGAGAAAGATGTTTCCTGCTGAAGATTATGTGTAACATGTTGGAGATTGTTTATCAATCTAAAGACTGGTGTTACACTGCTGGAGAATGATTATTTGTCACTTTTGCTTTAAGTTATTTCTTTTAATCTTTGATCTTTTTGAGTGATTCTTTTGCTCATATAAGAGTTGTATGTTCCTATTATAAGACCTGGAAATCCATTCGCGATTTGCAAGAGCTTTCCTGGCATTAAAAACTGATTTGATCTTGCTTGATGAAAATGACATAAACGTAGAAAACGTTCTTGGTTTTCCAGATTATGTCAAGAACATTCTTGGTTCAATTTTGATTATTTTTAGCTATTTCTTTAAACTGATTTCTCTTGCATTTGCTAAAAAACATATGATAAATTAACACATAATTTAGAATCATAATTAGAGTCTTTAATTAACCTTTATTTATTTACATCAAAATATTAATTTGGGATTTTGCCTCAACAATCTCCTTATTTTTTATGATGATAAATATGTTAATTTATATTTTAATTTTGATTATAATTTCAATCATAGAGAGCTTAATAGCTCCCTCTCAGAATATACTTCAAATTTTTGTATCAAAATATAACTTCATTAATGCATTTAAAAACAAATTTACATACAAAAATATAGGCATATATTCAATCAGTTTTGAAATGTGTAGAAGTACAATTTACAAATAGACTTCTTAAGTACAAATTAGATTAAAATTAAGCTAAAATAAGTATCCCCCTTTGTCATAGAAAAATGGAATTGGTGAAAAAAATAAAAAGTTAATCCTATTTATAGAAGGAGGGACAAGATTCATCAGATATCTTGAAGGTTATAGGACAACCTTGAAGGAAGGAGAAGGATAATCTTTAACTTTGGAGCAAGTTGGGTTGTCATCCAATCCCTTAGAGTTGCAAACTCCCTGTCTTGATGTAGTTTCCTAGTCATGATAGTTTGTAGGGAAACCAAGATGGATTGGCAGGTTGATTCATGTTGGACTTGTTGACGCTTAGCCTAGCTTTTGGAGTTTTCCTTGGGTGTAGTGGGAAGAGTGTTGTGAGATGAAGATGCAATAGTGTAGAAGGATGAGAGAGTTGCAAATGAGGTTGCTATGGTGGGAAGGGTTGTGGTTGGTGATGTTGGGGGACAGCTGGGTGGACCAGGGGTATCGGTAAAGTTAAGAAATTGACTAATTCCAAATATGGAGGATCTAGTCTTTTAGGGGGAAACGAAGGTTGGTAACATGATAGAAGTAGTGTGAAAAGGCAGTTGAGCTCACATGTCACTGAGTGGATTGTAGTGAGGAGGGGTGGTAGGTGCAACATATGATGTGGGTTGAAAGGGGGAAGGGAGAATGTGTGGGGAAGAATGTTCTAGAGCAGGAGGTGGAGAAAGTTCTTGAGTAGTTTGTTGTGCAGAGTGTTATGGAGAATGATTTGGTGCAGGTGATGGAGATTGTTCTCTTGGGACAATAGTGGATGCACCAGATTTGCATACTTAGCGTTTTCTTTTTGAGAGAGGTGTAGGGAATTGTAGATTTTGGAATGTGTTTGGTTGAATATTGTTTCTTCATATGCGACACATTATTTGAAGAAAATTTTGAGACTTTGATGGTGGAGGTTTCATAAGAGAGATGGACTTCAAAATACCTAAAGATTTTTGACAAAAGTATGCCATACGAGACTGTATTTTTCTTGTAGTCCTTCATCCTGGCAGCGATCATATTTTGAAGAATGATGAAAAGTAGATTGATCCTCATGCACTTGAGGAGATGATGAATGATCAGAGCATCATTGTTAGAGACGTACTCATGACTTCCATGGTGCGGTAAGATGGAATGATGGCTGATGTCGTTGAACACTTTATTGAGGGGCTTTAAGGATGTAGACAAGTGGTTTTTGCAGCCCTCCTAAAATAGCTCAGCAAGCACCTCCTTCTTGTACAGATTGAGAACTGAGTACCAGTTCTTTCCAAAGATAGAAGGTCCATCATTTGGCAGATTGTGGATGGTGACGAGAATGTCATAGGTTAATCGAATCTCAATACTCTTGAGAGTTGTCACTAAAAGTGACTTCTCAGGAAAGGTTTGGGCTCTACAGTAAAAGGCCCTCACCACATCCAGGTAGTAGCAGTCAGAGATTTGCAGAAATTGGGTCCAGCCAAGTGCATTTGTATGGTTTTTTATAGAGGTGCCTTCAATGAGTAGATTTTTAATAGGTTGGATGGAATGAGTGAATGGAAGTGTATTTTAGGGCCAGATTTGGGAGGGTGGGTGGAAGATGGAGAACGCTCTGGATGTATAGAAGGAGGAGCATAAACATTCTGGTGAAGTAGAAGGAGAACGTTCTTGAGAAGGTGGATAACGTTCTTGAGGCTTTTGCTTGGGAGCAGTTGTTTTGCCTCTTTGAGGGTTTTTTTAAACTTATTCTTGGCCAAAAACTGGGATAAAGTAATGATTGTTTTGACCTTTAGATTTTGTTTCAATGAGGGTTTGGTTGGAGATGGTTGATAGGGTTTGGTAGATAAGAAAATCTCAGTCATTGATTTTCTCTTTTGATTTAAGGGTGTTGAGAAAGAAGGTTCAGCTTGGAATGATAAAGTGAGTAGTGGACATACCTAGGGGGTAGGTTCATATAAACCTCATCATCCAAGTCCTCATGTAAGAAAGTATTGTGTACATCCAATTGATGTAAAAACCAATTATTTGAAGAGGCTAAGGCAAGTAGTAGTCTTACAGTGGTTAGTTTGGCAACTGGAGAATAAGTGTCAAAGTAGTCTATACCTTCAATTTGATTAAAATCTTTGACAACTAATCTAGCCTTATAACTTTAAACGCTTACATCATAGTTGTGTTTAATTTTATATATCCATTTGCAACCAATGGGATTTTTGCCTTCTGGTAACTCAGTTATCACCCAATTGTTTGTTTTTATTAAAGCATCTATTTCAACCTACATGGCTTTAATCTACACATCATGTTTAATAGCATGTTTATAATGAGATGGCTAATAACTAACAATTATAGCATTGATGTACTTAAAGTGAGACGGAGAAAATTTATGATAAGATAATACATTAGATAAGGAATGTAATGTGGGTAGATTATCATGATGCAAAACAACATTACATTGAAAATCATTTAAGTTTATCAGATTTTCTCAAAGTAACAATGTCAAGATTAATATGACGAACAATATAATCATTTATGAAAGGGGAATCATGAAAAGAGGGAACAACATGACATTCATTAGGATGCAAAGCAATAGCATAATTAGAACTATGGGCCACTTAATTCATCACAACATAATTATAAAAAATAAAGACATCTCCAGTGGTAGTGCCATGATCTAAACTAGTGGCAGAAACATTATTTTCAAGATAAGGAAAAACAAATTCATAAAAGATAACATTTCTAGAGATAAAAGTAGCACATGTATGCAAATCAAATCAAATATAACCTTTTATGCATTTCCTTGCAAGGGGGTCTAATTTGGTGCATGCATTAGTTAAAGTAGCATCATATGCCAAGCAACCAAAGACCTTCAATTCAATAAAAGTTGGAGGAATAGTGTATAACATTTTGTAACGAGTTTTAAGATTCAACACAAGGGTGCAAATCTGATTAATGATGTAACAACATGTTTTATAGCATGAGACCAACAACATTTAGGAAAATGAGCATGGCATAAAAGAGCACAAGTAATGTTTAAGATATGTTTACGTTCCATAATAGAGTTTTGTTCAGGAGTTTCAACCCATGAAGTGTGATGAATAATACCTAATGAGAAATTCTAAGTCATTATCACTTCTAATAGTTTTGATGGTACATGAAAATTGATTTGAAACATAAGAAATAAAATGTTTAATATAAGTTCTTGTTTCACATTAGGTATTCATAAGAAAAACCCATGTGTGTTGTGTAAAATCATCTACAATTGAAAGAAAATATAAAAAAACATTTTAAAGAAATTTTATTAACAAGGCCCCATATATCCACGTGTACAAGATCAAAGGCATGTAAAGGCTTAATACTAGTTGAAGAAAAGGGAAATTTACGTTGTTTAGCCAAATGACAAGAGTTGCAAACCAAATCTTTTTTAATAAGGCCAAACACGGTCAGAAGCACCATAATCTAAAATCCAAAAATTGTGAGAAGAGTTACATGTACCTGATTTAGAGATACTTGAAACAATTTGAGTGTCAGGAACAAAACAATTCTCATTGTTGGTGGAATTAGAATACGAGGAAGTTAATTTATAAACTTTAAGTAGTGAAACAAATTCTTGATAATCTTCACGGATAACAGGTGAAAAATTAGTATTGAGATTGTTTGTAGGTTTAGATTTCTTGATATAAAAAGTCTCTGAAGCCTGTTGTAGAGAAGATTTGTAACTTGGGGGGAATCCATGCTTGAAATAACAATTATCTACTATGTGATTAGTCTTTTTTGCAATGGGTGAAAACCATGTCAGGTCGTGATTCACCACGACCTCTCCCATTGCCTTGAGTGAAGCTAGGGTTCGTGTGTGAAGAACTAGTAGAGCTGATTGTAAAGGTAGTTGAGTCTTGTTGGTTTGAATTTGAGGAAGGATCTTGTTGAACCACAAGTGAATATGTCTTGCTTAAGGAGGGTAATGGATCTATGAGTAGTACTTTAGTTCTTGTATTGTTGTTCATGTCGTTGAGCCCTTTTAAGAAGCAGACGATCATTGTGTTTGTGTGTAGCAACCATAATGCTTTGTGAACAAGAACAACAAGTCGAGCAAGAACAAACATGCATGATGTGTAGAAATTCCAACTCATCCCATAGTATTTTCAAACTAGCAAAGTAAGTAGATATGGTATTATCACCTTGTTTGATGGGATGTAAATCTTTGAGCAAATCGAAAACCCTAAAATGGTTGTCCTTGGTGAATCATTCTTGAAGGTCCTTCCACAATTCAGTGGCATTATCAAAACAAATTATGCTCTATGTGATGTGAGGAGCTAGGGTTCGTATACTCCATGAAAGAACCATATTATTGCAGCGATCCCATTAATGAAGGAAATCTGGTTATTGGATGATAATGCATGTTTCATGCATTTGCTCCAATTATGGTAGTTATTGTCTTTCAACGACGGTGCGATGAGTACGGAGTCAGGGTTTTCGTTGTGATGAAGGTAATGTGGGTTTCGATAGTTCCATTGACATATAAACACAATTTTATTTGTTATTAATAAAATATTGTCATATCTGGAGTACACACAAGAGTTATCTCATGGTTGTTATTAACACTTTTAACGACTGTAACAATTGTATTTATGTTATGAGGGGTAATTTTATCAAGAACAACATCAACTTGACGCAAAATATCAATCAAATCAATTCTAACCTTTATTTGTTTAAGAATGATTACCAACTTGGTGTGAAAAAATAAGCATGTGTGACAACACATTGCATGTTAAATAAGGTATTTACACAATCTAAAAAGAGTAGCTATTGTTGACTTATTTTTAAGTTTAAAATATTAAAAAAATATTACTTTGATTCTTTAACTTTATTTTATTGAACTCAAATTGATCATATTCGTCCAAATCATCAAAACGAACTTATCTTAACTACATACATAGCTTTGATGTGGAGTTGACATGTTAATGTAACATTGTAAATAAAGGAAATATTTGTTTAGATTGATGAATTTGAAGAAATACTTTATAAACCTTAGGATTTTGAGAAGAAGGTAGCTATAATTTTTGTGATGCATTCTAACTACCAGTTTATAGTGAATATCATGTGAGAGAGTCGCATCATCTTTCATTAATGCTATTTGTAAATATAGAAAGAAAGAAAAATTAAAGGACCAAAGTGATGCTTTTTAAAATTACCAAACAAATTAACTTTGAACTTCAAAAATAAGTTATGAGACTAAAAAATCAATTAAGTCCAAATATTCATGCTAATAGAATAATGATAGTTTCGTTTAAATTTGTCCTGTTTTCAATCCCTAAACACCTTGACAGTTTCAACTTGACTTATTCAATGTAAAATATTGTTCAACAAAAGACAAGAGCGACTAATAAAAAGAACAATAACACATTTATAAAATTAAAATAAAATAGAAATTTTTATCAAAGCATAATTCACTAGCGAATTTTGAAGTTATATTAGTTTTGTATACTTAACATAATTACGTGCCTTTCCAAATTTCAAAAATCTTTACCTTTAAGTTGGATTTTTCTAACTCAAATATATGAATAAATCATTTATAAAGATGAAACAATCAAAATAAAATGCAGAAAGTTTAAAAAATCTGTTGCTTTTAGACTTACCATTTTTATTTGTATTGAAGTCAACTGAAATACAATATAAATATCTCATAGGAAAATGAAAATGCAATTAACATACTGTAAGTACAAGAGAGATACAAATTATTACATTTTAAGTGTAGAAGTAAAATTAAACTACGCGTTTAGAAAACTTATATTAGTTTGAATTTAAAACTTACATTCCAAATTACAAAGAATCCATAATTTTGAATTTAGGTGAAATCACTATATAGTTTTAACACATTTTTGCATCAAATCAAATAGCTTTAAGGTAGATGCATTCAATTAAACTTATAATAGATGTTATCAAAAGCTCGTTAATTCAAAATCATAATCAAAATAAAAAAAACAATATTTTTAATTAACTTGGATTTTTACTTGAGAAAATTTTATTCATGCTACCTTGTTAAATTATATAATGTGACATATATTAGTTGTTCAATATTAATTAATTAACCTATGAGAAACGTTTATCCTACTCTCACATAATACACTCCTTTCACATTAAATATATTTTTATTAAATAAAAAATATTGTTAATTAATTAATAAATTATAATCAATACAAAATAATAAGTCAAACACATGGGTAGAAAAATATAAGTAATATTAATTAAGTTTTATAACATATTTTTGAAAATGCTAGTTATACCTCATAATACAAGTATTATTTCAATTATATTTTTTATATTACACTAAGCCTCATGGAAGGAGTACAAGGTTACTTTGGTAGCATCTCGTGAACAATGGAGGGGAACAATCACGGTAAGTAGTTATGTTGTCATATAAACATAATCTTATTTCTTTTAAATAAGATATTGGTATGCCTGAAGTACACACAAAAAGAGTTGAGTCGTGGTAGTCAATAGCACTTTCTATAGTTGTAACAATTGTATTTATGTTACAAGGAATTATTTTATGTGGTACGACGCCAACTTATGGAAAACATATGTCAGATTAATCATAGCCTTAACAGTTAGAGAAAGTTGAAAATAGTCTAGCATGAGAAATTTGTTGAAAATAGTTCCATGTTTATCCCATTCATCCCCTAAAAACCATGATCGTTTTCATTTATTACACCCCACCATTCTTTTTTGAGTTAGGATTCTAATATATAAAGTTGAAAACACTACACAATAAGATTTTTAGAATAAATAAATATTGAATGAATAGCAACATTAAAAAATAAAAACCAAAGAAGATACTCACCGATTTTAGTGGTATTTTTTCAACCCATTTTTCCAAACAATGCAAAGAATATGATTGAGACACATTAGTTCCCCATAAACCATGTACGGTGAAGAGCTTTGGAAGTATTTTGAGTGTGCACCTCCTACCAATACATAATGTGGTTGCTCATTGTTCAACCATCATAAAATACTCATAATATGAACTTCACAAATTTAATTTTGTTGTAAGAATTATGAAAAATCATAATAAAATCACTCTCACATTCATTTTCATGTTAGTAGTTGATTGCACACTTCACATACATAAATGACTTCACAATCTTACAAGATTGAACAAGTAATTATACAAGAATTTAGGCGTGAGATTCCTTTTTCAAGATATTTTATGGTTTAGATTTTTTTTTATACTAGTGCATAAATTATATAAGATGAGACTTAAATTACCTTGGTAAAAATACGGGTAAATAAGTCAATAATGTGATGTGCCGTATATAAATATTGGTTATATGTAATCAATAATCTTTTTTTACATATATATTTATAATTTGCATATTATTATAGATACATTTTAGTATTGGAATATTGATCCACTCACATTTATGATGTAGTTTATGTTTCAAATTAGTTTGATGCATAATTCAAAGATACATGTGTTTTACTAAGAATATGTCAACCACATTCCCTCTTGATTGAATGTGAACCAAAATGCATGTGTGTTGCTAAGAATGAGTTTGTTTAACATGCTCTCTTTTTTGTAATGGTACGAAACATAACATACTTTAAATTTTTCTTTCTTTTCTTTTTCTACAGAAGGAATGTAGATTTTTTGAATTAAAAATTTGGATGCGGGGAATTTATTCACATAAAAAATTAGGTATGGTCGTCATCTCCTCTATATCTTTTTTTTTTAAAACATAAAAGAGAGATGATTTAGGACTATTTTTGGTCGGAAATCATACTTTATATCGTTTTTTTTCTCTCTATTCTTATACTTAATAAGTAATTTTTACATAAATCATCTTTTTTATTGTTATCTTACCAACTAAGTGCAATGTTTGATTTTCCCATCTTGTGTGGTGTTTACTTTGATCTAGTACAAATATATTCAATTAATGATTTCAGCGTCATCAACGTTGCTCATCTGAAAACATGAGTATTTCGATCACTTTAATTTTGTTAAATTTATATGCATTTTGTCATTTTATGTTATGTTAGGTTTGTTACGAAATTCATCATTTTCGATTTTAGTGAATTTATAGGTGTGTTGTTGTGTTGTTCTCGATCTCTTACTCTCTTAATTTGAATGAATGAGTAATTTATTATTATGTAAAAAAATAATTGAGAGAATACAATATTTAAAGAAAACAGAAA
>JBBPBR010000006.1:7788469-7818458 GCA_037974775.1 Cicer pinnatifidum
ACTCATTCAAACTGAAAACTCAGAAAAATGAATTGTATTATATCAAATTAAATATGTTGCAAACAATAATATATTTTCAGACACTAAACCTCAATGTATTATATTAAATCATCTATAAAAAAAAATATGTTTCAATAGTTTTAACTATCAATGCACTAAGAATCAACAAAACTATAAAGTTTTGATTAATTTCCATAGTTGATTTGTTATAAATTACATTGTTGTGATTATTTTTAAGATTCTTTTTCATTCTTTATGTTCCAAAAATACTATTGGTTTTTTTGTCTTAGGCAGACTAAATTACTCGAATCATTCCTTCTATATGTACACAATTCGGTTTGTAAAAATAATTTTCAATCTATCATGTTTATAAATCACAATATGCATTTATTAAAAATTGAATTTTATCGATTATAATTATTATTTATTTTAATTTGTAGATTAATTAATGGCAAATTCTCGAGGATGATTGCAGATACCATTTATAAGTATTACGAGAGTAGTATCATTGAGAAGTTGCCATGTGGGAGGAATTATGTTTGAAATAGGTCCTAAATAATCTTAATATAGATATAGATAGGTGAAGACATGGTAGAAAATTTGTTATTTTGATTACATCAAAATCGGGAAAAAGCTCGCACTCATGGAGTCATAATTTTCAAGTTCGTTATTTTAATTTTTTTAAATTAAACTTTTTATTCAAATATGAACTATTTGATCTTGATTTAATGACTTCAAATGTGTTAATTGTGTCATTCAAAATTTCTATTATATTTAATTTTGAATTGAGTTATTTTGACCTAGTTATATGAATATCAACCTCATCTGAATAGAAATTCGACGATTAATTTAAATCATTTATGAAAATAACACAATACAAATACAATGCATAAATTTTAGAAAATTCAATGCATTTAGATTTATATTTTACAAAAACTTATCTAAAAAATGGAAATGAAAATACAATACAATTAAAGATTGCATCAACATGATTTAGTTATCCATGAAATGTATTATTTATTATAATATATTAAAATAGACTATCAAATCATTCATTTGACACATAATCACATTTTACGTCACCTCAATTATTTGCTTAGTTGTAATAGCTATAATCTCTTCTCTCTCTATTTTTCATATAGTACACAATTTCATTTTATCTATTACATTTCATTTCATCAACAAAAATAATTCAACAATAAACAAAAATTAATAATAGCTCATAATGCAATAAACGTTTCTCTATTATCCATTTATCATTTATTAAATATGAACTTATTTCGTAACCATTTCTATTATAAGTCCAAATATCTATCATTTTTTCTTGGCTGAACCAAGATTCAAGAAGACATCATATCACAACCTCGAGACATGAATTATTGTTTACGCTAACTTACCCTCCAATTTGAGTATAGCAAAATTGCCTTTGTAGTTTTCGATGAAATGCAACTGGTGTTTATATTCATTAGAGTAATTGACATTGATATATTTTTCTCCTTTATGACCATTTTTGTCTTCCACGGGGGATTGCTAGCCATTAGAAATGCGTGTTCCATTTTAGGCCTAATATTTAGTTACGTAATTTTCATTGTTATCTTTCATTTACAATATCTCTAATACAAAAAATCTAATTTATTTAGTTTATGTCGATGACAATTATTTATACGTTTTGCCTCATTTCAGTCACTAATTATTAGATCATTTGCTCTTCTTTTTTTAAACCATAAGGTCTTGATAGTTCATAATCTCTATCATTCAAAGTAGATCTATTATTACAATGCATATTTTATTTAGCGCAATAAATCAACCACATAATGGTTGGAACTTATGCAATTCTTGGAAAATTAAAGTTCTCGCATTTATTAAGGAACAATAATAACAACACTTTTGTCTACATAAATAATTTGAAACATTTAATCCATGTTTTTAGCTTTACGTTCTCCAAATCAAATTTCAATATTTTTGTTTGTGCTATAATTGTATCATGAGTGACATTATATTTGTTGTTTTTGGTACATATAACTCAACAACAACAAAAAACCCCGACACAAGAGGCATGTGAGTTGAAGATGATCAGATGTATGCTACAAATTAGGTTTTAACCAAATATTTTAGATTTGTCACGAATTTGTAAATTGTTATTCCATTCTGACAAGTCAAGTTTACGAGGAAACAATTATTTCCTCCATCTCATTTTAAATGTCTCCCTTATCATTTCTTTTTGTATTAAACTATGTCATTTTACAATATAAATACAACATTAATTACTTTTTTTTTGCTAACTCCAATTAATAAAAATATTTGAGTAAATGAAACATTTTATCATTTAAATCAAATCAACTAATCATTTTCTAAGAATTGTACACACCTCAAATGAGATATTTAAAATGCGACGGAGAAAGTGCTTACCTTGAAGAGTGATGTTGCTTTTTATACTAATACAATGAAAAAAGTTTCTACCAAGTTCTAGAATTATTCTATTCTAAATGCACATATTTTCATAATCGAATTTTATTTGATGTCTTTTTTAAGCTGCAATTATGTTATACATTTGTTTTAGTTCAAACTTTTTCCTTTAAGATAACCTACTATCATTTCAAGTTATTCAACCATTTTTTAGTTTCTTTAGTTGTCTTGTGAATTTTATATATGCTAATGTCACTTTTAATTATTTTTTAAGTTATTCTTTTGCGATGTGACCAGCACCTTATTGTCCACTTCCTTCCCTATAATTCATACATCTAATTAACTAATATGATTTTGAGATGATATTTACAAATAAAATTGTGTAAAATAAAATTATAAATGCAAGGCTTAATAGTAGTTTTGGTCCTCCTATTTTAGCTGAATCACGAAAGTAGTCCGCCATTTTATTTCTCCCTAGTTTTGGTCCCTAAAACATATTTTTGATCCAAAACTTGACGAAATTTCATTTTTTTTGCATTTATTTAAGTCACATTATGCCTCAAGATCTCATTTACAACAATTGTACATGAAATCTATGATCATAAATGATGTAGTTCGACTTTAAAAAATTATGTTTGAGGGACCAAAACTAGGGAGAAATAAAATGAGGGGACTATTTTTGCGATTCAGCTAAAATAGGAGGACTAAAACTGTAATTAAGCCTAAATACAACTATTGTGTTTGAATTGATATCTAAGTCATTGCATTTATGCTGTTAAGATACTAAGTTTTTTTAATAAAAGTGTTAGTTCACGAAACAAAATGAAAAATGAAACTTATAAATAAGTAATTCTAAAGGACACTTGTCAATTATGTCAATCGTATAGTTTCTAATGCTTACTAATTTTTTGAAAATAAATCTCAACACACCCATGTAATGCGCGGATTGAAATCTAGTTAAACTTATCATCGATGTTACCAAACACCCATTAAAAATCAAAATCAAATTAAACTTATACTTGATGTTACCAAACACCCATTCAACCGTTGAAGATAGATTTATATTTTGAGCTCAAGTTAGATCACAATCTCAGTAATCACTCCTTGTAAATTGAATGAAAATGTTGGAAACAGAGGGTATGGGATCAGTGGATAGGATAACCAAAGCATTATCTCATAGACCATTAGACTAAGCAGAGTCTGAATGATTATCATCGAATGCGCACAACTTTGACTTCTCGGAGGATTGATTGCCATTAGATCATTAACTATCATAAGAACATTGACTTCTTCATAGACTTTGACTTTTTCAGAGGCATTGACTTTTTTTAGATATTGACTTTTTCATGAACATTGACTAAGAGCTAACTTTCTCCATATATGTTAACTTCATAAAAGGCATTGACTATCTTTAGAGCCAGATGAATCAAACACTTGATGTAGTTATCGGAGGCAGACAAATAGTTGTTTGTTGCAATCATCATAGGGAACTGAGTCAGAAGCTTGCTTGAATCTCCAAAGGCAACCAGATCATAAAATTGTTCACATCTTCAAAGCCAACCGAAGTAGAACATTACTAGAGGCGCGTGTCACCAGACTTAGAATACATAATGAAGCAAAGTCTTATTTTCCTTTGTATTCGTATGATCATCTAAGAACGCTCACCGATTTTGTTTTAATTAAGCAAAGTCTTGTTTTAATTAAGTAGAACATTAGTGATTTAAATTGTTCCCACAAATCGATTTTGTTATCAACAAAGTAAGTAGGGTCAATATTATGGAAACCAATTTTGTTCTAAAGACGCACACCCAAACTTTGAACTCTACGAATTCATCTTACTTAGTTGACATATGGTAAAATGTGCTTGATT
Organism: Cicer pinnatifidum; assembly: GCA_037974775.1. Lineage (NCBI taxonomy): Eukaryota > Viridiplantae > Streptophyta > Magnoliopsida > Fabales > Fabaceae > Cicer > Cicer pinnatifidum. The sequence continues at coordinate 7,792,746 of JBBPBR010000006.1, forward strand.
TAGTCTTAACAATTGAAGAGGATTGTTGCTTAAATTAAAAAAATAATTATTATTATGATGCTCTTTATTCTTTAAGTGTCTTAGAGCCAAAATTTTATTGAGGACAAGAAATGGTCATAGATGTGACACCCTAAATCCGAAAATACTATATACAATAGTTTATACCATATTTTTATAAAATTTTGCAGCGAATAAATAAAAACTTTTTCAAAGAAAAAATAAACTTTTATGAGTTATTTAGGATATCACATTTCACAAATACAAATTGAACACTTTAAACTTATTTCTTCTTATAAAATAGACCAATTTCGATGAACTTGATTTAACTAGAATTTCTTAATTTAATTCCAAAAATTTACTATTACTTATAAAGTTTTCATACAAAAAGTCGTTTCTAATTAAATAAGTAAAATACAACTTATGACTCTCATTCTAGGTATCACCTATCAAAGTGGGACTTCTCCCAAACTTGAACTTCAAGAATCATTAACTTGTAATAACTACAAACGCAATGTCAAGTCAGTCAAATATAAATAACGAAGAAGGTGAGTTTCAAAATCATGTTGATAATGTAATTTATGAATGAAGAACACACAATTAATCATAAGTAAATTGTATCATTACACAAATATTGTTCAAGGAAAAACATCACATTATAAAGTCGAAATCACTCAGGAAAAATCAATACATTTCACTATAGCATCAAATCATCTAAGGGAAATTATTATTGCACACGATACATATATTCACAACAAAACAGTCACAAGAAAATGTAATGTTATGCATGAGCCTATACTCTACTTAACAATTTGATATCGTTCTAACTTTGAAGTATTTGGTCAAGAGGTCAGATACTATGCCATCACCTGAGTGGATGGACAATTCAAATTGACCCTGTCCTCACAGATGCCCTCAATTCAACCCAAGACACATTTATGCAACAATCAAGGTAAACTTGTGTTGTATGGTAGCTCCTTACATTTGGAGTGCTACCTCCATGTCATATGGGAATTCTCTATCGAACACCTCTAAGGTCTTACAATCTTTCTTTAAGACTTAGTAGTAGATTGTCACAATCATATTCATTCAGTTGTACTTCCCTAAAATCACTAGGTTTGTCAGACTCCACCTCTTCAAAAAATATCAACATCTATTGTCACCCCTTGTTGGCTTAGACTACTCCATTAAGAGCATTATCTTTAGCACAAGTTGGAATCATCACTATTTCATCAACTATGGGGTTACTTCAAAAAAATTATCTCAAATTTATAGCATCACTATCATCAATCATACATCATCACATAAACTTTTATCATACAATGCATCCATATTTTACTATCACATCACATAAACTCATCTAACCAAATATATGCACCAAATTTATTCGACGTCCAATATCACAATAATATCAAATACCACACATTCAATGAAATTAAATCAATCAACACCTTATAAATATCTCTATTCCATATTTTAATCTCACAATTTTGAGATTTGCACATTAGTTAATTTATCACTCAAAGTGTTATTGCTGCACTTAGTGACCATTGGATGAATCGTTGGGGAATATGGTTTTCCCATTCATCTCACAATATATTATACTCATGAATTCAATCGATCTCTCACTCCTTACTTTATTTCGACACTTTCTCAACACAGAAATCAATGAAAATTTTCAACACCAACTATAGATGGATAATGTACATCGAACGAATTCGAAAATAAACGGCGAGTTCACAAAATTGCGAGACACAATTAATAAATTATGCGGAGAATAAAAATCAATGTTAAATAATTATAATAAATTTAGAAGTAAAAATGGAGTCAAAACGATGAAAGTAAAATGGCATAAAAGATTTTATCGACTCGTCGGAGTGCAGGAAGAGTCCGACATCAACTTCACTCACAAATGCAAATGACTAATGCTTCTTTAAGATTTTGATGAGAGTAATCTAAAAACAATGCCCATTTTTCAAAAGGATGAACAATACCCAAGAGACAAAAAAATGTTGTTTACGGCTAAACGGGGCCACGATCGGCCAAGTCAAAGCCATAAATTAGTTCAACAGAGGATTTTTGTTAGAAGCCAAAGTTTCATGCATTTACATCCAAAGTGAGAGAGCATTCGAGATAGTATTTGAATGTCAAAGATAGGGAGGTTGTGTTCTTGTTCTTGTAGCTGTAATTTTTTTTTTTTAACTTTTTTTTTTAATTGCAAATGGAGGAGTGCAGATATAAGATGTACACAAAAGTAAATCAGACTATAAGCCCAACAAAGGAGAGTCCAGTCTAAGGGAGAAATGGGGTGCAATGAGCAACTCGCAGGTGTAGAAAAGAAAAATCCAATTTAATAACAATAATAACCCAAATTAATATGCAGAAGTAGAAAATATAGGTATAGTTGTTTGATCCAAAATTCATTTTCTAGTATTTCTGAAAGTACTTAATAAATAAATAATTTATTATACTCATCCACACTAGAAACATTTTCTCCAAAAACATCATTTTAACATAATAGTTTTTTTTCTTAACATAAATAAATATAATTTTAACCAAAACACTTATTTCAAAATAATAAGTATAATTATTACTATAATATTTTTCAAAATAATTATATAAAAATACTATCATCTTTATAGAATAGTTAAAATAATAAAATAAATAAATATAACAATAAAGATTTATATTAATGATTAAATCACAATAAATATATATAAAATGATCATACCTCAAACCATAGCAACTATATAAAATAAAGGAAATCAATATCAATATTATTAATATCTTAAGATAATTATTTATAAAATAAATAACTAAAATAGGATATATTTAAAATAATTAAATATAATTATATGCACACTTAATATTAGTCAAACATACAAGAAAATACCACATTAATTACATACACACATATATGCGTAGAATCGCCTAAAATCTTATTCTTTAAAAATATGTACACGAAAATACTATTATTTTTAAAAAAATATATAAAATAATAAAATATAATATTTATTATTTATATCACTTATTTAGTCAAATGTATAAGATTAACACATTATAAAAAACACACATCTAAAAAAAATTAATCATAAAATTAATCAATGTATATTCTAAAATAAATTATTTGAGGTGTTATAATGGACGAATATTTTTTCTATATTTGAGGATGGGTGGGGTGTGATTAGAAGGGGTTTGTTAAAGGAGAATGTGATTAAGGAGGTTCGGAATAATGCAAATACTTCCTTTTGGTTGGATCCTAAGTTGGATGGTGGTGTGCTATGTAATCACTTTAGGAGGCTTTATAATTTATAATTTGTCTAGGGTTAAAAACTCGACGGTTGCGAAGATTGTGGTGAGAAGCAAAAGGGCGAATGTTTGTGAATTAGATTGGTGAAGAGAGTTATTCGAATGAGAGAAAAGGGTTCGTAGATGAGTGCATGTCGTGTTTGGATAATATTTTTTTTTTTGCAGGATAATGTTATAGATAGATGGCATTCTAAAGTTGGTTGTGAATGTGCTTATAAGATGAAAGATGTGCCTATTTTACTCCCAAATCCTTCTTTGTTGAAAGTTGCGGCGCCTCCTCCTGTTGTTTGGAATAAAGTTTGTTCCATTGAAAGTGTTAGTGTTTGCTTGGTGACTTTTATCAATAGATAATCCACAAAATATAATATTTGCATAAGAGGTATTGATTTTACATTCTGGGTAGTGGACTATGGAGTTGGGGAATCTGTTTAGATAAAATCTCAAATTAATATTTTGATGTAAATAAATAATAAGTTAATTAAATACTCTAATTATGATTCTAAATTATGTGTTAATTTAACATGTGTTTTTTAGTATAATAATCTAAGTTAGATACAAAGCAAATGCAAGATAAATCAATTCAAAGAAATAGTTAAAAATGAAATAGACTAAACCAATAATGTTCTTAACATAATTTGCAAAACCAAAAACGTTATCCACAAAGAAAAAGAAGAGAAAGAGAAAACTTATGCTATGAATGATATGCTTAAAGAAATCATTCAAAATCAGAAAGAATCTCAGCTCGAAGATTTAAAAACTGAAAGTCAATAGCATTATGCATTTCAAACTGAGAACGTTCTCCTTAAAGCTGAAGTTGAACTTATTAAAAATGATTTGTTAAAATTCATTGAAGCCATTGAAACAATTCAAAAAATCATGGGATCTCAAGTACGAATATTTGATAAATCTGATCTTGGTTTCAATAAAACTCAAAAAACCAAAATGTATGAAAACTTTTTTGTTCCAGAAAGAAAAGAAGGCAAATGAAAAATTAAATGTTCATATTGAAGCAAGATTGGACGTCTCGAATTTGCATGTTATTTTAAGAAAAGAGATGAGAAAATCAAGAACAAAAAGAGCTTCAAAAAAGGAGAACATTCTAGAGCCAAAAACAAAAAATTTCCAAAAACTGAAAAAATGAGAACGTTCTCCAACTAATGCAGCAAAAGGAGAATGTTCTGGAATTTTACCAAAACCAGTTAAAAAGCAGTTTTCTAAACCTTTTCAAAATCAAATCACTACATGTTCCTCTTGTTCTAAGATTGTACACTCTGAATCAACATGTCATAATAAGAAGGAATCAAAATTTGAAACTAACCCTCAAGGACCTACGACCAAATGGGTACCTATAGTAAGTGTAACAAATCATGCAGGTTGGATCTCAAAGTGTCAAGAAAAAACCATGGTTCTCGAACAATGGCTATTTAAGACATATGACAGGTGATAAATACTGCTTCATGTTCTTCGTCAAGAAAGATGGAGGATCAATGACTTTTGGGAATGATAATCAAGCTTGAATTAAAGGTAATTGAACAATTGGTAAGAAATTTTTTGCCCAAATAACTTATGTTCAATATGTGAAAGGTCTGAAACATAATCTCTTAAGCATAAGTCAACTATGTGACAATGGCTTTGAAGTTATTTTCAAACTTAACCTATGTGAAATCATAAAAACAAAATTGAGGAAAAATCTTTATCTTTTATATCTTGAACTACCTGATGAATCCTACTTCATGTCTAACAATAAAGATAAATGGATTTGGCATAAGCGGACATGTCATGTTAGCATGAAAACTATCTAAAAAATTTCAAAACTAGAACTTGTTAGAGGATTACCAAAACTGAATTTTGAAAAAGATAAAGTATGTGAAGCTTGTGCTAAGGGAAAATAAGTCAAAAGTAGTTTTTATTCAAAAGAGTTCATCTCCACAAACAGAACTCTTGAGTTACTTCACATGGATCTATTTGGCCCTGTTAAAACAACACGTTTAGGAGGAATGAAATATGGTTTGTTATTGTTGATGATTTCTCACGATACACATGAGTATTATTTTTTAAACTAAAAGATGATGCTTTTAATGCTTTCAAAATCATTTGTAAAAACGTACAAAATTAAAAAGATTTAGATGTCATTTCTATAAGAAGTGGTCATGAAGGAGAATTCATAAATGTCTCTTTCAAAACCTTACTTGAAGAACTTGACATTTATCATATTCTATCTTGAGTAAGAACTCCTTAACAAAATGGAGTTGTTGAAAGAAAAAGTAGAACCTTACAAGAAATGGCAAGAAAATTCTTGGAAGAGTCTATTGCAGAAAAATATTTTTGGGCTGAAGCTATCAATACATCATGCTATATTTTAAACCGTGTATCCATAAGAAAGATCATAAATAAAATACCATATGAAATCTGAAAAACAGGAAACCAAACATCTAGTATTTTCACATTTTTGGTTGTTATTGTTATATCTTGAACAACAAAGAAACTCTTGGAAAGTTTGATGCAAAATTGGACAAAGCTATGTTTTTAGGCTACTCGACCGATTCTAAAGGGTATCGTGTTTTCAATTTAAAAACGAAAATTATTGAAATCAACATGCATATATTATTTGACGATCTTGATTTGAGTAAATTAAGATATGTTAGAAGAAGAACATTCTGGGCAACAGCAACAACAAAATGTTATCCAGGAAACCTAGATTGATAAACAATCTCTGGTTTATTCTCCTTCTAAAAGCTAGAGAATGATTAGTGATCATCCTCAAAATCAAATCATTGGAGATATTGCTGATGGAATTATAACAAGAATGTCATTCAAGGACGATGGCAACAACAACATGACAATGATCTCCCAAATTTAACCAAAATCAATCAAAGAAGCCATAGTTAATCAATATTGGATTGAAGCAATGAAGGAAGAACTTGTTCAATTCGAGAAAAATGAAGTATGGATTCTAGTTCCAAATCCACAAGATCAAACCATCATAGGAACAAGATGAGTATTCAGAAACAAACTAGATGAGGAAGGTAAGGTTGTGAGAAAAAAAGCAATATTGGTTGCTCAAGGTTACAATAAACAAGAAGGTATAGATTATGATGAAACATTTTCTCTCGTCACAAGGTTCTCATTTTGATCATGTAGCTTACTACGACAATGATTATGTTGGAGATAAAATTGAACGAAAAAGAACGAGTGGAGCATGTCAATTTCTTATAGAAGCTTTAATAAGTTGGTTGTGCAGAAAACAAAATACGATTACTCTCTCAAGAACTGAAGCTGAATAGGTCTCAACTACGAATTGCTGCTCTCAAGTTCTTTGGATTAAAAATCAACTTTAAGACTATTTTGTAAGTTATTCAAGTGTTCCAATTTAATGTGATGATGAAAGTGTTATAAATCTATCAAAAAAATTCATTCAACATTCAAGATCCAAACACATAAATAAAACATTGTTTTATTTGTGATCATGTTAGTAAAAAAGAAGTTGAATTAATCTTTGTTGATACTCAAAAAGAACTTGTTGATATTTTGGCCAAGCCCCTAGTAGAGGAAGGTTTTAATTTTATCAAAGAAAAACTGAGAATTATAAAACATCTAATTAGTTTGCATTAAAATTTGGTTGAGCGCACATCATTCTCTTTTTTTCCTAAAAAATCAGAAAAACTTCTTTTTCATGGCATTAATGAGACATGTTTCCTAGTATGCAAAAGCACTGCCACGTTGTCATTACTCCTTTTTTCCAACACCAATAGGTCACTTCACTTTCCCCAACAAAGTGGACAAACTACAACTCATCATCACGGTTATTCATTTTCCCTAAAAACAGTTTTCTTCTTCTTCAATCTACAACTCTCAAACTTCTCAAAACCTTCAAACTGTTTTATGAATTATTTTGAAATGGCTCGTACCAAAATGATTGCTCGAAAGAATGCTTGCCCTAATGCACCTTCATCCTTTTCATCTCTTTCATCTTCCCCATTTCACAATGGATCACCATCACTTCCACCAAGACCAGTTCCTAATCAAAAAACATTTGATAAAACTTTTTCAGATTATTTATCTTCCTCTCGTGAATCCAGCCCTAGACAAGATTCCAACCCTAACCCATTGTCAACTATTCATTCCCCTCTTTTTCAATGTCCTCCTCAAAACCTAAATCAAGTTCCCCCTCACCTTCATTCATCCTTCTCTAAACCTACGGAGCCAAAGAGACACTCCATGAGAGTATCCGCTGGAATCGGTACCTCTAAAGCTCAACCTCAACCTATAATCTTCATCATCTCTGAAAGTGAAGATTTAGAGCCTTCCACACCAAACCCTATAAAGACAACAACGCCAAAAAAGACAACAACACCTAACAAACCATTTGAACCGTCCACCTCCTATTTCCAAATTGAACCTTATTTCTCCACACCCCTAAACCAAAAGAGAAAATCCATAAATGAAATGTTCTCATCTTTGAAACCTTCTCAGCCATATCCATCTAAACCTTATAAACACAAAAATTAAAGGTCAAAACTACCATCACTCTCGCCTAGTTTTTGGCCAAAAACAAACTAAAAAATCCCTAGAGAGGCAAAACAACTTCTCACAAGCAAAACTCTCAAGAATGTTCTCCACCCTTTCTAGAACGTTTTCCTTCTGCATCACCAGAATATTTTTCTCCTCCTACTTTAAGTCTGGAACATTATCCAGCTCCCACCCACCTATCCATACTTGGCCCCAAAATACGCTTCCCTCCACTCATTCCATCAACCCTAAAAAAACCTACTTCAAAAAATGGGTTGAGCGGCCTGTAGAAATTGGTCGAGTTTTCTTGCATGAAAACTTGCTCATTGACGGCACTACCATCAAAACCCACACAGATGCTCTTGGTTGGAGCAAATTTTCGCAAATTTTATACTATTATTACTTGGATGTGGTGAGGGCCTTCTATTATAAAGCCCTAACATTTCCCAAGAAGTTAGTTTTAGTGACCACTCTAAAGGGTATTGAGATTTGTCTTACCCCTGACATTCTAGCCACCATCCTCGACCTCCTAAATGATGGACCTTCTATCTTCTGCAAGAACTGGTACTCAGTTCTAAACTAGAGCAAGAAAGATGTGTTTGTTGAAATCTTTCAAGAGGGCAGTAAAAACCACTTGTCTGCAACCCTAAAGTCCATATGCAAGGTGTTTAACAACATCAACCAACACTCCATACTACCACACAATGGAAGTCATGTGTACGTCTTTGACAATGATGCTCTTATTATTCATCATCTTCTTATGTGCAAGAGGGTCAACTTACCCTTTATTATACTGCAAAAATATGATTAATGCCACTACGAAGGACTACAAGAAAAACACAGTCCTGTATGGCATGCTATTGTAAAAAATATTTAGGTATTTTGAAGTCCCTCTCTCCATTGAATCCTCCATCATCAAGATCTCAAAATTCTCTTCAAAGAATGAGTCTCACATGAAGAAACAGACTTCAGCAAAACACATTCCTAGATCTACAATTCCCTCCACCTCTCTCAAGAGAAAGCGTTGTGTGCGTAATTCTAGTGGATCCACAATTAACCCAAGAGAACAATCTCCACGACATGCACCAGATCTTACTCCACATCATTCTGCATAACAATATGCTCAAGAACGTTCTCCACCCTGCCCACTCCAACAAGCCATTGAGGAATGTTCTCCATCCACCCCTCCTCATGAATCAATTCAAGAAGGTTATTCCCCAATCATTCTCTCTTCACCCTTTCAACCTACATCCTCTACTGCACCCAACTTCCCTCCTCACTACAACTCATTCAGTGACACATGTGCATAATTTCCTGTTCACACTTCATATGTCATGTCACCAACTTTCGTTTCCCCTCAATAGACTACTTCCTCCAGTTTTGGAATCAGTCAATTTTTGAACTTTCTCGATTATCCAGGACCATCCAATCATCCCATAACATCACCATTCAACACCATTCCTACCATTGCCACCTCATTTATCACTTTGTCATCTTTCTGCACTACTGCAACTCCATCTTACTCCACTCTTCCAATAACACCTAAGGACAACTCAAAAAGCCAGTCTAAGCGACAAAAAGTCCAACAGGACTCCACCAGCCAATCCATCATGGCTTCGCTACAGACTATCATGGATCGACAAATCCATCAAGGCAGGGAGTTTGCAACTCTACGGGAATGGATGACTATCAAGCTTGCTCCGAAGTTAAGGATTGATCCTCCTCATTTGGTTCCTCCTCATTCCTTCCATGTTGTCCCAGAACCTTCCAGATCGACATCATCTAAAGGATCTTCTCCCTCCCTCTCTAAATAGGATTAGCTTTACATTTTTTCTCTCATTCTTTTTTGTTGTGACAAAAGTGGATATTAGTTTAGCTTTATTTTTAATCTAATTTGTAATTAAGAAGTCTTTTTGTAAATTGTACTTCTGCATATCTCAAAACTATTTGAATCTATGCCAAATTAATTGTGTGTAAATATGTTTTTAAATGCAATTAATGAAATGATATTTTGATAAATCTGGAACATATTCTAAGGGGGAGCTATTAAGCTCTCTATGATTGAAATTTGAATCAAAATTAAAATCTAAATTAACATATTTGTCATCATAAAAAACGAGAGATTGTTGAGGAAAAATCCCAAATTAAAGATTTGTTGTAAACAAATAATAAGTTAATTAAGGACTCTAACTATGATTCTAAATTATATGTTAATTTAACATATGATTTTGAGTGTAATAATCCAAGTTAGGTACAAATCAAATACAAGAGAAATCAATTCAAAGAGAGAGCTAAAAATGTACAAGACTGAACTAGACGTTCTTGACATAATTTGCAAAACCAAGAACGTACTCCACGTTCCAGTCATTTTCAGCAAGCAAGATCTCATCTGTTTTTAATGCAAAGAAAGTTATTGTAAATCACGAATGGTTTTCCAGTTCATATACTAGAAATGTACATCACTCATATAGGAAAAAGAATCACTCAAAAATCAAAGATCAAAGGAACAACTCAAAGTAAAATTGTCAAATGATCATTCTCCAGCAGTGTAACATCAGTCTCCAGATTGATAAACATTATTCAGCTTGTTACACTTTATCTTCAGCAGCAAACGTCCTTCTCTAAAATGATTAACAACTATTACTAGAATGATCAATATCATTCACCAAGTATGATGACATCGGTCCAGAATGATACGAACTTTCTCCAGCTTACTGATCATCATTCTCCAGCTTTGTTACATCATTCTCTAGTCTTATTTCAGCATTCTTCAACCTATTTAACATGATTCAAAAGGCAGTCTTAATCTGAATTGATTAAACACATATTTGAGATGTTTTTGTGCATCGACAAAGGATCATCTCAGTCAAGAATGAAGAAATACATACCAGTCAAACATAACTCAAAAGAGTTCAAAGACTTGAATATTTTTAATCATATAAATGTTCTAAAAACGCCTATATTAAATGTTCTAAAAACGACTCTTTTTGACCATTATTAAATGTTCTAAAAACGCCTACAAAAAGGAACCCCAAACTCAAGGAAAAATCAGAACTTCAAGTGCTAAGAAAATCCATCAATTACATACACCTACATACTTGAAAGCTTTTCATTTGCAAAATAATCAGTTCTTAATTCATCATCGTATATCCAGATCATATTTTTTAGTTATTTTATCAAGAATCAATTCTCAAACATGAGTTGAGCATAATCAAATTCAACCAATCTCTCAAAATCATTAGTTCATAAGCTCAAAACTATAACGGTTGTTTATAAGTTGAGTATTGTAAAAATCCTTTTATGGTTAAAAGGTGAATTGTAAAATCCTCTCAAGATTGATAGAGGACTTGATTGAATCCTTTTTGGGTGGAAAGGAATTGTTGTTACAGATCAAGGTTGATCGTAACAAAAACTGTGTCAAACCAAGAACGTTCTCCGTTTTGAACACTTAGTGGAAAATCTCAAAGTTGTGAAGACTAGACGTAGGGATGGGAATAAGCTAGGTCGTCCGTCAGGGGCCTATGGCCTGGTCTACTTTATGGTTTGGCCTAACCTGATCTATTTAATAAAAAGGTTAGGCTCAGACTATTTTTAAAGCCTATTTATTTAATTAGGCCAGACTCAGGCTTATAAACAAGTCTATTAGACATGACAAACCAACCTATATATATTTTATTATTTATTAATGTTATTTTTTTTATTATTATTTACTATAATATTATTTCCTATTTTAAAGTCTATCAATTAGGCAATCACTGAGTAGTCGTTTCATATTTGGTAATCGTTCCATATTCGGTAGTGGTTCCATACACGATATTCGTTCAATTAGGAAATCACTTAGTAGTCATTCCATATTTGTTTGAGAGGTAATAATGGTTGCGTTTTTTTCAGGAAAAAATCTATCTTAGAAACCAAAAATTATTTTTTAGGGTTTAAAGGGTGTTTGTTTTAGATTTTTTTAAAATCATTTTGTTAGAAAAATCATTTTTTGTTTAATATATATAGATATGTACATTGGTATTGGTATGTGGAGAGCATCATGTAAATTTGTATGGATAGAGCATGCAACTTGATATGTACAGGAACTAATTATGGATTCATTTTTTTTTTTTTTGAAAGGGTGTTGTAGTGCAGACTTGTTAGTTATTGTTTTATTAGATTTGATTATAATTTTATTAATTTCCCATTAATATAAAGGCATCGTTTAGCCTATTTAAAAAGAATGTAAAATATAACAATTAAATGTTTTAATGTGGATAAGCCCTTTAAATAGGCTTTCAGGTCATACAATACTTTTAAAAAGACCAGACTGGGCCGAAAAAAGCCTGTTATAGGTCGTATGCCAGACTTAGGCCTAAAAAATTAATCTATGTCAGACTCGGGTCTTTTAAAGTCTGGCATGGCTTGGCATATTCCCATACCTAACTGGACGTAGCCCGAGTTGGATGAATAAGATGTATCTTTGTATGATATCTCTCCCTTATCTCTATTTACTTTCAATCATTTTGATTATAAAGTTAAATAGATAAACTAAAACTGTGATTTTAACTAACCAAAAACGTTATTTGTTTTCTGTTTCCAGAACCAAGAACGTTCTCTGTTTTCTGTGTTCATAACCAAGATCATTCTTGAGTTATTTTCTTAAGTTTTTAATAGGAAATTTTAAATAAGTGAATTTACAATTCAAACCCCCTTCCTTGTAAATTGACATTGCTACTTCAGAATTTTCACAATATTTTTCTTTTTATGCTCATCTTACGGGGGTATATGCAGTGGTAGATCTTTTCAAGAGCACACATAGATCACGGCATCCCCTATATTTTTAAATTTTGTTTTTAATAAATAATAGTTATATGTTACTATAATATCCCCAAACCTTTAGAGTTTTGAGAAACTAATCTCACATCTCTCCTATCCACCTCTGTTCTCTGCTTAGATTGTTTTCCTTCTCTTCTCTTGGACTCTTCCTCTCGGCTGTAGCGGTCAGCCGCTATCATTGCTTTTTGGTCTTGATCATCAAACTATCTCAATCTTCTTCTTATATTTTTCATTTTCCTTTTCTACTTAAGTAAATTTTCTCTATAAATAGGGTAAAAAACAAATGTCAATGATTCTTGTCAGCAATAATCTTCTTCTCACTTTTACCACAATGTAAAGGAAATTATTCAATGGTTCTTAAATAACAACCAAGTTGTTGATATCATATTAGAAATTACGCGATTGAATAAATAAACAAGAAATGAGGTAAACATTTATTATAAATTATAATGATAAAATATAATAAAATTAATACAATGAGCTTTATATACATATAAACTATATATTATCGAATGATAAACTAACTTATACCGCACACACAAACTCTAACACCCTAATTAGTAACCAAACTACTACCTATTATCAAACTATAACAAACTTTTACATGTTAAATATGATATGGTGTGATACTATTTGTTAATTATGAATTGTGTTAGTTATTTTGTGAATTGTTTTAATTAATTTATGTATTTTTTTAGGAATAACACAATGCTTAAACATAAGAAAATTGATGCATTTTTCAAGAAAAAAGTTTCCAACAAAGATAAATATTGCAAAGCTTCCATTATAATATCTTAGTTAATATTTGTGGCTCCCCCAATATTTTGTGCAAGATCTGCCACTGCATGTATAAAAGGAATATGAGAGCATTCTATATCAGTTAATTTGGAGTGACCATACGTGAGATATAAAATATCAAAGCATTCGACCTGGACGACTATTTGACATATGATGTGTTACTTTCATACTCACAGTCTGCAGTTGAGTTGATAAAGACCAAAATTACAGCAAGACCAATTTTTTTCAATAAAAACATAAAATCTGAAATATTTATGCCTCAACCAGCTTCACCATCTCCTTCTACTAAATCAGAACCAGAAGCTGTCACTGAAACCGCTCTAGAACGTTCTCCACCAAACCAAGAACGTTCTCCAGATCAGCCCATCAATCTTCATAATTTATTTGTTTTTCCTCAACCTTCCTCACTATCATCAATTGACTTCCTTTCTTACTCACAAACCAGTTCCTCCATTTTTGGAATCAGTCAGTTTTTAATCTTTCCCGACAGTCCTGGCCCATCCATCAACCAACATTCTTCCTTTGATCCCTTACCTCTAATGGCTACCTCTTTTGACACTCTTCCATATATTTGCTCCTCCCTTATTCCATTGACCACAGTCGTTGCTACCACTCATCCTCATACTCCTCCTCCCAAGGCTGAACCATCAAACACTAAAATAATGGTTGCCCTTCTAACCATTTTGGCACACAAAACTCAGCAGGATACAAAGACTGCCTTAATACAGACCTAGATGACAAAGCAACTTGCTCCCAAAGTGGGGCTAAACCTTCCCATATTCATCCTTCTCCCACCCCTCTATTGATCCTTGTCCCTGCAAAATATTCATCTTCTAAATGGTCTTCTTCACCGCTTGCTAAACAGGGATCTTTTTCTCCTTCCTTTTTGTATGACAAAGAGGAAGAATTAAGTTAGTTTTTTATCTGATTTATAGAAATCCTTTTGTAATTAGGAACTTCTGTATATATTGCTGCAAATCTGACATTTTTGTATCTTTGAAATGAATTAATGGAAATTGCTTAGGTTGAAATTATAGGCATGTTTTTTAAATTTTCTTCCAAAATCACTTACTGCATCAATTGAGGGGGAGCTTTTAAGCTCTTCAAAATTAAAATTAGAATCAGAATTAAAATCTAAATTAACATGTTTGTCATCATAAAAAAGGAGAAGATTGTTAAGACAAATTCTCAATTTAATTTTTGATGAAAATAAACAAAGGTTAATTATGATTCTAAATGTTATGTTAATTTAACTTGTGCTTTTGAGTGGATTAATTCAAAGATAAGACTCAAGCAAAGCAATGAAATCAACAATAAAAGATAAAGACTGAACAAATAAGAAAGGAGAACATTCTGGACACAATTTGTAAAAAAAACGGAGAATGTTCTTCAAGACTGATCATCAATGCCCCAAGATCAATAAATCTTCGTTGGTTAAAATAAGTTTTAGCCTATAGATTTTACATCAATATCATCAGCACTTCGCAACGAACAAATTGAGATAATCATATTCAAAGAAACTTCTCGAATCACAAAAAGAGAAGATCACAAATTAGCAAGACCAAACAGATCTAAACCTTCTTCAGCTTGAACTGTCAAGAAAGATAAGTGATATTGAAATGTACAAGACATCCATTTTAGTCAGGAATACATCCAGAATAATCAAGACTGAACCTCCAGATTGATTATCAATCTCCATAAAGTTCAAAGACTAGGACTCCAAATTGATTATCAATCTCTAGAATTTTCATTAACATTCTGCATAAGTTCATCATCATTCTCCAAGTTGTTTTGACAGAATCAAAACTCTAGATCAAACCAAAGACATTAAAAAAACATATTTAAAGTACAAAGGATCATTAAACTCAAAGGAAATCTTATAAAAAATTGAAGAACTCAACCCAGTCAACATAATCCAAAAGTGTTCAAAGACTGAAATATTTTTATTCATATAAATTGGTTTTTTGTCAAAATTGACAGAGCACTACCAACAGCTCTTTTGACCATTATTAAATACTCTAAAACTCATATAAAAGGAAGGCCAATGCTCACAGAAAATGCAGAAGTTAAAGTGCTAACAAGTCTTGGAAAATATTCACATTCACATACTTGAAACGCTCTCATTACTCGAAGAAGAATGAGTCTAATCACTGTTCATTACTTTGTTATTTTTGTACTAAATTCTTTGTAAAGAATCGGATCTCAAATAAGAGTTGAGACATCTCAGATTCTATCAAAATAATCTTATTATTATTGTAAAACTCGAACTATAAGAGTTTAGTATAGTTTGGGTAGATTGTAAGAAATTCTATCAAGGTTGATAGGTGACCTGATTAATCTCTTTCGAGGGGGAAATGATTGAAGTTTGTAACAGATCAAGGTTGATCTAATCTAGGTGCTGTAAAATCAAGAAGGATCTTTGTTTTGAACACTTAGTGGAAAATCTCACTTTTGTGAGGATTTGACGTAGCCCGAGTTGGGTGAAACAGGATACATTCGTGTGTGGTATTCTTTCTCTTATCTCCTTCAAGTATGATTAATCATTTAAGTTAAAAACATAAATTGAATTTCTGATTTTAAGCTAACCAAGAACGGTCTCCATTTTCTGGTAAAAACCAAGAATATTCTTCGTTTTCTATTTTCTTAACCAATATCATTCTTTAGTTGAATTTCTAAGTATTTTCCGGAAATTTTTAAATAGGGAGATTTATAATTCAAACCCCCTTGTAAATTGACTTATCTATTTCAATTGGCATCAGAGCTCGTTCTCTAAAAGATTAAATACCTAGCAAGTGGTAGAGTAAAGATCTAGAAGAAAAAATGTTGAAAGCTAAATACATTGTGGAATGAGGATATTCAAATAGACCACCTTACTTTGATGGATCTGATTACTACTTCTGGAATAATAAGATGCAGTTGTTTCTGAAATCTCAAGATACAAGAATGTGGCGCATCATTACAGATGGAGATTTCATACCAAGAGTTGATCAAAAAGATTAAACCTCTGTTGTGAACAAAGAAGTAGACTGGACAACTGAAGTTATCCGTTTTCTATTTTCTTAACCAAGTTCATACCAAAAACTTCCTTTGTTTTCTGTTTTCTTAACCAAAATCATTCTTGAGTTGAATTTTTAAGTATTTTCAAGATATTTTTAAATAGGGAGATTTACAATTCAAACTCCCCTTCCTTGTAAATTGACTTCTCTACTTCAACGTGAACTTTTTGGGTTTGTATTAGTATTTCAAAAAGATGAGGATGGAGATTTTTTTTTGACAAAAAAGATGGAAATAAAGACGATAAAGGAAAGATAATTATTTGTTCAATAAAATATTATTTAATTTGCCATGTCAAATTCGTAACAGACACATGTTTATTCTTATCATAAAAAATGTTAAAAGTGTAATAGTGTAAATATTTTGATATAAAGGACTTACATGTTAAAAAAAAAGTTTAAAGTATCAAATTGTTACTTTTGTGAAAATTATAGGATACATAATATATTTTGCCTATAAATAATATTTATATATACATGTGGATTTGGGGTGGGGTGGACACTAGAATGTCCTTACCCACTTTATATTTCACTTCATTTTACGGGTAATTATTTGAATCTATACTAGTACCTATAATGCGTGTTTTTATTGCCTACCCATTGTAGGGACGAAGGAAAAAAGGGTGGCAAAAATATAACAAATGACAAAAAAACTTGGATCAACGATTAATAATTATATTCCTAAATAATAGTTATACAACATTTAGTTCAACAATTAATTAATATACATTGACAGTGTAAGAAGTTTTTATCCTCTTAGAGGTGTTTTACTTTTACTATAACTATATCTAAAATCATGCTTATAAATGGTAATGTATTGACAATATAAATTTTTTTACACTAACAGTGAAGGACAATTAAACACTTCAAAAAATAAAAAATTAAATGAGACTCTCTTATTTAACAAAATATAAATACTTTATGAACCTTTTAGATATAACCAAGTTGAAAAGTGTTCATGTGGTAGTGAGATTGTAAACAAATAATAGATTATTATATTATGAGATAAGGTTCTTAAAGTTCTTTATTTTGGTACAAGATTCATAAAGTTTTTTCTTTATTAAAATAAGTTTAAATGAGTTGGGTTCATCAAAGTAGAGTAGGCTTCAAGATTCAAAGAGCACTGACAATAATACTTACCTATCACCCACCAAATAATTTATTACATTAATAACGAGAGTTGAACTCACGATCTTATGAATCGGAGCCAACTTCTTACCAACTAAACTAACATCATTATCTCATAAAGTTTTATTATGTTTAAAAAGTATGATGCACATATTATAAGGGTCGCAAACAATATATACACTCATAGGATACTATGACATTGCATATTAAAGAGTGGCAACAATCCCATTTTGTATATATGGTTTCGTCCCTACCTATTGCATATATTTTGTGGGTATCTATAGGGTCTGGGTCCAATTGACATCCTTACATATTGCTTTGGCTCACCTCTACCTCAACTACGGGAACCAACTTCATCTCTACTCCCTCTCTTACAGGTTAATCTAGATCAAAAGGTATCAGTAATACTGGGCCATTAACAGCATACTAGTCATCCTTATGCAGAGTGATATGCATGGAGTTCACTTTGCACTCACCAAAGTAGTTGAGGACTTCATGTTCGTAAAGTTTCTCTTCACTCCTTGTGTTGAATCCTACGTCCTCCACAATCTTGAACATGAGCATGTCATAAGGGATCATCCTCTTTCCAACCCAATATGAATACATATGTCATGCCACCATCGTAGCCTAATTCATCTATTTTAATGGATAATCACCTAGGTAGGCAAGCCGTAAAAACATAGTCAATTACAAGTACTTGTTTCTTTTTTGGAAACAAAAAACAAATAATGTTGTAATGTAGCATTCAAGTATCAATTGTCATCTTGAGACAACCCAAGTTTCATTCAAACAAATCCCAAATATATCCTTGTGTGTAAAAGATAAGGCACAAGGTCAATTGTTACAAAACATCATATATGTCAAAGAATCCTACGAGACAAATGACTCCAACAAATTAAACGAAAAAGGACTCCACACTAGCCAAAAAGTATAAAAATGGACACGTCCATGAATAACTATCTACACATCAATGTTAGTCCCTCTCATTCCATGCCAACCAAACTAGGGTGGCCTCAAAATATACTAAAACACCCTCGATGTGGTTGAGGAAAAGTTCACTCCTAAATTTCCTTGTTCCCAACAGGTTAACCCCATGTCCATGTCCTCTATGTGAAAACAATGTTCACATGTGTGAGCATCACCACCAATCTTATGTGAATAAGTGTAAATTGGGACATGACACGTTACTCTCCTAGTTTCCTATATAAACATGAAATGAAAGGTTCTGAACAATCCTAAAAAGATTGGTCCAACGAGCATCAACAATCCCAAAAAACCTACAACTATACGTCACAGTCCCAACGTAAATGGCTATCCCTCCGCCTAAGTGATATAAGTTGATTACCACTTAATTAGCCCAAATAACCTAATTTAAGTGATACCCTGCCAAATGCACTTTATATAAACATCATTGTCAGGATACAAATCAACAATCAACAATCAATATTGTGCATCCCTATACAAGGTGATGGACTTCACCACAAGAACATAATGCAAATGAATCAGTCTCTCGTTTCTTAATCATATAATTAGTTATGGCATTATCTTCCACTTAATTATACGACCTCGTCATTTACTTTAGGAAAACATTTCCAAAACAATCAATAGTCGAGTTTGTTACCACTCTCGGTTTGTGATTACATCGACTATTGACATGACCATGTTGTTCAATATTTCCAAAAACAATTAAACAAAACCTTAGTAGAGTCTTTATATTCTCATCTTATGATTATTTAGGCATTGTCTTCCTTATGCTTAAATTACCAATATCTCATCTATAATCATTTACTCTTAGGTGATATCAATTCTTACTAACACATAAGAACATATCAAATCAACATATGACAACAACATTCAAATATAACATATAAACATCTATTATAATAAGCAGGTAATTCATAACAACAATATAGAAAACATCCTCAAGTTTATCATCTTAAGTGACAACCTACGTTCATATGATGTTACTCGGAAGAGTCACAAAATGAATGTCAGTCATGTTATTTACACATCTCTAATGAAGTTTGTGAGAACCTCACTACCACTAATTATATAACTTTACGCTAATTGTCTCACTTAATACAAAATATCTCCCCCACATTTGGATGAAAATATGAATTTCCCTAATAGCAACAAACAACACTACACACACTCAATTGAGTTTTCAAAGTAAATGCACTCAAACAACTAGCATAGCCGACATTTCTCAAACAATTCTACATGAATAAACTAGCAACCTAAGGATATTTGAGATTTATTTGAGAGAGCGTTTGTATATACATACCCACTATATACCCATACTCACAAAGATGCTTATAATGAGTTGACAATACCCTTGATTATGCAAAAATGATATATATTTCGGCACGCTAGAACCACATAAACACAATAGGATGATTTTCGTATTTTACCCACCTTAATGACCTCCAAGCGTCAAAGTTGAAACCTCACTTGTGCCAGAACTTTGACAACTCATCAGTATAGTTGACTCTATGTCGAAATTGACGAAATGGGGCTGGACATTTTGAACCTTCTTCTTAGGTCTGGAATATTTCCTCTGATGTTTCCATTTTCTAGATTTAGACATTCAGACTTGACATGTCAAAGTTCATTGCATCTATAGCATATGATGTTTCTCTGTTGTTGCCTTCAGAACCTTCTTCTTCTTGAATTTCAAGGCCAATGTTGAGTGCTTCTTCTTGGGCTCATACTCTACAAGCTCAACTTCATGTAATCTCAATGAGCTAACCAATTCTTCCAATATAAGAATATTGAGATATTTTTCTTCTTGAATAATTGTAATCTTAGGTCTACACTTGCTTGACAGACTTCTAAGAATTTTCTTCACATGATCGACAGTAGTATAACTTTTCTCAAGTACCTTTAGTCTTGAGACCATAGTTTGGAATATGAAAAACATTGTTTCAGTGTCTTCATCTTCTTCCATCTTGAATGGCTCATATTTTCTAACTAGGAAAATGACCTTTTCTTTTTGAACTTTTTTGCTTCCTTCATAGGTCAAAACCAAATATCGTAGATGTTTTTTGTTGTTTCTTAGTCAATGCATTTATCAAATTCCTTGAAGGTGATTGCATTGATCATGAAGGTTATGGACTTGTGATTTATCTTGTACATCGTATTTTGTTTAGCATCGATTTGTTTCCTTGAAACTTTAGTATAAAGTGCTAATTTTTTAAATCAAACTCTTGATACCAATTAAAGGTGCAAACACGAGAAGAATGATTGAATTGTGTTTGACTAAGTTGATAATTTTTTATTATTTGCTTAAACTAGTTCAGACTTGATGATTTACTTAGCGTAGAAGCAATAAAAAAAATTAAGGAAAGGAAGAATAAAATGACACAAGTAATTTACCCTGGTTCATCACTAACTTGGCTAAATCCAGTTCATTCACTCAAAATGATTTCATCCACTAATTCAACAACTTGAATTACAAAGCATGTGACTCTCCAAGTCAATCTTCTTAAACAACTTGACAACTTTAGACTTTTGAGGAACACACACCTTGACTCTACCAATCAAGTCTTCTATATACAATCTAACAACTCCATATTGTTGAAGGCACACTAACACCACTATCAGGTTTGGAACTTGAGTAGTTGCTTATAACAAGTTGAATATAACAATTACTATCATGCTATAATAAAACACTTAGAAAATATTAGAAAATATTTCTCATTCGAACAAGTGTTTCTCTAACTCTAAGATGAATTTGAAATTTTGAACTTGGCTTCTTCTACTCTTTTATGATTTTTCGATGATCTTCTTCTTCATCCATGATTATCTATTTTTAGATGAAATTAGGGCTTCAATTTTGTCCTTGTATGATTTTGAATTGTATCTTCATTCGTAGCTCGGTTAAAAATGATCTTATTCAAAAATAATGAACAAGATGTTTTTTGATAATATGTTCTTTAGCCAATTCTTTATTTTTGAATCCAATATGAGCACTTCTTCTAGATTGATTATGTTCGTATTTTCTTTAGATTGATTTGTTCGTATTTTGTTAAGATTGAGTTTGTAAATTCTTCATATTGTTACTGTTCGTATTTTGTTAAGATTGAGTTTGTAAATTCTTCAGATTGATATTGTTCATATTTTGTTAAGATTGTTTTTGCAAATTCTTTAGATGAAACTTCATTCCTATTGCTTGTTTTGATTTGGGTGGGAACATAGTGTTGGATCGGTTCTTGAACTTTCACAAGTAGGAATATGACTAAGTCCAATTTAATATGTTGTCCTTTGCCAAAATCTGAATCATATCTTTGTAAATAATAAATGTATCTTCTTGTGAGTATTTCTTCTTGTAAATAATTCTTGATTATATTTTTTTGTAAATAATTCATATCTTCTTGTAGATAAATCTTGATCTAATTTAACCAAATCTTCTTGTAAATAATTAATATCTTCTTGTGATAAATTTTGATCAAATATTCTTTTAAATAATCCATATCTTCTTGTAAATAAATCTTGATCAAATCTTCTTGTAAATAATGCATATCTTCTTGCGATAAATCTTGATAAATCTTCTTGTAAACTTGGTCAAAGATTTTCTTCAATTATAAATTTGAATCAAATTTTATTTTAGATTGTCTTAAAAAAACACAAATCTTATTTCATACTATGTGAAGTCAAATATATTATTCTCATAAAACACTTTTGTTAACGTCAAAACTCTAAGTATAAAACCAATTTGATTCCAATAATATAAACTCGAGGTAATCTCTTAGAGAAAATTAATTTAAGAGTACTCGACATAGAAAAGAACGAGTTGTACTCATGAAAGTGAAAATAGAATTATACTTATTTTAGCAATTTTCTTAGATTGATTGAAGTTTGTTTTAATAGTCTATGATACGTGTGAAGTTATGAATTAGATCATGGTGGTGATTGTATGCTCAATGTGATTTTAGAATTGTTTTTAGATTGGAAAATTTATGAAAATTTCATAAATATTGATGGTATTAAAATGAGAAGCATTGGAGAATTGTCGGATTTTCTTCAATGTTTTAATAAAGCAAATTTATACCTTAATTGTAGATTTCATTTTGTTTTACTATGTGATTTGAAATTTATCTTGAAACATACTTATAGAAGTTATTTGGAGTAAACTACAAACTGGATTGTATTTTTCTTATATGTTTGGGTACAAATTGTTTAATGTATTTTCTATATACTTGTGGACAAATACTAAAGATGTTTATTCTTCATAATTTCCATGTAAAATAAGAACGTCCTCACAAGTTCTGTCTTAGATGATAACTAAGTAGTGCAATCGAAGTAAGAGTTACTGTTTGTAAGAAGGAGAAATTTGAATGGACCTAATCACAATGACCAACAAAATCACATTCTTACCTTTAAAATTTAGTATTATTAAAAGTTATTAAAATAAAAAAATCTATATATATATCATAATTTTTTGTGTCATATTCAAATTGTATCTTTTTATTTATAATTATAATATTATTAAAATTTATAATTTATATTTTTTATTAAATGATTTACATTTAAATAATTATTTTTCTATCTCGTGCATGACATTGACTCAACTAAACTAGTTATTAAATAGATAGTGGCGGAAATTGATTATTTAGTACGAGAGAAGTGATATAATTAAGCGATAAAGGAGAAAAAAAATACACATAAATTTAAGGAACAAAAGAACCATAACACTTATTCAACAAAGATAGAAGGGTGGACAAACAGAAAACATCACGCGACAAAGATAGAGAGAATGTTCATTAAAAAAAAATTAGAAAGAAGAAACCATTTTTTTTATCAACACGGTGGTAAGAAGGAGTAGTTTTTATAGTTTGGTTTGTTTTTATCAAATCATATCCATATACCAATAAAATAATTTGACATTTAAAACCATTTTTAAAAATCGATTTACAAAATACACAACCGATATATAATTGGTTTTCATTCAATTAATTGATTTTATTTGAGTTTAGTTTTATTTTAGACTAGATAACATGTAGTCTCTTAACTTAATTTCAGTTAACGTTTTAGTCTTTTATTTTTATTTTTTTTGATTTGCTCCTTTATTTTAATTTTAAATGACAATTTGATCTTTTATGTTTTAAAATGTCAACATTGTTATCCTTATTTTTTGCAAAATTTCAAAAAATTCATCAAAAATTTCAAACAAAACCCATGAAATTAATTATCATCCTCAATATAATATAATTTCATCAAATTCATAACTTAAATCTTTAAATAAACTCATATTTTCGTCTCTAACAACATCAAATAAAGAATGACAAATATTAGTTGATTTGAAGATTTGAGCTACAAATTTGATAAAATTTATTTCATATTAAAGAATATAACTAAAATTATGAGTTTTATTTGAAAATTTTGATGAATTTTTGTAAAAAAAAGGATAACATTGTTAACATTTTAAAACATAAAAGATTAAATTATCACTTAAAATTAAAATAAATGACCAAATCGGAAAGAAAAAAAATAAAAGACTAAAACGTTAACTGAAATTAAATTAAAGGACTACAGGTGGTATTTACCCTTTATTTTATTATTTTTTTAAAAAAATCTGAAATTTTTAATTATTTTAAAATAACTTTTATTATATTACTTTTAAAAAACAAATTTTTTTTAAAATTATTTTATTTATTATTCTAAAAAAAGATTTTTTTAAATTTTAAAATAAAAACAAATAATTTAAATTAATAATTTATTTTAATTAATATAATAATATAGTGGTGATGGAACATGATGGTTGCCGAAACTCCGGTGACCAATTTGGTGGTCGACGGACGACGGAGCTCCGATAACTGTTACGAGGATGGACGACAACATTCTTGTGACACACTATAAAGTTTCAATGACAAAGTGATTAGCGGCAGATTCTATCAATACGCGCCCCGAAGAGCTGTTTTTGCTAAAACTCTACCAGTTTGTTAAAAACTCTTCTGATATGAAACTTTGAGTATTTAGAGATGTTTTTGTTATTCTCAATAATAAAGCTCGGTAAAAAATTGCTTCTTCCAATTCACGTCCCGTTCGTTCTGCTTGCAATAATCCATGAGTCATGGATAGACAATTTCCAACCACCTTATTATTATTATTAAATTAATTATATATTGAATTATAATATTTAAATTATTTATAATTTAAAAAATAAATAATTTATTTTTAAATAATAATAAAAACAATATATTAATAAAATTTAATTTATATACTTAGTGTAATAAATTTTTAAGCATAATGAATTTTTATATTATTAATTAATCACAACCATTATATTATTACTAATGTTTAAATTGTGTTATAATTATTTATAAAGTCTCTCATGTTATTGACCATAATTGATATGGAAATTAAATTCATATTAATATATAAAAAAAAATATATTAAAATAATTTTAAAAAATAGTATTTTATATTAAAAACAAAATATTTAACTATTGGCCAAAATTATAACCAAAATTATAATTTTGATTAACATCTGGTTTTTAACTATTGGATAACCAAAATTATTTCTGAAAATAAGATAGAATTAGTTTGTAACCAAATGTAAATATTTGAATATTTTTTAAATGGTTTTGAATATCAATAACGATTAATTCTTTGCTATCGGATATTATGTACACCCTTGGGAAGAAGCTTCACGAGTGACTTCGGGTGTGAGAGGTGCCATTATGAGAGTGATTGGAGTCTCCTTAGCTTTCTCTTAGGATGAAAAATGCAAATAAAGTTTTGTTGTGTGTGTGAGCAAGGAGTTTTCTAAGAAATTAAATGAGTCAAAATTGAAATTGGGTTAAAATGAATTATTGTTATTATTGTTGTTGCTCAGTTACAATATATATAGAAACATAATATCTACAATAGTCGACAACATTAAGAGAATGAAATCTCTATGTAAACGGCAGGCTAGCAAATAATAAATAGCATTTAACTTAATTGATATACTAAATAAATACTACGAAGCTGTATAAAGGAATTAGCAATAAAATCGTTTAGAGGATTGATACTCAATTGAAGTTTGATTTGATCCTTCCTTGCACGTTTTGCTAGCTGTAACATATTGAATAATAATAATAATAATAATAATAATAATA
>JBBPBR010000006.1:7818895-7850028 GCA_037974775.1 Cicer pinnatifidum
TCCTTCTGCTTTTTTTTTTAAAACGTTTTTAATTTTTTTATTTTAGACGTATTTTCTAATTAGTCTAAAAATATATATTGTTGGGCATAATTAGCGTCGACTTAAATAACTTGATTTGAATTTCCAATATTATTTCACGAGATTTTTTTTCTTTTCATGAAAACAACACCTGTAATAGAAAGGAATTTAATCGATTAAAAAAAATAATTCACACAATCAAAATTGTTAATGAAAATATTTTTAAATCCTAATATAATTAATAAATGTCAATATTATTAAGTTGGATATGCAATTTAAACCCAAAATTTTATAGAGTTCACTATAGTAAAATTTATCCTCTTTTAAAAAACCTAAAAATAAAATAATGTTAATGACAATGAATAACACAATGATGATATATTGCTATATTTGGGACTCTCAACACTAGACACGCCAATTGAGTTCTTTAGCCAACAAGTCTAGCAAATCTAAACACATTGAAATGGTACTAAAAAGCATAAAGTCACCATTTATGTCCCGTAACACGTCCTCTATAAGCGGCAACAAATTAAACTCATAAGAAGTTATCTTTAGACACTCTAGTTTGTTGAGACTAGAGCCAGCACTAGAAGAATGAAAGCCGGGACAAAAATGATGATAATAAGTACGAAAGTGGACTTTGAGGACTTTGAGAATTATGGTGTCTATAAAGTACTTAAAAAGGTCTTGAAGAACACAAATGCAAAATTAGCATCGACTACTTTTAAATTAATATATTCAATAATTGTGTATGGTACAATGAGTGTTTTTGATATAATATTTTTGTATATTAACCTACCTGTGTCTATGTTGTTAACAATAAAAAGAGGAAGAAGATAGACAAAAACAACCACTTTAGAGTTTCATAACATAGAATGAATCAAACTTAAGTTAATAGAGTTACAATGAATATATATACAAAATAATAGAAATGTCTAAAATACCCTTATTACTAATATATAATAATATTATCTAACATCTTTCCTCAAACTCACGATGCATTAACATGGAGCATCGATAGTTTGTCAACTAAAAAACGAAAACGTTTGATGGCACTATACTAAAAATGACATTTTATAGCGCGTCTTTTATAGCGCTTATTAAATACAAGCGCTGTTCTATGATATTTTAAAAATAACGGAGGATACAACAGCGCTTTTTTGACAAGCGCTGTAAAAAAAGCGCTGTAAAAAGCCTTTTGGAAATGACCTATTAGAGCGCTTTTTGGAAAAGCGCTGTAAAAGGCTTTTAAAAAAAATAAGAAGGTCTTTTACAGCGCTTTTTTGACAAGCGCTGTAAAAAAAAAGCGCTGTAAAAGACTTGCGTTTTCACATAATTAAAGGACCTATTAGAGAGCTTTTTGAAAAAGCGCTGTAAAAGGCTTTTAAAAAAAAAATAAGAAGGTCTTTAACAGCGCTTTTTTGACAAGCGCTGTAAAAGACTTGCGTTTTCACATAATCAAAGGACCTATTAGAGCGCTTTTTGGAAAAGCGCTGTAAAAGGCTTTTAAAAAAAAATAAGAAGGTCTTTTACAGCGCTATAAAAAAAGCGCTGTAAAAGACTTGTGCTTTCACATAATTAAAGGACCTATTAGAGCGTTTTTTGGAAAAGCGCTGTAAAAGGCTTTCAAAAAAATAAGAAGGTCTTTTACAGCGCTTTTTTGACAAGTGCTGTAAAAAAAAGCGTTGTAAAAGACTTGCGTTTTCACATAATTAAATGACCTATTAGAGCGCTTTTTGAAAAAGCGCTGTAAAAGGCTTTTAAAAAAAAATAAGAAGGTCTTTTACAGCGCTTTTTTGACAAGCGCTGTAAAAATAACGCTGTAAAAGACTTGTGCTTTCACATAATTAAAGGACCTATTAGAGCGCTTTTTGGAAAAGCGCTGTAAAAGGCTTTTAAAAAAATAAGAAGGTCTTTTACAGCGCTTTTTTTGACAAGCGCTGTAAAAAAAACGCTGTAAAAGGCTTGCACTTTCACATAATTAAAGGACCTATTAGAGCGCTTTTTGGAAAAGCGCTGTAAAAGGCTTTTAAAAAATCGCTGTAAAAGGTAAATCGTTTCAGTTTCCTCTTTATTACATAAACTTCACTACGTTTCAGTGTCCTTCTCCTCTTCATTATCCTTCTCATTGCGAACCCTACTGTCCCTACGAACAATATTGTTAGCCATCTCCATTGCAAATCATCTCCATATTTGTTACTATCCCTACGAACATTATTACGTACTCTTCTCATTGCGAACCCTACTCTGTCCTACGAACCGTTTGTATTTCTGCGCATTCTCGCCGTAAACCGTAACTCTATGAACCCTACATATTTCTTCGCACTCTTCAGGTATTGTATTCATTTATTTCATTTATTTCTTACATATATATATATATATATATATATATATATATATATATAATGTGTTTGTTAATGCTAATAATCACATTTATTTGATAATGCTTTACAAGTTTTCCGAGCTCAAATGGGTGCTACAGTGTCGAAGCAAAAATCAAATAAATCACATGGATTCCAATAAAGGTTTGAAATATATTGCCTTTAAAATTTCATTAACAATCAATGCGC
This sequence comes from Cicer pinnatifidum, assembly GCA_037974775.1. Lineage (NCBI taxonomy): Eukaryota > Viridiplantae > Streptophyta > Magnoliopsida > Fabales > Fabaceae > Cicer > Cicer pinnatifidum. The sequence goes on from JBBPBR010000006.1 coordinate 7,821,484, forward strand.
AAATATTTATTGACTTATATGTTTTATTTTATAGTGCTCTCATCAAACTAACAACATGGACTGCGGATACTGTATATTGCGATTTATGAAAGAGATTGTTGATATAATCCCAGAAAGAGATCTAATTGAAATAAAGGAATGCACCTATTACAGCGCTTTTTTTAAAAAGCGCTGTAAAACTAATACAACAAGCAGCGCGTTTTTAGAAGAGATTTACAGCGCTTTTTTTATTTTAAAGAGTGCTGTTGTATCTTTTTACAGCGCTGGATACTACAGCGCTTAATTTTTTGAAAAAGCGCTGTAAATGGCTTAAAAAAAGCGCTGTAAAATACCATTTCTGGCGTAGTGTGGAATGCATCTTTGTGAACAAATCAGCAATCTATAAAGAAGAAGAGACAAATGGTAGAGTAATGGTTCCATGCTGAAGATGATGACGAGTAAGATGACAATCAATCTCAATGTGTTTGGTGCGTTCATGAAAGACTGAGTTGTGAGCAATTTGAATAGCACTCTTGCTATCGCAGTGCATCGGAGTTGGCTAAGAAAGAGATATACCATATCAGACAAAAGCCAACGCAACCAAATTATTTCAGCGGTAGTAGATGCCATAGCACGATACTCAGCTTCTGTAGAGAAACGAGAGACAATGTCATGTTTCTTACTCTTCCAAGAAATAAGAGAGTCTCCAAGAAAGATACAAAATCATGTGGTAGATTTACGATATGTGGTGTCACCAGCCCAATCAGCATCAGAATAAGCTCGTAACTCTAATGAGGATGACGATGGAAAGAGAAGGCATTGAAATTGAGTTCCTCGAAGATAACGAAGAATCTGAAGAACTGCTGCCCAATGTACTGTAGTGGGAGAGACAACAAACTGACTAACAACATGAACAACATAAGCAATGTCAGGTCTGGTAATCGTGAGATACACTAAGCTGACAACCAAAGTACGATACAAAGTGGAATTTTGTAAATGAACACCATCCGATGGAGCATATTTCACATTCAACTCAAGAGGAGTATCTGCTGCTCTAGTATCAGAAAGACGAGCCTGGTCAAGAATGTTGGCAATGTACTTGGATTGAGAAAGAAGGTAGCCTCTAGGAGAGTAGGCAACTTCAATCCCCAAGAAATAGCGAAGAGTTCTCAAGTCCTTCATCTCAAACTGTTTGGCTAACTACAATTTCAACTCATTGATTCCACTAACATCATCACCTGTAATAATCATATCATCAACATATAGAGAAAGTATAATGCGACCATAAGTGGTGGACCTTATAAACAATGCAGAATCATGTTCACTAGAGCAAAAACCAAGAGAAGTGATCATAGTAGAGAATTTCTCAAACCAAGCTCGAGGAGCCTATTTAAGACCATATAGAGCCTTCTTTAACTTACATACTTCCCCTTGATTATGAGAAACTCCTTATGGAGGGACCATATAGACTTCTTCATGAAGCTCACCATTTAAAAAAGCATTTTTGACATCCATTTGGGAAATATGTCATTGACGAATAGATGCAACTGCAATAAGAGTACGGATAGTGGTCATCTTGGCTACAGGAGCAAAATTTTCTTCATAATCCATACCATATTGTTGAGAGAAACCCTTAGCAACAAGACATTCTTTGTAGCGCTCAACTGACCCATCAGACTTAGTTTTGATCTTGTATATCCAACGAGACCCAATAGCATGTTTTCTAGGAGGAAGAGGTACTAATTCCCAAGTGTTGGTTTTATGCAATGCAGATAGTTCTTCTGCCATAGCCTGCTGCCAAAGAGGATCAAGAACAGCCTCTTTATAGTAAGAGGGCTCAGACAAACTATGAATAGAGGTTAAGAAAGAAGCAAATGAAGCTGAGTAAGTGGAATAGACAAAATCAGGCAATTGAGTAGACTTACGTTGACGAGAAGGGTAACAAGGAGGATCAACAATCGCAGGAGGTGCTTGGGCAGCCGGGGGGACAAGAGGGATGTCATCATGTGGAGTTGAAGTATTTGTCCTACAATTCTCAATATTACAATCGCTAGAAGCGTTATCATTAGAACCAAATGGATCAATATGGGTTAGTTCAAAACTCTTAGTAATTTGAGAATCAGAGGAAACAGAGTAAAAAGGGATATGCTCAAGAAAAACAACATTACGAGATACATAAAGTTTTCTTGCATGAGGATCATAACAACGATAACCCTTTTGACCATTCCCATAACCAAGAAAAACACACATGGCTGAACGAGAAGACAACTTACTACGCTCTACTTGAGGGCGAAGAACAAAACAAGTAGAACCAAAAACTTTCAAAGAATTTTAATCAGGGGTAGAAGCATACAAATTTTCAAAAGGAGACAAACCTGATATGATAGAGGATGGAATTCTATTAATAGCATGAACAACAGTAAGAACTGCTTCTCCCCAAAACTCACTAGGAACTGAAGCGAACAACAAAAGGGAACGAGCAGTCTCTATAATATGACGGTGTTTTCTTTCAGCAACTCCATTTTGTTGAGGAGTATCAGTACAAGATGTTTGGTGGAGAGTGCCATCATAACCAAGTAATTCAGAAAATTTATTAGAGGTATATTCACCACCTAAATCACAACGAAAGCACTTTATAACAGAGTTATGTTGAGTTTTGACCATTGCACGAACCATATGATAAATGTCAAAAAAATTCAGACCGATTTTTCATAAGATAAACCCAACAATAACAAGTGTAATCATCAATAAACGAAACATAATATCTAGATCCACCTTTGGTGAGAACCGGTGATGGACCCCAAACATCAGAGTGGACTAAATCAAAAGGCGCATATGAAACAGAAACACTTTTATTAAACGGTAAAGCTAAAAAATTTGCAAGTTTACAACCACAACATTCTGAGATATCACAGGTTTGTAACTTTCCTAAGGCTCCAGTAGAAGCCAAATATTTTAATCTAGAAGCAGAAACATGCCCAAGGCGAGAATGCCATAAATAAAAACTAGAAGATAAAGAATTCAAGCGAAAACTAGATAATAAGTCAGCAGTAGTTGTTGAGGCTGCAGTATCTGGGAGTCGCATGTCATCCAAAACATAAAGTCCCCCCTTTCTATGGCCTGTCCCAACCAGTCTCTCGGAATGTGGATCCTGCACACAACAAGAAGTGGTAGAAAATATAACCGAATAACCGAAATCACATATTTGACTAACAGAAGCAAGACTCTAAGTAAGATTAGGAATATAATAAACATTAGAAAGAGAAAGGTTAGGTGTGGAGACAGAACCAATGCCTGCTAGTGGCATAGGAGTGCCATCAGCAATCACAACTGACACAGACGAGGCAGGTTTCATATACACAAAAGATTTATCATCGTATGTCATATGATGAGATGCTCCAGAATCAAGAATCCATATGGAAGGAGATATACCTGACATACCATAGGAGTTCAAACCTTTAGAAGAGGTGGCAGACATTGCATGTGATTGAGTGGCAAGAAGTTTTTGAAGTTGTTCTACAATATCAGATATTTGGGAAGCAGTCTCAGATGAGTATACAGAACCAGAACTAGAGCCAATGGTAGAAGGAGTAGAAGCAACAACATTAGACGATGGCCCCCTAAAATTCTTCTTATGTGCTCTCCCTAATTTCGGACAATGTGTTTTCCAATGACCTTTTCTTTGCAAAATGCACATTCATCATTACCAAGCCCAACCCTCCCTTGAGATTTTCCTTTTTAAACAGGAGCAACAAAAACAGAAGGAGGAGTTGAGAGAATTCCCTTATCTGACACACCAGAATAAGTCTGAAGTCTGATTTCTTCTGCCAACAATTCACTAACTACTGATTCAACATTAGGAAGGGGGAACGATGCAAAATACCCCCACGAAGGCCCTCAAAATCATCACGAAGAGCCATTAAAAACCAAACTAGACGTTGCTCATCTCTTTGATCAATGTATGCTTTGACAACTTTCAACTCAGGTGATTCCATAAGAGCCAATTGATCCCACAGATTAGTCATTGCCGAATAGAATTCCTGAATGGTCATATTGTTCTGCTTAAGGGCTCTAATATCACTTTACAACTGATAACGTTTTGTAAAGTTAGACTGAACATACAAATGTTTCAAGTGATCCCAAATCTCTTTAGCAGTATCATATTTTGCTAGTTGCACTCTTATAGACAACTCAACAGAATTATTAATCCAAGTAATAATTTTCGAATTACTAACGTTCCATGTTTTCAGATCTTTTGCATATTATGTTTCATCCTTTTTATCGGTAGGCTTAACAGAAGTTTCATCCACAAAACCCCACATATCTTTTCCAATCAAAAAAATTTTCATCACATAACTCCAATAAGAGTAATTTTGTCCATTGAGGTGAACACTAACAGCTTGAAGAGAATCATCCTTAGCACCAGCCATAACAAATAATGACAGGAAAATACGACAAACACAATCACTGAGACAAAATAAATTAGGGATTACCTGCTGCTGTGCAAGCACGATTTCTCCCCCTCCAGACGTCGTTTTCCTGATCCGACTTTTGAAGACGAAGACCTGAATGTTGCGAACCTACTGTCCAAAAATCAGCCCGATCCAATGGTTAACGAATGCGTAATCGATGTTTTTCTGAGACTAATTTAACAAAATCGGGAATAGAGTTACTCTTCTCTTTTCTCTTTTGGTGATTGTCTTTTCTATCAAAATAGTCTCTCCCTTCTTTACAATAGATCTCAAAATCAACCAAAGCTCTTTGATACCATGTTAACAATGAAAAGAGGAAGAAGATAGACAAAGACAACCACTTTAGGGTTTCATAACATAGAATGAACCAAACTTAAGTTAATAGGGTTACAATGAGTATATATATACAAAATTATAGAAATTTCTAAAATACCCTTATTACTAATATATAATAATATTATCTAACATATGTATTGTCGAATATTATTCAATTGAAATATTGTAGCTCCACAACTGCTTGGCTGCTTGCTCCATTATAAAATAATGAAAACTTAGATTTTAGAATGCATGGATAAATTTTAAGCTGGAAGATAACTTACACTTGACAAATGACAAGTATTATCAGATGTAATTCAAAATGATTTGTAATTAGTTAGTTAAAATGTAGTTAGAAGTTAGTTAGAGTATGGTTAGAAGTGTTGGTTTAATATGTTGAACTAAATCAACAAAAAAAACTGTTGCTATAAAGCCAAGATCGATCCAATGAATAATGGGATGAATGTAATGCAGAAATGGATCAATCGTCAGATTGTAAAGATCAATCTGATACAGAATAAAGATCAATCTTCAGAATCAATAGATCAATCTTCATTTTCTGTTTTCTTTATTTTTTTCTCGTTTCTTCTCAATTTCAATTCCTCTCAAATATATAACCTGATCTAACAATTTGGCATCAAGAGCTTGGGTTCTAGACCTTGGGAAACACGAGTACAAATGTGAGGGGAAATTAAAATTGGGAAACACAAGAGTGAGTGAAAGAAAAGAAATAAGAAATGAATGGAGGAGGATTTCCATCGAATTTGCCAATTCTGGATGGGAAGAACTGGGAGAGGTGGTCTGCATCAATGAGATCGTTGTTGGGAGCTCAAGAAGTGTTTGATATTGTTCAAGATGGCTATGAACAACTTGGTCCAACAGAAAGACAACAAACAACTTTCAAAGATTGCAAGAAAAGAGATTGCAAGGCATTGTTTTACATCCAACAAAGTGTGAATTCAAACAATTTTGAAAGGATCTCAAAGGTATCTACATCAAAAGAGGCATGGGATATCTTGGTGAAGTATTACACAGGTGATGAAAAAACCAAGAAGATCAAACTTCAAATGCTAAGAAGAAAGTATGAATTACTGCAAATGGAGAACAATGAGAATGTGATTGACTATTTCAATCGAGTGTAGACAATCACTAATCAGATGAAAGCCAATGAAGAAGTGATGACATAGGTTATGATCATTGAAAAGATTCTGAGGACACTAACACAAAGATACGATCACATAGTGGTGGCAATTGAAGAATCAAAGAATCTTGATAAATCAAACTAGAAGATCTGCAAAGCTCCCTAGAAGCTCATGAATTAAGGATAAAAGAAAGAGATGAGGCACACACACAAACACAGGCACTGCAAGCTCAGATCATCAGGAAGTCCAATCAAGATGGAGTAAAAAACAAGAAGTGGAAGGGCAAGTCAAAATGGCACCAGAAACAAGATCAAGATGAGGAGGCTGGAGGCTCAAGAAGTCAGGAAAACAGTGATAATAAACGCAGGAAACCATCTGGCAAAAAGAAATTTGACAAAAGGAGGGTCCAATTTTATAATTGTCAAAAATATGGCATTTTGCAGATGAACGCAGATCCAAGAGAGTACAAAGAGATGATGGTGAAGCTCAATTGACCCAGGCAGATAGTTCTGACTCAGATGAAGTGTTGTTGATTGCATTTACAAGCATGAAGGATGATTGTCCAGGATTATGGTATCTTGACACGGGGTGCTCGAATCACATGACTGGCCATAAAGATTGGTTTGTAAATATTGATGAGAAGGTGAAGAAGGAAATCAGATTTGCAGACAATAGCACAGTAACAGCTAAAGGTATTGGAAAAATCTTGATTCAGAGAAGGGATGGCAAACAATCTTTCATATGTGATGTGTTGTATGTGCCAAATATGAAGAAAAACTTGCTAAGCCTAGGACATCTAATTGAAAAAGGGTATTCTATGAAGATGGAACAGGGTGAAATGAGATTGTTAGATGATTCAAGAAGATTGATCTTGAAGGCACCACTAGCTAAAAATAGAACCTTCAAGATTGATATCCGGATCAATGAGAGCAAATGTCTAGCTGCTGAAGTATTGAATGAAGATTGTTTGTGGCATCAGAGGTTTAGACATTTAAATTTTAGAAGTCTTCAAATGTTGCATAACAATAGAATGGTGCAAGGAATTCCCAGAATTCAAATGCCAAAGGAGCTGTGTGAAGAATGCTGTCAGGCCAAACAACACAGAAACACATTCAAGGCTGAAGTGCCAACTCGATCCTCAAGAATGATGGAGATAATCTACTCTGATGTGTGTGGTCCTTTTGAAGAAGTATCAATATGAGGTAATCATTACTTTGTATCATTCATTGATGATTTTACAAGGAAAGTTTGGGTATATCTAACCAAAAGAAAAAAATGAAGTGCTAGAAATACTTAAAAAATTCAAGATAATGGCTGAAAAACAAAGTGGCTTTAGTATGAAAATCATTAGAACAGATGGAGGAGGAGAATACAACTCTCATGAATTCCATAATTTTTGTGAAAAATAAGGGATATTGCATGAAGTAATTGCACCATACACTCCCCAACATAATGGCACGGCTGAAAGGAGAAACAGAACCATAGTGAACATGGCTAAGAGTATGTTAAAAGGGATGAAAGTGCCTCATAAATTTTAGAGGGAAGTAGTATCAACTGTAGTGTACATATTAAATAGGTGTTTGACCAAGAGACTGGGCCCAAGAACACCTGAAGAAGCTTGGACTGGAAGAAAGCCAGTTGTGAATCACTTGAGAGTGTTTGGCTCATTGTGCTTCAGGCATGTACCAGCTCAAAACAGGAGGAAACTTGATGACAGGGCTGAACAAATGGTGTTGCTGGGTTATGATGCCATTGGGGCTTACAAGCTGTATGGTCCAAACAAGAACAAAGTAGTGATAAGCAGAGACATACTAGTGGATGAATAAAGAGGTTGGGACTGGACAATGAATGCAATCAGCCCAGGCATACCAACCAAACCAGTCAGTAGTGCAGTAACAGATGAATTGGTTGAGGACCAGCCACCAGAGGCAGCAGATCAGCCTACTATTGAACTTGTGAGGAGATCATCAAGAGTTAGACAACCTTCAGTCATATTGTAGCCATATGAAGTAACTTCTGACTCAGCCATCAATGCAGATGGAGAATTAATTCATTTTTCCTTGCTTGCTAAATCAGAACCAATAAGTGATGAAGAAGCATTGAGTGATCCTAGATGGATGGCAGCAATGGATGAGGAGCTTGAAGCCATAGAAAAGAACAAAACATGGGAGCTGATGACCCAACCAGTGAATAAAAGACCTATTGATGTGAAATGGGTCTATAAACTAAAATTGAAACCTGATGGGAAGATTTCAAGGTACAAGGCCAAACTTGTAGCAAAAGGATTTTTGCAAAAACATGGGCTAGACTATGATGAGGTATTTGCTCCAGTGGCAAGAATTGAAACAATAAGAATGGTAGTTTCAATTGCTAGCTACAAAGGCTGGTCTATGCATCAATTGGATGTTAAATCAGCCTTCCTCAATGGCTCATTGGATGAAGAAGTGTATGTGAAGCATCCCCTGGATATGTGAAAACAGGCAAAGAAGATCATGTTTACAAATTGAAGAAAGCCTTATATGGCCTGAAGCAAGCACCTAGAGCTTGGAACAAGAGAATTGACAGATTTCTCATAGAGCAGCAATTTGAAAAGTGTGTGAATGAGCATGGAGTGTATGTCAAGAAGGGAGCAGCAGCACCTGCATTGCTGATATGCCTCTATGTCGATGATTTACTGCTAACTGGTAGTGATGAAGTGAAAATCAATGAGTTCAAATTCAGATTGAAGGAATTTGAGATGACTGATTTAGGCGTGTTGGCATATTTCCTTGGTATTGAATTTGAAACTAGCAAAAATGGAATTTTTATGCATCAAAGAAAATATGCAAGTGATGTATTAAAAAGGTTTAGAATGCAAGATTGCAATGGAAGCAGCACCCCATCAGAATCAGGGTTGGTGTTGTCCAAAGAAGGCAGTGATGAATTGATTGATCCTACAACCTTCAAGCAAATTGTAGGATCCTTGAGATACTTGTGCAACACTAGGCCAGATATCTCATATAGTGTTGGGCTGATTAGTAGGTACATGGAGAAGCCTAGGACATCACACTACATGGCAGCAAAAAGGATCTTGAGATACATAAAGGAAACCATTGAATTGGGTCTGTTGTATTCTACAAAACCAGATGAAGAGGAGGCTGAACTTATTGGATTCACTGATGTTGATTGGTGTGGAGATATGGATGATAGAAAGAGCACAACGGGCTATGTATTTACGATCAATAACTCATCAATATCATGGTGTTCAAAGAAGCAAAGCATAGTAGCATTGTCCACATGTGAAGATGAGTATGTAGCTGCATCCATGGGAGCATGCTAAGTTGTGTGGCTGGCAGAATTAGGACTGAGAAGTAACAATGCAGTGAAGATGAAGATAGACAACATATCAGCAATAGACCTATCAAGAAGTCCAAGTGTTCATGGAAGGAGCAAGCACATAGAGAAAATATTTCATTTCCTAAGGGATCAAGTAATGAAGGGCAAGATAAAGCTGGAGCACTACAATACAAATGAACAAAAGGCTGACATTTTAACAAAAAGCTTGAAGAGAGTAAAGTTCCAAGAGACGAGGATCAAACTTGGATTAACTTCAAATTGAATCACTTTTGAATTAGGGAGCATATTAGATGTAATTCAAAATGATTTGTAATTAGTTAGTTAAAATGTAGTTAAAAGTTAGTTAGAGTATGGTTAGAAGTTGGTTTAATGTTTTGAACCAAATCACCAAAAAAACTGTTGCTATAAAGCCAAGATCGATCCAATGAATAATGGGATGAATGTAATGCAGAACTGGATCAATCATCAGATTGTAAAGATCAATCTGATACAGAACAAAGATCAATCTTTAGAATCAGTAGATCAATCTTCGTTTTCTATTTTCTCTATTTTCTTCTCTTTTCTTCTCAATTTCAATTCCTCTCAAATATATAATCTGTTCTAACAAGTATGACAAGTAAAAAAAGAGTTATGTAGCCACAAAATGAATATGCATACTAGGTAATTATGAAGTACCGACGTCTCTGTATCGAAATGTAATTATGAAGTATCGACGTCTCTGTATCGAAATGTCTAACATATATAGTTGTCTAATATTCTTATAATCAATAAAATTCTAATCAATAAAATTGAAGATATATTAAATTTAATTAATCTTACTTAGTTTTTTAGTAGTAAATAAATGAATAGCAGATAATAAATTATGTTTATATTTTATTTAATTATAATAAAAATTATAAACATCGTTGTCGTTGTCGATATCCTATATTTTTTTATATTAATAGTGTCAATGTGTTTGTATTCTTTGTGATACTCTGCATCTAATCTTCAAAGTTGTTAATTATTTCTACACACCAATAAAAAATATGATAGGAACATTTATTTATTTATTTTAAAAGCAATTTATTACTAATATCCACAATATGTGCATAACTTCTTACAAGCATACTCCAAAAAGAGGTTCAATGCCCAAAATAGGGTGTACTATACTAAAACCAAACACAAATTAATGCGTAAATCGCAATAAACATAACTACTTCCTCAAAAGATAATCACAAATAATAATGTCTATAATTTTTCCTATGGCCAAAGTGTATTTAAATGAACGAGAAAGACAATATAATTTGATATTAATTTTATGATATCATAATAACTCATTATTTTGGTAGTAATCTAGATACTTAGAATAAACAAATGATTTGAAGTTCTAATCAAAACAAACTTGAATTTGGCTTACATTATTCTTTCATTATTTTTTTGGCAGCTTCACAAGTATGATTTTAAATTGCAGTTGCAATATTATAAATTTTAAAGTATTTACATCGACATCACGGCCGTAATTTTATCCACTTCAATCATGTTTTTTTTTATGTTTTCTTGTAATGTAAAAATTTATAGCACACCATATATATTTTTAAAATCAATACTCACAAGCATACTATATATATTTTTAAGATAAATATCAATTAGTAATCCAAATTTTTAACATACAAAATAATAATTGCTTAATTACGGTTAATTGTTAAGGTTTCAATAATATAAAGATGAACATGGAAAATGGAAATGTGTCTTTTAACCCAAATTAGAGTTTATGTTCCCTGTCTATTAGGGGTGGGAATAGGTTAGACCAATTCATACTTTGAAATGTCTGAATCTGACCTACGATTAATTTTTTAAGCTTAAGTTTGGTCTACGACCTATTATAGGTTTTTTTTCGTCCGGCGTGACATTTTTTTAAGTTCGGTCTGGTCTGAAAACCTATTTAAAAGTTTTATTAACATTAAAATATTTAAGTGTAATATTTTACATATCTATATATATTAAACAAAAAAATGATTTTTCTAATAAAATATTTTTTAAAAAATCTGAAACAAAAACCATTTAAACCCTAAAAAAAATAATTTTTGATTTCAATGAATTTTTTTTTTCTGAAACAAATACACCCATTATTAGTGATTGTCTAATTGAACAGCTACTGAATATGGAACAAGTACTGAGTGATTGCCAAATTGATAGACTTTAAGATAGAAAATAATATTATTAATAAATAATCAAATATATATAGATCGGCATGTGAGACCTAATATGTTTTTTTATAACTAGATCAGTGATCTAGTTAAATAAATATATTTTAAAAATGGTCTGGACTAACTTTTTTATTAAATAGGTTAGATCATGTCAGATCATAGACCCCTAACGGATGGTCTAACCTATTCTTATCCTTATTATCTATGCCTTTAGAATTTTTTTAATGATTTTATTGTAAGAACTTTCACTGTTGTTCATTTAATAGATCAACTTATAACAAGTTAAATCTTATTGTTAACGTTCATCCAATCAAGAAGAAACATTGAACCTTTTGTAGTTCAACGCACTATGAATACATGTCTTGACATAAATAATTTTCTTTTGATAATTGATAAAAGAAGTCCTAAAATGACAAATATGCAAAAGGCATAGAAGGAGATCCAGCTTATATGAGTTTGATTTTGGAAAATTTCTTTATTTGTGTTGTGTATTGGTAAGATATTATGTAAGTGGAAATAAGTCTCTCTAAAATATAATAAATCACACTCGATGATTTTTATCTAACTATGATTTTGCAAAAAAAAATTTTTGACTAAAAAAATATTTTTATATTCAAAAGCGTAATACTAATCATGGCATTAGAATTATTATTTTGCATAATTTTGATTTAGAGCATTGAGCTTTGAAATTCACTTTGATTTTTACATAAACTTTAATTAGCATTTTTTGTTATAGTAGTGCTTTGAATTTGAGTTTGTTTAACCAAATAGTGCATCACATGATTGACTTTCATCACGTGCCCTAATCATTATATACGGTCCAATCAATTATGTGATGGCGTAACTGATCTATTTTGATTACAATTTTAAATAATTGATTATTAAATCAAATAACCGATTATGATTAATTTTATTTTAATTATTACAGTTGAATATCTTAAATCGGTTATCCTATTATCTACACTATTGAGCGTATTTTCTTTATTTTTTGTATTACTCAATTTTGGATGTAATCCCAAGTTTGACTGTGAACGAGGGGTTTTGTAACGCCTAGTTATGTGGGTATAAAAATTAAGATAATAATGAAAAAAATTTCAAAATTATGTAAGAGAATAAGGTATTGTAATAAATAATGAATTGTTAGAAAGAAGTAATGTTATGAAATATCAAAATAAATCCTTACAACTAGAAAATCTTTAATAATTAAAATATTCAAAACTGGGCAAATAGTGTTTTATCCCAACATAAAGTACGATGTAGACATTATGTCTACTTATACTTGATCTACTAACCTAATCGAAAGAAATCAATCTTCTCAAGGGAGGTAGGACTTCTCATCTCTCGACGTTCCCAACGGTCTTAGTATATGAAAATAACACTTTAATGAGATATAAAATCCCAGTGAATAATACACACAATTTTAAAACAAGTATTATTCTCAGCCGGAGCGGTAATCGGAAAGTCGATCATGGCATCCGCCTTCATCCAAAAATATTCTTTAGAACTATTCGCGATATAACTAAGATTTCTATGTAATAACCAACTACTTCCAATAATTAATAAAAGCTCATCAATTAAATTAATGATAATCCACATCTATCATAATTAAATAATTCTAATATACACATTTATTCTGCAGAAAATAATCAACCAATTCAATGATGGAGATATACTACTTATGCAAAGTGAGTATTATGTAATCAGGTGGAGCACCAGCTCATCCAGTGTGGGGTACAAGACTCATCTGCGTAGAGTACAAGACCCATCTGCGTGAGTACAATCATCTTTGCAAAATTATATTTATAATATAATATTTCATTTGAATATATAATAACAATGATCATTCATGAAAATATAGTAAAGCAATCTTTTTAAAGAATATATATTTCTCAAACACATACAATCCAAATAGTTCATATTTCAACAACTATATTCTTAAAATCATATTTATAATATAGTATTTTATTTGAATATATAATAACAATGATCATTCAAGAAAATATAATAAAACAATCTTTTTAAAGAATATATATATTTCTCAAACACATACAATCCAAATAATTTATCTTTCAACAACTATATTCATAAAATCGTATTTATAATATAATATTTCATTTGAATATATAATAACAATGATCATTCAAGAAAATATAATAAATCAATCTTTTTAAGAAATATATATGTCTCAAATGCATACAATCCAAATAATTCATATTTTAACAACTATATTCGTAAGATCATATTTATAATATAATATTTCATTTGAATATATAATAACAACAATCATTCAAGAAAATATAATAAAACAATCTTTTTAAAGAGTATATATTCCAACAATCATGAAAATGATAATCCAACAAGCAATAGTAAACAAATCAATTCATAATCTATTATTATAGTTCATAGATTTCTAATTTTAATAGAGTTAGGTTTTCGACAAAATATATTTTTATAAGAAAATATCATTTATAATATCTAACTCTTTTTCCATTCTAAATTTCTAAAATAAATGTACCATGAAAGTTTAAAGGGTGTGATTACTCACCTCTTGAAGTGTTATTTTATAAAAAGTTTGGTATGTGTTAGTCATTACTACCCATGCTACTGCAAACGCAATCATACTTTCGCTCCTCTTTATGGTGGCATATATAGTTCTTTCTATTGAGTTTTTTTATTTTATTTTATTTTCTTCTTTGTATCTATTTATAATTAAATATTTATAAGATAGTTTGACTAGGTATCCTATATTTGCCCCACTAAACTCTTGTTGTTACAAATAAAATGAATACATATTGAATTCATATAGGATTGTTTTTTTGGTTTTGTTTGACTCCTTAATAATAGATAATTAAGTAGTAAAAGTTTGTAATAACAACTTGTTTATTAATATCTATTTCACATAAACCGTTAACAAACAAAACAAAGTTTCTATTATTACAGTCTCAAATAAACAACAACTTACTATTGTTACCTAATTTTATGCAAATTAATAGTTGATATAATAATAATAATAATAATAATAATAATAATAATAATAATAATAATAATAATAATATAATCATAATACTCTATAAATTAAAATATTTTAAAATTATAACTATTTTTAATTCTTTAATTTGGGATGTTACAGGTTTAATCTTAACCCTTTATTTTAATGCAAAGAATGTTGTTTAATGTTCTCACTCTTTCACCATAAAAGCCATTTTATGATAAATTTATATTTTATAGAATTTTAAGGTCGCATTTAACCTATATTTTAATTTTGACTTATCCTTAATTATCCATCTTATCTGCAGAATTAATTGTAAGATATTAATAATGCAAATAGGTGAAGTTTGGATGAAAAATGTCAGATTGAAAGTTCTAGCATTATATGAAAGGAATGGGTTGTTAAGAAAACCATGGTCCAATTGCATAATGAAAAGAACGGTTCATATATTGGAAAAGGAGAAGAAATAAAAATGTTGATGAAGAATAAAAGAGAGCAGCGCCGCATAGCAAGGGAAAAAAAAACAAGCCACACATAACATAAAACACAACTTACACAAAAATTGAGACATAAATACTAGACTATATAAAATATAGATGAGTCATGTTTTGTATTTGTCTTTTAATACATTAATATTGTATTTATGTTAAATTTTATGTTGAAATAACTTTATTCTAAAATAAATTAGGATTTGAATCAGGACATTAAGGAAGGAGGTCTCACAATAATTAAAAAGAGCTGAATTGAGAAGAAGAAAAAAAATATTCATTTTTTGGTTTTTAGAGTTAAAATAAAATATCTTAAAATTTAGAGTAAAAATTAATTAATCTATGGATTTTTATTTATTTTTATTTAATTTGATGAATACTTTTATTTTTTATTTGATTTTTTTAAATAATAACGAGGAACTAAATTCTCTTTTAGAGTCGTTGATGTATCTTATAATTGAGATACATTTAATTATGTCTTATTTATTTAAGTTTTATTGTAATTACTTTTCATTGTTCAGTTCAATTTATCTATTACTCTAATCACATGTTTGAAGTAGCAATGTCAATTTATAAGGAAGAGAGTTTGAATTATAAATTTACATATTTAAATTTTCCTATTAAAATCTTAATAAAATAACTCAAGAATGATTTTGGTTATGAGTACAAAAAACGGATAACTTTCTTGGTTCTAAAAACATAAAAAGGAGAACGTTATTGGTTAGTTAAAATCACAGTTTTAGTTTTATCTATTTAACTTGATAATCAAAATGACTGAAAGTAAATAGAGATAAAGAAGAGATATCACACAAAGATATATCTTGGTTTACCCAACTCCGACGACGTCCAGTTCTCACAATTGTGAGATTTTTAACTAAGTGTTCAAACGGAGAACATTCTTGATTTTACACGGTTTTTGTTAAGATTAATTTTGATATGCAACAACAATTCATTTCCACCCAGAAAGGATTCAATCAAGTCACTTATCAATCTTGAGAGGATTTTACATTTCACCTTTTAACTATAAAAGAATTTTGACAACAATAATCAAACTATAAACAACCCTTATAGTTTTGAATTTTCACAATAATGATTTAGAGAGATTGGTTGAATCTGATTATGCTCAACTCGTGTTTGAGAATAGATTTTTGACAAAAGAAATCAGTAATACGATTTGGAGATATGAAGATAAATTTAGATCTGATTCTTTTGTAAATGAAAAGCTTTTAAATATGTAAGTGTATGTGATTGATGGATTTTCTTAGCACTTGAAGTTCTGCGTTTTCATTAATTTTGGGGTTCCTTTTATAGGCTTCAAGGAGGTTGATGACAACTATTATTACCGTTGAAAAGGTGCATGTTGTCATGTGTCAGACTTGACCAAAGACCAGACTTTTGGAACTTTGAATGTTAATGTTTTGACCATTCTGCATTTCTACTTTTGTGTTGACAATGTCTGATCTGTAGCTTCTCATTCTTGACTGTGATGATACTTTGCTTATGCACACAAACATCTCAAAGACGTTCTTAATCGATTCAGATTAAAACTACCTTTTGAATCATGCAAAACAGGCTGAAGAATGATGTACAAAAGCTGGAGAATGATGATCAATAAGCTGGAGAATGTTTCTATCATTCTAGACTGATGTCATCATACTGGAGAATGATGTTGATCATTCTATAGATATATGTTTGCTGCTGAAGATTATGTGTCACATGTTGGAGATTGTTTATCAATCTGGAGATTGGTGTTACACTGTTGGAGAATGATTATTTGACACTTTTGCTTTGAGTTATTTCTTTTAATCTTTGATCTTTTTAAGTGATTCTTTTGTTCATATGAGATCTGTATATTCCTAGTATATGAATTGGAAATCCACTCATGATTTGCAAGAAATTTCTTTGCATTAAAAATTGATTTGATCTTGGTTGATGAAAATAACAAAAATGTGGAAAACGTTCTTGGTTTTCCAGATTTTGTCAAGAACGTTATTGGTTCAATTTTGTTCATTTTTAGCTCTTTCTTTGAACAGATTTCTCTTTTATTTGTTTTGTACCTAACTTGGATTATTACACTCAAAAACACATGTTAAATGAACACATAATTTAGAATCATAATTAAAGTCTTTAATTAACTTGTGATTTGTTTACATCAAAATATTATTTTTGGATTTTGCCTCAACAATCTCCCCATTTTTTATGATGACAAATATGTTACTTTAAATTTGAATTTTGATTTTAATTTCAATCATATATAGTTTAATAGCTCCCCTCATAATACGCTTCAGATTTATCAAAATGTCATTTAACTAATTACATCTAAAAGCAGATTTACATACAATTAATTTGGCATAAATTCAATCAATTTTGAAATATGCAGAAGTATAATTCACAAAATGATTTCTTAAGTACAAATTAGATTAAAATAAAGCCAAACCAATCTGCCCCTTTGTCATATCATAAAGGAACGGGAGAAAAAATGTAAATATAATCCTGTTAAGAGATGGAGGTAGAAGATCCTTCAGATGACGACGATCTTGAAGGTCCAGGGACAACATGGAAGGAAAGAAGAGGAACCAAAGGAGGAGGATCAATCCTTAACTTTGGAGCAAGCTGGATAGTCATCCATTCCCTTAGAATTGGAAACTCATTGTCTTGATGGATTAAGCGAGCCATTATAGTCCGTAGGGCAGCCATGATGGATTGGTCGGTGGAGTCCTGTTGGACTTTTTGTCACTTAGCCTGGCTTTTTGAGTTATCCTTATGTGTTGTGGGAAGAGTGAAGTGAGATGGAGTTGCAGTAGTGCAGAAGGATGATAGAGTGGTAAATGAGGTGGCAATGGTAGGAACAGTCGTGAATGGTGATGTTGTGTGACGATTGGAAAGTCCATGAGTGTCGGGAAATTTCAAAAATTGATTTATTCTGAAGATAGAGAAAGTAGTCTTTTTAGGTGAAACGAAATTTGATAACATGACATATGAAGTGTGAAATGGAAGTTGTGCACACATGTCACTGAATGGGTTATAGTGAGGAGGGAAGGTAGGTGCAACATATGATGTTGGTTGAAAGGATGAAGGGAGAATGGTTGGAGAAAAATGTTCTTAAGTTGGTTGATGAGGAGGGATGGATGGAGAATGTTCTTCAGTGGCTGGTTGGATTAGGCGGGATGGAGAACGTTCTCGAGCTGGTTGTGGAAAATGTTCTTTAGCAGGTTATTGTCCAGAATAATGTGAAGAACGATCTGGTGAAGACTGTTCTCTTGGAATAGTGGTGGATGCACCAGATTTGCGCACCGATCGCTTTCTCTTGAGAGAGGTTGAGGGAGTTGCAGATCTAAGAATGTGTTTTTGCTGAAGACTTCTTCTTCATGTGAGACTTATTCTTTGAAGAAAACTTGGAGATCTTGATGGTGGAGGTTTTAGAGGACAGAGGGACTTCAAAATACCTAAATATTTTTACTATAGCATGCCATACAAGACTGTATTTTTCTTATAGTCCGCCATAGTGGCAGCAATCATATTTTGCAGTATGACGAAGGCTAGGTTGACCCTCTTGCACGTGAGGAGATGATGAATGATTATACAATCGTTGTCAGAGACGTACTCGTAACTTCCACAGTGCGGTAAGATGGAATGTTGGTTGATGTTATTGAACACCTTGCAAATGGGCTTTAGGGATGCAGACAAGTGGTTTTTGCAACCCTTCTAAAAGATTTCAGCAAACACATCCTTCCTGCTCATATTGAGAACTGAGTACCAGTTCTTGCCAAAGACAGAAGGTCGTCATTTGGGAGGTCAAAGATGGTGGCTAGAATATCAAGGGTTAAACGAATCTCAATACCATTGAGAGTGGTCACCAAGAGTGACTTCTCATGAAATGTTTGGGCCCTACAATAGAAAGCCCTCACCACATTTGGGTAGTAAAAGTTAGAGATTTGCAGAAAATTGGTCTAGCTTAGAGCATATGTATGGGTTTTAATAGATATGCCCTTGATAAGCAAGTTTTCAAGCAAGAAAAATCAACCAGTTGTTTTGCTTAAGAGCAGTTGCTTTGCCTTTTTGGGGGGTTTTTAGCTTGTTTTTAGCCTAAAATTGGGAGAGAGTAATGGTAGTTTTGACCTTTAATTTTTGTGTTGATGAAGGTTTAGATGGAGACGGTTGAGAGGGTTTTGAAGATGAGAAAATTTCATTAATGGATTTTCTCTATTGGTTTGGGGATGTGGTGAAAAAATTTCAGTTTGGAATGAGGAGGTAGATGGTTCAGATTGTTTGATAGGTGTTGACATCTTTCTAGGGTTTGGTGTGGAAGCCTGAAAATCGTTACTATCAAAGAAGACGAAGATTGTAGGTTTTGAGGGTTTAGCCTTGGAAGTACATATTCTAGCGGATACTCTTATGGAGCATCTCTTTGGCTTTGTAGGTTTAGGGAAGGATGAACGAATGTGAGGGGGAGCTTCATTTAGGTTTGGTGGAGGACATTGAAAGAAAGGGAGAAAAACAATTGACAATGGGTTAGGGTTGGAATCTTCTCTAGGGTTGGATTCAGAAGAGGAAGATAAGTAATATGAAAAGGCTTTATCAGACGATTCTTGAGGAGGAATTGGTCTTGGTGGAAGGGATGGTGATCAATTGTGAAATGGTGAAGATGAAATAGATGAAAAGGATGAAGGTGCATTAGGGCAAGCGTTTTTTCGAGCAGTCATTTTAATACGAGCCATTTTAAATTTTTTTGCAGAAAATGGTTTGAAGGTTTTGAAAAGTTTGGGAGTTGTAGTTTTTCCACTTTGCTGGGGAAAGTGAAGTGACTGATTGGTGTTGTAAAAGAGGAGAAATGACAATATGATAGTGCTTTTGCAGACAAGAAAATATGTCTCATTAATGCCACAAAAAAAGGTTGTGCTGGTTTTTTAGGGAAAAAAGGAGAATAATGTGTGTTAATGAGCTGAAACGGAGAATGATGCGCCCAAGAAACACAGGACTTTTAACGTTCTCCATTTATTGAAGAACAAGATTTTAATGCAAACTAGTTGAATTTTTTTATTATTCTCAATTTTTTCTTGATAAAATTAAATTTTTCCTTTACAAAGGACTTGGTAAAAATATCAGCAAGTTGTTTTTTAGTATTAACAAAGATTAATTCAACTTCTTTTTTATTAACATGATCACGAATAAAATGATGCTTTATTTATGTGTTTGAATCTTGAATGTTGAATGAGATTTTTTGAAAGATTTATAGCACTTGTATTATCACAAAAAATTGGAACACTTGAATCACTTACAGAGTAGTCTTCAAGTTGATTTTTTATCCAAATAACTTGAGAGCAACAGTTCGCAGCTGAGACATATTCAGCTTCGGTTGTTGAGAGAGCAATTGTGTTTTATTTTCTGCACGACCAACTTATTAATGCTTCTCCAAGAAACTATCATGTTCCACTTGTGCTTTTCATTCAATTTTATCTCCAGCATAACCAGCATCGCAATAAGCTACCATATCAAAATGATAACTTTTTCTATACCAAAGGCCAAGATTAGTAGTACCAACGAGATATCTAAAAATTCTTTTTATTGTTGTTAAATGAGATTCTTTAGGTGCTGATTGAAATCTAGCACATAATCCTACTGCAAACACAATTTCAGGTCTACTACCAGTTAAGTAAAGCAAAGATCCCATCATGCCCTTATACTCTTTTTCAAAAATAGATTTTCCATTTTCATCTTTGTCTAATGAAGAAGATGGATGCATGAGAGTAATAATGATTTTGGCTTCATTCATTTTATATTTTATTGAGAGATCTTTTATATATTTTTCTTGACATATAAAAATATTATCTTCATGTTACTTAATTTGCAAGCCAAGAAAATATCTTAATTCTTCCATCATACTCATTTCAAATTCACTTTGCATGATTTTTGAAAAAGCATCACACATTTTCTCATTAGTTGAGCCAAAGATAATATTATCGACATACACTCGAACAATAAGTAAATCATTTTTCTTGAATAGTGTAGTGTCAATCTTTCCTCTAGAAAATCCATTTTTGATTAAGAAAAGAACTAAGTAGTTCATACCAAGCTTTTGGTGCTTATTTTAAACCATATAGAGCTTTGGTGAGTTTAAAACATGATTTGGTTTCGATTGATCTTCAAAATCGGAAGGTTGACACATAAACTTATTCATTTAAAAACCCATTTAAGAATACACTTTTAACATCCATTTGGAATAGTTTAATAAGTTTATGAGATGCATATGCAAGAAGAATTCGTGTAATTTCTAACCTTGTGACGGGAGCAAAAGTTCCATCATAATCTATACCTTCTTGTTGATTGTAACCTTGAGCAACCAACCTTGCTTTGTTTCATACAACCTTACCTTCTTCATCTAGTTTGTTTTTGAATACCCATCTTGTTCCTATGACGGTTTGATTTTGTGGATCTGGAACCAGAGCCCATACTTCATTCTTCTTGAATTGAAGAAGTTCTTCCTTCATCGCTTCAAACCAAGATTGATCAACTATGGCTTATTTGATTGATTTTGGTTCAATTTGGGAAATCATTGCCATGTTGTTGTTGTCATCATCCTTGAATGACATTCTTGTTCTAATTCCATTAGCAGTATCTCCAATGATTGATTTTGAGGATGATCACTAACCGTTCTCCAACTTTTAGGAGGAAAATGAAACGGACATTATTTATCAATATGGGTTTCTTAGAGAACATTTTGATGTTGTTGTAGCCCAAAATGTTCTTCTTCTTCCTCATCTTTCTTACATAAATCAAGATAATCAAATTCATTAAATAATATATGTAGGCTAATTTCAATAATTTTTGGTTTTTAGGTTCAAAACACGATACCATTTAGAATCGGTTGAGTATCCAAAAAATATAGCTTTGTCTGATTTTGCATCAAACTTTCCAAGAGTTTATTTATTGTTCAAGATATAACAATAACAACAAAAAATGTGAAAATATGATATGTTTGGCTTCCTATTTTTTCCAGATTTCATATGGTGTTTTGTTTATGATTTTTGTTATGGATACACAGTTTAGAATATAGCATGATGTATTGATAGCTTGAACCCAAAAATATTTTTCAACATTAGACACTTCCAATACTGTTCTTGTCATTTCTTGTAAGGTTCTATTTTTTTTCTTTCAAGAACTCCATTTTGTTGAAGAGTTCTTGTACAAGATAGATTATGAGAAATGTCAAGTTCTTCAAGGAAGGTTTTAAAAGAAGCATTTATGAATTATCCTCCATGATCACTTCTTATAGAAATGATGCTGAAATCTTTTTTCATTTTGTACCTTTTTACAAAAGATTTTAAAAACATCAAAGGCATCATCTTTTTGTTTTAAAAATAATACCCAAGTGTTTTAACAAGGCCAAATAGATCTATGTGAAGCAACTCAAGAGTCCTGTTTATGGAGATGAACTATTTTGAATGAAAACTAATTTTGACTTGTTTTCCTTTAGCACATGCTTCAAATACTTTATTTTTTTCAAAATTCAGTTTTGGTAATCCTCTAAAGAGTTATAGTTTTGAAATTTTTGAAATAGTTTTCATGCTAACATGACTTGTTCGCTTATGCCAAATCCATTTATCCTTATTAGTAGACATGAAACATGATTCATCATGTAGTTCTTCAAGATATAAAACATAAAGATTTTTCTTTCTAGTTCCAGAAAAAATTACTTCCCCGTATTTTTATTTTATGATTTCACATAGGTTACTTTTGAAAATTACTTCAAAGCCATTGTCACATAGTTGACATATGCTTAGGAGATTATGTTTCAAACCTTCCACATATTGAACATCAATTTTTTGGGCATAATTTTTCTTGCCAATTGTTCCTTTACCTTTAATTCGAGTTTGATTATTATTTCCGAAGGCGACTGATCCTCCATCTTTCTTGACGAAGGGCATGAAATAGTTTTTATCAATTGTCATATGTCTTGAACAACCATTTTCCAAGAACCATGACTTTTTCTTGACACCTTGAAATCCAACCTCATTTTCTTCAATATTTGCCATTAAGCATATGTTGATTTCTTCATCTTCTTCTTCATCAAATTCATCTGAGTTATCCCATGTAGCCATCATTGATTTCTTTTTGAACAAAAATCTATTTGGTGGTTTTTTTTACTTATGGGACATTCAAATATGTAATGTACCAATTTATTACATCCAAAACATGTGAATTGCCTCTTGTCCATTTCTATTTTGGGACTTTCTCTTTTGTTTGGAAATCCCTGCTTGATTTGATATCTTCTTCTCATCATTCTTTGAATTCTTCTAGTGAGAATGACAATTTCTTCATCAACATCTTCTTGTCCATTTTATTCTAATTTTTCTTCTATTTGTGCTGGTATACTTTCTTAAGATGCTTTCAAGGCTATTTCTCTTCCTTTCTTGGTTGGTTTGTTTTCTTGTAAAAATTATTTCATGTGCTCTTAAGGTTTCAATTAGTTCTTCTAATGCAAGCATTTCAAGATTTTTGGCTTGGCTTATAGTTGTTATCATCGGTCTCCATATGGTTGGAAGACATATCATGATCTTTCTTACTCTATCTTGTACTAAGTAAGCCTTTCCAAGGTAACGCATCTCATTCACTATAGTTGTGAATCTTGAGTATATTTCATCAATGGTTTCTCCTTCGTTCATTTCGAACAGCTCAAACTTCCTTATGCCAATCTCTATTCTTGTTTTATTGACATGGCTTGTTCCT
The DNA here is from genome assembly GCA_037974775.1 of Cicer pinnatifidum. Classification (NCBI taxonomy): domain Eukaryota; kingdom Viridiplantae; phylum Streptophyta; class Magnoliopsida; order Fabales; family Fabaceae; genus Cicer; species Cicer pinnatifidum. Next base: position 7,845,118 of record JBBPBR010000006.1, read on the forward strand.
TCATGATGATTTTCCAATGTATCTCATACTTCTTTAGCAGTTGTGCACTCATAAACTCTTTCGCTTTCTTCCCTAATCAAGGCACATCGTAAGAATAATTGAGTTTTAGAATCTAGGAGTGCCTTAGTTTAGTCTTTAGGTGTCCAATCGATTTCTTTCTTTTTAGCATAGCTTGAATCATTTTGATCAACTCTTGGTATGAAATCTCCATCTGTAATGATGCGCCACATTCTTGTATGTTGAGATTTCAGAAACAACTGCAACTTGTTCTTCTTGTATCTTGAAGATCCTCCTTCAACAATGTATTTTGCTTTTGACAATTTTTCTTCTACATCTTTTACTCTAGCACTTGTTAAAGTGTTTACTCTTTAGAGACCTTTCTCTTGCAATGTCAATTTACAAGGAAGGGGTTTGAATTGTAAATTAACCTATTTAAAATTTTCTATTAAAATATTAAGAAAATAACTCAAGAATGATCTTGGTTATGAAAACAGAAAAACCGAGAACGTTCTTGGTTATGGAAACATAAAACGGAGAATATTATTGGTTAGTTAAAATCACAATTTTAGTTTATCTCAACTTGATCATCAAAATGACAAAAAGTAAATATAGATAAGAAAGAGATACCACATAAAGATATATTTTGGTACATCCAACTCGGGATGCATCCAGTCCTCACAACTGTGAAATTTTTCACTAAGTGTTCAAACGGAGAACATTCTTGGTTTTACAACGTTCTTGGTTTTACATGGTTTTTGTTAAGATCAACCTTGATCTATAACAACAATTCCTTTCCACCCATAAAGGATTCAATTGAGTCACCTATCAATCTTGAGAGAATTTTACAATTTACCTTTTAACCATAAAAGGATTTTTACAACAATACTCAAACTATAAACAACCCTTATAGTTTTTTGTTTTCACAATAATGATTTAGAGAGATTGGTTGAATTTGATTATGCTCAACTCATGTTTCTAAATAGATTCTTGATAAGAGAAATCAGTAATATGATCTGGATATATGAAGATAAATTCAAAATTGATTCTTTTGCAAATGAGAAGCTTTCAAGTATGTAACTATATGTGATTGATGAATATTCTTAGCACTAGAAGTTTTGTGTTTTCCTTGAGTTTGCGGTTCCTTTTATAGGAATCAAGGAGATTGATGACAACTATTATGACTGTTGAATGGGGCGTTTTGTCATGTGTCAGACTTAACCAAATACCAGACTTTTGGAACTTTGAATGTTACTATTTTGACCATTTTGCGCTTCTGCTTATGTGTTGACAATGTCTGATATGTAGTTTCTCATTCTTGATTGTGATGATCCTTTGTTTATGCACACAAGCATCTTAGAGATGTGCTTAATCGATTCAAATTAAGAATGCCTTTTGAATCTTGCAAAACAAGCTAGAGAATGATGAAATAAAAATGGACAATGATGTAACAAAGCTGGAAAATGATGGTCAATAAGTCGGAGAATGTTTGGATCATTCTAGACTAATGTTATCATACTGGAGAATGATATTGATCATTTTGAAGATAGTTGTTAATCATTATGGAGAAAGATGTTTGCTGCTGAATATCAAATGTAACAAGTTGGAGACTATTTATCAATCTATAGACTGTTGTTATACTGATGGAGAATGATCATTTGACACTTTTGCTTTTAGTTGTGCCTTTGATCCTTTTCAGTGATTCCTAGTATATAAACTGGAAATCCATTCGTGATTTACAAGAGTTTTCCGTGCATTAAAAACTGATGTGATCTTGCTTGCTGAAAATGACATAAACGTGGAGAACGTTCTTGGTTTTCCAGATTATGTCAAGAACGTTATTTGTTCAATCTTGTTCATTTTTAGCTCTTTCTTTGAACTAGTTTTTCTTTCATTTGTTTTGTACTAACTTGGATTATTACACTCAAAAGCACATTTTAAATTAACACATAATTTAGAATCATAATTAGAGTCTTTAATTAACTTATTATTTGTTTACATCAAAACATTAATTTGAGATTCTCCCTCTTTTTGATGATGACAAATATTTTAATTTATATTTTAATTTTGATTCTAATTTCAATCATATAGATCTTAATAGCTCACCCCCCTCATATTATGCTTCATATTTATCAAAATATCATTTCATTAATTGCATCTAAAAGCATATTTACATTCAATCAATTTGGCATAAATTCAAACACTTTTGAAATATGCCGAAGTACAATTTACAAAAGGATTTCTTAAGTGCAAATTAGATTAAAATAAAGCTAAACTAATCTCACCCTTTGTCATTGCAAAAAGGAACGGGAGAAAAAATGTAAAGCTAATCCTATTTAGAGAGGGAGGGAGAAAATCCTTCAGATCACGATGATCTTGAAGGTTCTGGGACAACATGGAAGGAAGGTTGAGGAACCAAAGGAGGAGGATCAATCCATAACTTTGGAGCAAGTTGTGTAGTCATCCATTCCCTTAAAGTTACAAACTCCCTGTCCTAATGGATTTGTCGAGCCATGATAGTCTACAAGGAAGCCATGATGGATTGGCTTGTGGAGTCTTGTTGGACTTTTTGTCGCTTAGCCTAGCTTTTTGAGTTGTCCTTGGGTGTTGTGGGAAGAATGGAGTGAGATGGAGTTGCAATAGTGCACAAGGATGATAGAGTGGCAATGGTAGGAAGGGACGTGAATGGTGATGTTGTGGGATGGTTGGATGGTCCATGAGTGTCGGGAAAGTTCAATTAATTTCGAAGATGGAGGTACTAGTCTTTTAAGGAGAAACGAAAACTGGTGACATGAGAAATGAAGTGTGAAATCGCAGTTTTGCACACATGTCGCTGAGTGGGTTGTATATGGAGGGAAGGCAGGTGCAATAGATGATGTAGGCTGAAAGGATGAAGGAAGAATGATTGGAGAAAACGTTCTTGAGTTGGTTGATGAGGAGGGGTGGATGAAGAACTCTTTTAGTGGCTAGTTGGATTGGGCAGGATGGAGAACGTTCTCGAGCCAGTTGTGGTGAATATTCTTGAGCAGGTTATTGTGCAGAATGATTTGGAGAACAATATTGTGCAGGTGGTGGAGACTGTTCTCGTGGGACAATGGTGGATGCATCATATTTGCGCACATAACATTTTCTCTTGAGAAAGATGGAGGGAATTGTAGATCTAGGAATGTTTTTTGTTGGTAATTGCTTCTTCATGTAAGACACCTTCTTTGAAATAAACTTGGAGATCCTAATGTTGGAGGTTTGATAGGAGAGCATGCCATACGGGACTGTGTTTTTCTTATAGTCCTTCGTAGTGGCAGCAACTATGTTGTGCAGTATGATGAAGGATAGGTTGACCTCTTTCATGTGAAGAGATGATGAATGATCAGAGCATCATTGTCAGAGATGTACTCATGATTTTCATATTGCGGTAGGATGGAATGTTGGATGATGTTGTTAAACACCTTGCATATGGGCTTTAGGGATATAGACAAGTGATTTTTGCAGTCCGCTTGAAAGATTTCAGCAATCACATCCTTCATGCTCATATTGAGAACTCGGTACCAGTTCTTGCTGAAGACGGTAGGTCCATCATCTGGGAGGTCGAGGATGTTGGCTAGAATATAAGGGGTTAAACAAATCTCAATACCCTTGAGAGTGGTCACCAAGAGTGGCTTCTCAAGAAATGATTGATCAATCTTTGCATGTTTTTAATCAATTAATTATTAACGATTGTACTACAATTAATTGGTGGATTTATATGATAATTGAGATTATAAATTATTGAATGACCAAAGTTAATTTTCGTCTTCCAATCATTGAACATTTTGTTGCTCTATGTTTTTCTTGAATTTAAAATCTTTGCATGACTAAACAAATGGTTAAGTTTGTTTGAACTTGAAAAATATTTAAGAAGTCTCACATTACTTGAAAAATGATGATGTTATTTAAATTTCTCAATTTGTATATTTTCTCAACATTTGACATCGGAGCTTTTTGTTCGGTTTAGGAAAATATATTTCTTAGTATATTATATGGTTGTAGCTTTGTTTGGTCTTTCACATCAGAAAAGAAAGATTATAGTATAGAAGTTATGTTTAAGCAAGGTTCTAGCTAAGGAAATAGTCGGTAGTTAATTGGTCATTTGTGACTCACCTCTATTTCTTCACAACATACTTGGTGCACGATTACAGTATGTCAAGTTCCATTGAGAAGTTTGGGATAGAGAGCTTTGATTGATGAATCAATCAATTTTGACTTGTGTAAAATTCAAGTTAATAATGTGTTGATACAGTCATGATTACACAAGGTGTTGATTAACACGTGGACATTGGTTGATATTGATGCAAGGTGCTCTATGAAATTATGTCGATTGTTGAAGAACTTCTAAGAAAGTCAACAAAGAAGTTTCACTATATTTTTCAATAAGGTGAATAAATTATTGAAGTAGTTTAACTTCAAGTGGAATATATTGTTTATGGTGGAGTATGGTAGTTCTTTTGAACTATGGTTGTCGGTGTAGACAATTAAAGTTAAAGATGCGCACCAATTTCAATCAAGGTGGAGATTTATGGGCTTGATTGAAATTAAATAATATTAAAAAAGTCTCACATTGCTTTGAATTATAAAGAAAGATGGAGCACAATGCTATATATATGACCCTGGTTCTTCTTTATCAATTACATCAGTAAAAAACACTTTAAATTTGTATTTAATTATTTTTTTCTTTTATACTTTTGTGTTAATGCTTGTGATATATACTTTAAATATTTATTTTGGAGAGTGTAAATGTACTAGTGACAATGGTTATTTTGAGATAAATCTATGTGTTGTATCAATTTTCACATAATGTTCTCTAGTTGTTATTTGACAATGATTGTTTTTTTTTCTCCAGTTTAGAGTTTTCACATTATTTTCTTGTGTGTTTTTTTT
>JBBPBR010000006.1:7850073-7909046 GCA_037974775.1 Cicer pinnatifidum
TTTTTGTTATTTAAATTTCTCTTATGTTTGTTTTTTCCAACATCTGGATTGTTGGTTCAAGTGTGAATGGTCAAGGCCCATATCGACTAAAAACATTAAAAATGGTGAATATATAATATAATTGACCCATATACCTAATGTCTTAAGGTTTTTGATAGAAATGTGACGTCAAAGTCTTATGTGATCCTGTAGCATTTTCCCATTGTTGTTCTTGTGCTCTCCCAAACTCTCACTCGAGGGATAGATTTTTGAGTTTAAGTGCGAGTGGTTAAGTCACACATCGACTAAAAATGTGAGAAATTTTGGATATATAAGATAGATGACTCATGTCTAATGCCTTAAGGTTTTATGTGGAGATGTGGGTCAAAGTATTTTATGGTCCTGAAACATTTGATTTGTTGTTGCTCTTGCGCTCTCTTAGACTCCCTAACAAATAAGTGGTGGTATGAATTCGAGGAGTCAAATATTCAATAAACATGTTACATTATAATAATTAACGATAAAAATTTAAATATGAACTATTTTGATTACTATTTTATAATTTTAAATATATTTATCAAGTTTCAAAATTTATATTATCAATTTAACTGACACTTATAATTTAAAAATTTAATTTATCTATTCACTTATTTTATTCCACCCCATTCAATCACATTCTATTAATTCAAAAATATCCCTTATTTTTATTTTATTATATGAAACAATACTTAAACCATATTCAATGTAATTTATGTTTACCTCCACCAACCAAACTACCTGTTACAAACTTATTTCATCTGAAAATGGGTTAAAAGTTAAATAGGCAAAAGCAAAAAGAGAAGTAGGCAAAGCATTTAAATAATGTAACACAGTTAGCATTATTATATCTTCAACCCTACGATGAATGAATAATTTAGTAGTACCATATTTCTATTTACCCAATCATCGAAAAGGCTAATTGGCAAAAAGGACAAAAACAGCCAATCAATCAGCAAATGTCAATTAAAAGGTATGGTTAATCAATCATTTTTCGAAAAGATTAATAACCATAAAAGTTACAACATTTTTTAAACAAAAACACAACGAATCACTAAAAGACAGTGTAGCAATTGTTAAGATCGAGGGAAATTTATGTCTCATCTCTAATACTCCAAGAGGGCAGCAGAAAATCGGTAGTGTGTTTTACGAAATTAATACTTAAAAATAATTAAAATTTAATAATGATTAATAATACTCTTAAAAATAATAATTCATGATTTTTTATTTATATAAATAAGTCGCCAGTTTAATGAATATTATTTCATTACAAAATACATATTTAATTTTTTATCGAATATATAATTTAATTTATTAATTTAATCATAAAAATAATTATTAAAATTATTTTAAAAAAATAATATTTATAATCATTAAAATTTGAAATATTGTTTAAATATTAAAATATAATGAACCATATTTCGTATTAAATTTTTGCAAGTAACATGTGTTTCTAGAAAAATGTTCGCAAAAATCTTCTTATTAGCCCGCTATATTTTCTGTTCTTCCTCTTATCATCACTACCCTTCCTTTTTTTATATTTATTTTGTTTACTGGTTTTCTACGTTAATTATGACCCACCGTGCTTACTGCTTAGTTTACTTCTCATAACAAATGGTATATTTTTTTGAAGGCAAACATGATAAGCTATTTAAATAGAGAACAATTAAAAACTGTTAATAAAAAATATTTTCATCAATTGTGAATTATTTGGGTTTAGAGCTCAAACAACATTTTCAGTGTATTGTCTATTTTGAGTTATGTGTGTAATTAGTATAAATGGTAAACAAAAATATACAAGTAACACAAAAAATAGTAGTATTAAAGTGATTAAATTAAATCATTAATAAATTTTAATTAAAAATAAATTATTCAAAATAATTGAATTTTAAATTTTATTAAATAATTTTTAATTAAACTTTATTTATTAGACTAATTCATAATTAGGAATGAAAATAAATCAGATAAAGTCAAACTTTGAAAAATTTGAGTCTAACCTACGATTAATTTTTTAAGTTTAAGTTTGGACTACGACTTATCATAGACATTTTTTTGGTTTGATATAATCTTTTTAAACGTTTGACCTGACTTGAAAGTCTGTTTAAAAATTTTATTCACATTAAAATATTACAATTTATATTTTACATTTTTTGAAAATAAGCTAAACTACACTTTTATATAAAAAGACAACTAACAAGCTTGCATTGAAGCAAACTTCTAAAAAAACAAAAAAACAAAATGAATTCATAATTAGTCCCTATACACATATCAAAATACATGTTATATCCATACCCATTTATATGATACTCTACCCATACTACATCTCTCCATATACCAAAATCAATTTACATATCTATATATATTAAACAAAAAAAAATGATTTTTCTAATTAAATTATTTTAAAAAAGAAACATACTTTAAACCCTAAAAAATTATTTTTGGTTTCAAATAATATATTTTTTTCCTGAAACAAACACACCGAATATTATTTCTCAAACAAATATAGAACGACTAAGTGATTGTCTAATTGAACGACTACAGAATATGGAAGAACTATTGAATGCGAAACAGCTATCGGATATGAAAAGACTAATGAGTGATTTCCTAATTGATACACTTTAAAATAAGAAATAATATTATTAATAAATAATAATAAAAAATAACATTAATAAATAATATATATAAGAAATAATATTATTGATAAATAATAATAAAAAATAACATTAATAAATAATAAAAATATATATGTTGGTCTATCAGATCTAATATGTTTTTTTTATAAATATGACTTATTTAAATAAATATACTTTAAAAATCATTTGATCCAAACTTTTTTATTAAATAAATCAAATTAAATTATAAATAAATAGATAATAGACCTTTTATGGATGACCTAAATTATTACATTTATTAAGTTTCATTTTCCAATTAGCCTGAGTTATAAAAAATGCAGTGTTAGGTGGAGTTGGCAGCCAACCCATCAAGCCAGCATCTTCCTCCGTGAGTGTCCAAAAAGCATGAAAAACAAACACTACTAATGTCCGTCCAAACAACACAAAGCCAATCAAACATATTCACTTTCTAAAATTCTAAGTACGGACAATTAAATTTCTCAACTTAACCGACTTCAATTACTAAAAATATTCAATTAGAAGTACTTAATCCAAATAGAAATAATAATTGATTAGTTTTTATTTATCTTTCAATTAAATTTTAAATTACCAGAATTTATGTTTTTGAGTACAGGGAGTCTCACAAAAAAATTTGAACACGTCATTCCTTTTAATTGATCAACTTTTTAAAAATTTTAAATATTATTTTTAAGATTTTGTGAATTTTAAGATAAAACTAAAATTAAAGGTATATACTAAAAAAATTATCATGATATATTACGGTAACATATGTCGAAACACACAAAAACCGTAAAACATTCGTACTCAAACGCACATAAAATAAAGATAAAAGAGATATCAAAATTATATATAGTTATAAAACGTCAAAATTAAATTAACTAATTGAGTCAACTTCGTGAATATATGTTGTTTGATTGAAATTGAACAACCAATACATCGTGCATAACGTCACTCCGTACTTAAACACGCGTAAAATACACACCTTGAATCCTCTGTATTTGAAAATTGTCTAAGTCTAATATAATTATATAATCTTTGCCGTTAAATTAAAATCAAACAACTCACATTTAATTTATCATAATTAAAATCAAAATTCAACTTCAAAAATACACGCAACTTCGATAATATCGAACATCCAATACAATATTAATTAGTACGCAATCACACACAAAATAGACACAAAAAATCTTAGAATTATCTAGATCTAAAAACAATCGAAGTAATTTAGTCACACAATCTTAACCGTCAAATTAAAATCAAACAACTCAATTTCATTTATCATAGTCAATTTCAAAGTTCAACCTAAAAAAATATTAGCCATTGGATTTAGATCAAACAACCTATTAAGTGGTTAAAAGAATTATCTACATTTTTTTCCTTCTCCTCTGATACAGTGTACTAACAGTAGTAGCAAAAGATGGTTAAAAACCCATAAGCGTAAACCCTAGAAGTTTAAATAGCCTCCAACTATTTCATTTCCATTCTCTCTCTTCTAATCTCTCTTCACAAATCACAAAAAATCGCTGTTGGATTCCTCTTTGCTTTTACAGGTGTTCTAAACCCTAGAAGAAACTCTTCATAGGGTTTAGATTCATCATCGATTCATCAATTATCGTTTTCGGTGTTGATCAGAGTTCGTTTATCGAATTTTTTTGATCGGTTGTTTTGTTTGTTTTGTTTTTGGTGCTATGGATCTTCCGAGTCTCGCTGTTATACTCCAAGCTGCTCTCAGTCCCAATCCTGATGAACGGAAAGCAGCTGAACAGAGCTTGAATCAGGTGAGAGTTTATTTCTTTTCGAAATTCGGTTGATGATTGGAGTTTTGATTTGTGTTGACTTGGATTTACTTTTGGATAAGTGTTTATGACGTATGAACACTTGTGAAACGTGTGTGTGATTGTGAATTTTGGTGTATAAAGTTTAGTTGAATTTACTAGTTCTTTAATTTGATTGTTTTGATTTTACTTTTGAATTTCGTTGTTTGCGTATTTATGATTTCGATGAATGTTAAATAGTAAATCAGTTTAGCATAATTTTGTGAGTGAAGCTTGGAGACGTTAAAAACAAGCATTAATTTTTGTTGTCTGTTAGCAAATGTTTCCATTTTGTCTCAATATATAACGTTGATTTTGGTATTGGCGTGATAATTGAACGTAGTAGTATGTCCTTTTGGTGTAACAAATGATTTTTTCATCCGGATATCAAATCAGATATTGAACTTGGGTACTCCCAATCTATGAAGCACATATTCTGACTTCAGACACCGGACATGACACCGACACTATGATAATTTAACACAATGAGTTGATTGAATGTAATCAAGGTGTCAGTGTCGTGTCATGACCAACACATGTTGGACTGAGACACGCCATCGATCAAAGGTGTCAGTGCTACAGAGCTACCAACCGATCCAACCTTAACAGAAGCTTATTAATCATTTGAGCCTAACCTCTCAGTTAATGTAGTAGTGATTTAATTTAAAGAAATAATATCTGACTTATACAAAGTAATTTTTTAAGTAATATGCATTTATGTATGTACAGTTCCAGTATGCACCTCAGCATCTGGTGAGGTTGTTGCAAATCATTGTAGACAACAACTGTGACATGGGTGTACGACAAGTGGCTAGTATTCATTTCAAGAACTTTGTTGCGAAGAACTGGTCTCCTGACTCTGGTATGCCTTTTTATCATTGATGGGATTTGGATAATAAATCTCTTATTTTGCTGATTGTTCACTTCCCTTTTGGTTAATGTAGATGCCCAACAACACATATTACAGAGTGATAAAGACTTGGTGAGGGATCACATTCTCATGTTTGTAACTCAAGTTCCTCCTTTGTTGAGGTACGGTTGTTTATCTCTGGTTGCATGGTGTTTAGTAGCATGCTCCTGTATACTCTGATACATCTTGTTTTTTTACTCTCTTTACCCAGTGGTTAATCATGATTGTCTAAACATTATGGTAGATTTACATTTCCTCTGTATAATGCCTGTTTCTTTCGATTGTAATGTATTGTTCCTTTCTCACTTGCTATATTTGTAGGGCACAACTTGGTGAATGCCTGAAAACAATTATCCATTCTGATTATCCCGAACAGTGGCCTCGTCTTCTTGACTGGGTGAAGCATAACCTTCAGGATCAACAAGTCTATGGTGCCTTATTTGTGCTACGGATACTTTCTAGAAAATATGAGTAAGTTCATATTTATTTAATTGAAAATAATCGTGCTGCTGCTCTTGCTCATGCCTTGTAGTTATTAGTTATTCTACATCAGGCCCACAGGAGCTAATGTTGTCTAATGTTATTGACAGTCTTTTGCTTTCTAAACCACACCACATCAATTGCTGTTGTTTGTTTGAATATAACTTCAATGTCCACAAATATGGTTGTACTGTTGAAGTATACACTTGTTATATGTGTGTTCCTTTTGCTTTTCCAGTAGTAAAAAAAGAGTACACAAATAATTGAAACAGCGAATATGTTTTGAATGATAAATTCAAGTGTATTTTGAGCTGTTGTAGAGAACGATTAAAAATATGATATGATGACAAAAAAGATGTTCCCAGTCTAGAAGTATGGGAAGAAAAAAGAAGAGACAAGAGGTGACATAGTTTCGGAAGGAAAGTCCAAACTCCATTGCAACCACTCAGTCATTGATTAAATTGTTATGTCCAACAATTAGATTCAAAATGTTGTAAGGTTTCTATTCCCATATATTTTAATGTCTTGTTTGACAGGAGCTTGTACACAATTGTTGAAGTATCCTTAAACCTTCCATACCTCTTAGTCATTGATTATATTGTTATCTCAAACAATAAGATTCAAAATGGTGGAAGGTTTCTATTCCCACATTTTTTATCTCTTGTTTGGCTAGAGCTTGTACACATTTGATTGTTGAAGAATCCTGTAAATGTTCAAACAGTAGTCCAAAATTATTTTCCCCATTTATGTTGGTTATGTAAACTATCACATTTTATCTTTGCAGGTTCAAGTCAGATGAGGAGAGGACACCAGTTTATCGCATTGTCGAAGAAACATTTCCTCACCTTCTTAATATATTTAACAGGCTTGTCCAGATTGTTAATCCATCACTTGAAATAGCAGATTTGATCAAGCTTATCTGTAAAATATTCTGGTCCTCCATATATGTATGTTTTCTCTCCTCACGTGTATTTCTTAAATGAAGGAGTTTATTATCAGTGTTATGTTGTAGATCAAACCTTGTTCAAGGTTGCATGTTGCTTTAATTGGCAGTCATTCTGTAAAATTTGTGATATTATTATTTACTGTGAAGCACATGTTCCTTTTTTACAGTTGGAGATCCCAAAACTGTTGTTTGATCAGAATATCTTCAATGCTTGGATGGTTCTTTTTCTTAATGTGTTGGAGAGACCTGTCCCCTCGGAAGGTCAGCCTGTTGATCCTGAACTTCGAAAATCATGGGGTTGGTGGAAGGTCAAGAAATGGACAGTTCATATTCTAAATAGGCTCTATACTCGGTATGTTTGTGATGTGGTGGATTAAGTTAATGTGAGCATTTCTGTTATATGATTGATTGATTCTGATTTTATATGGCCTTTTAAATTTCCCCGTTACAGTTTTGGAGACTTGAAGCTACAAAATCCCGAAACCAAAGCTTTTGCTCAAATGTTCCAGAAGTATTATGCAGGAAAGATTTTGGAGTGCCACTTGAACCTGTTAAATGTCATTCGTGCAGGGGGCTATTTACCTGACAGAGTTATCAACTTGATTCTCCAATATCTAAGTAACAGGTTGACTGATTAGCTCGCATTGTCATTCAATTTCATTAAATTGCATCAGTTCTAGGTTCCTTTCATTAAGTACATGCTTGTTGTTCCAATTCATGTAGGACTATACATATTTAAGTCGCTAATTTTGAGTGTGTTGAGCTCACTGGGGTGGTTTATTTTGCTTAATTGTAATGGCATGTCTTATTGCTCTTAACTTTAGGTTGCCAAAGCGGATACACAGTGTTGTTAATAGTGTTTTAGGATAAGAAAACTTACTGGATTATTTCGAATTCCCCCTGATATTAATCCCCCAATCACTACTTTATATATTGGTTCACCATTGAAAGTCACTACTTTATATATTTTGTTTGCTTCCATCTGATGCAAAAACACTTCATCCTATTATTAGTCACTGTATTCTCGAATAACATGAGTTAGTACTGTGGCTGGTTTGAAGGAGTTTGGGAGAAAAATTTCATAATACAAAGTGGAGGGATTTGATTATCTATATGTATGTGACTATGTGCTCAGCTATGCATATGAATGCTAAACAAATGTCAACTACTATTGTTTATATCAAATTAGGACATTTATCTAATGGAAACAGTGGTGGGGAAAAACTTACCATATAAAATTGAAGAGTGACTATTGCTTGTATGCAAAGGGGAGTTTAACATGTGAATATAATGATAAGTTTGTTTTATTTCTCTATAAAATAACGTGGATATGATCTAGTTATCTATTTTTATTTTTATTAAAGAAGCCAAATAGCTAGTTTTACTTACTTTAGGTCTGCTTCTCAATTTGTTTATCTTTCTTTTGACCATGTAATTTAGTTATTTAATGTTTTGAATGTGACGTTACTTTTTTACGGTAGAAGTACCTAAAACTCCTGCAGGTTTCTGCAATTTTGTTCTAAATGATTTAAACCTTTATTGCAATAGCAATAACAAATAGAATCACAAGTAAGAGTCACTTGTGGACATAATTCTTGAAAAATTGAAAATCTTTCTTAACCAATTTAGAACATGGAATCAGGATTATCAGAATTAGATGAAGTCCTAGACATTTTGATGTCGACGGTCATATAATTTCTTGGGTAAATTGAAGGTTGATTCAACTGTATTTTTTATTACATAGTCTGAAGGAATTCAGATCTGGGCAGGTGAGGGTGATCTTGTAAATGAGAAAGAAGATTGAGAAGAAGAAAATTGAAAATTTACTCCTTGGATCAAATGACTTACCCTACAAGAGAATTTGTTCTCGTCTGTTAAGGATTTGACCAAAAAATTCAAAATATCTAAAACACGAGCCTGATAACTGACAAGTTCTTATCTTCTTGCTGATGCTTTCGGCACCGAACCTGATCTTGAGGATATAACTGAGGATTTTTTTTGGAGTACTGGGTGCTTTTGTAGGTTCCCATGTAGTATTAGGTGCTTGGCATTGTAGTAAATTGGGCCTTGAAGCTATGCTGCTACACTGATACTCGGAAAATGAAAACCCCATGCTTGAAGCTAGTACATTTTTTCTGTAGTATTTATCATGGAAGTCTATACTTCATTTCTAAATTGCCAATCAGACCCTGGAGAGCAAGGGCAATTTAATTTGAGAATATTAGTTATGTTGAATGCTTTTTTTCTCCTGCTGAGTTGCATTGTATTCATTATTTCTCCCTGAACTTTTTAATATATGCAGTATTTCAAGGAATAGTATGTATGCTCTGCTGCAACCTCGCCTTGATGTCCTACTATTTGAAATAGTTTTCCCCCTTATGTGCTTTAATGATAATGATCAAAAGCTTTGGGAGGAAGATCCGCATGAATATGTAAGGAAAGGCTATGGTAAGTCCTATTGGTGTATAAACATGGAAACATTTTTCCACAAATTGCATTGAGATTGCTTATGTCTTCTCATTCTTTGTCACAGACATAATTGAAGATTTGTATAGTCCTAGGACCGCTTCCATGGATTTTGTGAGTGAGTTGGTTCGGAAACGTGGAAAAGAAAATCTTCACAAGTTTATTCAATTCATAGTTGAAATTTTCAGAAGGTAATATCTTGCTTTATATTAAAATGAATTGTCTATTATTTGGTCGGATGTTGAGTTTTTCGCTATGCTAGGTATGATGAAGCTTCTGCAGAATACAAACCCTATAGACAGAAAGATGGTGCACTTCTTGCTATTGGGGCACTTTGTGACAAATTGAAGCAGACTGAGCCATACAAATCTGAACTTGAGCGCATGTTAGTGCAACATGTCTTTCCTGAGTTCAACAGTCCTGTTGGCCACCTTAGAGCTAAGGTATATTGAAAAAGTCAATGCCTAGTTGTTCTTAAAATGCTAAAACATGAGAAGCCTTTATACATAACAGAAGCTGAATTTGCACCGCAATTTTGATTTGCGTATCTGATCAAATGTTCTCGATGTAAAAATTCTTAAAAAATTGGGATGATAAGCTTGTAATAAGCGGAAATGAATTCTAAGTGCTCTAGTTTTCTGTTGCTCTGCAATGTCCATGCACTTTTGAAGTCTTGATTGATTCTTAAGTTGAAGAGATAATAACACTATCTGATTATTCTGTGTCCGTTATCTGAAGCTTCTAGCTACATACAGTTCTTTATGTTATTAATTGAACAATCTTTTTTTGATTGAACTGTTACTTAATGTTCAATTAAAGTAAACTAAGGTGCTTCTTCAAGAGGAAAATGAAATTCTTTTCCCAGCGCATTTGGTGTAAAAATCCCTCTATTAAACCTTGCTCTAATTTAAATGAAAGCGATGGATAACTGTAAATTTGTAACTCAAGATTGGTAATACAAAAGAATGTGATCAGCTATTCATTTTGGTGGTTTAGTACAACCGAAAACAATGGATTTTTTTTCTTCTGGCATACTGGTTCTGAAAGGTGTGCCTTTTTCAACGGATTTTGTAGTTGAGCTTTTTTCTGATAATATCTACTCTTCCAAAAGTTGTTGTTCATTCAATCTAGTATTCTTTCCATTTCTTTCTTTCTTATCAATCTCACTATTCTCTTGAATTTTGTAATCTTGAAACGTAGTATTTGGGAGCCAAAGAATGCTTAAATAAAATTTATTGGGTATAAACTACAACGTAATTTGATCCCAGAATATGGATTTATCCTCATGTTTATTGTGCAATAGTCCACAAGTTGGGGGTTGCATAATGTGGGTCCTTGTTGGAACAGAACTAACCCTAATCTCTTCCTTTTCTTTATAAAATTCAGTGAAACAAGGGACTGTTGTAATCTTTTCTGAATTCCCTTTCAATGTCAATAGCTTTAACTAAATTTTCCATTTGAAAATTTTGATTTGGTTTCATAAATGCTAATTTGAACTTTAGTGAAGACTAGGAACTTTCATTTCTTTATTCTTATTTATTTATCATTTTTTTTTTAATATTTTCATTTGAAATACAGGCAGCATGGGTTGCTGGTCAATATGCCCATATTAGCTTCTCAGACCAGGACAATTTCCGCAAGGCATTGCAGTGTGTTGTATCTAGAATGCAAGATCGTGAACTTCCTGTGCGTGTTGATTCTGTTTTTGCCTTGCGTTCATTCATTGAAGCATGCAAAGGTAGTTTTTACTCTTCGCTTTGATTTGTTATTGCTTTGAGTAGTTTTTTTTCTATACAGTTAATATTTATGCTTAATTTTGCATTCCTCAATGATGCAGATTTGAACGAAATTCGTCCTATTCTCCCCCAACTGCTCGATGGTATGTGGGCATGAATTTTTATCTTCACTTCAGTATTAATTATTATTATTTTTGACTCGCTGACTAAATTTAATCGAATGGAATTTTATCCAGAGTTTTTCAAACTTATGAATGAGGTTGAGAATGAGGACCTTGTATTTACTTTGGAGACTATCGTGGACAAGTTTGGAGAAGAGATGGCGCCTTATGCACTAGGGCTGTGTCAAAATTTGGTAGTAATTTTTGCCCTTTCAATCTGTCCAGAAAGCTGTACTCGATTGAGTACTAGTACTGTTCTACAGAATAACATTTTGTTTTCGTTTTTCTTAAAACAGGCTGCTGCGTTTTGGAGGTGTATGAACTCTGCCGAAGCTGACGATGAAGCTGATGATCCAGGTGCACTGGCTGCAGTTGGTTGTTTACGTGCTATAAGCACAATCCTTGAATCCGTTAGCAGGCTTCCTCACCTTTTTGTGCAAGTTGAGCCAACTTTGCTTCCCATAATGCGAAGAATGTTAACCACAGATGGTCAAGGTATTCCCTATGTTAATTGTTTTTCATGCAGGGTCCATATCACCCACTGTCCTATTATATTTTCTTCTCCATCTGAACAATTTTTTCTTTGATATAAGTGGTGTTTCTCTCTTCGAATCATTATCATATGTAAATTTTGATTTTGCTTCGATCTTCTGACTTATTCCCATTATCTCTATCCTTGCTTACAGAGGTTTTCGAAGAAGTTTTGGAGATTGTATCATATATGACATTTTTCTCTCCATCAATATCTTTGGATATGTGGAGTCTTTGGCCAGTGATGATGGAAGCACTGGCAGATTGGGCAATTGATTTCTTTCCGAGTATGATTCTTAACTACATATTGACCTTTTTTTGCTTTGTTTGTGGCGAAATGCCTATTTCAGAATTCAGATAATTTATGGTTGATTTATTGATAATGAATTGAAGTGAAGTAGAGAAGAGTTGGTGTCTCAAACTTAACCTAAAGATGAATGGTGCTTTAAGCATCTTAGAAACATCGTTTAATAAAGATACAAGCTAAAATATAACATGGACTTGTATATGGTCAAATGAAATATTTTCTATCTCAGCTTCTAATCAATGAACTGAAGTATGAGCAGTTACCTAGGCTGTTTATTTCTACAGTTTGTATTGTCCACTTCTTTTTAATGTTTTCCTTTTCAAACCCCAAAAGCACATGCTGTCAGCCTCTTATTTATTAGTGGTTGCTTTGGCTTGTAATTGTCAGGCAAGTTTTTGGGATTCTGTCATCCGCCATATCCTAATATGTTAGGGGCTATTGGATGGGTGCTTTCAACCCTCTGGGATGTGTTACTCTTGTAAATAGTTAATGTCTTAATGATTTCTTTGGTCTGTTTTTCAACGAATGGTGGAGATACTTGGGGATTATTTGGTGGTTTGGGTATGTATGGAGAATATATGTGGAATAAGTGGTTAAGAGAGTATATTAAACTAAAGATAGTCCAATAATTAGAGGTAGAGGGAGACTAAGGAAAATTATAGGTCAAATCGTTACGAGAGATGTAGAGGTATGTGGTGTATCTTTGGACCAATGTATTACTGATCTTTATGACCTCGACTAAACTATGCAACCAACCCTGCCTAGTGGGAAATGGCTTGGTTGTTGGTTTTGTGGCTTAATCCTTGTGACGCTTTCCTATTGAGAATATCTTATGGATGTAGTTTTTTCGGAGTTAGAAAGACTTGCCAATTTTGATTGTGGATAAGATGGGCCTGCCAACACAGAGACTTGTGCAAATCATTCTAGTCCCCTGACACATCCTGCTGTAATTATTTTTAGATCTTTTGTATCAAATTTTGGGAGATCCTTTAACTGGAAACTCCTTCTTAGAGGTCTATCTCCTCTATATCCTTCCTATGTTGCAGTCCTTCCACAAACGTACTTTTTTATACCAAGTATGCCCACCTGAACTGCGATCTCTACTTCTAATTGACTCAGCTGCCTATTTCTTTTTGCACCACAAATAGAGGGGTCCATACATAGCATCCCCATATTTGTAATTTATATTTTTTTTAATACATAGTTAGAGATTTTCCATCCTATACAATTGCACATTGGTATATACTAAATTGATAAGTTTTAATCTTCTGCAGACATTTTAGTTCCTTTGGATAACTATATTTCAAGGGGAACTGCTCATTTCCTTACTTGCAAAGATCCTGACTATCAACAAAGTCTATGGAACATGGTTTCATCTGTGAGTTACTTTTACATTGTTACTTGTCACCACTTGTTTGGTTGAACTTGGAGCTTAACGTTTATGATGATGACAATAACACCACCACCACCAATAATAATAATTTTTCCTGTTACTGATGTTTATTTGTATGTTATGTTGCAGATTATGGCAGATAAAAATATGGAGGATACTGATATTGTGCCAGCTCCAAAGCTTATTGAAGTTGTCTTCCAGAATTGCAGAGGACAGGTGGATCACTGGGTTGAGCCATATCTCAGAATTACGGTTGAACGCTTGAATCGGACTGAAAAAACATATTTGAAATGTCTTTTCATGCAATTGGTAAGGGGATCTGACAATCAATAATTACATCACTGAATGAAATCATCAGGAAATTGCTCCGATTGCTTGATCTTTGTAGTCGAAGTTCTACTTGTGAGGGAAGGCTTTTGTTGTTGTAGTTTTCATTAGTGTTGTTAAATAGTGGCTATAATGGCGCTATAGCATAGCAAATTTTGAATAAATCGCTATATTTCCAAAACACACTATTTAGTACAAATAGTGGCGATGTAGCACTGTTGTGTAGCTGAATTTGAACAAGCTGCTATTTTCCACCATCTAATATTGACAACACTGGTTTCTAAACAAATAACTGATTTCCTGTTTTATAACTTCGTATGGATTTCACTAGCTCGACTGCTATAGTTTATATGTAAGTTATATAATCTTTTATAGTTTTGAGGCCTTTTATGCTCGACTTCAATGAGTTAATTTTTTGGTTGTAACTTGTAAGTTTGCCAAGGTTCTCAAAGATTACTAGTCAGACAGGAAAATGACATTACACCATTTCATTTTAAAATGAGAATTTTTTTTTTCTTCAGATTGCAGATGCTCTTTACTACAATGCAGCACTGACTCTCAGCATGTTGCAAAAGTTGGGTGTTGCATCAGAAATTTTCCATCTTTGGTTTCATTTGTTGCAACAAGTAAAAAAGAGTGGTGTGCGTGCTAATTTCAAAAGGTATGATCTTTTTCCCTATTCATGATTTCTGCATTACTTGGTGTTTCCTTACTGTGCTTCCATAAGACATAAAACTATATAATTCTTGTGTGACAATTTGAAGGCCTTATTGTGGTAAATTAACTATCTTTATGCAGGGAGCACGAGAAGAAAGTGTGCTGCCTTGGTTTAATTTCATTACTGGCACTCCCAGCTGATCAATTGCCTGGGGAGGCTTTGGGCCGGGTATTCCGAGCCACACTTGATCTTCTAGTTGCCTACAAGGATCAAGTTGCAGGTATCTCTGTCTGTCTTGTTTCTTTAACTTTGAGATCTCACAATCTTTATATTAATGAAAAGTAGATCAATTCCTTCATATCTGCCTAGCTCGGATATGCTTAATATTTGCTTTTGTGGGTGAGTACTTAGTTTTCGGTCTGTTGAACTCACTGTGTAGAAGCTGCAAAAGAGGAAGAAGCTGAAGATGATGATGATATGGATGGCTTTCAAACTGATGATGATGATGAGGATGGCAATGGTTTTTACAAGGAACTGGGTGTTGATGCTGATGATGGGGATGAAGCTGATACTATCACACTTAGAAAGTTGGCTGAACAGGTGTGTTTTTTCTTCTTCTTCTTCTTAACAGCCAAAGTTAATTGTCAAAAAGATTGTGGTTTGGGGTCAAACACCTTTTAGTTTTCAACACCTTATATTGCTTCCAAGCCACATTATATCTCCTGGCTGAACAGGTGTATTGATATGAAAACCTACAAAACATTTGCATGCATATATGATTGGACTCTAGTCTAGAACAATGATGTTAACTAGTCTTCATGCAGTAAAGGATTTCATGCATGCATCATGCATGTATGGGCTCTAATGTAGGAAATTCAGATAGTTCATAAGTTATTTATGTCCTTGTTCTGAAGTGCCTGGATAATTGAATTAGATAACTAGTGTCTGATTCAATGTTTTGAAAATTGAACTGATCATTGAACTAGAAAAGGTGTTCATTGCATGTTTGTTCAATTATGCCTGAACCAGTACTGTTATAATACAATTTATTATGAACATAAATTTAAATATAAATAATTCATATAGTAGAGAATTAATGGAATTCCTGATTTTTAACATTAAATAGTATTTTTATTTATTAGTTAGTGTACACTTTACAAACACCTCAACAGGTCGGTGTAGTATTTACTTATAACAACTCGGATCACCATAAATGGAAATATATTGACTTCGTGGTGCAACTGTTTATGCATAGTGATAAGTGGTAATATTGTTTCGTTCTCCAATTCCATCACTTTTTCTTGGAGTGCTGTAAAAAAGCGGGTTCTGTTCAATATCAACATACAGTTAACCAAGTAGTTTGGTGAAAGAATTGGAATTTCAGCTATCAGCTGATTCTTTGACTTGTTGCTGGTTTGGTCCATAGTATTTATCATTTATTGCTAAATCTTAGAGTATTTTCTCATACTGCATCTGTTGCTTATAGGCGAAGTCATTCCGGCCCACTGATGATTCTGACGATGATTCCGACGACGATTATAGCGACGATGAAGAGTTGCAGTCCCCAATTGATGAGGTGGATCCTTTTATTTTCTTTGTGGATACAATTAAAGGTACACCAAAAAATCTCAACATTCATCATTTTCCAACATTAATGTTGTCGATTGACATGCTGACTTTTTCAAAATAAAACTGTTTGCAGTTTTACAATCAGCAGATCCACTGAGGTTTGAGAGTCTCAGCCAGACACTCGAGTTCAATTATCAAGCTCTTGCTAATGGTGTTGCCCAGCACGCCGAGCAGAGAAGAGTTGAAATCGAAAAGGAAAAGCTCGAAAAGTCGGCAGCTGCTGCCACAGCTTCTTAAGCTTCGGGATGTACATTTATACTGTTGCTTTTTCCAAAGTTCTCAGCTGTTTAGCCATTCTTTAGTAGAATCAGAGGATTGCCAATTTGAGGCATTTGTTCGCTCTGTCGTCACATGTCCGTCTTTGAAGAGTTTTCAGTTTTGAAGTCATCGGAGCTTTTTGTGCACCAAAGTTCCGAGTGGCAAGATAGGAAGATATGCTGCATTCAGGGTGTGTTCCAGGCCTTAGTTCAGCTTTTGAGTCGTTGCTTAGGGCTATCCTTTGGAGGAAAGTGCCCATTCTTGCCCCTTTTACCCTTTTGTGGGTCCCTTTTAGTCATGTACCAGCCAATTCTGTTTTGTGGATACGGTTCTGTAATATTTATTGCCTGTCACATAGATGGGCATGTAGGGTCGCCATTTGCTTTATTGGTAATTTTTGGCAGGGATGGTATAAAAAGTTTTGTTTTTTAAATCCTTTTTTGGTCATAATTTTTTTGGGTCGAGAGTATGGTTGACGAGCATTGATGAAGGCATCAATTTCGGGTTATACTAAGCTTTTCAAGGATGGCTTAGTGCTGGTTGTAATACAGTTTTTTTCATTCTTTATACAATATTTTGTGGGGAAATATAATTTTGAACTTGTTTGTTTTGTAAGGCTCTGTAAGCTTCAGCTTACTGCTTAATATCTGATTGTTACATGTTCTAAAAAGAGATAAAGTGATTGTCATAAATAATTAAAGGATCATTTGTTAAAGATTTTTTTCAAAAAAGTAGAAACTGTTTTGTATTTGTTTATGGTGATAAAAATAATCTTTTATATATAATTTACTTGACAAGTTTTTTATTTGAAGCATGATTTAAATTCTTAGTTTTGTTTTAAAGTTGCAACAAACAAATAAAAAGTGATTATTTAAAAAAGAAACTGAAAATATGTTCTCAATCTTATTAGCTCTACTTTCAATAAAAATAATCTAGTTAACATTAGTCAGTCTTGATGGGGTTTGAATTGGAGAACCTATACCATCCTCTATACCTTGTTTTCAAAACATTTTATGTGGTTCCAAACCACCATTAAATGTGCAACTATGTTAAAAATGTTACAGCAGCTTAAACCATTGTTACAAATTTAAAAAGAAAAACAAAAAATTCTTAAAATAGGAAAATATCTAAAAATAATTATACAAAATATATTTTGTATAGTAAAAGAGTGAAGAAACTTCTTTGAAGAAATAAAAAGCAAAAAGTTCAGTTAAAAAATGTGTGAAAAAAGAAATAGGAAATAAAGACAGTGAAAAACTTAATACTAAGATGTGAAGAAAAAAGTGAAAATCAAACTACTTTCCACCTAACGAGGTAGCAGAGATCAAGAGTAGGGCCATACTCGGTACAAACTGTGTAGAAAATATTCAGTTGATCTAATAAAAAAAACCGCTTGTTAACACTTAATTAAATTGCTCATTTTCTGATTGAGTTGGATATTGCATTATTCAATTTTTTTTCAATTTAATTATTAATGATAAATCATCATACTTTTTTCTAAAACAAATGATACAACATAGTTTTTCACAAAAATATAGTATAATCAATTTTCACAATTTTGTTTAGCAACTAATATATATAAATATACAATAAATGAGAATATCAAAATTATAAAATTGGTCATAAAATACTTTCATTGCAAGGATCAATGTAACCAAAGTTGTAAGGTTCCTAAAATTGCATAAAAGGCTTTCAAATATCAAAATAACTAGAATGCAATATCCTAAAATAACCAATTATTTTAAAAATTTGATCACTTGGGTAAAATGAATTGAGTTTAGTGTTACTTCAACACATAATTTTTTTGAGCGCTTTGCTATTTTGTGAAATTAGATCGCATATTCACACTTATTTATTCGACTCAAACAATTTTTTTGGGTCGATCCGAGTCAGGTTGGTTAGGTTGACCCAAGCCATGTACAACCCTAATCAAGGTTACCACAAATATGAAATTTCAAAAATAAAAATAAAAATTGTACAATTACAAGTAGGGGTAAGGTCACATCTTATTTTTCTTGCATCATAATAGTAACTAAGGCATTCTCCAAATTTTCCTTGCAAAGTAGTGGAGACTTAAGCCATTTTTTTACGAACAAAGTAGTAGTGACGACTAAAGTTGCTACTACTTTTTCTTGGGTTTACATTCGTGTATTTGTGTGGGGTGAAAGCTCCACTATTTTTTCCGAGTACATCGAGTGCTAAAATTATCGCTATTTTCACCATATTTGTATTCTATAATATATGGTTGCCTATTTTTTTGATACTTTGTGATGACTTAATGATCTCTAATACTTGACATTAGTAGTTTAATATTTTTTTGTAGTGTTTGTCATTGTATGGGTGTACAACTTATTTCCTTTATAATGTGAATCATAGCCAACAAATACATGTTTTGTTGTAATTAAATATCACTAGAATGGGGGTTGAATAGAGATTTTGTTGTTTAAAAATGATTATCACGTGTTTTAAAACTATCCTCTCAAAGAGGATTGCAGACCCGAGGACGGTTATTCAAACATTTATATTAGAGCTGAGAAAAAGAAAGAGAAAATGTAAAGAATGACAACACAACTTTTATATTGGTTCACCCATTGAAGGTTACGTTCAGTCCTCACACACTTGTGAGATTTCACTAATGTTCAAACTGATCAACCTTTCACAGAAGATGATTTCACTTTGTGTATTCTTTAGCCTCACCAAGCTTACAATCAAGTTTCAACTATTTCCAAGTGTAACTCACATGGAAATTACAGAGTGATATGAATGTGATTGTTTCTCTTTTCTTAAACACTTTCTAAAAGGATATTTCAAAGATCTAATGTAGGATTGTAGAAAGTATGAAGAGAGGATGTATATTGCTTCTTGAAAGCTTTAAGGTACTTGATCTTTTAATGCAATGTTGTTGTGTATTTTGTGATGAAGAGCTTGCTGCCTTTCATAGAAGTCTTATGATGTTCCTTCTATGTGATGTAGCTAAATATCACTAGAAGGGGGGTTGAATAAGGATTTTGCTGTTAAAAAAATAATTTTCAAGTGTTTTGAAAACTATCCTCTCGTAGAGGATGGCAAGCCCGAGGATGGGTTTTTCAGAACCTTCAGATTTGAGCTGAGCTAAAGAGTAAGAGAAAAATATGAGATTGACAGACACAATTTATATACTGGTTCACCCAATGATGGCTACGTCTAGTCCTCACACTCTTGTGAGATTTCACTAATGTTCAAACAGATCAACCTCTCACAGATGATGATTACAACTTGTGTATTCTTAAGCTTCACCAAGCTTACAATCAAGTTTCAAATATTTCTAAGTGTATCTCACGTGGAAATTACAGAGTCATATGAGAGTGATTGATTCTAAATACTTTCTCAAATGATTTACAAAGATCTAATGTAGGATTGTAGAAAGTGTGAATAGAGGATGTATGTTGCTTCTTGAAAGCTTTAAGATCCTTGATCTTTTTAATGCAATGTTGTCATGTGTTTGACAAAGAAGAGCTTGCTGCCTTTTATTGACGTCTTATGATGTTCATTTCATATGCCAAGCTTTTTATGAACGTTGGAAAATGAAATCAAAAGGCCCAAGGTCTTTCCTTATAATTACGAAACTGCCATCCAGCTGTCCTTGGACAGATGAAGTCCATCCTCAAGTACGAGGTTGCAGATTTTCTGGGAACTTGAGGCATGTGTTGTCCTTTTCTCTTTCCTTTCTTTAAGGGTTCTAAGACCATGTAATGTCTTTTTCGTTCTCCTTTCTTCAAGGCCTTGTAAAGGCTTCACATGTGAAGTCCTTTTCTCTTTCCTTTCTTTAAGACATGTGAAGACTTTATTTTTAGCTTGTTTGTTGTTGTCTTTTTGAAGATTGACTTTATAATGTTTTTAATTCACACAAGAGTGATCTTATAAGTCTGTTTGTAGCCTTGGCACATGATGTGATGGGTTGCTTTCAAAGGTGTAGGGATTCTTTTCAAGATATTGACCATAGACCCATCCTAGTGTAATCATTCCTCGTACCTTTCTTTTGCCATCTTACTCCTTTTCTTCAAAAGCTTTTCTTTATTCATTCTTTAATATATTTTTGCCTTTGTTTAATGAATCAAACAATTTATTCTTTAATACTATTTTGCCTTTGTTTAATGAATAAAACAATTCATTTCAGCGAGGATGAGTATTCTGCAGATTTGCAGATTCATCAACTCGCGAGGCCATCCTCAACATTTTCCATCCTCCAGATTTAACTCAAAATTTTCTTCTTTTTGTCTTAATGACTAATAACCTGTTTTCTTATATGAATACACTTAAAAGCACAGATTAATCATTAACCTCAATCATAATCTTTTAATTAATTTTGTTATCATTAAAACCATTTGAGAGAGATTTTGTCTCAACACTATGTGCCAAGCTCTTTATGACCGTTGGAAAGTCAATTAAAAAAATCAAGGTCTTTCATCATATTTACATAAATTCCATCCAGCTGTCCTTGTACTGATTCAGTATATCCTCTAATACGAGGTTTCATATTTTCTAGAAACTTGGACATGTGTTGTCCTTTTCTTTTTCCTTTCTTTAAGGCATGTAAGAGCTACATATTTGTCTTGTTAGCTACTTCCTTTTTAAAGGTTTATGATGAGTCATTTTCAGCATGTGAGAGAGATATGTTGGGTCACTTTCAATGGTGCTGGGTTGCTTTCCAAGATGTTAACTATAGAGAACCATCCTCTTACATAGTACTGCATCCTCTTGCACGTGATTCATAATTTATTTCTTCAAGATATGTGAAGGCTTCTATTTTTGGCTTGTTTGTTGTTGCCTTTCCGTAGATTGACTCTACATTGTTTTCATTCATACATGAATGATATATAGGTCTGCTTTTAGCCTTTTCACATGATACAAAATTTCTTTCTTCAAGACATGTGAAAGCTTCTATTTTTGGCTTGTTTGTTGTTGCCTTTATGTAGATTGACTCTACATTGTTTTCATTCATACAAGAATGATATATAGGTATACTTTTTAGCCTTTGCACATGATAGGATGAGTTGCTTTCAACATTTGGGAATGATGTGGACTTTACACAACAATCCTCCAATATAGTACTGCCATCCTCTTACCTATTACTGACCATCCTCGTACCTATTCTTTTGGCCTTCTGACTTCTTTATTTCAAATGCTTTATTTATTCATTCTTCAATACTGTTGTGCCTTTCTTTAATGAATAAAAAACATTTGTTTTGGTGAAGACGAGTATTATGCAAATTTGAAGTTTCATCCTCTCGCGAGACCATCCTCAGGAATTTCAATCTTCCAGATTTGAATAAGATTTTTCTCCGTTTTGTCTTATTGATTAATAAACTATTTTCTTATATGAATTCACTCAAAATCACATATTAGTCATTAAACACAATCATAATCTTTTAAAAAAATTTGTTATCATTAAAACTATTAAAGAGATTTTGTCTTAACAATGTCCCCCTTTTTGATGATGACCAAATTCTTGAGATTATGATTTTAAATATGACAAGTTTATGAGATAAAATGGTTATACTCCCCCTCAATCATATGTGTAATAATTTTTAAAATTAAAAATAATTACCCCTGAATATATGCCAAGGTTTTGAAGTAATAAAATTGAACCAGAAAGAGATTTCACATAAATGAGATAAATATTACAAAAGATGGTTCAAAATGGCATAAACACTAAATAGCGTAACATAGGATTGAAATAGTGGATTCAAAAATTATTCTCTTAAACAAAAAGTTGATAACAAGATGATCATAATCTATCTCCCCCTGAATTTTTCAAGCATAAAAAAATGGAAAAATAAGAGAAATAATTTCTTAACCAATATTATTCAGAGATTGATGCACGGGTAACAACAAACAGTTTTTTTTTTTTTTTAAATTCAAAACGATCCTCTTGAAGAGGTTGGAAATGTAACTGTTGGAGAAGGAGGAGGTTGGAATTTGAAAGTTTTGAAACTGATACAAAAGGAATAAAAAATTTAAGTAGTGGAAGGTAAGAAAAAAAAAACGTTAAAAGAGGAAAAATAGGGAGTCGTTGATGGAGTGTGATGATGATAGCTAGAGTAGGTTATGGGAAACGTGATAAAGGTCATTTATGGCAGTCTGTGCATTAAATGAAGAGCAAAACCCAAGGAGGCCGCGCCACATGGACTGACCAATAGAGGGAGGCGCGTGCAAACTCTTGTCTGACGTGACAAGAGAGAGTTACACCAAAATGGACACTGTGTCTTCGGGTGTATTTGTCATCCTCAAAATTTTGCCTCAAAATTTTGCTATAATTTTTTTAAAGATCACATGTGATCTTTCACTTGATTTTAATAAAAAATCATCATAAGAAAAGAAACACAATAATGCCACACAATAAAAATTAATTAGATAATTTTGGGCAAATTAATGACGAAGAGTTTTTCCAAGATATTTTTGAACCTATCCTCCTGGAGAGTTTGGTAAAAATATCATCCAACTAATTTTCAGTATCAACGAAAATTAATTCTATATCCCCTTTTTGAACATGATCTCTTATAAAATGATGTTTGATTTCAATGTGCTTAGATCTAGAATGTTGAATGGGATTTTTTCAAAGATTAATAGCACTTGTATTATCATAGAGGACGAGAATTTGTTCGTACCTTAGAGAGTAATCCTCTAGTTGATTTTTTATCCATAGTAATTGTGAACAACATTGTGCAACTGATACATATTCAACTTCTGTAGTTGAAAGAGCAATGGTACTTTGTTTTTTGCATGACCAACTAATTAGAGATTTACCAAGAAATTGGCAAGCTATACTTGTGCTCTTCCTTTCAACTTTGTCTCCCACATAGTTGGCATCACAATAAGATACGAGGTCAAGATTTGAACATTTCTTGTACCAAATTCCCAGATGGATCGTGCCTACAAGATATCTAAAAATCCTTTTTACTGCAGTAAGATGAGATTCTTTGGGAGAGGATTGAAATCTTCCACAAAGACTGACTGCAAAGACTATGTCCGGTCTACTGGCTGTAAAATACAACAAGGATCCGATCATCCCATTGTACTCTTTTTCAGATATTGAAGTTCCTTCATCATCTTTGTGGAGCATGGAGGATGGGTGCATAGGAGTTCCCATACTTTTGGCTGAACTCATGTTGTATTTTTTAAGTAAATTCTTGGTGTATTTTTCTTGAGATATGAAAATGTCGTCCTCTAGTTGTTTAATTTGCAAACCAAGGAAGAATTTTAATTCTCCTATCATACTCATCTCAAACTCACTTTGCATGAGGTTGGAGAATTCTTCACACATCTTTTCATTTGTGGACCCAAATATTATGTCATCAACATATATTTGTACAATCAACATATCCTCCTTAAGAGTTTTCTTGAAAAGAGTAGTATCGATTTGTCCTCTAACCAATCCATTTTCTTTTAAAAACGAACTCAACCTCTCATACCAAGCTTGAGGAGCTTGGTTTAATCCATAAAGAGCTTTTGATAGTTTGAACACATGATTAGGCTTCTTTTCATTTACAAATTCGGGAGGTTGGTGAACATATACCTCCTCATTTAAGAATTCGTTCAAAAAGGAACTTTTTACATCCATTTGGAATAGTTTGATACTTATGAGTAGCATAAGCTAAGAGGATTCTTATTGCTTCAAGTCTTGCTACGGGTACAAATGTTTTATCATAATCAATTCCTTCTTGTTGGTTGTAACCTTGTGCCACTGATCTTGTTTTATTTCTAATGACTTCTCTATCCTCATTCAGTTTGTTTCTAAATACCATTTGGTTCTAGTGATGGATTTTTCCAGTGGATGGGGCACAAGATTTCATACTTTGTTTCTTTCAAATTGTGAAAGCTCCTCCATCATAGCTTCAACCCATGATTTGTCAAAAATAGCTTGATCAATTGTTTTGGGTTCAACTTGTGATATCATGACCATGTTGATACTATTTTCCTTTAGAGAATTTCTGGTTCTCACACCATTGGCAGTATTCCCAATGATCAGATCAGGAGGATGATGCGTGACAGTTTTCCATCCTCTTGGAGGTTGCTGAGAGGTTGGATCAGACTCATCCTCTTCGTTTGGACTGGGTGCTTGAGAGGATGAATGTTCATCTTCTTCATATTTATCCATATTTTCTAAACACAAGTCATCAAACTCATCAAAAATAACATGCATGGATTCCTCCACAGTTTGAGTCTTAAGATTATATATTCTATAACCTTTTGACGTTGTGGAGTATCCTAGAAAAATACCTTTATCATATTTTGGATCAAACTTTCCGAAATTATCTTTATTATTTAGAATGTTCATATGGAGTTTTGTTTAAAATTTTTCTAATGGATGCACAATTTGAAACATAACAAGCAGTGTTAATAGCTTCGGCCCAAAAGTATTTTTCAATGTTGGCTTCATTTAAAATAGTTCTAGCCATTTTTTGTAAAGTTCAATTTTTCCTTTCAACAACTGCATTTTGTTGGAGAGTTCTTGGGCAAGAAAAATTGTGAGAAATACCATTTTCTTCAAAAATATTTTTAAATGATTCATTTTCGAATTCACCTCCATGGTCACTTCTCACCGAGACAATTTATCAACCTTTTTCATTTGGAATCTTTTTACAAAAATGATGGAATGACTCAAAAGCTTCATCTTTAAGTTTTAAAAATAAAACCCATGTAAAACGAGATAAATCATCAACAATTACAAAACCATATCTTTTTCCACTAAGACTTGGAGTTTTGATAGGACCAAAGAGGTCAATGTGAATAAGTTTAAGATGATGATTTGTTGAAACAATGTTTTTAGAGTCAAAGCTACTTTTAACTTGTTTTCCTTTGACACATGCTTAACATATTTTGTCTTTCTCAAAATTACTTTTTGGAAGACCTTTTACTAATTCTAATTTAGCTAATTTAGAAATAGTATTTAAGCTTGTGTGACCAGCTCGTTTGTGCCAAATCCATTTATCTTTATCAATGAAAATAAAATAAGATTCAGTAGGTAAATCATGCAGATAAAGTTCATATAAATTCTTTTTTTTTTAAAACCGAAAAAGAAAACTCTACCCGAGGATGAATGTTTAACCTCACATAGAGTAGGCTTGAAAATAACTTCAAATCCACTATCACATAATTGACTAATACTTAGCAAGTTATGTTTTAAATCATCCACATACTGAACATTTTCAATTTTAGCAGAATTATTTTTACCAATGATACATGTACATTTTATTTGAGCTTTATCATTGTTACCAAACGTGACCGATCCTCCATCCTTTATCTCCAATGAAATAAAGAAGTGCTTATCCCCTATCATATGACTTGAGCAACCACTGTCCAAGTACCAAAGTTTTATTTTGTTGATCAGAGGATGAACTTTTTCAGTTTCTGATTTTTCCATGAGACAGAGGTTGGCCTCTTCTTCCTTTTCTTGCTCAGAGGATGACTTGTCACTGTCATCCCAAGTAATAATCATAGATTTGTTTTTGTAGGGAAATATTCTTGAGTTCCTTTGGTTGAGAGGACACTCAGTTTTATAGTGTCCCATCTTGTTGCATCCAAAACAAGTTATCTGACTTTTGTCAGTTTTTTCTTTTTGAGGAAATCTTCTATCATGTCCTCTTCTGTTTATCATCCTCTGAATTCTTCTGGAAATTAGAGCGACTTCATCCTCATCCTCAGATAGAGGCTACTATGAGTTTCCCTTTTTTTATGACATCTTCATTCTTCTTGGTGGATGAACTTTCTTTTTGGCTTATTTTTAGAGCAATCATTCGTCCCTCTTTGCTTGGTTTGCCTGCTAGCAATATGGGTTCATGAGCTCTTAGAGTTCCAACTAAATCTTCTAATTTTATGTTGGCCAAGTCTCTTGCTTCTGTAATGGCAGTCACCATTGGCCTCTATTCTTTTGGTAAACTTCTTAGGACTTTTCTTATCCTTTCTTGGACGAAGTATATTTTTCCAAGAGATCTCAAGTTGATTAATATGATTGTTAACCTTGAGAACATTTCATCAATGGTTTTCTCCTCCTTCATTTCGAATAGTTCGAAATCTCTTACTCCCATGTCAATCCTCGCTTATAATAAATTTTATAATAAATTATTTTCTTAATTAAATATTATTGTAGATAAATAATTTGATGTTATATTTATTTATTTTATAATTTTAAATATTCTCTAATGATGATAGTATTTAAATTTGAGTATTTAAAATTTATAAGTATAATTATATTGATTATTTTGAATATGAGAATCTTAATTGTTAATGTATTTTAAAAAGATTAATTACTTTGATTTTATAAAATATTAGTTTTGAAATATTAGTAATATTTTAGAAATTAAATTATATTTAAAAAAAAATTAAAAGAAATGAGCTTGATGTGTTTTGTGGATTAGACCTCTATACTAGAGTAAAATTTAATTAATTAATAATAATAATAATAATAAAAATTATAATAATAATAATATTATTAATAATAATGAAAACATAAAATAAGATAATAAAAAGGAAAAGAAAGACTGAGCCTTCTTCTTCTTCTTCGTATCTACTCTTGCCGCCGTTCCTATTTCTTCTCTATGTTCTCTCTTCAATTATGATCGTTATAGTGGGTGTTGTGCAAAATCGAAACCATATTCGTGATCGTTGTGACCTCCTCTTTCATTCTCAACTTGAATCGCAAGTTGAAATGTCTTATTTCTCTTTGTCAAAAATCAAACCTTCACCTTTTGATCAAGATTCCGGGCACCATGGCTATCACCAACGAAAACCAAGACCATATTTGGACTCCACGAAACACCCTCTTTCGTTACCTATGCTCGAAATCGCCAACCGTTACATTTTAAAAAAATGGGTTTCCACCATTGTCGTGGTTGTTTTCTTGAATTCCGGACAACGCGTTCATCATCTTGAAAAATTGATATCGTTTTTGAATTCCTCTCGTCGAAACCTTCAAGAAGCACTACTTGTTTGTTTGTTTCGGGGAAGTTGAAGTCCGACCCTGTCGGTGCTCCAACACGTCGGTGAGGCCTTTTCTGATAACTTGTTTCACTTCGTTTCGAATATGTTTATTCTCTTAATATTTTTATTATTTATGTAACATTGATTTTTATGGTCCGCGTAAATTATCAGCCATGTTTCATTGACTCTGTAAATTCGTCGATACTTTTGGAGTTGTTCGTTGCGTGTTGTCGACATCTCTGGTTGCTGAAAATCATTATGGTCCTTATATCTTATGAAAGCGTCAAATTCAGGTATGGGGTGAGAGAGAGTTCGAATTCATGAGTGTAAATTAAGTGAGATGAACGGGAAAACCAGATTTCCCATAATTCATTCGGGACTCGCTGCGTAAGGCTGAAGTCCTTTGAGTAATAATTGACTAATGAGAAAACTTGAATTTGGTGAGATTAAAATACGAGTTAGAAACTGTTATAGGGTCTTGTTTGATTTAAATTTTGAAGATTGTGTGGTAGTTGAATTATTGTAGAATTGTGTATTTGATGTATTCTATGTTTTGTTTATATCTACCTGGATATTGTTATATGATATAAAATGCGATGAATTGTTATTAATTCAATTTCAATTGAAGTAGTGTGTGTGAATGATTTAGTATTATTATATGTGAGTGAAAATTATCTATTGTTGGAGTTTGTGTATTATGATGATAAATTTTGAATGTGATATATGACTATGAAAATATGCATTGATGATTACTTGTTGAATTATGATGTTACCACTTTGATGAATATCATGAAATGCATATTGAATTGTGATGAATTCGACCCGTGCCAATGATGGTTCTCTTAATGGAGTGAGTAACCTAGGCCAACGAGGGGAGAACATAGATATTGATAATTTTTGAAGTGGAGATTATTTGGTCATCATATAGGTAGGGCCTGACAAGCCTCGTGATTCTGGGGAAGTACAACTGAATGAGCCTGATCGTGGCGGTCTGCTGTTGAGCCTTAGGGCAAGATTGTTAGACCTTGGAGGTATTCGGGTGGGGAACTCCTAGGTGACTTGGAGGTAGCACTCCAAATGTCGGGAGCTACCATGCAACACACTTTTACCTCGACTGTCGCGTATATATGTCTCGGGTTGAGTTGAGGGGATCTATGAGGACACAGCCAAATTGAATTGTTCGTCCACTTGTGTGGTGGCATAGTATCAAGCCTCCTAACCAAGTACTTCAGAGTTAGAATGGTACCAAAGAAAGAGGAGGAGTCTAGAGTATAAGAGCATGCATAACATTACTTGATTTGTGTGTTTACTTACTTGATGTTATGGATTGTATCAATATTTTACCTTGATTATTCTTGTTGATTGTGAATTGAAATGAAATGGTGTTTAATATATTTTACGAGTTCTTTTCAATTATTTTATATTATTACATGTTTTCGAAGCTCACCCCTCGTTGCTTGTGTTTGGCGCTTGCGAGAGCACAATCATTTCAGGTTATTGGTTGATGATCCACGCTCTGATAGGTGATACTGGGTGGGAGTAATCTATCTTACTCTGTTGAGTTGTGAATTAATTTAGATTTTTGTAAATTCGATCGATCAATTGTGTTATTTTCATCTTTTATTCGAATGTAGAAATTAATTGTCTTTAAGTTTAGAACGTGTTTTTATGTTAAAAAAATTTTATTTAATAAGCCTCAACTATATTCGACAATAAAGGATTTTTAATTGAAAATTAAGATTGCAAGCATTTAGTATCAGTGTGAATATGACGTCTTGAACTTTATAGTTTAAATGAAAATTTTTATACTCAATTTTGGAACCGCTGCGAATGTCTTTCAAAACTAGTACATTTTACTTTTTATTTCAATTTGGGTTTAGGGTGTCACATTAGTGGTATCAGAGCAGGTCTGTCCAATCAGACCGTGTGGGCGAGGTGTCTATTGATTTTTTTTTTTGTCCTTGTCAATTGTGTTACTTTTTACTGTTATTCATTAGGTGTTTATTGAACTTCTATTGTATGTTATGTGATAATATTGTAAATTAACTTGAACATGCACTAGGTGGTGTGACTTTCATCGGATTGTACATTATATCATCTTGACATGTTTCCAATTTACATTAGTGAAATTTAATCAAACTTGTTTTGCATTTGTATAAAAATAGTTGTCATGTATGTTACTATGTTATGTTATTTTGTGAAAATTTCATTTATTTGAAATCATGAGTAGCTTCTGGCTTATACTTCTGCTAGTTTACATTAAATGCCATGTAGTATCATAAGTGAAGCTTATGCATAATTAAATAGAAAGATGTCTATCATATGTCTGATAATAAAATACCAATCACAATTGACAAGCCTTTAAAGATCTGTTATTCGCATAGAAAGATGAAAGCAGTAAAATTCAACCAATGTTTTAGCAATTTATGGGCTGTTAATTTTTATACAATCCCGTTTCTTTTCCTTTTAGTAGCCTCCTATTGGTTGTGAAAGAATCTCATATGTCTATTGTTTTGGCTATTTTGCATTGGGCAAATAATATGACACTGTTTTGTTGTTGGATTAGATAAATTTTTAAACAAGTTACTTGTAGAAAAAGAAATGCTTCAATGTTCTTATAATAATGTCTTTAGGCTTTTTGAACTGAAGCTGATTACTTTTTGTATATAACGAAATTGTTTTTTCTTTTTTTGCACTTCAACTTTATCAAAAGATTTCTTAGAGTCTTATCTAACTTGTTGATAACTCATAAGCAGCTTGAAACTTATGAAGAGCTTTTCATAAGGAGCTAAATGCTTAACTCGTTTGACAAGTTCCCCTAAGATAGAAGAAACTAACTCAGAGTATATTATCTTGCGTTGAAATGTTTCTAATGTGATAGTGCATTATTGTGCTTAGGTTCCCCTGTTAGACTGGATAAACTTTGCAACTAGTACTTATAAAAATAGAAATGTTGAAACGATCTTACATTTGACTTAGTTTTCCTAACTAATACCTTCTTGCATAGAGTTGAAATCGATAGTTGGACTTCAACTTTTTCATAAGCTCATTCATTTAACATCTTCACATTCAGCTAGCTTTTTTCTAACCTAGGAAATAAATACTTAACTCACTTTAGAAGTTAAACTCAAACTAGGGCATACTACATATACGTAAGGGATTGACAAGTGCAACATGAGATTTAATGTAAGGACTATAGGTCTTTGATATAGTTTATTCATCAGAACATAGAAGAGCTTTACCAGCTAATATATTATATCCCCGAGTTGTACAAGATTCTTTCAAGTGAAATGAGGTTGATTTGTCCTGAATAAGACTCTGGTTTCTGCATAAATGTGCTTTTTGGCATAAAGCTTCAAAATCATTAGTGCATCCTATCACTAAGACAACAGTGTCCCTACTGGATGGTTGTTACCTTACCAACTTGGATGTTTCTTAAGGACGTAAAAGGATTGGATAGATCCAAAAGATCTTCAATCTTTAAACAAGCTTCTTGGAGTTTTCTTCAAGATTTTTGAATCTCAAAGGCATACATTATCATATGTGAAGCTGTTTTTGTTGACATAATGACTATGATAGATCCTAAACCAAGAATGTGAAGCATCTAGTTTCAGTTGATACTACCCATATAATATCATTTTTTAATCAAACCTAGCTACTTACCAAGTACAAAATCTGTTAAGATTAAACAAGAATACAAGCAAAAGGGTGAGTTTGAATGAAAGTAGTCATGCTTCACTTAAAAAGTGTTGCATCACAGAGCTTGTAATGATAAGAGGGAAAAATCAGAGTTTGTATGGACTATGGAGGTTGTTTCTGCAAATGAGTTTTTTTTATTAGATGCTTTGATTTTGAGGGAAGGGTTTGGGTCAGAGGTAGGTGTTGCAAAGGTATTAAGAGGAGATAGAGGTAGTTGTTGCTTAATAGGCCATAAGGGAAAATCATTGAACTAAATATTATGCTTTTTGGCAATATAATTTCAGTCAATACCACTAAATTTTAAAATAAATCCCGCTAAGGATAAAAGTATTTGTATCTTTTTAATAACATACTATAAGAATCTGGTTCAATGGAGATTTATTCCTGCATAATATTGTTGATAAAATAGAGCTGAAAAACGTAATGCTGTCAACCTGATTTAGGTATCCGCTGAAAATGATAACACTGCATTTTGAACTGCTGATGGCCGATGACTGGAGCATTATATTATAAATATATAATGAGGAACAATATATGATATAGAGAAAAAAAAGAGTATTTTATGATAAATATATCAGGTTCTTGGATGGTTAGTGAACAAGAGGTGTGTAATTCTTATTCAAGTTATGTGGCTTTCTACAAGCAATTTTTTGTGTCTACATGTGTAAGTGAAGGTTGTTGCATCATGGCTCACCTTCATATCCTTTTGTAGTATGTGACATATATGCACGATCATATTCTTATCTTTGCATTAGCCATATACCTTGAAAGTATGATAGTTGCCTTGTTTATGCACTTTATGCAAGTTAAAATGCATGTGTTGGAGCCCTTTTACTTTTGACAGAACCAGAGGTTTTGTTTCTTTTAGTTGCTCATTATTTCATTATTTTGCTTGCTTTGAGCAGGTTCATACTAAGAAAAGTTCAGTTCAGTTAATGTTTGAACATGGTTGTGTGGGATTCATTGTATAGTTTTATCATCCTGAGTTTTAATTAAGTAATGCCATAATGTGTGTCTATTAGAAGAGCATATTTTTTCCTCCTTACGGATCGAGCTCCCTTTATAGATTGTCATACATTTTTTTTTTTCTGTTGTACAAGCAACGAGTTTTGTCATGTTAAAGTGAAATCTTTATGTTAGAATTGTTGTGTTGTGTTTCAAATTAAGTATGTGCATTTGTAGCTAAAAATAGTTAGTTTAAAGATTGCAAGTATAAAAATAGTTAGTTTAAAAATTGCAATGTAGTTTAAAGACATGCTGATTTATAAAAGAGTTTATTTTTGGCGTGTTCATACATGTTTAAATTTGTTTCTGGTAACTCTGCTATTTGATTATGTGTGGATAGTTACTCGTTATTTACATTTTTATTGTGTTACCGTGTTCTCGGTTAAATGCTGAAATGTTTACCTATTATCCTTGTGTTAAGTGCTATATACTTTTCCATTACAATACATGAATTCTGAAACATGTTTGTTAACTACTTGTTTATTCTTGTTAACTACATAAATTGTTGACATGATTAAGTTAATTAACTTTTGATTGGACTTGTTGCATATGCTAATGTTTATTTTCTCTTAGATTATGTACTCCATTAACCTGTATTTGAAAATTCATTTGACAATGTTTTCTACTGCTTTCCTTGACGTGTGATGATAACCTTGTGATATCTAGAGGAGAGTAGGGTTGAATGTTTCTTTGAATAGCTCTGTTTGTTCTTTTAATCTTACTTGATGGTGAAAAGGAATCTACACTATGGCTAACAGTTGGGTTGGGAAAAAAAATGTTCACCCTCATCTATGAAATCATTTGCTTTTGTGTAGAAAAAGTAATTGTTTTGATACAATAAAGTAGGAGAACACAACCATCATGATTGATATATCTTTCTAAAAGGAACCGGATGTGAAAAATGATACAATGGAGAAAGATGAATTTACCATTTTTTTTAATTTGCCACTAACTCTCTAAGAGTCCTTAACTAAGCACCATATGGAAGCTAAAAACATTATCTTATCCCATTTAAGAATTAAGATACTTAAATTTATTATAACAAACACTTCATTACTACTGAGTTTGTATATATATTTTTCTTGTAATATTTTGAATATAGGTTTATAAGAATAGGTGTTTGAGGATACAAAACATTTGTGATGCAATCTGCTTCCGTTAGTTGCTAAGTCTAATAATTTTGGGTTGGCTTATCCAGTAAAAATACCATTTGGATTGGCAAGTAAAAATATCATTTGGATGGTAGATAGGGATTTAGGCCTGGGAAGTAGGAACAATGAATTATCAACAAATGGATTAGTTCTTTATTTTGATGTGGATGAAAGAAAGATGGATTACATTGTTATTTGTTGTGACTTTGAAATAAGGAATTTGAAATATCTAGTTAGAGAACTCAAGAGTGTATTATCTTGCTTGTAGCTTCTAACTTTGATCATAACAAGCTACATTCATATTTACTAAATTCATTTCAATTGCCGTATTTTAATTTTTTAAAACTATTTAAAATTTGTTTTCTTTTTATTAATATTTGTAACTTTAAAATCTCGAGTTTTGGTTAAAAAAAAAAAGTTATAGAGTTCTGACAATGATAAAATACTAAAAGGGATTGTATATTTTGTTTATGGGAACAATCTGAATTCTCAATAATTTTTTTTTTTTGAGTGATAAATTATTAGTGATACATCTTATAATATTCAATTTAATTTGGTAGTGTGTTGTACCTTTTAATAAATGATAAATTATCATATTTGCTACTTAGAAATTTCTGCTTTGATTTATTATAACTTTTAAGTGATGATTAATTAAAAAGAAAAATTAGTCGTGATTAATTAGGAGCAATTAGCCTTCTATGAGAGTATGTTACTGTGCTAGAATCATCGTTTGAGTTATAAGATGAACATGAAATTTTGGTGTTAATTTTTTTTATTGGATTAATTATGTGAATGTGTATATGATTATGTATAAATTAATTTTTTGTGTTTCAAGTGTTTGAATTATTGGGAATAAGTGTATAATGTTAGAGTAGTTGAAAGCACCTAGAAGTGAAATAGTTCTATATTTCTTTAATCGGATTATTGATTACATATTCATGTGAGTGTCGTTATTACTACTTGAAAGTTACAAATAAATTATTGTCAATGTGTAATTAAGTTAATTATTAACTTGGAGTAAGGGGTAGGAGTTGTGGCGCCGTCTTCGCACTCCTAAACCACGTTAATGATACTTTGAATTACCCATGTTTAAATTTGCATGACTACAATTATGGTTACCTTAAGTAGTTGACTACATGAGTAAGATGGACTAGCTACCCGGATAACTCATCGTCGATAAAAGAGGCAACAATAATTTGTTGTTACTATTGGTTGAAATACTTGTTAATTCTATTTTTGAAATGGTTAAAAACCATATCATCTTTTATGTAATTTTAGTCGTTATAAGTCATATGTGACATCAATATCAAATACTAATAACTATTTTATGTGATGTGAATTGGTATGGCAGTGTGTACATTGTTAGACATATGTTCGTTTTTGATGTTATTGACAAACATACAGCCTGAAATAAATCTAACATTGTAAACTGAGGAAAATTTCAGGAACAACAATTCAATCCTACATACTCGAGATAATTGCTTGGAACTCAAGAAATCAACAAAAGCTTGAAGATTCATGAGCAAATCGATTAGTAAAATCGATTCTGCAACAGGGTTGAATGTTTTTATGAAGTCTGGGGTTAACCAATCGATTGGCACAATCGATTTGCACAACTTTGGAAAAATCAAATAGGTTATCAATCGATTAGACAAATCGATTGGTACACTTATTAGAAAATAAATTGTGCAAGTCAGAGAGCCAGTTTGCAACAAATCGATTAGGCAAATCGATTGATTAAATCACCAAGACTGAACTGATTGTTTACATCGATTAGACAAATCGATTGACACACTTACTGAAATTAAAATGTGCAAGTCAGTGGCATGTTTTGCAGGCAATCGATTTGGCAAATCGATTAAACCAATCACTTCTTTATTTTGTTTTGTCTACATCGATTGACACAATCGATTGTAAATGTCCCAGAGCCAAACCAATGTTTACTAAATCGATTAGGCAAATCGATTCACTAAAACAAGTTTCAAAATAACTTTGGTCTGGAACATACACAGTCGATTAACACAATCGACTTATATACATCTATTGTTACAAATGTTGGCATCAATCGACTTGGTAAATCGATTGAATAAACCAACTGATGAAAGGTGCTTCAGACTTAAAGTCCACAATCGATTGACAAAATCGATTGGTACAAAAAGTTTTAGAAACAGAGATGACTGAATGGTTGAATCGATTAAGTACATCGATTGTTTTGATCTCGTTGTTTGAACAAAACACATCAAGTCGATTATGACAATCGATTCAATTATATACTGTCATCAAAGTCTGAAGAACTCTTTAAAATAATCGATTGGGTAAATCGATTAGTGTGTGCAGTTTCAAGATTAAAGAAAAACAAGATTCGCGAAATCGATTGGGGCAATCGATTTGCATGCTATATGACTTTAATGAATCGATTGGGTAAATCGATTCATATGTTGTTTTTCCTGAAACTATATAAATTGCTTTCATTCACTTCTTCTCATAACCATAACAACAACTTGATAGTATTTTGCAATGATACACCACTAATTCTTTCTCAACTGATATTACTTTGAATATCCTTTTTCAGCCATGAACAATATACACTTTGTGATCAACAAGGATGGAAAAAGACTGAATTGAGAAAGATTGTTTTGAGAAGAAGAAAGATCAAGAACTTTGTAAAATTGATATGTTTCAATTTCTGTAAACCATTGTCTGTAATCAAATTACTTTGAGAAAATCCAGTTGTTACTGGTGGTGTTCTTCGAGGTTGAAGGTAGTCAACAAGAAGACGCTTGACTGAATTCTTGGTCAAGTTTATGGGACTTAAACTTGGGAATTCAGGGAGGGAAAGATAGAACAAGTAGAATAGTTTAAGATTGGTGCGAGACACTGTGTATAATCTGTAAACTGATTCTAAGAAGTTCTATAAGAAAGGCTAAGATCCTTTTGGATCTTGGGACTGGATGTAAGTCGTCACGGGACGGTTGAACCAGTATAAATATCCGTGTACACTTTTCTTTCCCTTATCTCGTTTAAATTTCTGCAATTATTACGTTTTTGATATTGATTGAATACATGATAAAGATTCTGTGTTAAGTGCATTTACATGATTGATTGTCTTAACATGATTGCATGAAAATCAATATCTTGAAAGATTGTCT
This sequence comes from Cicer pinnatifidum, assembly GCA_037974775.1. Taxonomy (NCBI): domain Eukaryota; kingdom Viridiplantae; phylum Streptophyta; class Magnoliopsida; order Fabales; family Fabaceae; genus Cicer; species Cicer pinnatifidum. Next base: position 7,886,301 of record JBBPBR010000006.1, read on the forward strand.
CTGATGCATTTCTCCATATATACTATGATCCATATACTTTGTGCATTCATTAGAATTGTATATTAGGGACCTTGTTTAATGTTGTGTTTAATAAATTTACAATTTGTTAAACTGCTGCGCATATCTCTTAGAATAGGCATTCTTCCGCATATTTTTCATCTAACAGAGGTTACTGTTACCATCATTTGTACATAAATTAAATATGTTTGATCTTCCAAGTAACTTGCTAGAAATTAATAAGTGTATTGTGTTAGTATTTTATTATTTGTTCTATATTGTCTCATTTGATAAGGATGTAGAACTATTGTATGAGTATTATAAATGAATCTTATGTATAAGACTTGGAAACTAATTTAGACTTTAAGTGTGTTTGAAACTATATGTGAAAATATCTATAATATTCCACTATGATTATACATATTAGTTGTTAAAAAAAAAATCAAATAAATAAATAAATTAAGTGATTGTATTTCATTGAGTTGTAATATGCATTTCTTTTTGTAATTCTTGAAGGTGTGAAATATTTAAATATTTTCTTATATGCCTAACTTTTGTGAAATATGTAGAGTAATGTTGTTATGATTTAAAGACTCCTTCAAGAGAGCGAAACTAGTAGAATATTGTTTGAGAGATTAGTTGAACTCTCTATATGATATATGTCATTTTGATTCAACTAAATGTAGTATGAATGGTACCAAAGAAAGAGGAGGAGTCTAGAGTATAAGAGCATGCATACCATTACTTGATTTGTGTGTTTACTTACTTGATGTTATGGATTGTATCAATATTTTACCTTGATTATTCTTGTTGATTGTGAATTGAAATGAAATGGTGTTTAATATATTTTACGAGTTCTTTTCAATTATTTTATACTATTACATGTTTTCGAAGCTCACCCCTCGTTGCTTGTGTTTGGCGCTTGCGAGAGTGCAGTCATTTCAGGTTATTGGTTGATGATCCACGCTCTGATAAGTGATACTGGATGGGAGTAATCTATCGTACTCTGTTGAGTTGTGAATTAATTTAGATTTTTGTAAATTCGATCGATCAATTGTGTTATTTTCATCTTTTATTCGAATGTAGAAATTAATTGTCTTTAAGTTTAGAACGTATTTTTATGTTAAAAAAATTTTATTTAATAAGCCTCAACTATATTCGACAATAAAGGATTTTTAATTGAAAATTAAGATTGCAAGCATTTAGTATAAGTGTGAATATGACGTCTTGAACTTTATAGTTTAAATGAAAATTTTTATACTCAATTTTGGAACCGCTGCGAATGTCTTTCAAAACTAGTACATTTTACTTTTTATTTCAATTTTGGTTTAGGGTGTCACACTTTTAGCCTTTGACCATGATACACAATTTCTTTCTTCAAGACATATGAAGGATTCTATTTTTGACTTTTGTTGTTGCATTTATGTAGATTTACTCTACATTATTTTCATTCATACAAGAATGATATATAGGTTTGCTTTTAGCCTTTGCACATGATATGATGAGTTGCTTTCAACGTTTGGGAATGTTGTGGACTTTACACAACCGTCCTCTAATATAGTAATGTTATCCTTTTAACCTATTACTGGCCATCCTCGTACGTATTCTTTTGGTCTTCTGACTTTTTTATTTCAAATGCTTTATTTGTTCATTCTTTAATATTGTTGTGCCTTTCTTTGATGAATAAAAACATTTGTTTTGGTGAGGATGAGTATTATGCAGATTTGAAGCTTCATCCTCTCGCGAGGCCATCCTCAGGAATTTCAATCTTCTAGATTTGAATTAGATTTTTCTCCTTTTTGTCTTAATGATTAATAATCTGTTTTCTTATATGAATTCACTCAAAAGCACAAATTATTCATTGAACACAATCATAATATTTTAACAATTTTGTTATCATTAAAACCATTAGAGAGATTTTGTCTCAACATTTTTTATAATTCGATTATCAAGAATGATCTTTCTTGTTGTGCCACGTGTACATATGTTATATCCCATAAAGACTAATAAGTGATTGCCTTTAAGAGTCTTTCCATTCTATGTTTCTTGAAGGGTTTGTTCTTTGATATTTGATAGTGATTGGACAAATAGACAACACAAATGACTACTTCAACACAAACTTTATTAGGCATATTTATGAACTTTGGCATGCATCTCGTCATGTTTAGAATATTTATACTATTTCTCTCAGTTGCTCCAATCTAATGCAACGATCTTACAACTACTTAAGGACATCGACTTTCATGAGTTGGACATTATTTATTGAACTCCTATGAAGTGAATCCACCTCTTCGATCATAGCTCAAAGATTTGATGTCATGATTGTTGAGATAAAATCTCTCTAAATTATTTTAATGATAACAAAATCATTTCAAAGATTATGATTATCCAAATTATCTAATATGTGCTCTTGAGTGTATCTAAATTAAGAAAGTAGGTTACTCATTACATCAAAAGAAGTGTGTCCGATATGTCCTCTAAGCTAAAGGATAAACAAGTAGAGGATAAATCTTTACCATCTAAGATAAGAGGATATACAATATGACATAAAAGACGAATCCACGACAAATTAATATAAAGATAAATCTGCACATGAAGTGAGACAGTAAATGGATAAACAAATCAAGAGGATCCAAAGCAGAGGATGAACAAACCAAAGGATGAACTACTGGTGTCATTCATACTCTTACATAGGGAAAGTCCAACAATATCATAGTACGAAAAAACTGTGTACTTGACAAGAAAGGCAAGACCCTACAACTCTTGGAAAAGGAAAAAGCCAAAAGTACATGACATGTCATAACCTACGGAAAAATCAAACCTCTTATACAAGGACGAGCTGCAAACTCATCTTCCCAAGCTCTTGCACTACAAGGACAGTTGAATGGCATTTTGGTAAATCAGATTAATAATCATGGACAATTAAATAAATCTCGAGGGTCACTTTACATTTTTCCTCATGGATGGAGCCTCATGACCTCCATTTTTCTGTTTCTTATATTCATCCTCATTTAAATTGCAATTCATCCTCTCACATAGGATACGTTTTTAAAAGAGTCAACTAGAAATTTTAAAACCACAATATCTCTATTCAACCCCCTTCTAGTGATATTTTAGTTACTTCAATGATCACAAGAATTTTGATTTCAAAATGGATTTTCAATTTTTCTCAACAAGATATTTGAAATTTTTTAAAGCAATAAGAGAATATGATTTTTGCTTTGAAAAATAATTCCAATTTTTTTCTACTAAATTCATCAATAAATAAATTGTATGAAATGTTTACTCTTATCAAATGGTGGTTGATAATGTGCCCATACAATTAGGTATGCACAAGTTTTAGTGACTTACTTGCACTTGATGTGACTTTTTTAGGAAAACTATTTCAGTTTGCTTTCTAAGAAAACAACCTTCGCATAATTGATTTGAATTATTGAATGAGAGCCTCCTTTTCACCATATTCTTTTCTCCTAAAGCTTTAAGGGCACCAAAGTTAAAGTCACTATACCTCATATGTCAATTTCACGCTTCATCTGGGACACCAATCTTCAAACATTTTGTTTCAATGGTTCTTAGGTTCAAGATAAAGATTTTATCTCTCGACATAAGAATCATAGTGGTTAAACTACTATTTTGATATATAAACCAAAAATATCTACCTTTCATGAGAATTTCATATCCCTTTTCAAGAAGTTGACTCAAACTCATAATATCACTTTACAATTTAGTCACACAATAAACATTAATAATCAACTTATAACTTCCATCTCTATAAGAGATCAAAATTATACATTTACCTTCAATTTTTACTTTTGAAGGGTCTTCAAAGGAAACACTTTCATTCACATTCTCATTGAATTCCACACATTTCTCTCTGCATCCATACGCATGATTACTTGCATCATTGTCCAAGTACCACTAATCATAACATTTAAGCATATGTTTATAGCTTTTTACTTTGGTATTTTAAAAGCTCTTTATAGCGTAGAATAATTTTTTAGCTTGGTTCTAAACTTTAGGTCGAAATTGAATTATAATTTTATTATTTGTATTTTGACCCTTGCTCGCTCTATAGGCCATAACTTGAGCTTTGGATATCGGATTGGCGCATGCAAGCAGGTGTTGGAAAGTTACAAATCATAGCTACAACTTTTGTGTTCGAATAAAAGCCCAATGCCGAACTTTACTGGACCTAAATTGCAGATTTTGTTATTTGGACTTTTGTAATAATTTTAAATAGCGGACCACTTATTTCTAAAGTCCAAAATTGAGTATTATATATTGAAAGTTTTCTTTCCTTTCTTGGACATGATATATTTTGGATTCAAATTCAAAAAAGAAAACAAACACTTTTTATTTTAATTTCATGGAAAACTAATTTCATAAGATTAATTCACGAGTTCAGAGTTTCATCAACACCTTGAGATTCAGGTTATATTGTTAATTTTGCTTCATGGTTCTATTTATGTTTATTTGATTATATTGATATTCTGATTGCTTAAACTGAATTTCAATAGGATCGATTAAATTCATTTGACATAATTTGATTTCGATTTCTAATTTAATTGAATTATAATTTTGCGACACTTGATCGTTAATTGTAATATATCAATGATTGTGATGCTTAATCGAGTCACAAAAACCGAATTCACATAGAGTTGATTACGCTTGTTTGATCAATTCTATAGGCAAATAGGAATAAAATCACGAATTAGAAATTAAACTCATTGATAGAATTTTTTATAGGTCTGAAATTCGAATAAGTGGATTAATCGTTTTGCTCATCTATTCAAACAAAAATCTAAAAAATCCCCTTTCTAATTTCAACTTTCAATTTGGTTAATATTATTATATCAAAAGTTCTTGCAAAACGACTTGAATTATTACGTCTATCTATATTTTATCAATTGTATTTGACCCGTGTGCGACAACGAATCAAATTGGCAGCATTCATTTCTTCTTCATTGAGTGTTAGCAACAAATTCAACTATTTGTATTCATTAACAAGATTAACCTATTCTTCTTCTTGATTAGACACATTACGACATTCCTAAAATAAATGATCAAATTTATGACTATTATAATATTAATATTGAAATATAGAATTATCGTAACTCATTTTATTTTGATAATAGCCATAACTTTTTCCTCTTCATCTTCCACAATTTCTTAGTGATGAGTGACTTATGTCCTCGTAGTTTGATTCCACCTTTGTTGTCTCTTCTTCCTTGGAACGACCACACTCTTCATTGTCCACTTCTACGCATGCTTTGACTATTAAATCTTTAATTATTACTCAACATTGAAGCTTTGGTCTTGAGAACTAGTTCTAATGGTTCTTTTCGCATTCTTTTCACTATTTAATCTTCAAATTGAAAGACCCTTCTAATTCTTTAATGGATATTGAGTCAAAATATTTTGATTCCTCAATAACACACCATTTAATTGAACTTAGAGTTCAAGGAATGAATAATCTTCTCTGTCATACAAACATCTATTTAGTCTCACCCTTACCATGAGCCATAATATGAAATTGATTCATATTCATTTATCTTCAAAATATCGCCTTAGATACAAAAGCCCTATTTTCTTCACTTTGTCAATGCTTTGAAATTATTTATCCAAAACCTCTCAATCTTCCTTTGAATTAGTAGCATCAATAATCTTCTCAATCATATAATCATCTAAACATTGACGTGAGAGGGTCACAACTTCCCAATCTTTGCCAAAGTCTCATTCTCAAATTGTAATAACCTTTCTTCGGCTTGCGCTTCATCATATGTCATTTCTCCACAATCTCCCATATTCCTTTAGAGCTAACTAATGCTTTCTTGTGAAGACACAATTTTTTATAATAATCTTTTATGAGAAGGGAAAAATGAAAAATGGTGTAGTCACACCTTCCCCTCTCTCAACTATATTCTTTTGATTCTATTTTATTAGAAAAGATACACATTTTTAAGAGAGAACTCATAACTAACTTAATTTCAAATGCTAAGTAAAAAATATATTTATTTATACAAATTAATAATAGTCTAGATTTACTTCTAAAATTTTCCTAATCAATAAGTACATCTATATAATTTCTATATATTTAGTATACTTCTAAATTTTTTTCATGGATGTTTTAATTTCTCTAAATAATACATTCTTCTAAATTCCAAATTACTAATACATAAATCTTCTTTTATACGGTAAAAAATAATAAATCATTGCATAAAAGATTAATAAAAGATTATCTTTCAATTTCAATTTCAATTTCTATCTCTACTTATAGAATTCTGGTCAAACTTTTTATATACTTGCTTCCAATTTCTTTTATTGCATTTATTATTTTTTAATATTGCTTCTTTGTGCAAAAAAATCATCATAATATAAAAGAATCATAAATGCTCATTTATATTTTATTATAACGAAAAAACAGGTGATTAAATAAATTTTTAATTTTTATAAAATCTTAATTTTCATTTGAAAAAAATTGAGTTTTTATAAAAGGTTTTATTTTATTTTGGAACAAAATATTTTTCAATTTGCTTCAAATTTTAAGCTTTTGAACGATTTTATACAGATATGTTAAGAAAAAAAAGTTCCTTCACCAAAATTTAATTTTTTTCAACTTAAAATGAATTAAATATGAATCTTTTGTTAATTCAAGATGAAAGTAATGAAAATATAAACTTAAAAATTTAATTTTGATTGAGATTTTCTTTATATATAAAACCTTTTTATAATATTGTAATCAAATTTAAAAATATATATTGACAAAGTCTAAAATTATTTGGAAAATAGTTTGTAAAATTTATTAAAAGAAATGTATGTGTTTTTATAAATTTAAATATGAAATTTTAAATTTTATAAAATGCTAAAAATTTATTTAAAAAAAAAAAAAAAGCAAATTACGGTGAGATACCTTTAAATATTCTTATATATCAGAAACACCGCTCTAGAATTGAACCCGTGAAAGTGACGCTCACCAAATGAATTGAACTGTTTGGAAACCCAACTAGTGGACCCCACACTCGAACTCTCCAATTGCAAAAACTCAGAAATTTCCATTAAAGTTACGGTCACTCTTCCACTCACACTCCACACAATACTCTCTAACTCACCAAAAACACACACAACAGAACAGAAAGAAAAAAAAAAAAAAATAAAGAAAAAAAAGAATCAACTTAAAAGATGAGGATGAATATTAACAGAAGAATCTCACTTTTATTTACTCTTCTTCTTATTCTTACCATTTCCATCGTTGGCGCCAACCACGGCGTTTTCAACGTTAAATGCAAATTCTCCGGCGATCAACGTTCTCTCTCCGTTCTCAAAGCTCACGATTACCGCCGCCAAATCTCCCTCATCACCGGCGTCGACCTTCCTTTAGGCGGAACCGGTCGTCCCGATGCCGTCGGGTCAGTCGTCTTTCAAATTCTTCATTATTCGCAACCTTATTTCTTTTCTAATAATTTCATTTTTAATTTTGAAAAATTTGATAATTTATTGCTAAATTGTGTTTTAAATTTTTGAGTTTAATGGACATGCAACTTCGGTATAAACAGTTTTACACTGACGACAAACACGGCAGTTACAATTGTGTAGTTATTTTAGGATGATAATTACAATTGTATAATAAAATTGATGTTTCCTTATAAAATTGATGGAGAAATTGTGTGAATATTTTTTTTAGTTTAATGCACTATGTGTTACGGCCAACACGAGTAGTTGATTGTGTAGTTATTTTAGGATGTCAATTACAATCATGTGGTGAGATAACAAATTCAATGTTTCTTATTAAATGTCTGTAAAATTCATTGTGAAATTGTGTTTGAATATTTTTTTTAGTTTAATTCACTGTCAGTTACAACCAATGCGAGCCGTCGATTGTATTGTTATTTTAAAATTGAATGATGAGATGACAAAATCAATGATTCTTGTTAACTCTACGTGTAAAATTGGTTTACTCTGATTGTGGACGGTGCTTTTTCTGATGTTTTTTTTGGATGATTGATTGTGAAGTTGTGTTTGTGTTGTAGGCTTTATTATGCTAAAATTGGAATTGGAACTCCTTCGAGGGATTATTATTTACAAGTGGATACTGGGACTGATATGATGTGGGTTAATTGCATTCAATGTAAAGAGTGTCCTACCAAAAGTAACCTTGGTGTATGCTTCTCTTTCATCTTCTTTTTCAGCTATTGCTCCCTCTGTTCCTCTTTCGATGCTCGCTCTTTTAGAAATTGTTTTGGCACTATTTAAATATAAGTCTCATTTCAAATTATTAAATAGATTTTTTATTTTTTTCAAGTATATTCTTAATTAATACCACTAAGGGTATGTTTGAGAGTTGGGTTTTGGAGGGTTTTAGAGGGGTGGATGAGAATATTTCGGTATATATTTGAGATTTTTAAAAGTTCGAAAGAATAACACGTGAAATGATCATATGCATTTCAATCACTTAATTAATTTTTAGAAACATTTTGTAGCTACCATATTTTAATAAGAAAAATATGTTCTCTCCCCTTCTTTCCCTTCCAAAATCCTCCATCCAAACATACCCTAAGTGTTTTTGGAAGATGAGAAATTAGGGCTGAACCCACCAATATGCAAAAATTCTATGTAACACTGATACTTCAAAATAAAAGTGTGTTTGATGTCCATTGCATGTTAGTATTTGACATTAACACATGTAGTTAGTTATTCAATCATTTCTTTCTTTTAAAAAAAATTATTACTAGTATCTATGTGTCGGTGATTGTGTCCGTGCTTCATAGCAGAAGAGTTTTTTAGAAACATCCATACACAAACTCATGAAATACACTACTACTTTTTTTAATATATGTGAAAATTGCAAAAGGAGCTTATAATAAGAGGGACGAAGGTAGTATTTGTCATTGTTGTTTTCAAAGTTCAATGTTAAGCTAACTTTTTTTGTGTGCTCTTATTAGTAAAGATAGATGCAATAAGACAATAAGGAGTCAAGAGTATATAAGAAAAAGACAAATAATTTCATCAAAATAAAAAGATTGTTGACTTTTATGGTTTGTATAAAAAACTTTAAGCAAAACATACAAAGGATAGATGTAATACTAAGTACTTAAGCTAGTTTCTTGGTACCACCTATCCTTTTCTCATTCTAGGTTACTTCTTCTTTGATGATTTATCAAATATTTATTGTTTGCTGATGCAATTATCAGAGACATAGGTACACACTCCATACATCACTGATTATGTGACAAGTTAGTCATGCAGGTCACCATTGTCTTCCACACTCACTATTCCAATTGTAATTGATATATGAAAGAGTAAACGATTGTATATTGACAAAGATGTCCAATCATATTTCACTGTCTTGCCACATTATAATTTTATTTCTTGAAACCTGCTATATTGTAGTAGTAAGACGGGAAAATATGAATAGACGTTATTCTGTCAATACATTGTTGAACTCTTAAAGATATTAAAAGTTTGTTATGTGCCAACAGAACCTAAATCAAGACAATGACGGTTTCTGCCTTAGTGTAGTATTGTGCTCTTATTAACAATAGTACTATGGACAGTAGTAATGGAAGGCAAACAGTTGGTGAGATAGCAGAGTACACATAAGATAGTAATGAAGACGAAGAAGATCAGAGTAAGAGTACAAATGAAATAGTAATGGAGAAAAGATTAGAATAAGGAGTACATACTACAGAGAGAAGATAATAGTCTTACTCTTGATTCATTTTTAACATACAACTCGAAGTCTCTCCATTTGGAGTTGGTTATCTTTCTGTGCTAGCATCTCTGCATTCCTTTACTATCTGTATCTATCTCCATTTGTTCAATGTGTATTGGTATAATGCAAAATTTAAAAATTAATAGACAATAGTAGCTCACATATCACACACTTGGTGATATAGTGTATAAATGTTGTTTTGTGCTTGACAATCATTTTCTTAGCATTCGAATCATAATTTGACCCTTGGAAAAATATTTTTGATGACAAGATAGTTTGTGTTATGTTTCCTGCCAAATAATGATTTGAGGGCCTATGGTAGACTGGGCCTAGCCAATAATTTCTTGTATGACTGAATCATGTACAACCTCGACTCAACACTAATGTTCTTATTCATACATTTTTTTTGGGATATCAAAGATGGACCTTACGCTCTACAACATAAAGGAGTCCTCGTCTGGTAAATTAGTTCCGTGTGACCAAGAGCTCTGCAAAGAGATTAATGGGGGTCTTCTGTCTGGATGCACTGGTAGTAATGATTCCTGTCCATATCTGGAGATATATGGTGATGGGAGCTCCACTGCAGGTTACTTTGTTAAGGATGTTGTACTATTTGATCAAGTGTCTGGGGACCTTAAAACCGCCTCGGCTAATGGAAGTGTTATATTTGGGTGAGTTAGTCATGACAATAATGCTTGCTATTATATGTTTATGGATGTATCTTTCTTTTGATCTGCTACTGTTAGTGGATGCTGATTTCATCGACTCAAACATTTATGGACATGAATCTACACATGTATGTGAACTATGTTTATAGTAATCTATCTAGTTTCTTTAGATGCAATAGAATAAATGCTCATATCTGAATATTGTCTTAAAAAAAGTGATTGTACTTAAGTATCGATGAGTACAGGTATAACTTTCTAAAATTGTTGAATATACATTTTCTTTTGTTTAGAAGCATAAAGTTTTGTCCAAGTTCTCACAAAATCAATATCGGTGCCTGAGAAAACACTTAACTTCTATTAGAGATATGGGTCACCTTCCAGTTAAATATGATTGAGAACGAGAATGCTGACATTGATATTGATATCCATATCCCTGCGCTTCTCCCATTCCTCCTTTTGCTGTGTTCCAAACTGGAATGTATTTCTGATTTGATCAGCAAAGTTGTAAAATGTGAGTCCTACTCAAGCTGAATATAAACTCTGCGTGAAAAAAATGTGAATTCAAGCCATGGGCAGTCAAAGAATGTATCAGCAGCAACTCTTTCCTGAAAATAGTTTCCTTTGTTTCAGCGTTGTTAGGCAATCCTAAATGATCCGTTAATACAATTTGTGTGCTTAAATTTAATTTTTCATTGCTATTAAGAATTCTCTTTGTGACCAATTTATTGAAATATAGTTGGTTTTAATTTTTCATTGCTATTAAATTTTCCTAGTGATTCTTCTTATGTTTGTTAACTTTGTGTATTGAAATATATTTGGTTTTTATCTGACCAATTGAAATATATTTGGTTTTTATCTGACCAATTTAAAATGAGTTTTTCTGTTTTGCAGGTGTGGCGCTAGACAATCTGGAGATCTAAGTTATACAAATGAAGAAGCACTTGATGGGATTCTTGGATTTGGAAAAGCTAATTATTCAATGATTTCACAACTTTCTTCTTCTGGCAAAGTGAAAAAGATGTTTGCTCATTGTTTAAATGGAGTAAATGGTGGTGGTATATTTGCGATTGGGCATGTTGTACAACCTAAAGTGAACACGACTCCATTATTACCTGACCAGTATGCCATTTTTTACTACATTTCTGAATGAGATTATTTATTCTCATTGTGTCATTTATTACTCCTTTGGGGATAGCATCTTTTAAGTTTTCCTGTCATGCATATGTTGGAATATTCTGATTCTATATGCTGTGCAAATAATTTGATGATCTGTACAAGTGCCAGAAGAGTATATATATGTATGTCTTGTCAATTATCATGTGAGCAACATATGAATCTCCAACCCAGCCTGTCCTCAATTTAGATGTTAGTTTTGAGATATCTGACATTTTAAAATCTGTTTTAGGCCACATTACAGTGTCAATATGACGGCGGTTCAAATTGGCCATACTTTCATTAATCTCTCAACAGATGCATCTGAGCAACAAGACAGAAAAGGCACAATAATTGACAGTGGAACAACCTTGGCCTATCTACCTGATGGGATCTATCAGCCACTAATATATAAGGTATATAAGTGAGTAATGATTTGTAAACTTATGTAACAATTGTATGTAAAGTTTCAGCTTCTTTCTCTTAGATAATTTCTCAGCAACCTGACTTAAAGGTTCAGACTCTCCATGACGAGTATACATGCTTTCAATATTCTGGAAGGTATGATGCATCACATGCATTCACTAAACCTTGTACTACACTTGGGATTTACCATAATCTTTCTTTCTCGAAACACATGTCTGAAAAGTAAAAGAATGCATGCATATCATCACTGTTGGTTGAAGCATATGTGTTTTCACTGTTTTGGTAGTTTACATTTTACATTCCTATCTTTTCACTGTACGACAAAGTATTGAATGTTCAGTCTGAAATTTCTTGTTACATTCTTATATTCCTGTAGCTGATTTTACAGTGTTGGTTTAAATTCTTTTTATGATTTCTGTTCGAGGGTGAGATTTTTATTTTGTGCTTGTGATGTCATTGACATCAAACACACTGGTATGTTTTTATAGGATGTAACAGAATAGGTTCTGTAATCATAATGTACTGATTCCAGTACCTTTCATGATTGGTTATGTAACTATAATTCGCGAAGTGCCAACAGATTCAGTTAGGCTGAATCTTATGCTGTTATTATCCTTTATAACTACTCTGATTGAAGTATACAAAAATGACACTGATGTAGGGTGCATTTCAATAAGCTCTGGAAAACGTGCCTTTATGATATAGTTTCTTTTAGAGCTCCTTTTCAGAAAGAGAAATTATATTTTGACACAAGTTTGACAACAAAGTTTGACAACAATTTGAATGGTTAATACAGTTTAAATATGTGGTTAATTACATTCAGTTGATGGTTAATGAATGTAACAAGGTGTCACACCTCATTAATCATCCAATGGGCATAATTAACCATGGTTTTAAACGTCATTAACCACAATTATCAGGTGTTCAAATATGCATGATATCCATTAATCATTCAAATTGTGTTCACATATACTTGATTTTCAGGTGTTCAAATATACATTATATCCATTAACTAGATCTGTGCTCAAATACGTACACGAAAATCATGACTAATGACGTCCAAAATCGTGGTTAATTATATTTACTGAATGATTAATGAATTGTAACACCTTGTTATATTCATTAACCATCTATTGAACATAATTAACTATATACTTGAATTGCATTAACCATCTAAATTGTTGTTGGATTTTGTTGTCGCATTTTGTTTCAAAGCAACACAGCTCTTAATAGTTTTTTAGAAAACTGCTAAAATGAACTTTTTTATGTTTTGCTTTATCTATTTTGAAAATCTTATCTGATAATCATAAATTATTTAGAGAGCCTTTTTTAATTTTATTTATGATATAAACTTAAACAAAGGGACAGTTAATTAATTAGGTAAAAAGCATTTGTCTCTGGCACAGTTATCAACTGTGATTGTAAGAAAAAAGCATTTTATGATGTAATCTTTTCTAAAGGCGTAATCTACATAATTTTCCACAAGTAACCATGAACTTGTGTCACATGGTTCTCATAGTTCTAATACACCAACTGCTGATGGTTTTGTGATAATGTAATGACACCTTTCATGAAGTTTCTGAAATTATATTATTTGGTTGGTTTAATTTACTAGCTTTCATATAAGTATGTAGTGCTTCTATAACTGGACTTCCCCCGTTGCATAATCTATGCTTTTATGTCAGTATGAGCTCCATTCAGATGTGTTACAGCTATTTGATTTTATGATGCAGTGTCGATGATGGATTTCCAAATGTCACCTTTTATTTTGAAAATGGACTCTCCTTGAAGGTTTATCCACACGATTATTTATTTCTTTCTGTAAGTATTTAGAAAATTCCCTTACATATTTATTGTTATGGTTTTCAGAAGTTAATTGGGCTTGTTTTGGGACCTATCATAAATGTTTTCTTTCATTATATATTTTGCTAATATGTCATGGCTGTTATCCATTTCTTAAGTCTTGCAGAAGCTTTCTGTCTGAGATTGTACTCAAATGCACTCCAACTACAATTTTCCACAAACATTAATTTCAGTTTTATACTGGCAATTTATGTAGTATGATGAGCTGTAGAACATGCACTCTTTCTGAAATCCGAAACATTTTAAAGACACTTTTGGGTGAATGGTTTTACCTTTGACAATGTTCACCTAAAAATACTTTTGTATGAATATGTTTTTTGAGCCTAATTTATTTTAGTCTCTAGACAACTTCCAATCCTTTTCTTTATTCTTGATCTCCAATGTAATTTTTAAACTTGTAGTTCTGTTGGCATTTCTTGTTTATTTGAATTCTATTGTATTTCAACTATGTAGCCGTTTTTCCCCTCTGATTCATTGTTTAGTCCAGTACCGTTTGTGCGACAGACTTGTAAGCCTTGTTACATTCTTTTTTATTTCCATATTCTTTTTATCTAGAATATTGTTTCTGTGGACATCTTACCTTCTTTTTTCTCGAGGACTGAGTAAAGTCCTAATTTTCATATTCATAAAGAAAAATCACTGATCTTGTGGTCTTTTTTATAAATAAGCATCCTCCATATTGTTGGCAATGCGAATATTCACAAAACGATATGGTCACAATCTCATTCGAATTTTGTCTCATTTTGTAGTTGGTATTATTAGAACCATAGATGATAGGAACCCAAAATTAGAAAGAAGAAGAAATTGTATTATTAACTGAAAATAGATGTATTACAAATGGAAAATCCACTGTAACCCCAGAGCAAAAGCTCCTCAGAGAAGAGACATTTCTCTCTCTGCCCAAACCATAAGGTTTCTAACAAAATGATACTCACTGCCTTCTCTCTTGCTATCCTTATTCTTTATATAACTGTCATTCCTCTATAACAACTAGACACGTCAGCAAATGTAACCAACTCCTCTATTCTGCATATTAGTTGGGCTTTAAGCCCAAATCCAGTACCTAACAATAGATGAGTAGTTTTTCTTCTGTGCTCTATCTGAGAAGTTCCAGTTATAGCTTTGAAAAAAAATCAGTGGAATTTCTTGCTTCTCCCATGGTTCAAATTCCAGTGACATCAATCTTGTCTCTTGTTCTTCCTCGTGTTTTCCATGTGAAAGCATGTGCCGCCTCCATTTTATACTTCCCAATAAATATTTTTGTATGTCTACGAATTTAACGTTCGTGATCCAAATATTAAAATTAATTAATGATGTGCCATCTCTGCAGGATGATCTCTGGTGTATTGGTTGGCAAAATAGTGGGTCACAATCAAGAGATAGTAAGAATATGACCTTATTGGGAGGTATTCTCTTGAAACCTTTGTGGATGCCAATTATGCTATTTACCACTAGTTTGTTGAGTAACGCTTTTAACTTTTATTATTTAGTGAAGCTTTGGAATTCACCGAAAAATCCATTAATTAGCCTTATATTATATGTAATGTAACTGTAATAGTAGCTTGCATGAACATCTTTATACGGTTGAGATCAGAATTGTGTATACGTATGATTGTATTCTTATTTGTTGGAGTGGTTCGTCTTACGATGCTGATTCACTTCTATTTCTATTTGTTGCAGATTTGGTGCTTTCAAATAAACTTGTCTTTTATGACCTTGAAAATCAGGTTATTGGATGGACAGAGTACAACTGTGAGTGTTGTTTAATATTTCTTTATTTTTTTTCTGGCATTTTAATTATTTTTTTTTATATTTTTTCTAAAGTTTTTATCGGTAATGCATTATGCAATCATGCAAGTCTTTTGTGTTTTCTGCAGTGTTCTATTTAATGATTACCTCAGTTTTATTTTATACTATGCCAAGTGCTGAATAATGAGTTATACATTTTCATTTTACCCACTTTTCTAGTTACTTGCTTACATGTTAGAGTAGTGTTCTTGCTTGTGCTAAACAAGTGTAAATCATTCTCCAAAGTCATCGTGTTTAGCTTTCAGTTTAGATAAACAACTTAATCAAGCGCTTATACGATAAGCGTTTATCATATAAATGCATATGTATAAGCTATTTTTATAATAAACAATTTCGTAAGTGCTTATGCTGGTAGATAAACAAATAAACCAATCCTAACAAGTCCTCAATAATTTGCAACTTGAGAATCAAAATGTGATAGATTCTACCATGTACCACACTATCACAGATAGTCAATGGTAGACCAACATTTCTAACCACAAGAAAATAAGAAAACATTTTTGAATTACTTGCCTTATTTTGTCTTATATTTAACTATTCATTTACCCATATTTTCTATGCTGTATATCTCAGGTTCATCAAGTATTAAAGTTAGGGATGAAAGGACAGGAACAGTTCATTTAGTTGGTTCCCACTATATTTCTCCCTCTTGCGCTCTAAATATCAACTGGGTGACAATCTTATTTTTAAGTGTTCTACTTCCCAAGTTGATTTATTGAAATGGAATGACTGATACATATAAACCAAAGTCAAATTTTTGGTTAAAGTAATTGAAAATAGAAATAACATAAGAGTGCTCTTAGAGAAATCAACACTGAAGTAACTCCATGATTTGTAAATGTGATTTCAAGGAATCTGTATATTACAATAGCTTACTACTAATTTGTATGTTATTAGACATGTCAAAAAATTGTATATGTTATTAGACTATGGTTTTTGGCATGGGTTTCTATGTCAAATCAAATGTATAACTAAAGCTAACAACTCAATTGGAATGATAAATATAACTCATCAAGATAGTGTAACCCACTGATTTTGTACCAAATTCAGTTCTAGCTACCTTTGTTTAGGTAACTACCTTTTTTATTTTGTTAACAATAAAACCTTTTACCATTTTCGAATTCAAATCAATGAGTTAAATTAATAATTACTTGTTTACTCTAATTCAGAAATACTCGTCTATAATTAAGTTTTCATTCAAATTGCAAATTTATGTTGTATACTTCATCATACTTGTTTTTTTCTGTATTATTTTTTAATCAATTTTTTAGTTATAATCAGATACTAATGGGTTTTAATTAAATGTAAATTAGCTACACCTTCAAAGACAAACTTTAATTAATCAAATGCAAATAAAGTACTATCTACATTAAGGACAACCTTTGAAAAAATTACAAGAAAAAAGAAGGTTCGCATCGCACAGCATCAGCATCTTCATAATACTTCACAATTAACAATTCAAAACTTGAGCTCAGCATAACATGAAGTAAAGAAAAAACCTGACTGAGAAGTTCACTTACCCATATAAATCCAATTTTTGTAAGTTCTAGCTTAATGTCTAAATTGGAAAAATACAACTAACAAATGATGATGCAAATAAAAATGACGGATAGAGACTTGGATTTACAAAAACTCCAAATCAACCTATACAGAGAAGGAAAAATGACCTCTAGCAATAAAAATAAGCCCGGTACCCCTTTTCCTCCGGATGCAAAAACATACATAGAAACTCCTCCAACCCCCACCCATCAAGTACTGTCCAAGGAAATGACAAAGATAAATAATGAAAAGAATATTGGCAGAAAAACTACCAAAAAAATAAATCATCAAAACAATGACTCTCTTTGACTGACTGCTATATATAGCACAATTATCCCAAACTTCTCAATAAAACAAAGGTTTGGGAAGAGATATGGCACAAAAGCTATGCTACCCCTGCTGTTTTTCGGCTTCTGTTCCAATTCCTTTCTCACCAGGTAGAGATGATTGATTGACTAGGTCGGTTGATGCTTCTGGTAGAGGCATCGATTTGTCTGTGGCATGTTCTGCCTTGGATTCTGAATTTGAATCTAAGAAGAGGCACACTGCAGCACAATCGTCAACCTTACAGAAAGGGAATTTTGTCCTCCAACCATGAACGGCCGACTCAACTAGTAATCGAGCAGCAGTAGGCCGCGGCGCAGATGCCACAATTTCCACAACTTCTTCGTTTGATAAAACATCCCAAATCTGCATGGAAGAATCATAAATAGTTTGAAACAATCCAAATAATTCATATGAAACAAACAACTATGGAAGAGGGAAACAACAACAAATAAATCCTTTGTCCTGCTAGATAAGTCTATTACATGAATCAAACAATGCCATAATGTTCTATCTATCATGAATTGCTGTCTAATGGTAGACCATTTAAAGCAATTATTTGGCTTATATTTGTCTTTTGGACCATCCTCCATTTGATCTAACCTTGGTGCCCCCACGAGTCTTCTTTACACATGTCCAAACTTCAAACTACCCAAGATAAAGACTCTATAATGGGTGCACCCTGCTTTCTCTCCAATGGCAAGGAACAATGTATACTATATATTGGGGCAGAATGCCAGAACTTTCAGGTGACATGCATGTATTTAGGTTGCATTACTTAAAATTGTTTCCACCAACTTTTTCCGGGGTTCAGAAAATTGTAATATAATTGTTTCCACCAACTTCTAAATAAAAGTTCTCCTTTAATTACAAATTAGAAAAGGAAGTGAATTGTTTTCCACCTAATATATTTTAACAGCAGATAATATTTTATAACCCAATTAGGTGTAGAAAGTGTAAGAAAATTTCAAGGCATAGGACAATTTGGGAGAGTATATATTTTCAAGGGTTAAGGAATTTGGAACATGAGGGATTAATTCGAGTGCCAAAACTTACTAACAGGAGAACCAAAAAGGTAAAGACTAACTAATGCTCATTGGTATGACAGCTTTTTTAACAAAAGGCAAGAAATGTACTGCCATTTAGACATGATTACCTTTTTATCCTTCAACCAATTTATATTACCTCTTAACCCGTGTTTGGTCAGTCTTTTTTTATAACTTCATCAAACTTAGTTACTAATGCTTTCATAATTTATAGCATTACTCAAAGGTAAATCAATATATTGATGCAAATGGCATGAGTTCATTAAATCCCAACAATTCTACAAATTCCAGTTCCAAATAGGTGAAGTATGAACATGCATGTCTATAAATATGTGTTAATCATTTATGTGGTTTGCCTAAACAGTAAGAGATCATTTTAAATGCAATCAACTTTGGTTATCTAAACATACTTGTAGGTAATGCATGCAGCAGTATAAAACCATTTAAAGTCAAGTGCATTCTAGAATTAGCTACATATGATCTTGAAACGAATTAGTTTCAGCAAATATGATAGGCCTTACCCCATCAGTTGCTAACACAACAAATTCATCCTTCTCTGTAAGGCGGTGATATGAGACATCTGGAACAGAAATCAATCCAAAGTCCTTTAGGCAAAAGTCTCCAAAAGCCCGTGCCATGGCCAGACCTGGGAAATCAGTATTAGGCAGCCAAACTCGAGGTACCTCGTGTTCATTCGGAAGGGAAAAAACTCTTCCTTTGCGGAGCCTAATCCTCTCTTCTTCCTCTATGTGAAATCAAGTGCAAATCATACATCAAAACACATATAGATAAGCTAATCTGATTGAACTATGGAAACAAATAAGCATTATTGAACAACAAAGTTTGGCTATTAAGAATTATCTTTCATAAGTCAATAATGTTCAATCTGTTGATTTGAGGGCATAAAGAGGTGGTGTTCTTCAATGTACTTCATCAAGTTAATTCAGAAAACAGTAAAACACACACACTGAAGGGTTTAGGAGAGAGAGAGAGAGAGAGAGAGAGAGAGAGAGAGAGAGATACTTGGAAGATTAGGCTTAAGGTCAATAGTCAACTGAACAGCAATAAGAGAATCCTCATGATCTCGGGTTCCTAATACAGCTCTTGAATCCCCCACATTTCCAACAACAAGATTCAGTCCCTAAAAGAACATTAAGATTAGAAACAAAGTGTTAAGCAAATAAGGAAACTATAGAGAGAACATTCTGTTGTTGTTTATGTTGCTTACCTGCTTGATCAAGGTAACTGCTGTAGTCCCACTGCAAAAGCAATCAATATCAGGATGCAGTTTCAGTTCTTTGTCCATAATCTTACTAGCCTTCAAAAAAGATTCTCTTAGTGTCAAGATAGCATTTGTTCCATCAAACTCATGATCAGAATGACTGGGTTTCTCTTCAACCAATCGAGTTTGCTCTTCAGAAGTATAACTTGTGGCTGCGCCATTATGATTACTGAATCCATCTTTATTCTTACGATGGAAATCCCACTGTGCACTAAGCTTTAAAGGGAAAGAATCCCTAACTTTCTTCGCAACCCTATGGCCATAAGGTCCATGACCATCAAAAACACCACAAAAAATGGTGTCCTCATTTGAACAAAAGTTCTGCAATATGAAAAGGACTGTAGTTTCAAACACATAACAAACATATATACCATAAATCTTAGTGGAAATAATAAGAACCAAACTATTAGTAAACCATCTGAATAATAGATAAACTATTATATTGTACAGTTAATGAGATATTAAAACTATGGTAGGTGGTAACGATGGACAAGGCAATGTCTACTGTAAAGCAAAAAAGGGTATGATATTGGTTATACTATATTGGTGACATGAAAAGAAACTACCAAAAGCTTAAGAAGATAGAGAAACACGGTTGGGAAGCGAAATCAACAGAAGTAATGATCAGACACATGCAATAACACATTCATTAAGTGAAGGCCCTATATTCCAAAGCCAAAAGCAACAGATATTTTTCAGTCCAAAAAGAGAACAAAACTCTATTGAGACTTGATCTAAGCTGAAAAGGAAAAAACAATAAAAGTGATAATAGAATATAAACTATAAACCGACCCAGTTTGGGTTTTCAATTAAAATAAGGCTATATACAATTCATGGACATGCTATGTTAAATGAGAGAACTCCAACAAATATGAGAGATACAAACAAAAGTAAATTCCAATTTATCCAAAAAACTATTATAGTAATTAAAGATTCTTTTAATATTTCTTTTTTCATAATTGTTTAACTTATCCAAAATAACTCATAGGCCAACATGTTTATTTTCAAAAATTTGTAACAAACACCCACATGATATAAACCTACTCTCAACTTTGATCAACTTTAAAATACATAACTTTTTCACTTTCAAAAACAAAAAAAAAAACAATTTAATACATGTTAAATTTACTTTTCCATAATTGTTTAAGTTATCCAAAATCGCTCATAAGCCAACATGCTTATCTTCAAAAATTGGAACAAGCACAGACATGACAACCTACTCTCAATCTCAACTTTGATCAACTTTAAAATACATAACTTTTTCACTTTCAAAAACAAAAGAACAATTTAATAGATGCTAAATTTCTTTTTCCATAACTGTTTAAGTAATCCAAAAAATTTGCTCATATGGCATCATGTTTATTATAAAAAAAAATTGTAACAAGCACAGACATTATAAACCTGCTCTCAACTTTGATCAACTTTAAAAATACATAATCTTTTCACTTTCAAAAAACAAAAGAACAATTAAATAGGTGTCAAATTTCTTTTTCCATAATTGTTTAACTTATCCAAAAATATTGCTTATAGGCCAACATGGTTATTATAAAAAAAATTGTAACAAGCACACACATGATAAACCTATTCTCAACAACAATAACCTTTACAGCAGAGAAATTTTTAACTCTTAAAGCAACAACAACAACAATTTAATATAACCTAAAAGAGACTAAATAGAACAAACCTCCCAAACAAGCATAGCATCTTGGTTAATTCCTTTTCTACCTTGCTTACAATACATAGAAGCAATATCACTTGACCCATTTAAAAACATTCTCCCAGGTATTTTATAATCAAAGGACGAAGAACCCCTTAACCTTCTTCTCTTCCCACCATCTACATTCGATTCCGGCGAATAAGATAGCAGAGGAGGTGAACCACCAGCACCAACCTCAGATATACAAGATCCCATTCCCAGTGCCCTCACAATGTTCAGAAAACACTCAAAACCTGCTAAACACTCCGAATCTGAACCTCTCCCTTCTCCTACCAGATCCGTTCCATACCGATTCAATACTTCCACAGCCTGTCACAATCATCATAATCATAAACATAATCATCCTCATTATCATCATAATCATAATTATCATTATAATCATCATTATTTCAGGAAAAAAAACACATAACAAAACTAGATATTAAGATTAATAAGCAAATAAAATTGAATGAGAAAAAATAAAGAAATAAAATGAGAGCTGAACCTGAGTCATGATGATTGTTTGCAAGGACACGCAAATCCAATCGCAAATCAACCTATGTAACAGTAACCTTGAATCGAGAAACGCGTTAATCGAAAATCGAAACGCGTTAATCCAATAAGATAAAATCAAATTGTACGAAAATTGCAACAAGATAAAGGAATTAGAGATTATCGATTTGGCGTTTTTTTTTTTTGTTCCTCCTTTCGATTTCGGAATCAACGAATCGAAAATCTGTATTGAATTGAACAACGACGAGTTTTATTTCTTGTTGTTGTTGTTGAGGTAAACCCTGAGAGAAACACTACCGTCACGAGTGGGTGCGTCACCGGCTGGTGGTGGCTTTTGTTGAATGGTTTATTTTTCTGACAAGCAAAATAAACAACATCTTAATTTATATATGAAAAAAAAAAAACAAAATATATATGCAAATAAAGACAAATTATACAATATTACCAAGGTACTATAAAAAATATATATTAAAGGTGGACTAAATTGATAATACTGTATATTTGTTTATTATTCTGTAAACTTTATTATAATTAATTGAAACAATTTTAAAATTTGAATTTAATCGATATAATAATATCCATATTTGTCATTTGAGTTAAAATTTATGAACATTTATTTTTTACTTATCAACAATTATATAAATCATTTCTATAATTAAAATCTTTTATTAAAAATAATAACAAATAAATAAAAATCTCAAAATATAAAACTAAAAGTATTG
>JBBPBR010000006.1:7914833-7940073 GCA_037974775.1 Cicer pinnatifidum
CCCCCCCATTTTTCTTGATTCACATCCCTAAGTACATGGTTTTCAATATTTTCATGATTACCTCCCTTATAAAGACTTTCTCCATCTTTCATTTTTACCACCACCCTCCTTTATTTTTCGTTTTCACTTATACTTTGTTTTTCATGTGATGCTCATATCTTGCCATTGCAGTGTTCACATGCTCCATTGTGTCACCTCCTTCATTTGTAACATGTAATTTGTCATCTCCTTGCTCTATCATCCCTATTTTGCATTCATATTCTCTTTTATTTTTGTGCCGTTACTTAGATGCCCATGTGGTTCCTTTCCATGCAATTTATTTTCTTCATCACACTCAGTTTCGTGGGCCGTTTTGTACCACAACACTCTTAGTGGCTATACAACCCTTCACCGACGCCACAAAGCCATGCATAACTTCCCTCTCCCTCAAATGGTCAGGTGGCCCCCCCCCAACAAACACATTAAAAGCCACACGAACCGCCACCTTGTATATGAGGACGTGCGGTCCCCTCGTTTACATGCAATAAAGCCACATTAAACTCCTCTTGCATATGAGGTTGTGCGAATCTCCCATTTCACAATCATGGTCATGGGACCTTCCCCCTTTTTAGGAGTCCCGCACGTAGCTCCTCATTGCACCTAAAGGTCGCATGACCCTACCCTTGTATTGGTGGCCACACGAAGCTCTCCATCTTGCAGATGGTCGTACGATCGCCCCATTTGTTTGGGAGGCTACAATAAACTCCTCATTGCACCAAAATCGTGTGACCCCCTTCTTGTATTAGAGGCTGCACTTAGCTCTCTATCTCATGCGATTTTCCCTCCCTTATGGGAGGTCACATAGTCCCACTCTTGGAAAAGTATTTACAGGTGTTCTTACTCCTTAGTCGGAGGTCATGCAATCTTTTTTTATCTTGCATTTGGTTGGGTGGCCAAGTCCCATTGTATATGGATTATGTGGTCCTCCATCCTCATCAAATGTTTCTTTCTTTCTTTATACCTTATGGAAACATGACATTTTTTACTTAATATCTAATAGCTTATTTCCTTGTCCTCATCCAATTTGTATTGTTTTTCCAAGAATCGTTATGTGTAGAGGCTAAGGCTTCAATGAAGAAGACGATTCACTTGTACCACTTGATCCCTCCTCTTCCTTAAAGCCTCAAGACAACTTGAATCTATATCCACTCCTCTCACCGCCTTTTACAAGAAGTTTTCCTATTTGGAAGCTTGCTCTATTGTCACACCTCATTGCTCCCCCCTTCCACCCCTATCACTAGGGGTGAGAATAGGTCAGGCCAGGCCTTGAAAGGCCTGAGCCTGGCCTACAATTTATTTTTTCGGCCTAAGCCTGGCCTACGACCTATCATAGGCTTTTTTTTTTCCTGCCTGGCCTAGCCTTTTTAAATAGTCTGGTCTGGCCTGAAAGCCTTTTTAAACGCACCCATTATTATCTCTTAAACAAATAAGGAACAACTACTGAGTGATTGACTAATTGAACGGTTACCGAAT
This sequence comes from Cicer pinnatifidum, assembly GCA_037974775.1. Lineage (NCBI taxonomy): Eukaryota > Viridiplantae > Streptophyta > Magnoliopsida > Fabales > Fabaceae > Cicer > Cicer pinnatifidum. The sequence continues at coordinate 7,916,346 of JBBPBR010000006.1, forward strand.
ATATAACGACTACTAAATATAAAACCACTACTGAATATGGAATGACTACTGAATATGGAATAATTACTAAGTGATTGCCTAATTGATAGAATTTAAAATAGAAAATAATATTATTAATATAATAATAAAAAATAATATTAATAAATAATAAATATATATAGGCCGGCCTGTCAGGCCTAATAGGCTTTCTTATAAGTTTGAGTCTGACCTATTTAAATAAATAGGCTTTAAAAATAGCCTGAGCCTAGCCTTTTTATTAAATAGGCCAGGCCAGGCCATAGGCCTCTACGGATGGCCTAGCCTATTCCCATCCCTACCTATCACCCTTAGATTCCAAGGATGTTTGTCATCCCCTTTAAGGCTTAAAAAGCAAAATTGGATACATTTGTGACTAACAACTATAAGAAGGTTGAGGCTTCATTGAAGGACTCATGTGCCAAGAGATCCAATGTAGAGATCGCTAAGGTGGAGGCTATGTAGCCCCGTGATGCCTTACCATCTGAGTTGGTTGCTTTCAAGTTTGCATCAAGTAGCTGGAAGAAGGGAAGGTGGAAAAGTTTAACCAAAAGTTTTCTATGGCTATCAATAAAGTTGTAGTTTTTCATCCTAATTTGGATTTGAGTGGTACCAACCATGACTGGATGGTTTAGAAAGGTTGAGTTGTGAATCCTATTCCTAATCCTGCCGAATTCGAGGAGGATTGTTCAAAGAATGAGGTGGATGGATGATTGAATGGAGATTTGTAAGGTGGTTTTTGGACGAGAGGTTTTGGATGGTGTTTGATAATGGGCGTATTTTTACTTGTATGTTTATTTACCTCTTAGATTTTTGAAATACTTTCTTCATGTTTCATGGCCTACGTGTCTCTTATCTTGATGGCATGCGTGCTTTTTCCCTTATTGTGGTATGTGAGCCATTTATTAACTTGTTGCTAACATTGCATATTATCTAATATTTTGTTGGTTTTCTATTTGTTGATCTTTAGCTATCAATCTACTTGGTATATACCCTTATCAGATGTCAAGGAAACACTCTCAATATGAGGTTGCCTATAACGAAGTTTTGAAGATATGGTTTATTCGGTCTTCCTTATAGATGTAAAGGAAACACTCTTAATAGGAGTTACCCTATAACTTAGTATTAAATGTATGACTCTTTCAGTCATTTTTTTAGGACGTCAAGGAAGCACTCTCAATAGGTGCTTTCCTATAACATAGTTTTGAAGATTTGACTCTTTAAAGAATTTATTCTAAGTAATAATTTTTCATCCCAACTTCCATTTTATTGATCTTACCAAAATGTCATACGGTGTCTTCCACTTACATAGAAACACATAGGAAAACAACAAAAAAGAATATGACATTGTTGGCCTTCCTACAAATAGACATTCTCACATTAACTATACTAATAACACATATTTTATGCGTTCCACGTTCTTGGTACCTTCTTCCCATCAAGTCCTCCAACTTGTACGCTTTCTTCATGAAATCCTCTAACACTTTGAAAGTACCTATCCATCTTGGTTGCAACTTTCCTGAAAGCTCTTCTTCTAGTCGCCTCCAGATAACCAGATATTCCTGTTGGATTCTTCTGGCCTTCGCCTTCAAGTCATACCTCTTTGATTCTCTTATTTATGCTACTTCCTTAATGTGAGATTTTTTTTCTTTTCATCAATAAAGTCCAAACCCGTCCTCATGTTCTCTTATTTATGCTCCTTTGATTGACGAACACAATAACAATCCCCATGACATGCACTCAAGTAATGCCTTTATATTTTGGCATACTTTTATAATAATAATGTCTGAATTATAGTCCTGAATCTTTAATTGTCCTAAGCTACATCTCTATGTGCTGCTCCAACAAATTTCTTGGCACATTTTCCAATATTTGTTTCACTTGCTGGATTCTTATTCCTTCACAACCTTCACCGAGATACAAACTGAAAGAATCCTAACAATCGAACGTCCTAAAGAATTATTTCTCACACATTCCCCATAAGCATTTCCTAAGAAATAATTATCGATAACTTCATCGTCCTAAATTTTGCAGTAAAATGTCTCAAAGACCCACATACCTTTCATCGTTCATCTAGTCACTACAACACTCATTTTAAACCTCAACACTTGATTTCCCAAGACCAACAACTAAATCATAAATCATTCATCCCATCTCTTCTTTTTCACTTTCTATCATTTAATAGGATTCTCAAATTTGATCTTCAAAATCTCCAAACACTTCCATCCTTAACATGAATTATGTATCACTTGCCTGTCTCAACTCCTTCGATTATGAAAGTTTTAAGCATTACTTGGTCCTCCATCCATCCTTGTGGATTTTAAATCATCAACTAAAAAAATTATCCATCTTAGGGTCCCAAATCAAATCTCGAATAATCTTTTTGACCTATCAAAACATTAACATCCTCTTAGTAATTCCCATCCTTTAATAGACTCTCAAAACTTATATTACCGCAATCTCAAAGTATTCTCGTACTCGATACTTCAAATTCCACTTAATGGTAACATAGAGTTCAATACATCAAGGCTTAGCTCATTATGTTTTTCCGAACATCGCTAAAAATTCACACTTACGTGTCTATAGTTTCATCCGATATCACTATCCATACTTATTATCTCCTAAACCACGAAGAGATTTATCACTTATCAACAAAATATATAGTCTCACTCCTATAGTCTTCATGAGATTCATACTTAATAATCCAAGTTGCGAATCTAGTCTAACTCGAATGCTCCACTTCACCCCTCAAGGTATCGACTGTTCCTCAAAGCGTATTTTATCCAACTAAAGGAGTATTTACTCCTAATGTGCAGCGCTCCCTTAACTTCAATACCAATCTCTTTCATTGACACCTAAGCACCAAATGCTATTCCAAATGGAAGCCTCATCTTCTCAACAATTCCATGATGTTCACATCTCTTTGACAGTTGTCAAACTTCATCTAGTTTCATCCTGAAATCTACCAGGAAAACATATAATACTTTTCTTAACAAAAGTCCCCCACTTAGATCTTTACTTGAAATCCCTTATTAGACCAATGTTAATCTATCCATACTCATCATCTTCGAGTTAACACCAACACATAGCTTATCTGTCCTTGGAACCATTTCATAAATTCCATGCCGTCATGATTTGCTTCAACTCTGCTTGACAATCCGTCATCTCGAAGATCTTTTCCATTTCTTGAATCCCGAATCAGCTTTTTTCTGAGTTCTCATCACCCTTGAACTTTGGAGGATGGTAACGACGAAAGTCTTTCAATCCTCTTGACTCAATAACATATATCTCTCTTTCCCTCTTCTCCAGATCCCGCAAAGTCTTTGCAGTTGTCTGTGCAACAGCAGAAACATCCATGTTATTTGTAGCTTCAACCATTTGATCATCTCCACTGACGTTCATTCTTGCAACGTCGTTCCTTCTTGGAGGTAGTGTTTCCCCAAAACCAACATCAAGAAGAGTGTTAACACCACTTCAAATAATTCCGAAACTAAGTTTCGAATATATCAACACATAATAACTATCCCTGGTCTGACAACTCAGACCCATTACCCCGACGCATGATCAGATAACGACTCTCAACCTACAGGTTGATTTATAATCTATAACCAAAGGCTCCAAACCCCCAAAGAAAACTAAACCAAGCTCTGATACCACAATGTAACACCTCGATTTTCAAAGCGAGGGTGTATTTTTTTTTCAAAAGAAATTAAAATAAAACAGAGAAATAAATAAGGAAATACCTTTGGATAAATATTTAAGTCATTACAATTTATAAGCAGCGGAAAAGTTTTTCGAAATATGAATCCAAAGTATTTACACCTCAAAAAGTGGTACATGGAACCCATCGAAAATAAACTGTCATGCTGACAATATTAGTAAAGATACAATTTTCCAATTTAAAATAAACACATTCCAAAATAAAGGCATCTGTTCCCTCTATGCCAACCTAATCTGATCATTCTACTAAAAACTATACACCCTGAGTGATCTTTACGCGCCCCGTAAGATCCTCCTAACATAGCTCCAGTCAAGCATTCCCATCTACATTCCCATCTGTAGGGTACGAACCAGTAGGATTGTCCTGGCTCTCATATGAGGGCAAAGCCCAGATTTCCACAATAGTTGTAAAAGGTCACCAACCGAAATTAACAGTTAACACATAACATTTAAGTTTTTAAATGCACAAAATACCCTTTCAACTTAGCATGCACCTTAAAAGGGTTTTCCATATGCTAAAAGTTCATATAATACTTGCCAAATAAAAATGAAATCAAAATAAAGTTCTCAATCCATCAAGTAATACATAACTGACCAAAACATTGATAAATCAATTGAGCAATCGATTATTTAACTCAAAATAAGAATTTCTACTAAGCCAATCGATTGGGAAATCAATTTTGTCAGTTTCGCTGAGTTCATGTATGGCCAAATCGATTTCCAAATCGATTATGTCAGTTTTGCTGAGTTCCTGTATGGCCAAATCGATTTCCAAATCGATTTTGTCAGTTTTGCTGAGTTCTTGTATGGCCAAATCGATTGGCAAATCGATTTTGTCAAATTAGCGAAGTCCCTGTAACTCAGCCAATCGATTGGGAAATCGATTTCCCTGCATATTCTTCCAAAAATACATAAACTAACTCAATCACATTCATACATAACTCCAAATCTTAACACTTAGCAATTCCCACACAATCACCACGACATTATGAGCTTCGAAATAGTTTTGCAATCAAACATGCTATCACACAATTCCAAAACATAACACTTAGCACTTATAACACAATCTACAACATTGTGAGCTTCGAAATAGTTTTGCAATCAAACATGCTTTCACACAATTCCAAACATAACACTTAACACTTACAACGCAATACCCACGCGGACAAGATGAACCAACAAATCACATGGAATCATCTTGACGCGACAATCCCCACACAAACAAGATGAACCAACAAATCACATGGAATCATCTCGACGCGACAATCCCCACACAGACAAGATAAACCAACAAATCACATGGAATCACCTTGACGCGACAATCCCCACACAGACAAAATTAACCAACAAATCACAATTTACCAGGGTGTAGTCTCTCACGGACAAACACCTGTGCAGTCTCTCACAGACAAACACAATTTACCAGGGTGTAGTCTCTCACGGAAAAACACCTGTGCAGTCTCTCACGGACAAACACAATTTACCAAGGTGTAGTCTCTCACGGACAAACACCTGTGCAGTCTCTCACGGACAAACACAATTTATCAAGGTGTAGTCTCTCACGGACAAACACCTGTGCAGTCTCTCACGGACAAACAAAATTTAAGTAAAAGCAGATATTAAAAGATTCTCCGTTTTTAATATCCATTTAACTCTTACAATTCGAACGAAAATCAATAGGTAAACAAAGACATTAAGAGATTCCCCATTCTTAATACTCGTTTAACTCTAAAACGATTTTCAAAACAAACATTAAGTAAACGAGACATTAAGAGATTCCCCATTCTTAATACTCATTTAACTTAAACGATTTTCAAAACAAACATTAAGCAAACTGAAATATTAAGAGATTCCCCATTCTTAATACTCATTTAACATAAACGATTTTCAAAACAAACATTAAGTAAACAAGACATTAAGAGATTCCCCATTCTTAATACTCATTTAACTCAAAACAATTTTCACAACAAACATTAGTAAATAGAGGTATTAAGAGATTCCCCATTCTTAATACTCATTCAACTTAAACGATTTTCAAAACAAACATTAAGTAAACAAGACATTAAGAGATTCCCCATTCTTAATACTCATTTAACATAAACGATTTTCAAAACAAACATTAAGTAAAAAAGACATTAAGAGATTCCCCATTCTTAATACTCATTTAACTTAAACGATTTTCACAACAAACATTAAGCAAACAGAAATATTAAGAGATTCCCCATTCTTAATACTCTTTTAACTCAAAACGATTTTCACAACAACCATTAGCAAACAGAGATATTAAGAGATTCCCCATTCTTAATACTCATTTAACTCAAAACAATTTTCACAACAAACATTAGTAAACAGAGGTATTAAGAGATTCCCCATTCTTAATACTCATTTAACTCAAAACGATTTTCAAAACAAACATTAAGTAAACAAGACATTAAGAGATTCCCCATTCTTAATACTCATTTAACTTAAACGATTTTCACAAACACACATTAAGTAAACAAGATATTAAGAGATTCCCCATTGTTAATACTCATTTAACTCTAATGGTTTTCAAATTCCACACAGAACATACTCAAACATATTCACAAATTCAATCTACAATTCTCACCAAAACACAACAGTTCATTTCTCCACCAAATCCAACCATACACATATCATCACAACATACCCTTAAAACCCATCAAATTTCATTTACTCAAAATCATACATAAATGAGTTAAATTCATTTTCCACGAAACATTCATCAATATAACCAAAACCTAACTCTAAGATTTTACCTATAAAGCCTTAGATTCATTTTCCCCAAATCAATACTCCAACCCTAACAAAATTCTTTTCCACACAACCACATATAAGTCCCTAAATGCAAACTAAAAGTTTGGAAGGAGCCCTTACCTTCACGTTAGCTTTAACGTGCGATTACGGTACTGCGAGTAAATCCGGTAAAATCTCCGCTTGCAACGTCGCTTCCAAAGTTGGTTCCCTAGCACCGTAGCGTGGTAGTGATCAACTTTCCCTTCTATCTCTTCGCGAAACGAAGCTTAGATCTAGATGAAACGGGGAGGTTTGTGTTTGACGGTTTTGAAATCCCTAATACCGTTTTTCTTCGTTTTCGAAACAACGAGGAAGTATGAAGCTGAGAAATCCTTGCTTTCTTCCCCACTAAGCCTTGGGTTTCTATTCTTGAGCAAAAGAAAGCAAAGAAAGAAAACAAGAAGGAGGAAGGACGACGAGCGGCGTGCTAGCTTCCTCTATTCACGTTTACGTTTTTTTTTCCTCCTTTCCTTTCCTTCTCTAGCTTATATATATACATATATATATATATATATATATATATATATATATATATATATATATATATATATATATATATCTATGACTTATAATATATATATTCATATATTTGTATACATATACATATATATATTATAATTGAAACTAAACCAATAAATATCTGACAACTCTCACATCCATTACTCCACTCACATCTCAAACTATTTTTATAAAAATATCTACTATCGTCGTAACTCAATTGACATATACAATTTTCAGCAACCTGAGATATTTTGAACAAAACTTTCCAGAATTATATTCTTCGTAACCTAAATAAATTATTCTTCGACAAATAATTTTAATCCAATTTCCAAAAATATATTTTCGGCATTTAACACGCTAAATACCGAAAACTGGGCTAAAAGCCTAAGCCATTTAACACAAAATACCCTAAAATTGTATAATATAGGACTTGAAATTAAGGGTCTTACAAAATTGTTTGTAATGCATTGGAATATCACCTTTTTGTTATTTGTGTGCCGAGTTGTGCAATTTCGCACTGACAACTATAATGTATACCTAGTATTAACAACAAGTTGTGTGATTTTAATACATATGGATTAACTTCAGCTGCCAAATTAAATGTATTGCGTGTACCATAATCCTACATAAATATTAAAAAAACTTATTTCCGAGACATGTGCCATTGTTAATGCACTGAAACTCAAAGTCTTTTAGTAAACTATGGAGTTGTGCCAAAATCCAACCCTAATCCACACATAATCTCATACTTAATCCCACTAAGGGGCGGATCTTGCTTGGGACAGGGAAAGTCACGACACCCCCAAAAAATCATAGGTAAAATAACCAAAATTCCCTTATTAAAATTACAAAAATACAATAATATCTAAACCCTAAATCATATCCTCTCTCTTCCTCTCTCTCTCATGTGCGCTGCTATCTCTTCTTGTCTCACTCTCCTGCTGCTTTGCGTTGCTGGCTCCCTCTTGTCGTATTGCGCCGTTGTTGCTGCCTCAGCTCAGCTCGCCTCGGCCATTCGTCTTCAAAACTCCAAAGGTTTGGATTTTGTTGAACAAGGTGTTTGAACAAGATGTTTGTGTTGATTTTTGTTGCTGATTTTTGTGTTGATTTTTGCTGATTTAGATGTTTGTTGCTGATTTTGCTAATTTATGTTTCCCAAATTTGTTGATTTATTGAATAAAATATACGACATATTTAGAATGATGTCTACCTATTTGTTGATTTTGTTTCTTAATTTTGTTTCCTAAATTGTTAATTTTGCTGATTTAGAATAAAGAAACATAAATAATGGTTTCCTGTTTTAGAATGCAACTCTTTAGATTTTGAATGCAACTCTTTATTTTAGAATATAACCATAATGGCAGTTTAAGTGGTTTTATTTTTTGATTTATTTAATTTTTTTATTTGTATTAGAAAAGTTTGTGAGAATGAAGAAGAGTAAAAAAATTGAATCTTTTTTCAAGAGAAAATTTGTGAGAGTGAAAGAGATGAAGAAATTATAACTTCTATATCTGAAACTATTTTTGAGAATCTAAGAGTTGAAGAAAATGAGAATCATCTTTCCAAGGTTCCTAGAGTTTTTGAAGATGACTTTGAGAAATGTTTAGAACCCGACCCCGGAAATCGCCATCAAATTTGGAAATATCCACCAAATCAATTGGATGCAATACGAAGAGCTTATCTAAAATTTGGTCCTTATCAAATAAATTTAGAAGAATATCCTTTATATGGCAACGAGGTTCGTCCAAGACGGTTTTAATATGTTAGGTTTAACATCTTTTCTTCATGGATAAAATATTCACCTTCTAAAGATGTTGCATATTGCTTGCCATGCTATCTATTTAGAAAAAGACCAAGTGGACGTCCCGAATCAAATGTCTTCATTGGTACAAATTTTAGAAATCCGAAGAAAATTAAAAATGGAAAATGTTGTGCCTTTCTCAAACACATAAGGATAGATCCTTGCTCACCACACAACAATGCAATGAAAGCTTGTCTAAATTTTTTGAATCAAGTTGGACATAGAAATACTTTTCAAGTGAAAAGCTCATAACAAATTTTGAAGAATCGAATACGTCTCAAGACATCAATTGACACTGTTTGCTGGTTAACACTTCAAGCTTGTGCTTCAGGGGACATGATGAAACTAGCGGGTCAAGAAATCAAAGCAATTTTCTTCAATTGATAAAACTCTTGGTGACTTACAATGATGAAGTTGTAAAAGTTGTGTTAGAAAATGCCCCATATAATTTCAGGTATACTTCACATCAAATTCTAAAAGACCTCTTGCATATTCTTTCTAGTAGGGTGAGAAAACATATTTGTGAAGAAATTGGTGGTTCCAAATTTTGCATCACTGTAGATGAATCTCGTGATGAATCAAAAAAGGGGAAAATGTCTCTTGTGTTAAGATTTGTTGACAAAGTTGGTTTAATACAAAAGCGATTTTTTGTGGCACATATTAAAGACACTACATCTTTAACTCTGAAAAAATACGTATGTGATATACTTTCTCGACATAATCTTGATGCTTCTAACATGCATGGTCAAGGGTATGATGGTGCTAGTAATATGAGAGGAAAATGAAACGACTTACAAGCACTATTTATGAAAGATTGTCCTTATGCATACTATGTCCATTGTTTTGCTCATCGATTGCTACTTGATTTGGTTACTGCATCAAGAGAAGTTGTTCCGATTCATACATTTTTTGAGAAGCTAACTTTTGTTGTTAATGTTGTTTGTCATTCTACTAAGTGTCATGATGAGTTATAAGCTGCTCAATTAGAGGAAATTGCATATTTTCTAGAAATTGATGAGATTGTTACTGGTAAATGTACAAATCAAATTGGTACTCTAAAACGAGCTGGAGATACTTGTTGGGGATCACATTTGTCTTTTAGTTGTAGCTTGATAAATATGTGTGAGGCAACTTGTACTGTTTTAAACAAAATTATAAATGAATGAGCAAATTATTCTACACGTGGGGATGTCGATAGTGCCTATAATTATTTGAAGGCATTTGATTTTATATTTATCTTGCATTTGATAGAAGACATTATGGGGATAACTGATATACTTTGTCAAGTCTTACAACAACAATCTCAAGATATAGTTAATGCCATGTATTTGGTTGGAACAACAAAGTCTCTTATTCAAGTCTTGATAGAAGATAGTTGGGATGCATTATTTATTGAAGTGAAGACTTTTTGTGAAAAACATGATATTGAGATTCCTGATCTCAACGATGTTCATTCAACAACAAGATTTGGACGCTATCGTCTTCCACAAGGTCAGGTTACAATCTCGTCTTCAACAAGGTCACGTTACAATAGAGTATTATTTTAGAGTTGAAATGTTTTTTTACTGCCATTGATCAACAATTACAAGAGTTGAATAATAGATTTAGTGAGCAAGTAATGGATTTATTAACTCTAAGTTGTGCTTTGACTCCTAAGGATAATTATAAAGCTTTAAACATTGGAAAAATTTGCACTCTAGTTGAAAAAGATTATCTTGTGGATTTCAATATGCAAGAGATGATTAATTTGAAACTTCAACTCCGACATTTCTTGGTTGACACTCGTCAAGATTTAAATTTGAAGAATTTATCAATTATCCAAGAATTGTGCTCATGTTTGGTTGCAACTAAAGAGGCAGAAAATTTCTACTTGATTGATAGATTACTCCGTCTTATCATGACTCTTCCGGTTTCTACTATCATAACTGAAAGATCTTTTCACCAATGAAAATTATTAAGTCTATATTAAAAAACAAGATGGAAGCTGACTTTTTGGTAGATAGCATGACAATTTATATTGAAAGAGAAATTGCTGCAAATATCACTTCTGAATCTATTATTGATGATTTCAAGTTAATTAAATAACCTAGAACATTACTTTAAGGTATTCTTAAGTCATATAGTTAAATTATTTGATACTTCACTTTGTGCTTATTACAACTTAATTTTTTGTTATATAATATTATTTGCATATTTGATTTATACATAATATAATTTTATGTCGGCCACTCTAAAGTTTTTAGCCAAGCTCCGCCACTGATCCCACTCCAATATCACCAAAACAGTATACATTAAATTCAATTGTCATATTTAGTGCATCATGTGTATCATGACATCTTTGATCTGCTATATTTAATGCATGTGTATTAAGCTAACTTATTACCAAGACTGGAATTGTTATTAATGCATCAAAATATGGAATTTTGATCCATGTATCAAGTACACAATTGTAAGACCCTTAATTTTCTAAATTCTAATTTATGTGATTTTAGGGTATTTGGTGTTAAATTGCTTAGGCATTTAGCACAATTGAATTTTAATTTTGGGAATTAAATATCAAAATCATATTTTATTAGAGTTAATAATATGTTTAATATTTATATATATATTTTAATATATATATTTTGAGACCCGATTTAAATTATTTGTTAGAGAATTATTTAATTATGTTACGAAAAATTTAATATCGAGCATATTTTTTTAAAATGTCACTTGTTGCTAAAATAAAATTTATCTGTCAATTGAGTTACAACGAAAATAGATATTTTTTAGAAAAGGTAATTTGAAACGTGATGTTTAATGATATTTTTTCAAAATATCTATAAAGTTATATATTTGTTTTGTTGGTTTTAATTTTAATATATATATATATATAATATTAGTGTAACTTAATATGTATATATATGACAATAAGGAAAGGAAACAAAGTCAGCCGTGCACCTCACCACCTCCTTTTCTTCTTCTTCCTTGCTATTTCAAGAACAAAGTGTGGGTGGTTTTAAAAAAATAACAAATACAAACTCTCATTTTTCTTTTAGATCTAGACTTCCATTCGAGAAGTGATAGAAGAGAAAGTTGCTCATTGCCACGCTGCGGTGCTAGTAAGCTAGTTTTCGACGCGACGTCATAAACTTAAATTTTACAGAAATTGATCGCGGTGTCGTAATCGGTTGTTAAAGCTACAACTGAGGTAAGGGCTCCTTCCAAACTTTTAGTTTGCATTTAGGATATTATTTGTGATCTTGTGGAAAAGAAGTTTGATGTATTTGAGGTGTAATTTTGTGGAAAATGAATTTAATTTGTTTATGTGTGAATTAGTGACATTTGTTTTCGGTGTGTTTTGAGGTGTGGTTTATGGTGATCCATATTTGATGTGATTTATATGTTCATAATTATTATTATGAATTTTTTAGATGTGATATATTTGTGGATTTTGTGGAAAATGAATTGATGAAATTTGGTGGTTTATGTGTAAAAATGTGGAGTTTTGAAATTGGGTGAGTTAGGTTTGAATTGTTGAAATTTAGTTGAGATGCTATATGTGTTTGAGTTACGTAATGAGTTATTTTCAAATAAATGAGTTTGAATTGAATTTGAAATTTTACAAAAAATTTAGAGTTGTTAAAGTTGTGAAAAAGTTCAAATGTTAACCGAGTTAAAGAGTTTGAGCAAAAAGATAGATTGAAATTAAAAATGGTTAGAGTTTAAAAGGTTACTCTTTTAATTACTCTTGAACTGAGTTTTCTATAAAAGGTTTAGAGTATTTTATTAACTCAAAAATTTCGGTGCTTTAATAGTCGAGTATGTGTATGTGAAATTTGGACAATATTTGTTTTATTTAGTTTTAAGTAAATAATATAGATTATTTGATTTTAAAAGTTTGGTGTGTGAGAAAGATTTAATTTTGGTAATTTTGATGTGTTTGGATTAGTTTTATTGTGAACAAATTGTTATAAATATTCATGTTTATGTAGTTAGCTCATTGAGTCTCGAAAAGGAATCGAGACCGTTGGCACCGAGTTAGCGGTGGGAAGAACTCTGATATATTAATGTTGTTGTAGTGATTTCTTGTTGAAAACTTTGGAGATTGAATATGAGTGATTAATGTTTGAAAATTATAGTGACTCATGTTTGGTGAAATTGATGTGTTCATAATTAATATTATGAATTTTCGAGAAAAAATTTATGTGTGGATTGGTGGAAAGAGAATTTAATTCAATTTATGTGTGGATTGGTGGAAAATGAATTTAATTCAATTTGTGTGGATTGAATTTGGATATGTGATTTATGTGTGTTTGTGGAAATTGAAATTGGTGTGAATAAATATGTTTGAGTATGATTTGCGTTGTATTTGAAAAATCATTAGTGTTAAATGAGTATTAAAAATGGAGAATTTTTTAATAGCCGCATTTACTTAATAATTATGGTGAAAATAGGCAGAGTATGCTTATGCATTTCATAGTACATGGTGACCGCGATGGGGCCATGGTGATAGTGGTGACCGTGATGGGCCACATGATTATGCTATGTGAATTGTTGGTTCATCTTATCCTTGCGGAAATTGTTGCGTCGTGCTGATCTGAGAGAGATTGTACTCTAGAATGTGCTGATCTGTGAGCGATTGCACTCTAGAAAATCGTGCTGGTCTGTGAGTGACTGCACTCTTGTATGTTGTGCTGATCTGTGAGAGATTGCACACTAGAATGTGCTAATCTGTGAGCGGTTGCAATCTAGAAAATCGTGCAAGTCTGTGAGTAAGGATGGGAATAGGCTAGACCGTCCGTAGGGGCCTATGGCCTATCCTATTTAATAAAAAGGCTAGACTCAGGCTCTTTTTAAAGTCTATTTATTTAAATAGGCCAGACTTAGGCTTATAAAAATGTAACACCCCGATTTTTAAAAGCGAGAGAGTATTTTTTTTTTTCAAAATAAATTCATAAAACAAAGAAATAAATAAGGGAAATACTTTTGGATAATGTTTAAGTCATAACGCAACGACAATTAAGTCAATATAATTTACAAGCAGCGGAATAGTTTTTGAAATATGAATCCAAAGTATTTACACATCAAAAAGTGGTACATGGAACCCATCGAAAATAAAATGTCATGCTGACAATATTAGTATAGGTACAGTCTTCCAATTTAAAATAAACACAATCCAAAAGAAAGACATCTAGTCCCTATACGTCAACCTAATCTGATCATTCTACAAAAAACTATACACTCTGAGTGATCTTCACGCGCCCTGCAAGATCCTCCTAACATAGCTCCAGTCAGGTGTTTCCAACTGCATCCCCATCCACAGGGTACGAACCGGTAGGATTGTCTTGGCTCTCAACTGAGGGCAAAGCCCAGATTTCCACAATAGTTGTAAAGGGTCACCAACCGAAATTAACAATTAACACATAACATTTAAGTTTTTAAATGCACAAAATAACCTTTCAACTTAGCATGCACCTTAAAAGGGTTTTCCATATGCTAAACGTTCATATAATACTAGCCAAGTAAAATGAAATCAAAATAGGGTTTTAAAAAATCAAGTAATAAATCAACTGACCAACCAATTGATGAATCAACTGAGCAATCGATTATCTGACTAAGAATAAAAGTTTTTACTAAGCAAATCGATTGGGAAATCGATTTCTTAAAGGTTTTTAGTGAAAACTGTATTCTGGGTTTAAATCAATCGATTGGGAAATCGATTTGGAAATCGATTGGGAAATCGATTTTCTTAAATAGCTGAGCCCCTATGACATGCCAAATCGATTGGCAAATCGATTTTGGTAAATAGCTGAGCCCCAGTAACTTGCCAAATCGATTGGCAAATCGATTTTGATAAATAGCTGAGCCCCTGTAATTTGCCAAATCGATTGGCAAATCGATTTTGATAAATAGCTGAGCCCTTGTAACTTGCCAAATCGATTGGCAAATCGATTTTGTTCAATATCTTTTAATAGAATCGATTGGGAAATTGATTTTTTTGAAGTTTCTCTAAACTACATAAACTGAATCAATCACAATTACACACAACACACAATTCCAAAACATAACACTTAGCAATTACAACACAATCACCATGACAACTTGAGTTTCGAAATAGTTTTGAATTCAATCGAACTTACACACAATTTCAAAACATAACACTTAGCAATTACAACGTAATTACCACGACAACCTTGAGTTTCAAAATAGTTTTGCAGTCAATCACACTTACACAATATTTCAAAACATAACACGCAATTACAACGCAATTACTACGACATCTCAAGTTCAAACACTCAATCATAATCTTGAATCAAACACGACTCGTGTGCCAAGCACCCTAATGCAATGCGTATATGCCAAAATGCATGGACTCGGAATTCCACACCAAAACCCTCCTCGAAGGGCCGTAAATCATAATCGTACAGCCTATCACAGGCCAAAGTACTAAATTACCGAGGTGCCACCTATCACGGGTCAGCACGATTTACTAAAAAGCGTAAATCGTAAACGTACCGCCTATCACAGACCAGTACTGTTTACCGAGGTGCCACCTATCACGGGTCAGCACGATTTACTAAAAGAAAAAACGTAAATCGTAAAAGTACCGCCTATCAAAGGCCAAAGTACTATTTACTGAGGTGCCACCTATCACGGGTCAGCACGATTTACCAAAAACGTAAATCGTAAATGTACCGCTTATCACAGGCCAAAGTACTATTTACCGAGGTGCCACCTATCACGGGTCAGCACGATTTACCAAAATGAAACGCATGAGCATACTCTGAGTCTATCCACGTCAATCGTTAAGTAAATGCAGATATTAAAAGATTCCCCATTTTTAATACTCATTTAACTCTAACAATTTTCACGACAATCATTAAGTAAACAAAGATATTAAGAGATTCCCCATTCTTAATACTCATTTAACTCTAACGATTTTCACTGCAAACATTAAGTAAACAGAGATATTAAAAGATTCTCCATTTTTAATACTCGTTTGACTCTAATGATTTTCACTACAAACATTAAGTAAACAAAGATATTAAAAGATTCCCCATTTTTAATACTCGTTTAACTCTAATGATTTTCAAATTCCACACAGAACATACTCAAACATATTCTCAAATTCAATCCACAATTCACACCAAATCACATCAATTCATTTTTCCACAAAATCCAACCAACCACATCTCAAATTTCATAAGTATCAATTATGAACACGTCAAATACGACAAACACAAATCATCACAACCCACCACTCAAACACATCAAATTTCATTTCCTCAAAATCATACATAAATGAGTTAAATTCATTTTCCACATAACACTCATCAATATCACCAAAACTCAACTCTAAGATTTTATCCATAAAAGCATTAGATTCATTTTCCCCCAAATCTACACTTCAACCATAACAAAATTCTTTTCCACACAACCAAAGATAAGTCCCTAAATGCAAACTAAAAGTTTGGAATGAGCCCTTACCTTAACGTTAGCTTTAATGAGCGATTACGGTACCACGAGTAATTCCGATAAAATCTTCGCTCGCGATGTCGCTTCCAAAGTTAGTTCACTAGCACCGTAGCGTGGTGGTGAGCAACTTTCCCTTCTATCTCTTCGCGAAACGAAGCTTAGATCTAGATAAAACGTGGTAGATTGTGTTTGATGGTTTTAAAATCCCTAACACCGTTTTTCTCCATTTTCGAATCAAAGAGGAAGATTGAAGCTAAGAAATCCTTGTCTTCTCACCCACCAAGCCTTGGGTTTCTTTTCTTGAAGCCAAAGGAAGAAAATAAAATGGAAAGAAGTAGGAAGAAGAAGAAGAAGGGTACGCAAGAAAGGAGTGAAACGTATTTCTTTTCCTCTATTTCTGTTTTCCTTTCATAGCTTTTTCTCCCTTCTAACATATATATATATATATATATATATATTATAATTAAAACTAAATCAATAAATATCTAACAACTCTCACACCCATCACTTCACTCCCATCTCAAACTAATTTGATAAAATATCTAGTCTCGTCGCAACTCAATTGTCAGATAAATTTTCAGCACCGAGTGATATTTTTAACAAAACTCTCCGGTAATAAATTCTTTGCAACGTAAATAAATTATTTTCCGACAAATAATTTTAATCCAATTTCCAAAAATATATTTTTGGCACTTAACTCACTAATTACCAAAAATCTGGCTAACAGCCTAAGAAATTCACACAAAATACCCTAAAATTGTATAATTTAGGATTTAAAATTAAGGGTCTTACAAAAAAATCTATTAGACCTGACAGGCCGGCCTATATATATTTATTATTTATTAATATTATTTTTTATCATTATATTTATAATATTATTTTATATTTTAAATTCTATCAATTAGACAATCTCTTTGTAATCATTTCATATTCAGTAGTCGTTCTATATTCGGTAGCGGTTCTATATTTAGTAGTAGTTTCATATTCGGTAACCGTTTAATTAGTCAATCACTCAGTAGTTATTTCTTATTTGTTTAAGAGGTAATAATGATTGCGTTTAAAAAGGCTTACAGGCCAGGCCAGACTATTAAAAAGGCCAGGTCAGACCGAAAAAAAAAGCCTATGATAGGCCGTAGGCCAGGCTTAGGCTGAAAAAATAAATCGTAGGCCAGGCTCAGGCCTTTCAAAGCCTGGCCTATTCCCACCCCTATCTGTGAGCGACTGCACTCTTGTATGTCGTTCTGATCTGTGAGAGATTGCACTCTAGAATATGCTGATCTGTGAGCGATTGCACTCTAGAAAATCGTGTTGGTCTATGAGCGACTGCACTCTTGTATGTTGTGTTGATCTATGAGAGATTGCACTCTAGAATATGCTGATCTGTGAGCGATTGCACTTTAGAAAATCGTGCTAGTCTGTAAGTGACTGCACCCTTGTATGTCGTGCTGATCTGTGAGAGATTGCACTCTAGAATGTGCTGATCTGTGAGCGATTGTACTCTAGAAAATCGTGCTTGTAACACCCCGTTTTTCTAAGCGAGGGTGTATTTTTTTTTCCAAAAGAACTTAAATAAAGCAGAGTAAGTACATAGGGAAAAGCCTTTGGATACATATTTAAGTCCTTATAATTTACAAACAGCGGAAAAGTTTTTCAAAATATAAATCCAAAGCATGTCCTGTTGGCAACGATAGTACATGTACATCCTTCCAACTTAACATAAAAGTAGCTCAAAAGAACGACATATGTGTCCTGGGTGACAGCCTAGTCTGATCATTCTATACATAACCAAAAACTATATGCCTTGAGTAATCTCCACGCGCCCCGTGAGATTCTCCTAACATAGCTCCAATCAAGCACACCCATCCGCATTCCCATCTGGAGGGTACGAACCGGTAGGATCATCCTGGCTCTCATCTGAGGGCAAAGCCCAAATTTCCACAATAGTTGTAAAGGGTCACCAACCGAAATTAACAGTTAACACATAACATTTAAGCTTTTCATGCACAAATAACCTTTTCAATTTAACATATATCTTGGAAGGATTTTCCACATGCTAAAAGTTCATGCAATGCTTGCCCAATATAAATGAAATCAAAAGAAAGTTTTCAATCCATCAAGTAATACATAACTGAACAAAACATTGATAAATCAATTGAGTAAGCAATTATCAAACTCAAAATAAGATTTCCCACTAAGCCAATCGATTGGGTAAATCGATTTATGGCAAGGGAAGTCCCTGTAACTCATCAAATCGATTGGGCAAATCGATTTCGTGAAAGACAGACCCCCTGTAACTCAGAAAATCGATTGGGGAAATCGATTTCGTAAAAGACAAAGCCTCTGTGATGAGTCCAATCGATTGGGCAAGTTGATTTCGTAAAAGATAGGGCCCCTGTAACTCAATAAATCGATTGGGTAAATCGATTTCTCTGTCTACTCTTTCAAAAATACATAAACTTAACTCAATCACATTCAAACACCACTTCAAACCTTAACACTTAGCAACACCCATACAATCAACACGACATTATGAGTTTCGAAAACGTTTTACAATCTAACATACTATCACAAAATTCCAAACATAACTCTTAGAACAATCAACACAATCTCAATTTGAATCAAACACACTTACACATAATTTCAAAACATACCGCTTAACAGTTTCAACGCAATACCCACACAAACAAGATGAACCAACAAATCACTTGGCATCACCTTGACTCAACAATCCCAACGCAGACAAGATGAACCAACAAATCACATGGCATCACCTTGGCGCGACAATCCCGACACGGACAAGATGAACCGACAAATCACATAACATCACCTTGACTCGACAATCCCAACACAAACAAAATGACCAACAAATCACATGGCATCACTTTGACTTGACAATCCCGACGCAAATAAGATGAACCAACAAATCACATGGCATCACCTTGACTCGACAATCCCAACACAAACAAAATGAACCAACAAATCACATGGCATCACTTTGACTTGACAATCCCGACGCAGACAAAATGAACCAACAAATCACATGGCATCACTTTGACTCGACAATCCCGACGCAGACAAAATGAACCAACAAATCACATGGCATCACTTTGACTCGACAATCCCGACGCAGACAAAATGAACCAACAAATCACATGGCATCACTTTGACTTGACAATCCCAACGCAGACAAAATGAACCAACAAATCACATGGCATCACTTTGGCGCGACAATCTCAACATAGACAAAATGAACCAACAAATCACATGGCATCACTTTGACCTGACAATTCATTTCTCTACAAAATCATTTTTACAACAACATTAAGTAAACGCAAATATTAAGAGATTCCCCATTCTTAATACTCATTTAACTTAATGATTTTCACAAACAAACACACATTAAGCAAACAGAAATATTAAGAGATTCCCCATTCTTAATACTCGTTTAACTTAATGGTTTTCAAATTCCACACAAAACAAAATCAAACGTACTTTCACATTCAATTCATAATTCACACCAAAACACATCAAATTCCATAATTAACAATCATGAATACGTCGAATACGACGACACAAATCAGCACAATCAATTTCATATATTCAAAATCATACATACATGAGGTAAATTCATTTTTCATGAGGCATTCATCAATATAATCAAAACCTAACTCTAAGATTTTACCCCTAAAGCCTGAGATACATTTTTCCCAAATCAACACTTTAACCCTAACAAAATCCTTTTCCACACAATCACAGATAAGTCCCTAAATGCAAACTAAAAGTTTGGAAGGAGCCCTTACCTTCACTTTAGCTTTTTCCTTCGATTTCGGTACCGTGAGCAAATCCGGTAAAAACCTCCGCTCGCAACACCGCTTCCAAAGTTAGCTCACTAGCACCGTAGTGTAGTGGTGAGCAACTTTCCCTTCTATCACTTCTTGAAACGACGCTTAGATCTAGATGAAACGGGGAGATTTGTGTTTGACGGTTTTGAAATCCCTAAACAGTTTTTCTTCGTTTTCAGATCAAAGAGGAAGAGTGAAGTTGAGAAATCCTTGTCCTATCACCCACTATCAATTTCGAACTCAAGGAAGCAAGGAAGAACGAAAATGGATGAAGATGGAGGAAGGAGGAAAATGTTTCACGCAAGGCAGAGGAAGAAGATGAAGTTTGGGTTTTCTTTCCTTTGCTTTTCCTTTCTTTCTTTTTCTTTCCTTTCTTTTTCTTTTCTTCCCAATTCCTTCCCTTCCTTTTCTTTATATACTCATTATTTATATAATATAATTAACAAATATCTAAAATATCTCGATATTTGTTAAATTACCATTTTGCCCATAACGCATTAAACTCTTTGCAAAAGATTCACCGCAGTTATTTTAATTTATTTATCGACAAGTAATTCTAATCAGGCATCAAAATATCTTCTTGGTCATATAAACTCCAAAATATTAATAACTTTGGCTAAAAAGCCTATGATTTCAATACCGAAAATACACCAAAATACACAAAATACACTTACAAATTATGGGTATTACAGTGCTGGTCTGTGAGCGACTGCACTCTTGTATGTTGTGCTGGTCTGTGAGCGACTGCGCGCTAGTAAATCGTGTTGATCCGTGAGAGATTGCACATCGGTAATTAGTACTGGTCTATGATAGACAATACAATTATGATTTACGCCCCTTCGAGGAGGGTTTTGGTTTGGAATTCTGGAATCATGAATTTTGGCATATACGCATTACATTAAAGTGCTTGGCACAAAATTTAGGTTTGTTATACTATGATGATTGTATATACATATTCGGTTGTTGTTGTGATTTGTCGTAATTTCTTAGAGGTGTGAAGTTGGGTTGATTAAGTTTTGATGTCCTTATGTGTTCATAATTGATGTTATGAATATTCAATGTGTAATTGAGGTTTGAATTTGTGGAGATGAATTTGGTGTTAATTATGTGTTCATAATTGATAATATTAATGTTTGAAGTGTTGATTGATTCAGAGCCATTTTAGAACTGAAAATTTGAATTTTCTCAGTTGTATTTGGCTACGATAGTGTAGTATGTTAAAACTTCATTTTTCACATTGTTTATGCATTTTTTGGACATATGAAAACCCTTTCGAGGAGTATGCTAAGACGAAAGGTTCTTTTGAGCATTTGAAAATATAAGAATTTTGTTATGTGATATTTGTTAATTTCGGTTGGTGACCTTTACAATTATAGTGGAAATATGGGCTTTGCCCTCAGATGAGAACCAAGATCATCCTACCAGTTAGTACCCTGGAGATGGGAAAGTAGTTAGTCATACCTGACCGAAGCTATGTCAAAAGGATCTTGCGGGGCGCGTGGAGATCACTCATGTTGTATAGTTTTTTGTAGCATGATCAGATTAGAGGGTTGTATAGGGTTTAGTTGTCTTTCTTTTGTGGACGTATTTATTTCAATTTGAAAGATTGTACTTATACCTCATATTGTCAGCTTGACTTTTATTTTGATGGGTCTTTGTACCATTTTCTTGATGCGACGTGGGAAGTTAAATTTCTTGGGGAAATGTTTTTGTACAGGTGTCTGCCGAGAATACTTCAGGGGTATGAGCTATGTCTGATAGGTCTCATAGCTCCGGTATATTTTGCTATTTAAATACTTTGGATTTTGTTTCAAAAACTATTTCCGCTGTTTGTAAATATTGTTGACTTTTGTCGTTGTGTTACGACTTAAATATTTTATCCAAAAGTATTTATTTCTTCATTTCTTTGTTTAAAAAAAAAAAATACACTTGCGCTGTTAAAAATCGGGGTGTTACAACAATCATGCATTGATATTGCTTTAGTCCATAAGTAACACTAAATACAAGTTTAGTGGTTCCAAAACACGTGCATCAACTTCACCCTCCAAATTAAATGCATTGATTGTATGTGTTATAATCATTGAAGTGTAAAGAAAACTTATTACCGAGACTGGTGTTGTTAATAATGCATTGGAATTCAACATCTATGATCTCCGTATGGAGTTGCGTGTAATATCCATACAATAATAGTTTGAACCCATATTGTATATTAACTACAAACCATGCGAGTCCCGTCAATTTCACCAAAAGCATGTGCAAATAATTGCAGTAGTATAATTAAATGTCTTTGCGTGTATTTACAAGGTGAGAGTTGCATGATTTTATGTTCTGCATTAATTACCAAAATTGTGTGCAATTAACTTAAGGAGTCAATTTACATGTCTTTCGTGTACATAAGATGAATGGTTATGCATTGATTCTTAGTTGTGTGCATTACTGATGCAGAAGTTTCTTAAATTCATGTTGTCAATTAACTACAATTTGCGTGAATCATGTCAATTCTACCAAAACCGCATGTAATTAACTTCAACATTCAAATTAAATTCTTTTGTGTACCAAAGATGAATGATATGATTATGTATTGGTATTAAGCAACATATCTTATTGAGGTGAAAGTTGCTCCATTTATGATGTGCAATAACATAAACTGCGTGAATCAAGACATGAAAGATGAAACTCAATCATCTCATCACTTCTATAAATTGCAGATGAATAACAACATACCCACATTTTTTTTAATGAAATAGGTCGTGTAGAGATTCTCTGCAACCATTACTCAATTTATCTATTCTACGAACATTTATTATATGTTATAGCCCATTTTAATTCAAATGATTTAACCAACGACGTCAATTTAATTTTTAAATTTATTAATAAGCCATGTTGATTGATCCAAAGAATAACCAATCTGAGGTTTTGGTGGAAAAGAGGCAAAATATGTCAAATATGTCAACTTTGAGTTTTATATAGGACATTAATTTTTTAATACCCGTGTGTCTAAATGTTGTAGCACTAATTATTTGAATCATGCAAGACAAGTTCAATTCACAATCTCACCTTAAATGTAGAAATTTTAGGAGTACTATTATTTTAAATATAAATATATTAGTGCAACCTTTTTTGTCTGATATTTGGTCCTTTAAGTTGTATTTGTTTACAACGTTTATCCTTTATCTTAATATCAAAAATAATTAGTATATTTGAAAGCTTCTGATCGTTTAAAACTCTAGCAAATGCTGCAATAATATGTTCTACATACTAATCCTTTAGAAAATGTTTATTAAATCTTATAAATATATATTCCTTGATTTCTTCTACAATAATTTAAACCCACATATAGCGTTAAAAACAAGGTGATAAAGGTTTTTCTACATAATCAATGTTTTTAACTTTCTTCATATGCAAAGAAGCTTAGACATTCTGAAGTTTTTATTAGATCTTAACATTTGATGACAATAACTCGAGAAATTTTTTAAACTTAACAGACTACAAATATAACTTAATATATCTTAAATATTAACTATGCAAACACAATGTAATTTAAATGACCAAATCATGATAAAATAAACTTAAAGAA
>JBBPBR010000006.1:7940194-7957224 GCA_037974775.1 Cicer pinnatifidum
TATACTTGATAGTCTATTTATGAGAGAAAAGGAGAAAAAAAAACATTTAATATCTTAATAATTAAATTATTTCTCTCATAAATAAATCCTCAAATACCTGAGAGAATTCAAATTCAAAATAAAATACCTTGTTCTTTGGCCTCACAAAAATTTCGTAAAAAGAAATCGGTGTTGCTTTTGGTACCTAAATTAACATGGGAGGCAATTATTTGCAAAGTATATACTCCTTGTCTTATATTCAATGTCACATTTAGAATTTCATCAAAGCAATTTTTCCAATATATTACCTTATTCAATAAAACATTTGCAAATTGCAAGTATAAGTTTTTTTTACAGACATTTACAAGTATAAGTTGATTGATCATAAATAAGAGCTCAAACATATTAGTCTTAATATATCATAGATAATCAATTTGATTGAGGTATACCTACATAACCTTACAAAATAATTTACAAAACGAATAGTTAATATGAAAAAGAGTAATTTATATTGCAAATGTTTGACACTGTATTTGTTACACCGCAACCACACAGCTATGTTTTCTGTCTCAGATAGCGGCTCAAAGTGCCGAAATCTAAAGCTGGGATAGTAAAATCGTAGATATCTGAATAAAATACAAATATTATACAATGATACTAATAAAATAGCAAAATACATAATCAAAAAAATAATGTGTAATCATACTATTAAAAGAAAGTTTTAGTAGTAGTCAAAATCAAATTCTAATAGTAATTGTAATTAACAATGCAGCAAAAACATGACAGATAAAACAAAGTCACAGAAAAACAAAAACAACAACAAAGCAATAATATAATGATGTTGAACAGAGCAAGAACATAACAAAAATGATAGAACATGGTTTCATTTTCACAATGCTGAATCCAACCCTTCATGAATTGTAATAATAAAAAAAATTAAGGCTTAAACGGGAGCAAAATGACCCAAATACCCTTAATGAAGGAAAATAAATAAAAACTTGTATTTTTTAAAAATCCCTAGAACAAGTCTGAAAACAGGTCGGAATGGGATAGCAAGTCGTGATGATAGCAAGATTCGCAGCCGAGAGCATCGCTACAATCAAACACACTCCAATTGATTGTGTCACAACCAACCCCTCCACCAAACCGAGATAGCAGGATTGCATCGGATTGCCCCGAAATTGACAACACAGCCACACAGTTTTGTTGTATTTTTCAACGTGAAACATAAAAGCTACAAAGTGTAGCTTCAAAGTCGTGCGTTAGCCATACTTAAACAAACTTGTACAATATACATTGTTGGCCACTATTAAACCCAAATGACTCGGTACAGTTTTTTTCTAAAATAAACTGCTTCAAATATACATTAAAATTCAAAACATCTGCAACCAAGGAATGTATATAATAACAAAAAACGTTCATAAATAATTATATACCAGATACAGATTTTTCACAAAGTGTAATATTACAAATGACTCATACTTCTACACAACAACAAACAAAACTATATAAAGAATTCGCACACTGCCACACAGTTCAAAATTATTGCATTGCCAATAACTTTAAGAACACTTATTATCTTACCATTTTCAAAGGTATAGGCACAACAATATTATATGCTGATAAACATGATCTAATTCAAGACGATGCAGATTTTGAGGATGGGTTGAAAGGAACCTGCTCACCACATGTGAGGAACTCATGGGGTCCAGCTTGTTCACGACCGACACCAAGAAGGTCGAGATAATAAAGGTAATGAGAAACGATATTGTTCATCGCGTCAACATCACCCTGTCCGCAAACACTATCACCGTAGAGAACGTTCATTGTAGAGCCAAAACCAGGAACCCGTTTCTCCATTGTGTCGTTCTTGGTAGGCTTCCAGTTGCCAACGAAGATATCGTGGGCAGAGGGTTGTGATTTTTTGATTGGGTTCATCCATCTCCACATTGCGGCTTGGAAAGCTAGGGTTGCATTCTGCTCTATGTATTCTGGATGGTCAAGTAGATTCACCTTCAAAGCCTCTCCTGCAGCTCCATAGTTGTAGTTCCTATATTGATGTTACCAAATACGAAAAAGTACAGTCATAAACCAGGCTATCATTTCAAGACAATATTTTTCTCGATGCATATTCTACATTTCAAGTAAAACCAGTTCCATTACATATAACTACAACTGTTTCTAATAAAAGTGTGCATGCAATTTGGGTTTGAATCTTCACAGGAATTTCATCTTTGCCTTAAACACTTTACAGACATGCTACTTAATTGTGTCATTGATTGTCATCTTACCAATATGATCAAATATCCAACACATTGAGACAACAGAAACTTACATATCGTACAATATGATAGTTTAAGCCATATCTTGAAGGCTTTCACCTCTTCTAATCATATGGGTCAAATGCGACATTTACACAACAAAGAAAGTTCAAGCCATAACTTACTTTTTAAAATCAAGTTCAATGATCACAGTTATTGAGGTTCTTAGGATGAACAGATATATTAAGAGCACCAGAATCCCAATGCTGTCCATTTTTCACAGATGAGGGGACGTTGTTGTCATCACCAGTAAACAAATAATCTTGCAAGTTTAATAAGGTATTAACCTTCATCAGGTCTGATTAATTTGGTACACTGGTCAGGGATGTTAGGGAAGTCTCAATGTTTAATTATATCAGTATTTAGTAGCCACCTTTTTGGCAAAAAAAAAAAACTAAAAAAGGGTTCCATTATCAGTATTTAGTAGTGTTAAACATATATATACCAGTAAATAGGAATGGCTCCACGTCCGTAGTATTCAGCACCGGGAGTGCAGGGGTATGTCAATTTGTAATAGTCGTCACAATATGTCTGACTAGGACTCATTTCATGATTGTAACAAAGACCCCAGGCTAATGGTCCTCCAGTTGCCACTCCATACCCACCTGGCATCAGCATTACAAGAACAATAAACATTCAAATAAACAAAATTAAAACGTAACCAAATCAATCACTGAACCATCATCCAAGTTCCACTATACAAATGATAAACCTAAGTAAACAATCACAAAATTTACCACAATAACCCTAATTAATCATAATCTTTTTCCCTTACAATATTAAATCAAACGAAACAAACACACGAAGTAAACCAAACAAAACCAAAACAAACCAAACATAGCAACCAAATCACACAACACAATTCCATTAATCACTTCATTACAAACACAACTAAATATCCAATTCAGTCATCGAAAATAATAGATCCTATCAACCTAGTAACTCAAATTATTAATATTCCAAAATGATACATAAAATTGCAAAATGTCAATTAACCAGATCATTTTGACCAAACATATATGCTTAAATGATCCATCAAATTTTAGGGATTATTACAATCAAATATACATACCAAACATTACTAACCCTACAACTATAGGTGTCCATTTCACAAGCACACTAATTATTAACCCCAGTCCACATGTTGTAGGCGCCAAAAAATTTCATAGTTAAAAAGGCCACAACACTAAAAAGCCCATAAAATTTTGTGGGTTAGGCCCACTTTTTCAATTTTTTTTTAAAAAAAATTAAACAAATTTTTTTTTAATAATAAATTTTCCAGTAAAACGTTTGAAATCAAAAGCTCCAGATCTAGGCATCTAGCTTTAAGTTATAATTAATTTTAACTAAATTATGATTTTAGTTAATAGGAGTTTATGTTTGAATACTTACGTAAAAGTGAATTGTAGGACAAAAATCACATTTAGATTCAAAAACTAAAAATCCTAATTTCAAGTTAAAATAAATTCAGAAAGTAGAATTAATGCTACTAAACAACAATCAACCATTCAAAAACATAAAAAATCAATTATAGGCATCTACAATCAATTTTCACTCTTTCGAAAAGTGAAACCAAACCACACACTAAATTAAATATATATACTAAACATAAAAACACAAAAATATTTCCACAAGGTATGGTTTTAAATAAAAAAGAATTGTAAAGTGGTTTATAAAACATTGGAGTCAAAAGCTACAGATCTAACCATAGTTAGAATCAATTTTAGACTAAAATTAATTAATTCTACCCGAGAACAACCAAAAATGCCAAAAAAAAAAAAGAAAAAAAAAAGAAAAATCATTTCTAGCTTAGTAAATTGAATATATTTATTTACTAAACAATAAAAACTTACAAGAGGTTTTGCTGCCAACATGTCCAAGGAAAGCAGCAATTTCCATCATCTGAAAAGTCTTATTCTTCCCAGTGGTACCAAAACCCTGCGGCTCGAAAATCGAAGCAGCAGCGATAAAGGAATGATAATCCCAAAACCCAACGGCATGTGCAACCGGCGCGTTTCTCATTGAAAACAGATTCTCAAACTGATACGTTTGAAAATAATCAGTTATGGTTAAATTACAACAGTAAATCGACCAACCTTGACATTCCCATCCTTGATCACAGTATTTTTTTCCGCGTTTGTATTTGACAAGCGTCTTTTTTGTTGAATCGCCATGAACGGTTGTTGCTACGTCGGTGAGGAGAATAACGAAAGCGAGGAGTAAAACGACGGCGTTTTGGTTTGCCATTTTGGGTTTGTGATATGGAATCAGAGGGGGAGAGAGAATGAGTAATGTGAGAGGTTAGTTAAGTGAGATTTTTTAATGTGGTGAGGGGGTGATGAACGGTGGATGATGGGGTGGATGTGGAAAGTGTGGGGTCAGGAATGTTTAAGTAATTAGGAAGTGAGAAAACAGACTGGCTTGGAGGTAAGGAACAACTGGGTTTCTCCACCGACAGCTGAGGTGGCACTGTGAAATGACGATATGGCCATTCGTTTTTTGTTTTGTGTTTTTCATTCTCAATTAGTTTGATTGTTCGTCTGTCTATTGTCGCGAAAATAAAATTGTGTCACGTCCAAATCATTTATTTTATATAAGAAATTGAGATTAAGGAATGCATAATTTTTTTCTACGGAAAACTAAGCATCAATTTAATGTTTTTCCACACGTGGGTCAATACTAAAAAGAATAATGTAAAATCTATAAGACATAACTAAATTAATAAATATCGATATTGTTAGGTACTTTATAATTGTGAACAAATTTTTTTATCATTTTATTTGAACAAAATAAAAATTAATGTAAGATATATAGTCTTTAAACTCATTCATCTACGAAAAAAATATTTGTTAGTGTTTGTTCATATCAACTCCTGGTTCGGAGAAAAGAACCAATTTGCGAGCACAATCCAAGATCACATAATGATACGACATACAATCCATACGGAGAATGACCTCGAGTGATTGTAGAGGTAAACAAATCAAATTAACCAAGAAATCCCTATTCTGAATAGTTATTTGACAATGTAAACATGCAGAATTTACTGTCAAAGTCTTAGCAGGTGTGGAAACAACCAAATCAAAAGGTAAAGCAGACACAGATAACTTCAAACGATTCACACAATCCATAACAATGAAGGAATGAGTTGCCCCCGAATCAAAAAGTGCAGTTAGAGTGTTACCTGCAATCTCACAGTCACGTTGAATCAGATTGCCAGATGAATTCCCATCTTCAGCACTCACACAATAAATGCGTCCTCTAGTAGTAGGACGAGTAGCCCTAGTTACATTCACAATTGGTTCCACCTTCGGAGCCGTGCAATCCCTTGCCATGTGCCCTGGCTTCTGACAATTGTAGCAGGTGAGAATATTAGGGGTACAAGCACTAGCATAATGTCCCTCTTCCCCACATCAGAAACATCGAACCACTCGTCCCAATTGTCTTCCGAAATTCTGGTTCCCTGGGCGATTCTGCCCACCGTTGTTATTTTGTGGTCGATTATAAGGTTTAGCAACTTGTTTCCCCTTGTTGTTCAGATGATTCACCCGACTAGGCCCTCCTGAACTGAAATTCCCTCCTCGGCTAGCCCTCTTATTCTTCATATCCTCAACTTCTCTACATTTTTCCACAAGAACTTGGAAACGTTGAATTCCCAAGGGTAAGACAGAGTCTTGAATCTCATCCTTTAGTCCGTCTTGGAAACGATGACACATGAATGGTTCATCAATCTATTCAGGGAAAAACCTGAAATGCCTTGATAGCGATTCAAACTTAGAAGCATATTCGCCCATGGTCATGTTCCCCTGATTCAGTTTCAGAAAATCGTCACCCAGTTTAGTCCTGGTACTCATCGGGAAGTATTTGTCTAAAAACTTCCTTTTGAATGATTCCCAATTCACTTCCTCGTGAGCTGATCCCATCAACTATCTTGTACTCCTCCACCAGTACTCAACATCCCCCAATAGCATATAAGTGGCATAGTTGACCTTCACTCCCGCCTGACAGTTAATCATTTCGAAGATCTTTTCCACTTCTTGGATCCATTGATCCGCTTTCTCTGAATTCTCATCCCCCTTAAACTTTGGAGGATTGTAACGACGAAAGTCTTCTAATCCTCTTGACTCTGCAGCACGAATCTCTCTTTCCCTCTTTTCAAGATCACGTTGAGTCTTGGCAGCAATTTGTGTAGCAACAGAAGCAGCCATGTTATTCATAGCCTCCGCCATTCGATCATCCCTATTAGCATTGGCTCTCGGAGCGTCATTCCTTCTTGGCGGCATGGTTTTCCTATAAAACCATAATCAAGTAGAGTCTTAACACTACTTCAAATAATTCCAAAACTAACTTCCGACCACATCAACACGTAATAATTATTTTGGACCTGACAACTCAAACCACCTAAACCGATGCATGATCAGATAACAACTCCCAACCTACATGTTGACCTACAATCTATAACCAAAACTCCACATCCCCAAAGAAATCTAAACCAAAGCTCTGATACCACAATGTAACACCCCGATTTTTAACAGCGAGAGTGTATTTTAATTTTCAAAACAAATTCATAAAACCAAGAAATAAATAAGGAAATACCTTTGGACAAATAATTAAGTCATAACACAACGAAAATTAAGTCGACATAATTTACAAACAGCGGAATAGTTTTTGAAATACGAATCCAAAGTATTTACACGTCAAAAGTGGTACATGGGACCCATCGAAAATAAAATGTCATGCTGACAATATTAGTATAGGTACAGTCTTCCAATTTAAAATAAACACAATCCAAAAGAAAGACATCTAGTCCCTATACGTCAACCTAATCTGATCATTCTACAAAAAACTATACACCCTGAGTGATCTTCACGTGCCCCGCAAGATCCTCCTAACATAGCTCCAATCAGGCGTTTCCAACTACATTCCCATCCACAGGGTACGAACCAGTAGGATTGTCTTGGCTCTCATCTAAGGGCAAAACCCAGATTTCCACAATAGTTGTAAAGGGTCACCAACCGAAATTAACAATTAACACATAACATTTAAGTTTTTAAATGCACAAAATAACCTTTCAACTTAGCATGCACCTTAAAAGGGTTTTCCATATGCTAAACGTTCATATAATACTTGCCAAGTAAAAATGAAATCAAAATAGGTTTTTAATCAATCAAGTAATAAATCAACCGACCAATCAATTGATGAATCAATTGGGAAATCGATTGTCTGACTCAGAATAACAGTTTCTACTAAGCAAATCGACTGGGAAATCGATTTTCTTAAAGGTTTTTAGTGAAACCTGTATTCTGGGTTTAAATCAATCGATTGGGAAATCAATTTTCTTAAATAGCTGAGCCTCTGTGACATGCCAAATCGATTGGCAAATCGATTTTGATAAATAGGTGAACCCCTGTGACTTGCCAAATCGATTGGCAAATCGATTTTGATGAATAACTGAGCCCCTGTAACATGCCAAATCGATTGACAAATCGATTTTGATAAATAGCTGAGCCCCTGTGACTTGCCAAATCGATTTTGTTCAATATATTTTAACAGAATCGATTGAGAAATCGATTTTTCTGAAGTTTTTCTAAACTACATAAACTGAATCAATCACAGTTACACACAACACACAATTCCAAAACGTAACACTTACACACGATTTCAAAATATAACACTTAGCAATTTCCACACAATCACCATGACAACTTGAGTTTCGAAATAGTTTTGCAATCAATCACACTTACACACGATTTCAAAACATAACACTTAGCAATTACAACGCAATTACCACGACAATCTTGAGTTTCGAAATAGTTTTGCAATCAATGTCACTTACACAATTTCAAAACATAACACTTAGCAATTACAACGCAATTACCACGACAATCTCAAGTTCAAACACTCAATCATAATCTTGAATCAAACACGACTCGTGTGCCAAGCACCCTAATGCAATGCGTATATGCCAAAATGCATGGACTCATAATTCCACACCAAAACCCTCCTCGAAGGGCCGTAAATCATAATTGTACCGCCTATCACAGACCAAAGTACTAAATTACCGAGGTGCCACCTATCACGGGTCTGCACGATTAACTAAAAAGCGTAAATCATAAACGTACTGCCTATCACATACCAATACTGTTTATTGAGGTGCCACCTATCACGGGTCTGCACAATTTACTAAAAAGAAACGTAAATCGTAAATGTACCGCCTATCACAAGCCGAAGTACTATTTACCGAGGTGCCACCTATCACGGGTCTGCATGATTTACCAAAAAGAAACTTAAATCATAAATGTATCGCCTATCACAGGCCGAAGTACTATTTACCGAGGTGCCACCTATCACGGGTCTACACGATTTACCAAATATGAAATGCATGAGCATACTTTGACTCTATCCACCACAATCGTTAAGTAAATGCAGATATTAAAAGATTCTCCATTTTTAATACTCATTTAACTCTGACAATTTTCACGATAATCATTAAGTAAACAAAGATATTAAGAGATTCTCCATTCTTAATACTCATTTAACTCTAACGATTTTCACTGCACACATTAAGTAAACAGAGATACTAAAAAATTCCCCATTTTTAATACTCGTTTGACTCTAATGATTTTCACGACAAACATTAAGTAAACATAGATATTAAAAGATTTCCCATTTTTAATACTCGTTTAACTTTAATGATTTTCAAATTCCACACAGAACATACTCAAACATATTCTCAAATTAAATCCACAATTCACACCAAATCACATCAAATTTCATTCCCTCAAAGTCATACATTACCAATACCCAACTCTAAGATTTTACTCCTAAAAGCATTAGATTCATTTTCCCCCAAATCAACACTTTAACCCTAATAAAATTCTTTTCCACACAACCACATATAATTCCCTAAATGCAAACTAAAGTTTGGAAGGAGCCCTTACCTTAACGATAGCTTTAACATGCGTTTACAGTACCGCGAGTAAATCCGGTAAAATCTCCGCTCGCGACGTCGCTTCCAAAGTTAGTTCACTAGCACCGTAGCGTGGTGGTGAGCAACTTTCCCTTCCATCTCTTTGTGAAACGAAGCTTAGATCTAGATGAAACGTGGAAGATTGTGTTTGACGGTTTTAAAATCCCTAACACCGTTTTTCTTCGTTTTCGAATCAACGAGGAAGTATGAAGATGAGAGATCCTTGTCTTCTCACCCACCAAGCCTTGGGTTTCTATTCTTGAAGCCAAAGAAAGAAAAAGAAAGCGAAACCAAAAAAGAAGAAAAGAGGGAGAAAGAGAAGTGTCGCGAGGCTGGAGGAGGGAGAAGAGTTCTGTTTTCTTTGGTTTTTCCTTCCTTCTATTTTCTTTTCTTTCTATTTCCTTTTCTTTCCTTTCTATTTCCTTTTCTTTTCCCACCAAACATATATATATATATATATTAATTATAACTTAACAAATATCTCAAAATATTTAGATATTTATTAAAATTACCATTTCACCCATAACCTCTCCAAACCACTTTTTGTTAAAAATATCTACTATCATCGGAACTCAATTGATAGATACAATTTTTAGCAACTCGAGATATTTTTAAACAAACTCCCTAGAATAAATTCTTCGTAAAAGATTCACCGCAGTTAATTTAATTTATTTATCGACGAGTAATTTTAATCGGGCATCAAAATATCTTTTTGGTCATTTAAACTCCCAAAATATTAATAACTTTGGCTAAAAAGCCTCCGAGTTCAATACCAAAATACACTAAAATACATAAAGTATAATTTAAAATTATGGGTCTTACACAAAGACAATAGTTTAAAAAGAGGATTCCTGTACGATAATGTTTAATTCTAATCTTAAATCTACTAAGGAATTAGGGGTTACTTTGGAATTAAAGGTCTTGTCACTAAGACATTAGGACAAGAATAATAAAGAGAATTCGATAATAATTCAATAAAGGAATTCAGTAACTAGGATCAAATTAGACACCAAGGTTGGATTCAAAGTAAAACTCATCTCTGACATTTTTCTCATTATAAAGGATCAATTTTATTACAGTTGTCAATTTTAAATATTATTTTAATCAATTTGGAAGGACATGGAAGCAACATCTTTTATTTCTTAAGTTCATGGAATTTCTACCAAACAAAAAGAAAAAGAAGGATAATGTGTTCTTCTTGTCATATATACCACCTTGACAATAGTTGAGGTGTCAAGCTAATGACTTTAAAGAAGCGCTTCGTGGGAGGCAACCTACAGATAGAGGTAACTTTTATTTTATGCAATCTTATTTTTTTTATTTGAATTTGTTTCTTTCTAATTGTGTGTAAACATGTACTATGATGAAGAATTATTAACAACTTGCATTTGGTCTTAAGTTTTCTTTTTGGGATTTTGAAAATTAAACTCTATTTCGTTGCTCATATCATTGCTCAATTCGATAAGTTTCACTAATGCATGCATTGTTGATTACTCCTTAGTTGTCGAAGTCTCACTTGCCATTAAATAAATTTTGTAGTAGCATGTTTGACATCATTTAGATAGTTCATACTCCTTATTATCCTAACTATGAGCTTTTGGGCCTAAACACTTTAATTCTTTGTTGTGTGATTATCCAAACATGTGTTATCCCTTCAAAACTTGCAGTAATTCTGACTTGCATCACTTGTAATTTATGCATACACTGAGGCAATTTTGTTTGGTCGCTTGAGCCTTTCTAACTACCCTATGAAAATTTTACCCTTTGCTAGCCCCTTTGAGCCTTGCCCTTTTATTTCGGTTACTAGCCACATTACAAGCCAAATACCTGACTTTAGTTAAATCACCTTACTTGGAGTTAGGTAGAAAAAAAAGTTTTTTGTCTTGACAAAGTTCTTATTTTGGGGGTGATGATTCTCACAAAAAGAAGAAAAAAAGAAAAAGAAAAAACAATCAGTTTGTGTACTTTGGTAAACAATATCTTCTTGGTTCTTTTGTTAATGTGTGAGAATCTCAAGAATAAAAAGGTGAAAAAAAATAAAAAATGGTAGAATAATTTGGAAAATTATGCCGAACTCCAAGTAGTAAAGCCTACTATCCCAAAATGTCCTACCCTTACCTAAGCTCCATTACAACCCGAAAGTCCTCCAAAAGTGTATGTGTTTGCTGCATTGTGATTGCTAACTATAATTTTTTCAAGCCTATGGTAGCGTGATGCATGTTCTAGGATTTAAGTGATAAATTCATGGCCCTTTCTAAGCATGTGAGATAAATTTTGGTGAGATTGTGTGAAGAGAGAGTTGAATTTGATAAATGAATGCTAAAGTGTACAAATTTTGTTGTTTTTTGTAAGCAACCATAAAGCATGAGGAATGTTTTGTAGTAGCTGGAACTTTGAAAATTGAGTTTGATTTGATTTGAGAAACTAAGTTTAAGTTTGCGTTTAACTGCACCAAGTCTGAAATTAATTGTTGCTTGGGGACAAGCAATATATTAAGTTTGGGGTTGTGATGACTCTTCATCATATGCATTTTTATTTTTATTTTTTTAGTCTTATTTATCTTTTATTCATTAGTTAATTTAAGGATTTATTTGATATATTTTGTTAATTTTATTTATTTGATTTAATGAAATGTTTATGTTCTTATTTTCTTGATTAAGTAGATAGTTTTCGAAGTTTTGCGTTGTTACTTTGTTTTAGTGCAGTGGTGAATTTTGGTGAGAAATCAACATAATCTATGTGGAGTATTTCAGCCACATCTGGAGTTTTAGATATCCAATTGGAGTAAAACCAAGTGCAAATGAAAGCTAAGATCCATAGCGACGACTTTCATGAAGACACCAGAACCAAATCCAGGCTCTAAAGAGGTGAAAAATGCAAAAAAAACGTCAACCAAAAGAAGTTGTGCACCTAAAGTGAAAAGCTGCGCCTGGGGCGCAATTCCAAATCAGTGACACTGTCCAGGCGCGCATGGAACGCAAATCCTGCACCTGGGGCACGCGGCTCGCATCATTATTCATTAAAATGCATATTTTTTACTTTCTAGGGATCTTTTTGACTATTGGGAAGTGGGGAGACTTTTGCCCTGGCATAAAAACTCAAAGACGACTGTTTCTAAAACCATTGTAGCAGTTTTATCAAGGATCATCTATGAATTATTCTTGTAATTCTTCTTTAATCCCTATCTTTTGTATATCTGTCATGAGTAACTAAACCCTATTTGTTAAGGATGAGTGTAACTAGATGAAACCCTTGTTTTTTTTTATTTGATTTCTAGTTATATGAATGAGTTTATTGAATTATTTTTCTCATCTATGTGCTTAATGCTTTTTATCACTTGATCAACATTAAAATGTTCTACGATTCGTATTTTGAAATAGGAGTGGACTTAACGAATGCTTGAGATGAGAAATTCATGAATTTGTAGTCTAGCGATAGATGCAAATCATAAAACCAATTAAATTAGTTGCAAAGACAATAGTTTAAAAAGAGGATTCATGTACTGTAATGCTTAGTTCTAATATTAAATCTACTAAGTAATTAGTGGTTACTTTGGAATTAAAGGTCATGTCACTAAGATATTAGGGCAAGAATAATAAAGAGAATTCGATAATAATTCAATAAAGGAATTCAATAACTAGGAACAAATTAGACCCCATGATTGGATTCGAAGTGAAACTCATCCCTAACATTTTTCTCATTATAAAGGATCAATTTTATTACATTTGTTAATTTTAATTATTATTTCAATCAATTTGGAAACTTTTTGTTCAATTTAATAATTAAATATAATTCAATAGTAAAACACAATCCTTGAGTTCAACACTTGGTACTACCGTTTTATTATTACTTGCAACGATTCAGTCTGCGAGTCTCGATCAGGGAAGTCTAACGACATTTCCATTGTCCGATGATACCCGAGTTCATTTCATCAGCTGTTACCTTGACGACGGTAACGTTGTTAGACTTCCCTGATCGGGACTCGTTGACTGCTTGAGTATATGACTCCATCTCAAGTAGGGCTACTTATACGGGGAGGGTAGTGAGGACTAGTAGGAAAGTTGGGGCAATATATCTCATGGAACTCACTCGCGAGAAGATCGATTATCCGGTACCTTCAGGATTGGTGCTTGGGATGAGTGGAGCTTGGGAAGATGCGAAGGATTCCTCATTTAGAGTTGAGGCGGAGGCCACCGTGGGAGTTGAGGATACAGTGGTTGAACCATGGACTGGCGAAAAGGATAAGGGGCTGATACCAGTGGATCGAGAGATTGCAGGAACATCTAGGTTGGACCATGAATTATTGAATTGTTTTGAGATTCCAACACCGTCGAAGCCACCTATCTCGTGGGTATATCTAACTTCTGAAGAGACCAATCCCTCTATGGATGTTGATGAGGAGGAGGCTACCTCGAAGATGGATACCGTGTCAGATGGGACTTGTGGAGTGTATGGAGGTCACTCATGTTATTGTAGTTGTTAGAGTATGATCAGATTAGTTTTGTTGTATAGGGACTTATTGTTTTTCTTTTGGTGGTTGTACTTATTTCATTTTGGTATGACTATAACCATACTTATACGATTAGATGACTTCTATTTTGGTGGATTCATGTTCCATTTTTTCGATGTGACTATGGGGAGATTAGTATTTCTTGGAACAGTACTTGTACATGTGTCTACCGAGAATACCCTAGGGGTGTGAGCGATGTTTGATAGGTCTCA
Source organism: Cicer pinnatifidum (assembly GCA_037974775.1). Classification (NCBI taxonomy): domain Eukaryota; kingdom Viridiplantae; phylum Streptophyta; class Magnoliopsida; order Fabales; family Fabaceae; genus Cicer; species Cicer pinnatifidum. The sequence continues at coordinate 7,954,184 of JBBPBR010000006.1, forward strand.
TAGCCCCAATGCATTTTATATTTGGATATTTTGGTTTATCATCTCAAAACTTTTTCAATTTGTTATAATTATGATGTAATTAATTATGACATTTTTTGTTTGTGGTATGCTTTGGTAATTTATTAATTCTGTTTTTTTAAAAAAATACATTCGCGCTGTTACATTTTGGTATTAGAGCTTTGGTTAGATTCTAGGTCAACCTATAGGTTGGGAGTTATTATTTGATCATGCGTCGGGGTGAGTTGTCATGCTTGGTGAAATGTTGCATCATGTTGATAATAGGGTTTATGAGAAATTGAACCATTTGGTTGAAGGAGTTGCATCTGATGTAGGAACTAGACATAGCTTGGGTGACACGGTTGGTGTATGTGTTGAAGGTGGTACTTTAGAAGATATGTGCAATGATCTTGGATTCAATGAGGAGTTAAAGGAGAAAGTTTTAGAAGTTAAGGATCGAAACATTGGTGGGGATCCAAGAAAAATCGATGATGAATTGCACGGCACCGATCAAGGGACTAGTTATAATTGAAGTAATTTGGTTAATGAGGAAACACTTGAGACATGTGTTGTAATAGAGTCTTCAGCTCATGTTGCGTGTCTCAATGGAGATAAAAGAAGATTGGTAGCTAAAATTAATGAATTGGCGTTGAGCAAGTTATCGATTAAAGCACCAAAAGGGGTGTTTGAGATTGATAAAAATTCGTGTGTGATTGATATGAACTGTGGTAACTGCAAAGATTCTTGAAAACTTGATTGTGATGGGTGGTGGAGTCTTGGCAAGAGCAGTTGTTCAGGCATATCGTTAAGCTCTTACCGGTAAGCTTCCCAAATTACGACTTCACTTATTTCCTCAAAAAATAAAAAAATAAAAAAACATTAGCAACCAAATTTTTATCGTACTCTTCATACGCTTCATTCTTGTGGTGAGATAGGACAATCCAATGTCAAGTGTGTTAAAAACCATACCAAACTCCACCACCTCTCCACCTTGTCATACCCCTAAAAACAATTCAAACTATTCCAAGTCTCGTAATCGCTTCATCTTCTTCAAACAGCCTTGTACACGATCTCTACTACATTCCAAATTGAACATTTTTTTTTTGTCGAAGCAGTGTCAGTGTCTCTTCATCTTTAGCCAACACCACTCACAACGTAACCGCTGACCAAAATGCTAAAATTTGCAAGTTCTACGAAATGGGTGATCTCAGAAACGCCATGGAATTGCTTATAAGGTCAAAAACATATGAACTTGGGTTGAATACTTATTGTTCTGTTTTGCAGCTTTGTGCTGAGTGTAAATCTTTGGAAGATGGAAAAAGGGTTCATTCCATTATCGTTTCCAACAGTATTCCAATTAAAGGGGGTTTAGGTGCAAAACTAGTCTCATGTATGTGAATTGTGGTGATTTGGTTAAAGGGAGAGAAATATTTGATGAGATTCTTAATGATAAGGTTTTTCATTGGAATCTTATGATGTCTGAATATGCAAAGATTGGTAATTATAGAGGAAGTTTGGGTCTTTTTAAGAAAATGCAAAAATTGGGAATTACAAGGGATTCTTATATATTTACTTGTGTATTGAAGTGTTTTGCTGCATTGGGAAAGGTAAAGGAATGTAAAAGGGTTCATGGCTATGTTTTAAAATTAGATTTGGTTCTAATACTGCTGTTAACTCTCTAATTGCAATTTATTTTAAATTTGGTAGAGTTGAGAGTGCACATAATTTGTTTGATGAATTGAGTGATCGAGATGTAGTTTCCTGGAATTCTAGGATAAATGGTTGTGTTGTGAATGGTTTTTCCAGAATGAACTTGAGGTTTTCATTCAAATGCTGATTTTGGGCGTTGGTGTGGATTTGACCACATTGGTTAGTGTACTTGTTGCTTGTGCAAATATTGGAAACCTTTCACTTGGTAGAGCTCTTCATGCTTTTGGAGTGAAAGCTTCTTTTAGTGGAGAAGTTGTGTTTAGCAATACCTTACTAGACATGTATTCAAAATGTGGCAATTTAAATAGTGCAACTGAAGTTTTTGTGAAGATGGGTGAAAAAACTATTGTTTCTTGGACTTCAATCATTGTCGCTTATGTACGAGAAGGTCTATACGATGATGCTACTGGATTATTTGATGAAATGCAAAGCAACGGTGTTAGACCAGATATCTATATTGTCACAAGTATTGTTCACGCTTGTGCTTGTAGCAACTCTTTGGATAATGGAAGAGATGTACACATTTATGTTATAAACAATAGCTTGGGCTCGAATTTTCCTGTTGTAAACGCTCTGATGAATATGTATGCAAAATGTGGAAGCATGGAAGAAGCTCGTTTAGTTTTCTCTTAAATTCTAGCTAAGGACATTGTCTCGTGGAATACGATGATCGAAGGCTATTCACAAAATTCACTTCCCAATGGAGCTTTAGAATTTTTTTCAGACATGGTAAAACAGTTAAAGCCTGATAACATTACAATGGCTTGTGTCCTTCCAGCTTGTGCAGGCTTAACAGCTTTAGACAAAGGCAAAGAGATATATGGACACATATTAAGAAGAGGCTACTTTTTCATGGACTGTTAGGATAGCTGGATAAGGAATGCATGGATTTGGAAATGAGGCAATTTCAACTTTTAATAAGAGAGAGAGAGAGGGGGGAGGGGGCAGAGGCAGAAAAGTGGGAAGAAGCGAAAAATTATAGAAATGCAAGGTAAATTTAATATCTACGAAGGACCAACACCCTGATTTGTTTATCAACAAGTAGTTTTGAGGACGAAACTAATTTTAAGGGGTACTAATGTAAGATCCTTAGATTTTAAATTATAATTTTTGCAATTTTAATGTGTTTTGTTTTGAATTGCTGAGGCATTTAACCAATTTTTTTTTTGAATTAAGTACCAAAAACACATTTTATTAGAGATTATTAATGTGTTTAATATATATATATATATATATATATATATATATGTGTGTGTGTGTGTGTGTGTGTGTGTGTGAGAGAAAGCAACGATAGGAAAAAGGAAGCATAAACTTTTCCCTCCCTGTCTCGCGTT
>JBBPBR010000006.1:7957412-7967577 GCA_037974775.1 Cicer pinnatifidum
TTTTTTTTTTTTTTTTTTTTTCTTTCTTCCTTTATTTTACAAAACCAGTGTTGCTGGTTTTCAAAGCCACACCAACACAAACCACCACTTTTTGCCTTATTTGATTTTGATAGTGGAAACGGTTGTAAAAAGATAAATAAGGTAAGGACTCCTTCCAAACTTTTAGTTTTCACTTAAGACATTATTTGTCATTTTGTGGAAAAGAAATTTGATGTATTTGAGGTGTGAATTTGTGGAAAATGAATTTAATTCGTTTATGTGTGAATTAGTGAAATTTGTTTTAGGTGTGGTTTGTGGTGATCCATATTTCGTGTGATTTATAGTATCATAATTATTATTATGAATTTTTTAGATGTGATTTATTTGCGGATTTTGTGGAAAATGAATTGATGAAATTTGGTGGTTTATGTGTAAAAATATGGAGTTTTGAAATAGAGTGAGTTATGTTTGAATTGTTGAAATTTAATTGAGGTGCTATATGTTTCATGTGGAATTGAATTGACTGTTTTTGGTGTGAATTTGCGGTAATTAAATTTGTTGTATTTGAGTTACGTAATGAGTTATTTTCAAATAAATGAGTTTGAACTGAAATTGAAATTTTACAAAAAAATTTAGAGTTGTTAAATGTATGAAAAAGTTCAAATTATAACTAAGTTAAAGAGTTTGAGCAAAAAGATAGATTGAAATTAAAAATGGTTAGAGTTTAAAATGTTACTCTTTTAATTACTCTTGGATTGAGTTTAAAAAGAAAAAAAATAGGACTGCAAAACAAGTCATATAAAGTCTGAGTGTTACAAGTTGCAAAACAAAAATAGGACTGCAAAGGCTAAAGGCAAGGAACCAGCTCCCAAGACCAGAAAAGCATATGTTGCGTGGAATGACAACGAAGAATCCTCTACTTCTTCAGAAGAAGAAGAAGCAAATTTGTGCCTTATGGCTAACACATATTCTGAATCAGAAAGTGAGGTAAGTTATCAATATAACCCTTCATATGATGAACTGCATGAAGCATTCAATGAACTGCATGATGAGTATGTCAATTCTATTAAACAGTTATTGATTACTAAGAAAATGCTTGAACAATAATGTATGATGCATGAACAAATGAAAAATGATCATAGGAAGATTGAGGACTTGTATGAACAATTAAAAAAGGATTCACATGATAAATCTGCAAGATGCATTGAACTTGAGAAAACTGTTGCATCATTGAAGTCTGATTTATTGAAGTTTGCTAGTAGTAAGAATAAACTGAATGTCATTCTTAGCAACCATAGACATGTTAATGAAAAATCTGTACTTGGATTTAACCCAAATATGCATGCTAAAAAGAATAAATCTAGATATGGAAATGGTTATATGCATAACAGGAATGTCAAACATAGTCAGAAATCTGTTAGATCAATGAATATGTATGACATCTTTACTAAACCAAATTCACATTCATCCTTTGCTGGCTCATGTAATTTATGTTGTAGAAAGGGACATTTTGTGTCTAATTGTAAATTGAAAAGACTAGCCAACAGAGGATGGAAACAAATTTGGGTAGCAAAGACACAAATAGTTGAAACTAACCCCCCAGGATCCAATTTAAATTGGGTACCTAAAACTAGATTTTGATTTTGTGTTGCAGGTGTGCTTGACATCCACTAGGCACCAATGGTACCTAGATAGTGGGTGCTCAAAGCACATGACAGGAGACAAGTCTAAATTCTTGTCTCTAACTTTAAAGGATGGAGGATTTGTCAAGTATGGTGACAACAATAAGGGTAAGATTTGTGGTATTGGTGACATTGGCAGTGAGTCAACTGTTGTGATCAACAATGTCTTGTACGTCGAAGGATTAAAACACAATCTTCTAAGTATAAGTCAATTATGCGATAAAGGATTCCAGGTAAGTTTTTCAACTAAATCTTGTATAATTGAGCATAAGGATAACAAAGGCATGAAATTAGTAGGTGCAAGAATTAATAACATTTATATGCTAGATTTTGATTCTTTGCCTAGTAATATCTGCTGTTTGTTATCTAATTCAGATGAAACTTGGTTATGGCATAAACGTATAGCACATATTCATATAGATCATCTCAACAAACTTGTTAGTAAACAGTTAGTTATAGGACTCCCTAACAGTAAATTTGCTAAGGATAGACTTTGTGATTCCTGTGAGAAAAGTAAGCTAGTTAGATCATCCTTTCCCTCAATAGATATGGTTAAAACCAATAGGGTTTTACTGTTGATACACATGGACCTTTTTGGTCCTTCTCAAGTGAAAAGTTTTGGAGGTAATCTGTATGGTTTCGTGTTAATTGATGACTATTTTAGGTTCACCTGGACTTTCTTTCTGACTCATAAAAGTGAAGCTTTTTCTGTTTTCAAAAAGTTTGCAAACTTGGTACAAAATGAAACTAGTCAGAAAATAATGTCTATCAAAAGTGATCATGGAGGTGAATTCCAAAATGATTCCTTTGATACTTACTATGAACAAAATGGTATTCATCATATGTATTCAGCCCCTAGAACTCCACAACAAAATGGAGTAGTAGAAAGGAAAAATAGGTGTTTAGAGGAATTAGCTAGGACTATGCTTAAAGACTCAAATGTTCCTAAGCATTTCTGGGCTGATGCAATTAACACTGCCACACATGTTGTCAATAGAGTTCTAATTAGGCCCCTGCTTATAAAAACTCCCTATGAGTTGTACAAGGGTAGAAAGCCAAACATTTCTTACTTTACAGTTTTTGGTTGTAAATGCTTTGTTTTAAACAATGACAAAGAACACCTAGATAAGTTTGACCCCAAGGCATATGAGGGTATCTTTCTAGGCTACTCCCAAACTAGCAAAGCCTATAGAATCTATAACAAAAGAACAAAAACCATAGAAGAGTCAGTTCATGTGAAGTTTGATGAACTATTTGCTGAAAACTTGAACAACACTCCACCTATGGTTGATGCTTCTTTGGATGAAGTTGTAGAATCTGAACCCTTAGAACCTATTGAAACTGTACCTCCAACTATTACTGACTGTGTAGAACCATTGAGGAGTGACGATCTACCTAGGGAATGGAAGTTCGATAAGAACCACCCCATAGATAACATAATAGGGGATATCTCTAAAGGAGTTGCAACTAGGAGGAACCTTAGACATTTCTGCAATTTTAATGGCTTTGTTTCTCAGATTGAACCCAAAAACATTAAGGAGGCTCTATTAGATAGTGAGTGGATACTTGCTATGCAAGAGGAGTTAAACCAGTTTGAGAGAAACAAGGTGTGGACCCTAGTTCCTAAACCAGAGAATAAGCACATTATAGGAACAAGATGGGTGTTTAGGAACAAACTAGATGAGAATGGAGTCATAACTAGGAACAAAGCTAGGCTAGTAGTTAAGGGTTATAATCAGGAGGAGGGAATAGATTTTGATGAAACCTATGCCCCTGTAGCTAGGTTAGAAGCCATTAGAATCCTACTTGCTTATGCTTGTATAATGGACTTTAAACTTTATCAAATGGATGTGAAAAGTGCCTTTCTCAATGGTGACATTCAAGAGGAAGTTTTTGTTAGCCAAACACCTGGTTTTGAAAATTCTGATTTTCCTAATCATGTCTACAAGCTAACAAAGACCCTTAATGGGTTGAAACAAGCTCCAAGAGCTTGGTATGAGAAGCTCAACAACTTCCTCATTGAACAAAACTTTTTAAGAGGAAATGTTGACAAGACACATTTCATAAAAACTAATGGAAATGACATCTTGCTGGTCCAAGTTTATGTTGATGACATAATCTTTGGATCTACAAACAATAAATTGTGCTAACATTTTGAAAACTTAATGAAAGGTAAATTTGAAATGTCAATGATGGGTGAACTATCTTATTTCTTGGGATTTCAAATTAACCAAAGCAAGCAAGGCATTTTCATTAGTCAAACTAAATACTGCAATGATTTGTTAAAGAAATTCAGTTTTGATAACTTTAAGTCCATTGATACTCCCATGAGTCAAGGAAATCACTTAGATAGGGATGAGAAGGGTAAACCTGTAGATGTTACAAGGTTTAGGGGAATGATAGGATCATTGCTCTATCTTACAGCAAGCAGGCCTGACATCATGTTTAGTGTTTGCATGTGTGCAAGATACCAATCCAATCCAATAGGGTCTCATCTTAGTGCAGTAAAGAGGATATTCAGATATCTAGTAGGAACTAAGAGTCTAGGCTTGTGGTATCCTAAGGGATCTACTTGTACATTAGTTGGGTATTCTGATTCAGACTTTGCTGGATGCAAACTAGATAGGAAAAGTACCTCAGGTACTTGTCACTTACTAGGAAACTCCCTTGTGTCTTGGTTTAGCAAGAAACAAACCAACATTGCACTTTCAACAGCTGAGGTTGAATACATTGTAGCTGGAAGCTGCGGTGCACAGATCCTTTGGATGAAACAACACCTATCTGATTTTGGTGTTGATCTAGGGACTGTACCTATCATGTGTGATAACACAAGTGCAATTAGCATTACCAAGAATCCAATAATGCATTCTAGAACCAAGCACATAGAGATAAGGCATCACTTCATAAGGGACCAATTTCAAAATGGGAACATTAAGCTTTAGTATGTCAATACAGTTGATCAGCTAGCTAACATATTTACCAAGGCTTTACCAAAATAAAGCTTCCTTCACATTAGGATGAAACTGGGAATCATAAATCCTAGTGAAATCTGATCCCTGTGCCAAAATCGATTTGGACATCGATTATCCTGTGAATACACAGGAAACTGGCTTTATAAAATCGATTTCACAATCGATTTATGCCATATAGTGTCTATTTTGTAAAAATAGAAAACACGATAATCGATTGGTTAATCGATTTGGTGATCCTAGGAAGCTTCTGATGCTTAAACTTTTCCCATTCCAATCGATTGGATAATCGATTGACAAGTTGGCTTATAGTTAAAGAATCGATTGGGTAATCGATTACTTTGGCCCCAGACTTCAAAGTTGAGAACAGTTTTCCAGACTCTATCCCGAGCGTCGATGTGGACATCGATTGATGCAATATTTCAAATTATCCACTTTAAATAAATCGATTTGGAAATGGATGCTGAGATTATCAACAATCTGAACTGATATGAGGAAATTTCTGAACTGATATGGCAATCGATTTGGACATCGATGCAATAACTACGGAAATCGATTGGGACATCGATTGGGAAATATGATCGTTTTAACTTTTTTACTATCCGTTACAGGGTAATTGTGACCCAATCGATTACCATTCCCCAGCAACGGTAACATAATCGATTTGGGAATTGATTTGGCCTGATCAAGGGTTTTAGTAAATCGATTAAGCCATCGATTGTGAACAGGAGTATTTAAACCTTGTTAAACCCTAAATCGATTTCATCTAAAAAATCTCCAGATTTTCTCAAGTTTTCTCTGCCATTTCTCACAAACTTCATCTTCCAAACCATCCCTGACATTTCTCTACATTCAAAAACTCCTCACTACTGTAATGGCTCGTGTAAAACAAGTCAATCCCAGAACTCCTTCACCCTCAGTTTCTTCTTCATCCAGCTGAAGAACTCCTTCTCGACCACCAACAAGAAGGCTCCATCAAATAAAGAGAAACAAGTTGAAGTTTCTAAACTTCCTCCTGCCTTTCTGAAAAGAAAAATCCACGAAGCACACACGTTGGATTTTGTGTACTTAGACGCAAATGGCTTCTCTTTCCAAGACCATCTGAGGTTCCATGGACTGGAAGGATTTCTATCCTGCTCTTTAGATACTTATCCACATCTTATTAGCTCTTTCTATTCTACTTTCAAAGTCACTGAAACTGGCTTCAAGGTAGAAGTCAAAGGGAAGAAGATTTCCATGACCTTTGACGAGTTCTCGAACTGTCGGGACTGCCATTTCACGGCAAATATGTTGACGGTAACTCTGAAGCTGAGACTACTGATGAAGGCTGGGAAGCTTCATTTGATCGACACACTGCTGTACAGGACCTGATGGTCGATGGGTTCGTGGAAACTATTTCACTCCCAATTGGTCAAATGAAGGTACATCATCGGATGCTCATATACACATTGACACGGATGCTCGTCCCTCGATCGGGAAACCATGCCGTCGTCCAGAAGCTGGACATCGTCTTGTTATGGGGTTTGTCCAAAGAGCTCAAGATGAGCTGGACATGGATTGTGCTCAAGCACATGATGGAAGCTGCACAGGGAAAGCTGGTGCTTCCCTATCCCCAGTTAGTCACCAAGATTCTGAGACGTTTCAAAGTGTCACTTGTCAATGAAGAATCTTCAAAAACAACCCTTACATTTGGTGAATCAATTGTCAATCAAATGCAATTGAAGAGGGTGAATGGTATCTGGATAAGGCCTCAACCAACTGCTGAACCAGTTTAGCCTAGTACACAACAAGTTGCTGAGCTAGTAGCAGCCCCTCCTGAGTACTTAGCAAAGCTGCTAGAGTTTATGCAAGCTCAGGCAGCTCACAACGCTAAGATGCAAGCTTAAAATGCTCGAATAGAAGCCGCTTTGAGGACACTCCAGGCATCTATGACCTCAGTTGTACAGGATGTTGATGCAATACAATTACATTTAGGCATTAAGCTATCTTTTGAAGATATTGCGGATATTGGCCGTCAAGCAATAGAGGACCAAAATCAAACTACCCTAGATAGTTCTGAACGTCACGTTGAGGAGACACCTGTTGAGGGTAATACAACGATCTCTCCTCTCCCTTAGCTAATAGTGAGGAACAGATTAGTTTAGGAGTTTAGGATTTTAGGTTCTGTGTTGTGTTGTAATGTTCTAATATTGCTGTACATTTTTTTTTGCTCTGTGTACTATTTTATGAACTTTATGAAAAATGAGCGCGTTTATTCTATTGTTCTAGGATCTACTGCCATAATCTATTTTAATCTGCATTCTTTTTGCTCTAATACCCTGATATATTTTTTTCTCTGATACCCCAGTATATTTTTTTGCTCTGACACCATAAACTGCTATATTTTTTTTATGCCCTAAATCACCAGTGCTAATGTTTACTGACATAGGGGGAGAAAATATATGCTGCTGCTCTCTCCTTTCACTGCTTTTTGCATTAAATGACAAAGGGGGAGATAATTTATAACTTGTTTTATAACTTGTATTACATATTACTTGTGTTTGAATTTAATCTGCTACTGTCAAACTGATCTGATATTTGTCAACTTGATCTCATATGCTCTGATATTGGAAAATAGTTAAATAGTTGCACTAATATTGGTACATAGTGATGTTACCAATCGCTCTGATACAGTTATTTCTGATACCACTGCTCTGATACTGTTAGATAACTCTGATACTGCGAATACGATAACATGTTTTTTGTGTTAAGCTCTCACCCTAATACCAAATTGTGAACAACATGCTTTGATTATATCATATGATGTTGTGTTACTTAAATGAATAATGACTGCTTAAATTTAGGGGGAGCATGTTTTTTTTATATATGGTAATTGTAATGTTATACCTTGAAATGTACTACTCAAGTTAAAATTGTATGTTTGTCACTTAATCAAAAAGGGGGAGATTGTTGGACATAAGTCCCCTTGATCTTGATTTTGACATAATTAACAAACATACAATGTTCATACATCATGTGATAAATCTAACATTTTAAATTGAGTAAGATTTCAGGAACAACAACTCAACCCAACATACTTGAAAAAATAGCTTGGAACTCAAGGAATCAACAATAGTTGGAAAATTTACTTAGCAAATCGATTAGGAAATTGATTCTGTAATAGGGTTGTATGTAAATGTGTAGTATCTGATAAACCAATCGATTAGGCAATCGACTGGCACAATTATTGAAAATCAATTATGCAAGTCAGAACCAAGCCTTTTAGCAAGCTAATCGATTGTTTAAATCACAAAGACTAAGCTGACTGTTAAAATCGATTGACAAATCGATTGTGAAAGTCACAAAGCCAAGCCGTTTAGTACGCTAATCGATTGGAAAATCGATTTCGAAAATAAGCTTTCAAAAGGAACATGGTCTGTGACAAACACAATCGATTGGACAATCCATTGGAACAAATTACTTGTGTAACAAGTTTGGCATCAATCGATTAGGCAATCGATTGAATGAACCAACTGGTAAATCATTTTTCAGAAACATAGCACCTAATTGATTGGCACATCGATTTGCTTGAAATAAGCTAAATACCTGGAATAAGCCAAATCGATTGGATGAAAAAAACACTGAGTCCCTGTGACCAGTGAAATCGATTGACACAACGATTGGGCTTGAAATTGAAAACTCTATGTAATAATCCAAATCGATTGGATAATCGATTGGAACAAAAAGTGTAAGTTACATGGAACACTCAGTTTATGGCCAAATCGATTATGTGTATTAATGAATCGATTATGTGAAATATTGAATCAACTGAGTAATCGATTGTTTTGATCTCGTTGTTGGAACAAAACACATGAAATCGATCATGCAATCGATTATGCAATCGATTCCAATATGAACTGCACATAATTTTCTGAAAAGTGCATTAAAATAATTGATTAGGAAATTGATTAGTTTATGTAGTTTCAAGATTCAAGAAAAACAAGACTCGCGATAATCGATTGGGCAATCGATTGAGCCTGTTTTATTACATTAATAAATCACTTGGTAAATTGATTTGTCTGTTGTTTTTAGAAACTATATAAACGTTTTCAATCACTTTTTCTCATAACTGTTCAACACATAACAGAGAACTTTTGCACAAACTTTTGAATACCTTTTTCTCACATTTGATATTACTTTTCAGACTCAAACCAACCATTATTCATGATCAATAGAGACTTGAAAAAGACTGCTTGAGAAAAAGACTACTTGAGAAGAAGACTACTTGATACAAATTCTGTAAATCTCTTTTTAGATTTTTTTTGTAATAAAGATTCTGTAAACAAAGAACTGAGAAAAATCCAGTAGTGAGACTGGTAGTTATCTTCATTGTTGAGAGGGCTCATCAAGAAGAAACTGTGTTGTGATATTGGAAGAGTTTGTAGAATAACTCAGGGATACAGTGGGTGAAAGATAGAATAGAGAGTGGGTTTTAAGATTGATAGACCGGGAGCGCTGGAACATCTGTAAAACACTCTACAAGATTCTATTGAAAAGGCCGAAATCGTTTGAATTCGGGAGTGGACGTAGGCCGTCACAAAGACGACTGAACCAATATAAAAATCGCGGTGCACTACTCTCTATCCCTTACTCTTAATTTCATTTTGCATTGTATTATTGTTTGATTAATCTTGATTGCATGCGTTAGCCATAATTCTGGATTAATTGATATTGCTTGAATTGTTAAATTGACATGTTTGTATCTTGATTAATATGCTTGACAATTAAAGTTTCCGCTGCACTAGTTATTTGATCATACATGTACTTGTGAACCTTCGCTTAGAAACAATTCCTTGGGACTGTGATTGATTCTTGTTTAATAAAATTGCATTTTGTTAAACTGCTTTGTAATTTTGGAAATTCCATATAAACTGTCATATACATTTTTAACACATTAGAAGTCATATCATCCATCATTTGTTTCCTCTAATTGTGTTATGGATTCTACATTCCTACCTAAATGAGTAAATAAAACATGAAATTACTTGTTGAGTAAATAAAGATGTGAGTTAGCTTTAATTGTTAAGAAGATTATGTTAGTTACTTGTTGCTTATTGTTTGTCTTTTGAACTATGATTTTTGCATTCTTGTTTTATATGAATAGTTGGAAGTAATAATTTTGATTGACCAGCTATATGTTTCAAGTTATTAATCTCATTCAGGTACTCTTAGTTATCGAATGTCATACGTCACTAGTTAGTTGTTTTAAAGTTTGAATTTCACCCTTAATCAATTTAAAATAGTTAATTTTGATGTGTATTTGTTTAAAGTGTTTGATCTAATAACTAATTGATTGAAACAATGATTTTCATATGGATTATATGTTTAAAACTTCAAGTATTGACTTTTACTAGGTACAAATTATTATTATTCTGTTGAAACTCAATTTAGAGAAAAAAAAAAGATGTTTCGTTCTAAACTTTGAGTTAGATAGGAAATATGTTTCTTACGTTTAAAGTTTTAATTTGGACTAAAAAAATAATTTCTTATTTTTAT
>JBBPBR010000006.1:7968139-7984497 GCA_037974775.1 Cicer pinnatifidum
TAACAAAATGGGATGCATTAGATTGGTATATGTAGAGTGCATCATGTAGATTGATATATGTAGAGTGCATCATGTAAATTGGTATGCGTATAGAAACTAAAATTTATTTTATCAATTTTTTTTATTAATTATAAAATTGCAATTTTTATTTGAAACTCAATTTTTAAGATTAGAACAAAACTCCAAAATATTTAAAATTGATGATGTGTTATGTTTTTGACCAATTTTGTGGCTTGATAGAAACTAATGGATGTATCTATAAGTATGTTGAGTAGTTAGTGTGAGAGGAGGTCACTATTTTGTAGATTTATGAATTATTCTAATTCATAATCATTATCATATGTTTTGTGTCACGTGCACTTCTTTAATGTATATAAATATACAATTTTTTTTAGTTTGATAAAATAAGAAAATAAATTGAAACTATTTTAGAAGTGTTAATTAATTGTAAAATTTCCTATCTATCTATATATATAGTTTAAATTTTATTTCAAAATATAAGTTGCAAATAATAATTTTTACAGTGATTAATTATTTAGAAATGTGTTTTTGATGATTAAAGTACGAATGAATTTTTAGAAATCTTATAGATTTTAAAAAATATTTGTGATTTATTTTATTGTATTGTATTTAGAAACGTGATTTATCTTAGTTGTTTTATTTAGACTTGAATTATTGAAAAATAATTTAAAGGAAAATTTTGGAATTCTCAATGATTTTTTTTTGGATGCTAAATGATTAGTGATACTTTTTAATAAAAATTTAAGTCAAGAAATCAATTTTTAGAATGATGTGTCACCTTGAAAGTGGTTTTTGCACTACTGAGTCAATTTGGTTTGGTAATTTGTTGGATCTTCTAGTAAATAATTATTTAGCTTATCTTCTATTTGGAAAATCTATATATGCTTCCATTGATGTAACTTTTAAGTGATGGTTGATTCAAAAGAAAATTTAATTGTGATCAATTTCGAGCAGTTAGACCTCTATGAGAACATGTTTCATTTTTAGAATCATCGTTTGAGTTATGAGATGAACGTAAAATATTGGTGCTAATTTTTGGATTAATTATTTGAATGTGTATATGGTTAGGTAAATAATAAATTGTTCGTGTTTCAAGTGTTATAATTGTTGGGGATTGGTGTATAGAGTTAGAGTAGTCGAGAGCATCTAAATGTGAAATAGTTTTATATTTCTTCAATTGAATTATTGGTTATATATTGATGTTAGTGACCTTTCTTTTGTTGTTGTAACTAGTAGTAAATTACAAATAAATTATTATGAAGGTGTAATTAATTGAATTTTTTTTCTTGAAGTAAGGAGTAGGAGTTTTGGCGCAGCCTTCGCACTCCTGAACCACGTTAAAGATACTTTTAATTATCCATATTTGAATTTGAATGATTGCAGTTATAGTTCCTTAAGTAGTTGACTACATGAGTAGAAGAGACTAGCTACCCCGATGACTCATCATCAATAAAAAAGACAACGATAACTCATTATCTTGTTAGAAGTACCTTTTAATTTTATTTTTAAATAATTAAAAAACATGTTCATTGCTTATATCAGTTGAATGAATTTAATTATTAAATATATGTTATTGGGGAATAGTATCTCTATCATAATTTTTTTCCTTGATTATATATATAATATGTTTTTATAGAGTAATTGATTGTAATTCTATTATAGTGTTACTAAGTTGTTAGATGTGTTTTATACTTTAAAAAGTTACTCTCTATGTCAGACCTAAGTTAAATTTGTTAAATGTTTCGTAATATGATTTAAACTTTATTTTAAGGAGTAAAACTAGTAATATTTGGTTTGAGAGAAATAGTTGAAATTGACAACGTACTTGGAATGTGTTTCATTTAACCAAACTAAATGAACTACGTTATTATTGACAAAATCTATATGTTATGTTTTATATGTAAATTATAGTGAGAGACTCTATGGTATTTTATTTCGTAATTAAATGGAAAATATGATAAGTATTTTATTTCATAATTGAATGATAAATATTATATGTTAATTGATTTATTTTGTCATGTTAGTCTATCATGCTATGTTAGTTGAATTTTATATGATGTGCTTAATGGTAGATTGAATGCCTTAAATATGGTTATAGACTAAATTTGAATCTTGAGGATGATAAGTTGGATATTAGTTCAATCACCGCAAATTTCGAGGACAAAATTCTTTAACAAGGGGAGAATTGTAACACCCTAAATTTGATAATAAACTATTTTATTAATTAAATAGGATTTTAAATAATTAATTTGATGTTAAAATTATTTTAGAATATATGTTGATAAATTTCGTGAGTAATTTTTGTTATAAGGATGCTTTCTATGATGTGTTGGTTTGATATATGTTATTTTATTATTCTATATATTTTTCTAAAAACAATAGTATTTTAGTGTAATATTTAAATATAAAAATAAAATATTTTATGCGATTTTACGTGTATATATGTGTACCCAATTAATGTAATATTTTTCTATGCATTAGATTGATTTTAAGTATGTACATAGTTATATTTCAGTTATTTATAACTACTTTCTATTTTAAATTATTTAATTTATAAATAACTATCTTGAGATGTTAGAAATATTGTGATTGATTTTCTTTACTTTTATGTATAACATATGACATGATGATTTTATACATCTTTATTGTGATTTAGTAACTAATATAAATTGTTGATGTTATATTTATTTAATCGTTTTGACTATTTTAGAAAGATGATAGTATTTTTATGGGTTGATTTTGAGAAACATTATAGTAATAATTAAAGTTATTATAAAAATGTGTTTTATGGGTTAGATCCATATAGAAGAATAAAACCTAATTAAACATATTATTAAAAAAATAAATAAATATCCATATAATTGTTTCTTTAAAATAAATAGATAAATAAATAATAATGATAAATTAAAATATATAGGACAAGCTAAATTGTAGAATCCGATTGATATATGTAAGGTAGGCATGAGCTGTTAACCAATTTTACAAATATTTAGATGAATTTGTTAGGTTTTGCTGCTTGTTTTCTATCCGCCGCTTTCCAAAACAAAAAGATAAATAAAGAGACCTTGTGAACCCTGATTTGTACTAAAATAAAACAAAACAAAGAAAATGGAAGGGAGTAGAATGGGAAGCCGTAGAACCAAAAGTAAACACAACAACAACCTATCGTTTTTGACACCGGTGATTGATAACTGTTCTGTAAAAGCTTCTCCATTTTCATCCAAATTTGAGTATGTTATTTCATTCATTTAACTCGTCAATTAAACATAATTTTCCAGATTTTTAACAACCCCAATTTCTATCTAAAATACCCGACTTCTTCGTTTATAGAATTCGTTATTTTGCACCGTTCTCCTTCACCGTAAGTCCGATTTCAATGAAACCAACGCCAAAACGACCATGTGAAAAATGGTTATATTATCCCCTGATTGGTTTTCTGATTTATGGTAATTTTCTTTTACTGATTTTCGAAATTAGTTTTTAGAATATCTCCTTATAATTTATTTTTGATGTTTACCCATAAATTGTCAAGTTAGATTGATTGAAGGACAAAGAGTCAATGAACAAAGGTTGTTTGCTCGTGGAATCGTATTCATGTGTGAAAGCGTCAAAATAAGGTAAGGGGTGAGAGAGTGTTTGAATTCATCAGTATAATATATTGTGAGATGAACGGAAAAACCGTATTTCCCAACGATTCATCCGGGGCTTGCTACGTATGGCAGTAGCCCTTTGAGAGATAAATTGAATAATTTGAAATATGAGAATTGTGAGATTAAAATGTGAAATATAAATTTTAATAAGGTGTTGATTGATTTAATTTTCGATACTTGTGTGGTAGTTGATATTTGTTATTATTGTGATGTTGGATGTTGAATGAAATTATGTGCACATGTTTGATTAGATGAAATTATGTGTTGTGATAATTTTATGCGATGATGTATGATTAATAATTGTGATGTTATAAGTTGTGATAAGTTTATGTGATGATGTTTGATTGATGATAGTGATGCTATAAATTTGTGAAGAGTTTTTGTGATGATGATGATGTATGATTAATGATAGTGATATTCTAAACTGTGATGAGAATAGTGAATTAAACTCCATAGTTGATGAAATAATAGTGATTTCAATTTGTGTTTGAGATGACAGTTTTAATGGAGTATCATAAACCAACGAGGGGAGAAAATAAATATTGTGAATTTGTGAAGTGGAGATTATTTTGTCATCATATAGGTAGGGCCTGACAAGCCTAATGATTATGGGGAAGTACAACTGAACGAGCCTGATCGTGGCGGTCTGTTGTCGAGCCTTAAGGCAAGATTTATAGACCTTGGAGGTATTCGGGTGGGGAATTCCTAGGTGACTTGGAGGTCGCACTCCAAATGTCGGGAGCTACCATGCAACACACGTTTACCTCGACTGTCGCGTATATGTGTCTCGGGTTGAGTTGAGGGGATCTATGAAGACAGGGCCAATTTGAATTGTCTGTCCACCGGGATGGTGGCATAGTATCATGGCCTCCTAACCAAGTACTTCAGAGTTAGAATGGTACCACATTGTGAAGTAGAGTCTAAGCTTATGCATAGCATTGCATTTCCTTGTGATTGTTTTGTTGTGATTGATGTGTTTCAAAGGTAATATTAATTAGATGATTTGATGCATATTATAATGAGATGATTATTTTACTTAAGTGACTTTGATGTTATAGTATGATACTATTTAATTAAATATTTTGATATATCGTAAGTGATTATGATACGGTTCAATGATGTTTGTTTGCGTGTTCTTCTTACTCATATGATACTATTAACATGATTTCAAAACTCACCTCCTTCGTTGTTTGTGTTTGACTGGCTGGGCCCTGCGTTTGCGAAATCGCAGTTATTATAGGTTAATGAGTCTTGAAGTTCAAGTTTGGGAGGAACCCCGCTCTGATAGGTGATACTGGGAATAAGGGTTTTAATTTGTATTTTACTTATTTAATTTGAATCAAATTTTTGTATGAAAACTTTAGAAGTACTAGTAAGTTTTTAGAATTAAATCAAGTAATTATACTTAAATCAAGTTCATTGAGATTAAATTGTTTTATTTTAGTAATAAAATTTAAATTGTTGCATGTGTACTTTGAGAAACGTGATATCCTAAATTAGTTACGAAAGTTTTATTTTCTTGAAAATATAATTTTATTTATCCGCTGCAAATTTTATAGGAATATATTATAAATTATTATATATATATTATTTTGGGATTTAGGGTGTCACACATGCCTCTTCATTCCTGGCCACCAATAATTCTGCCTCAAGTCCTAACATCTTTGTTGCTCCGGGATGTATACTCAATTTACTCTTTTGCGCCTCTTCTAACATTGTTTTCCTCAGATCTGCAACTACTGGTACAGAAATCCTCCTATTTCATCTCAATATATTATCTGGTCTAATCTTAAACTCAATTGTCTTCCCTTGCACTATTAGGTTGCTCTTCTCTTGGATTAATTCGTCATCTTGAAAATTCGCAATGCTTTCTAGTAGAATACTCAAAATCTTAATCATTCTGAATTTCAAAATCCCTAATGCAAACTTTGCATCCAAGTGTAGGTCTCTAAATGCTTCCCACAACTCTTGTTGTCTAGTCACCATTGCTGAAGATACTGACACACTTCTTCTACTCAACGTATCTGCCACCACATTTGTCTGCCCAAGGTGGTACTATAATGTGAAATCAAAATCCTTGAGAGTTTACATCCATCTTCTCTGACGCATGTTCAATTTCTTCTGATCAAACAAATATTTCATACTCTTAGGGTCACTAAACACTATGAGCGTACATCCCTATAAGTAGTGCCTCCAGATCTTTAATGTAAAAACTACAACAACAAGCTCTAAATCATAAGCAAGATAGTTTTTTTCACGAGTCTTCAATTGTCTTGAGGTGTAAGCTACAACTTTCTTGTGTTGCATAATAAACTTCATATGGTTCTTCTGGTTGTGGTAAGACCTATATTGGTGAGGTTGTCAACGTTTTTCTTTAGAAACTGGAAGTTTTCCTCACACTTCTCAGTTCATGCAAGCGGTTGATCCTTTCAAATGAGTTGTGTCAATGGAGCTACAATATTAGCAAAACATTCAAAAAACCTTATGTGGTATCCACATCCATTCCTTCCTTGGTTATCACATGCCCTAAGAAGTTCACTTCTTTTAGCCAAAACTCGGACTTCGACATATTAGTATACAATTGCTTCTCACGTAAAACTTCAAGAACTTGACGCAAATGCTCTCCATGTTCTTCCTCAGTCCTTGAATAAATTAATATATCATTAATGAAAACCACCACAAACGTATCTAGAAAGGGGTTGAAGATTCTATTCATTTAATCCATACAAATTATTGGTTCATTGGTAACTCCTAATGGCATAACAAGATATTCATAATGTCCGTAGCGGGTTTAAAAGCACTTTTTTTTTAATATCTACTTCTCTTATTCGAATCTAATGGTAACCTGCCTTCAAGTCAGTCTTCCAAAACACTGTGACTCCTCTCAATTGATCCATCAAATAATCAATACATGGTAAAGGATAACGATTCTTAATAGTTGCCTTATTAAGTTGCTTATAATCTGCACATAGAACGAGCTTCCACCCTTTTTCTTAACTAACAATACCAGAGCTCCCCATGGCGACACGCTTGGTATGATAAATCCTTTCTCCAACAAATCTTCAATTCGACCCTTGAGCTAATCCAATGGTAACATCCGATACATCACAATTGAAATAGGTTCGATTCCTGGGTGTATATCAATGAAGAACTCCACCTCTCTTACTGGTGGTAATCCTGGAATTTCTGTTGGAAATACGTTTGGGTACTCCTTGACAAGCACCACGACTTCTATGCTCGCATTTATCTTTGCCTCCACGTTAGCTAATGACAAAACTCATGAGTTCCTTCTCTTAGTGACACTCCGAGTTTGTTAGCAGCTAGGAACCGAACGACTCCTTGCTCGGGGAAAAGAACTAATTTGCTAGCACAAACCAATATTACATAATGATACGACATCCAATCCATACCGAGAATGACCTTGAGTGATTGTAGGGGTAAACCAATCTAATTAATCAAGAAATCTATATTCTGAATTGTTACTTGACAACGTAAACATGCAATATTTATAGTCAAAGTCTTAACAGATGTGGAAACAACCAAATCAAAAGACATAGGAGACATAATTAACCTCAAAAGATTCACATAGTCTATAACAATGAAGGAATGAGTTGCCCCCGAATCAAAAAGAGCAGTTAGAGTGTTACCTGCACTCTCACAATCTCGTTGGATCAAATTACTCCCATGAACTAAAGTTCCCTCCTAGGTTGACCCTCTTGTTATTCATGTCTTCCACTTCTCAACATTTCTCCACTAAAACTTGGAAACATTGAATTCCCAATGGCATGAAAGTGTCTTGAATCTCATACTTCAGTCTATTTTGGAATCGGTGACACATAAATTGTTGATCAACCTCTTCACAGAAAAACCTAAAATGTCTTGACAATGACTCAAACTTAGCAGCATATTCACCTACTGTCATATTTCCCTAGTACAATTTACGAAAATCATCACCCAACTTAGTCCTGGTACTCTTTGGAATGTATTTGTCTAAAAACTTTCTTTTGAATGACTCTCAGTTCAGCTCTTCATGAGCTGATCCCATCAGAAGCCTTGTACTTCTCCACCAATATTCAACATCCCCTAGTAGGGGTGGACATAATATTCAGACTCTCTAATCTCAAAAAATTTAACAAACCTAACGAAAATACGATAAGTTTCCGTTGATTTTTTTTTACCAAACCCTAACTCTCTAATCTCATTAAATTTATTAAATGTTTATCTTAAAAAGTTGTTCTTTCTTTATTCAATGTTTATCTTTATAGGTATTATATGCTTTTGTATTTTGTTTTGGTTTATTCTTCTCATTGAAGTTACTATTTTGTGTTAGGGTTTGATCTTCTTTTGACTAACATTTGTTTTATGATGTTTCCATTATATTTATGTACTAATAGTATAGAGAGGTTGTCCATATCTAATTTCTCTATTGAAACTTTAGAGAAGGTTAGTTTATTAGGGTTTCTTTTAAGGTTTCTTAATGTATTTTTATGTTTTTGAGGTTAACCTACGATTTTTTTAGTATTTTATGATTTCTTAAGTACTGATTGTACTACTATTGTTCATGTTTCTAAGATAATGATGGAATTTATTGTGATTCATTTTTACAATCGACAGTGCTTTCATTTGTAGTTTATGTAAATTTAGATTCATTAAAATTTATAGTTATTTACAGTTTTTTTACTTGCTATTTTTGTAGATTGGCATTTTATAATCTTGTAATTTTTATTTTAAGATTTATGTTCTTGTAATTTCTGAGTTTTGGTTTTTGGTTTAATATTTTTATTCCTATGTAGTCAGAAGTTGCCATCGCTGCCGTAATCGCATAGTCATGTCGTGTTGTGGTTGTCTAGTGCTACGCAAAACGTCGTTGCATCGCATAATTGGGTAGCGGTCGTTGCCGTTGATTCACGGAGAAGACAAAACACTTTTTCTGAGAAAAACGCCGAACAATAAATACAAAGGAAATGTCTTAAATGCCCTTAACCATGGTTGTTAGGGGCACGCGACAAATTCTTCTTACGCCGCCGCCAGATGGTTATTTTGGTTATAGTCATGGTTATGATACCTCTCATTTTGCTTGCTGACAGGCTACCATTTAGTTTACTATATTAATTAACATGCTTTGTTTTTTGGTTTTATATAATTAATTAATAATAATTGCCAATGTGATTTAAAAAAGGAAATATACTATGCTATAAATTACAATAAAATTAACAAACCTAACGAAAATACGATAAGTTTCCGTGGATTTTTTTTTACCAAACCCTAACTCTCTAATCTCATTAAATTTATTAAATGTTTATCTTAAAAAGTTATTCTTTCTTTATTCAATGTTTATCTTGATAGGTATTATATGCTTTTGTATTTTGTTTTGGTTTATTCTTCTCATTGAAGTTACTATTTTGTGTTAGGGTTTGATCTTCTTTTGACTAACATTTGTTTTATGATGTTTCCATTATATTTATGTACTAATAGTATATAGAGGTTGTCCATATCTAATTTCTCTATTGAAACTTTAGAGAAGGTTAGTTTATTAGGGTTTCTTTTAAGGTTTCTTAATGTATTTTTATGTTTTTGAGGTTAACCTACGATTTTTTTAGTATTTTATGATTTCTTAAGTACTGATTGTACTACTATTGTTCATGTTTCTAAGATAATGATGTAATTTATTGTGATTCATTTTTACAATCGACAGTGCTTTCATTTGTAGTTTATGTAAATTTAGATTCATTAAAATTTATAGTTATTTACAGTTTTTTTACTTGCTATTTTTGTAGATTGGTATTTTATAATCTTGTATTTTTTATTTTAAGATTTATGTTCTTGTAATTTCTGAGTTTTGGTTTTTGGTTTGATATGTTTATTCCTATGTAGTCAGAAGTTGTCGTCGCTGCCGTAATCGCATAGTCATGTCTTGTTGTGGTTGTCTAGTGCTACGCAAAACGTCGTTGCATCGCATAATTGGGTAGCGGTCGTTGCCGCTGATTCACGGAGAAGACAAAACACTTTTTCTGAGAAAAACGCCGAACAATAAATACAAAGGAAATGTCTTAAATGCCCTTAACCATGGTTGTTAGGGGCATGCGACAAATTCTTCTTACGCCGCCGCCAGATGGTTATTTTGGTTACAGTCATGGTTATGATACCTCTCATTTTGCTTGCTGATAGGCTGCCATTTTGTTTACTATATTAATTAACTTGCTTTGTTTTTGTATTTTATATAATTAATTAATAATAATTGCCAATGTGATTTAAAAAAGGAAATATACTATGCTATAAATTACAATAAAAAATATATAATGCTTAATTATCTTTGTTTATATTATGTTTGAAATGCTATTTTTGTATATATATGATAGGTTGCCATTTTGTTTTTATTTCTGTTGATAATGCTATTAATTAATAATAATTGCATGGAATTTTTGTTTATATTATGTTTAAATTGCTATTTTTGTATATATATGACAATTTTCCATTCTGTTTTTATTTATGTTTATAATGCTATTAATTAATAATAATTGCATGAAATTTCTACATTGTAGATTCTACTCAATACTTAGTATTTTTTGAACTTTTTTGGTTTCAAATAATGAATCAAGGCTATGGAGGAGCATGCAAGGAGTTAGGCCAGAAAATTGTAAGTGAGATTGTGTATGTTATTTTTAAACTACATGGTTTTTTAGAATAATGTAACTTGTCTATTGTCTAGTGCATGCTAATAATCTGCTTCATGTGATATGGTAATTAAGTCTATTGCTTAAATCTACTTATAGTTGGTAATTAAGTCCATGTTAATAATCGGGTTTTTTAAACTACATGATTCAGTTCTGCATTAAAATTGGTTTAATATCTCATGTTGATATTTGTTCTCATGCTGAAAATTCACATGTTGATTTTTAAATTTGATTCTACGAGATGTTGGATTTTAAAATTAGTTCAATTTACATTCTGATTTTTCTTCTGAAGTTGTTTTTGTAGTTCAGAATTGGTTTGATTCGGTTTAGTTTTCAATTAAAACCAAATTGTGAACGTGTCTAGTTATGAACTTATATGGTTATATAATTTTATGCTGTGATAGGAGTTGTTTTATATAAAAAAGACTTAATCAAATAAAATCGTTAATTAAAAAATAAAATGCGAGTTGCAAAATGCCCAAACTATATGAGTTGTTTCATATACAAAATTCACTAATAGATCACACAAAAATACTTGGAGATGAATGATAATTAATTTTGTAGGAAAACTTTAACAATTAATTAAAAAAACTTCATCGAATTAAACCTTTGATTAAAAACTGATTTTTTTAAACTTTAACTAGACTTAACCATAACAATCATACATATTTCAGTGATGGAACAACCTTAGCCTAATCCTTCTCTTAACCAACCTAATGAACAATCTGATCCTGCAACTACTCTTCATCCAATTGTGAAGAAGAGAAAAGGCAATGCAGGTGGTTATAGAAAAACTTCTGAGGTTCAGGGCCACTTTAATGAAATTCTAATTGTGAAATCAGAACTGCTGCTTGTAAATACTACCATCAAAATTTACCTTTCAACCTAGAAAGATTTTTTACAACCTAGAAAGATTTTTTATAATCACCTTTCAGCCTTGAAAGGATTTTTACAAACACACTAAATCTAACATAAAAGATAGACTTCAGTTACAAATGATGTGTACGACAAAAGTGTTTGGGATCTTGAAACTTCTCAACACTTGTTTTAGATAAATGAAAGACAAACTCAATATATAATGATTGAAAGATATAGTGAAGAGAGATGGAGTTTGCTTGAAGTGTTTTTATGACTTGTTACTTGAACAAGTGTTGGTAGATTTGGAAATTGAACTCTTTCCTTCATCTTCCAATTGATCTTCAATTTATAGATGTTAAAAGACTTTGAATATTTGATTTAAAATGAATACATCCATTGGACACACTTCCCAAGTGTTAGTTATATTTTAAAGCAATTAAACATGTGTTTATTTGTTGTCCAGAATGTTGTTGAAAAAACGAAGAACGTTCTTGCTTTTGGATTTCATGGAAAACGTGAATAAGTGAGTGAATGAGTTATCACATGTCAGGTGGCACTGTTTTGAGTCAAGTTTATGCAGAACTTTCTGCATAATATTGTAAGTACAATGTACTTCTGCCCTTGCTCACAACTAATCCATTTGGAGATCAATCTTGAAGTTGTTTTTCACATTTGGGCATTGATCTTGAGTTCTTGGCTTCACCAATTATTTGAGCAGTATTGATACTCTTTAATATGTGAGTTATACTATGGAAAATTATCTCTTTTAATTATGTCTTTAAAAGAGAATTAAAACTAGAATGTTCTTTTGTGAAACAAGAACATTCTTTGTTTTGTGTTTTGTATGAGTGTTGGATTTTGACAGTTGTTGTGTGTCAGTCTTTATCTCAAAAACATGATGTGCTTTATGCAGAAAGGTGCAGCAGCAATGTCCTTGTTGTCATGGTTGTCCTTTCTCATAGCTCATCAATTTGGAGATTGATCTTGATGTTTTGTTATGCCCTTGTTGATCCTCTTTGATCGAATCTATCCAAAACAATCTTGTGTAGATTATTAACTTCCTTTGTGATGAGTACTGATGTTTTCCAGTGTAGATAGATGTACTTTTGTAGCTCATATCAATCTTTAAATTAAAATAGATTTTTCTCTTTGTAAACCAGAATGTTCTTGGATTAAAGCTGTGAAAACGAAGAATGTTCTTCATTTTTGTTTTGTGTGATTGCTGAATTTTGACAGCTGATGTGTATCAAGCTTTTCTGTTCTATACGTGTGTCAGTTGTATGAGATGATTGCTTACTTTTCAGTCACGTGTGCAGGTCTAGATTGAAAGTACAATCAGCAATGTACTTGTTAGAATATTAAAAAATATCTTATAATATATTATAATATCTTTCATATTATATTAGAGTATCTTGAGTTATTTTCTATGATCAATTTATAATCATAGAGAATCTTAAAATATCTCTCATTATTATTATGATTTATTCCTAATTTAGGATTTAGTCTATGTTTCTCTATAAATAGAGATTAGTATCGAGTCTTTTGTAATCAAGTCAGCATTAAGCTATTATCAATAATATTCAAACCCTTATTATTTTCTTTCCTCCTTTTCTCTAAAATCCCACAACTTCAACATGGTATCTAGAGCCTATTTCGATCCTCCTTGAACGATATCACCTCTATTCCGCTGCCGAGTTCCCAACAATTAGGGAATATAATTATAGTTTCTCTTTTCCAACATTCCGACACGTTTCACTCGATTTCCGTTCAATTTGCTATTGCTGCCGCTGCCACTATTTCCGGCAAATTTTTCTGCAAGTAACAGTCATCTCTATATCAGGTCATGCCTGAAAGCGCGTCGCCAAAAACCGTCACACGCGCTGCAAATCTCTCATACGAGTAGATCTGTCGCCGCTGCCGTCTGCTACTGCCTGTCGTTGCTGCTGTCCTGTCTGCTACTGCTGCCATCTACTGTTGCTGCATGTTGTCGCTGTTGGAAAAGTATTCCAGCAAATTTTCTGAAACAAGCATTGTCTCTTATGTTTTGGATTCATTTTTTCACTCCGTTGATCGATCATGGCTTCGTTTTATTAGAGTTGTGCTGCTTCCTCTTTAGTGTTCGTCATGCAATTTAGTTCTTACTAATAGATTATAACAGTGGCTTTTACTCCCACCTACGATCATTCCGGTGGTGTCCTTTTTCCCACAGATGAATCATATTAGTGATGACTTCTTCTTCCATTGATGGTTATTTTGATGATATCTTTTATTTTCATGACTCACACTTTAGCATGACAATTTGTCCCAGATGCACTGGCCCTATCTTTGTCCCAGATGTACTGGCCTTGCCTTTCTCTCCTTGAAGCATGCCTCTCTCTCCTTGAAGCAAATTCAAGTTTAAATATTTTGAGTCTCTAATATTATTGGTTTGAAGATTCCAAATGCAGTTTTTTAGAAGCACGGACCTTGCTTTGTTCAACTCTTGCCATTAATTTCTCTCATGTTGATGATCATTCCGGCTATCTAGCTAGGCTGTATTTATAGCAATTCTCTCCGACTTCACCTGCATCCCTGAGTTGCCTTTCCATCTTTTTTTAACTATTTTACGGAGCAAAACATTGTTTTCTTGTAACAAGCTAAAACTTAGTAAGCTTTAGCTTGAGGGGGAGTGTTAGAATATTAAAAAATATCTTATAATATATTATAATATCTTTTATATTATATTAGAGTATCTTGAGTTATTTTCTATGATCAATTTATAATCATAGAGAATCTTAAAATATCTCTCATTATTATTATGATTTATTCCTAATTTAGGATTTAGTCTATGTTTCTCTATAAATAGAGATTAGTATCGAGTCTTTTGTAATCAAGTCAGCATTAAGCTATTATCAATAATATTCAAACCCTTATTATTTTCTCTCCTCCTTTTCTCTAAAATCCCACAACTTCAACAGTACTTTACTGCTACCAACTTTGTACTTGCTATTGCCTCACTTGAAGAATGATCTTGTTTTAAGCTTTTTATGAAGCATATCTTTGATCCTTCGAATTCTAGAATGATTATGACTTAGATTGGTCCTTGCTTATTCTTTGATGAAGATATGAGATGAATAAAGATTCTAGGATCCAATCTCTAACAAAGAAACTAATTATTCTTGTTTATGCCAAAAACGAAGATCGTTCTTCGTTTTCTTGAACTACTCAAGATCAATCTTTGTTTTACTGCTTTTGCTTTCTTTGATTTTAATGAGATTGCTTTGTAATATTTGATGCCTAACTTGTTTTGACACACTCAAATACACATGTTAAACACAAAAATAGTTAGAATTATAATTAGAATTCTTAATTAACTTTTTGTTTGTTTTCATCAAAACATTAAATTGAGATTTTGTCTCAACACAAAAGTATTATTGTGAAGCTAAGACACATGGTACTTCCAATATGAAATATCACATAACAAGATGCACAAAATATCCTTTAAATGTAGCAACTAACCCTAGCCGAACTATTTTACAATTTTCAACAAGTGAGGGGTCTAGTTTTGTTGTAGCAAGCTCTAGATTTAATGCTCAAGCATGTAGAAAAGCTTTGGTTGTTTTTGTCATTTTGGATGACCAACCCTTTAAAGTAGTTGAAGGGAGGGATTTAAGTACTTATGTAAGCAATTGCATCCCTAATTTACCGTACCATCAAGACGTACTATAGCAAAAGATTGTTTCCAATTGTATTTAGATGAAAAAAATAGGTTGAAAGGGTTCTTTAAGTCTAATTGTAGTAGGGTGGCTGTTACTACATATTGTTGGACTTCTATTCAAAATCTCAATTATTTGACCCTCACGGCCCACTTTATTGTTAATGAGTGAAATTACCAAAAAAGGATCATTAGCTTTTGTGTGGTTCCAAATCATAGAGGTGAGACAGTGGCTACGAAGCTTGAGAAGTATTTAGGGAATGGGGACTTAGAAATGTGTCTACTATCACAGTTGATAATGCATCATCGAATAATGTCGCATTAGGATTATTGAAGAAAAAGATAAAAAAACATGAATGGGCTATTGTTGAATGAGTTTTTTTTTTTCATATGAGGTGTTATGCTCACATACTCAACTTGGTGGTAACTGAAGGATTGAAAGACTTTGACTCTTCAATTTCTTCCATTCGAACTACTGTGAGGTTTGTAAGATCTTCACCACTGAGGACTGCAATGTTGAAGGAATATATAGAGTTTGCTGGAATTGTAAGCAAGAAATTGTTGTGTCTTGATGTTCAAACAAGATGGAACTCAACATATTTGATGTTGGAAGCGACTGCAAAATTTAAAACAGCCTTTGACAAGCTTGAAGATGAAGATAAAAGTTATAGGCAATACTTTGTAGAAGCTTCTCCACCCCTGATAATGATTGGGAAAACGACAAGTGTTTCGTTCAGTTTTTGAAGTATTTTTATGGTGCAACAAAAGTTTTTTCAACCTCACATCAAACAAGTTTGCATATGACTTTTCCTTAATTAGCTTCCATCTTGATTGAACTTAAACGTTCATTGATGGACCTTAACACTTATTTAGCATCAATAGGCAAGAAAATGTTGGCAAAGTACACCAAGTATTGGGGCAATGAATCTAACATAAATTAGCTCTTTTACATTGGTGTTATTTTAGGTCCCTGATACAAGTTAAGGTATGTGGAGTGGTGCTTCAATGATATGTATGGTGATAAACCAATTAAAAAACACCTAAGACTTCATCTTCTAGTGTTGGTTCAATTGGTTCCCTTTGTGAAACAACTAATGTTGGTCCCACAAGCACACACTTACAACGGGAAAATGGTTTTAAAAAACATTTAAAGGAAAAAGATTCAATTCATGTTGAAAATGAACTTGAGAGGTACACTAATGAGAAGGATATAGAAATTGTAGAAAAGTTTGAGATTTTAATGTGGTGAAAACACAATACTTGTCGGTATCCAATTTTGTCTAGAATGGTAAGAGATATTATGCCTACACTAGTTTCTATTGTTGCTTCTAAGAGTGCTTATAGCATCGAGGGTAGGGTTTTAGAGTTATATAGAAGCTCCCTAAACTCAAAAATGGCAGAGGCTCTAATATGCACCAAAAATTGGTTGAATATGTCTTTTTTTTTTTTTTTTTTTTTTTT
>JBBPBR010000006.1:7984724-8042844 GCA_037974775.1 Cicer pinnatifidum
ACTTCATATTTGATGAATAATATAAGATTTCAGAGGAAGTACTAGTAAGTGCGTTGCTTTTTTTTTTAAAAAAAAAAAATTGTATTCATTGTTATATATAATATTTATGTGTTTAACATGATAATTCACTCATTTTTAATGTATTGTAGATTTAAATGGAAACTCAGCTGAAAATGGCCCACTACTTTCCTCTCAGTCACAGCCTTCAGACTTGGTTTAAAATGTTGAAGGTCCAATTTATGATTATCTTTTCATAATTATTTTATTTTTTGGAGTCCCACAAGACTCATCATTGGTCATAGCACAACCAAGCAGCCCACCACTATTTTTTAGGAGATAATTCTGGATTTGGGGACAAGTCGGCCATATCTTTTTGGATCAAGAAGGCTTTGTGGGTAAGTAGAGATTCATTTAGTTTTAATTTATTATAATTGATTTCAATGAATGTAAAAATCCATTAAATATATAATTTTAAGAAGCTCTTTCTTGGTTGGATGTTGTGATTGATAGAGAAATACAACCCATTGGAGGATATTCTTGTTGACCAATTTTTTTATTCATGATGGCTAGTTAAAGTCAATCTATATGCCAAGTAGGTTATGGCAGTGACACAAACACTAGGAGAAGTTGGAAAGAAGTGGATTCAAGGAACTGCAGATGTTGTGAGGCAATTTACCTGGATATTTGAGGTGTGTAAAGGAATTTTTTTTCATATACAACATTCATCCATATTTTCTATCAGTAAAATTTATCATTTTGAACTTGTTAAAAAGTAAAAATTCATTGTGGTAGGATGGCAAGAATATAAACGTTAATAATGTATTGATCTTGGCAGGGATCATTTATACCGAACGGATTATATGGACCTTGTGCAGGTATATATATAGTGTTATTGTTTGGTGGAGTGGATGGTTTCTTCATTTCCTTTTCAAAAAATTTCTTATTCATCTATATAACAAATTAACAGAGTCACAGTGATAGAAATGCCGATTCTTTAATCTATTCTACAATTGTCACCAATTCTTTCTAATTAGAACATTGAGATTATTTTGTTTTACAACTTTCATTTGTTATTTTTTTTTTAATTTTTTAACGTTGATGTTATTATATTATGCAATTGACACTGGCTTTGTCTAATTTGAACACTGATATTATTTTGTTATACAACTTTTTTTTTCTTCTAATTTGTTTTATATGTGTGCAGAAGAAAAAATATTCATGCTGCTGAAATTACCAGTATATCCTCATGATGCAGCAATATTGTCTTCCTATGATTAATGTCGAATTTTAATTAAGTTGATCACGATGTAATTTATACTTGAGGATGTAATTTGTATTGGTTGTGTTGTCATGTGACTGTGACTTATGTTGCTGATGAATTTATGATTTAATATTAGCCTTAAACTTAATGTGGCTAATTGAAAATGCTATGTGTTTGAGAACAATGATACAGTAAAACTTTGATTAAAACAACAAAACAAGTGTGATGTATGATTGGCATGTTGTGCCAGTTTTTATAATGGGTCGTAGTTGTATTTAGAAAAATTGTAGATATAATACAAGTGTGATGTATGATTGGCAGGTTGGGCCAATTTTTATAATGAGCCATAGTTGTATTTAGAAAATTTGAAGATATAATACAAGTGTGATGTATGATTGGCAAGTTGGGCCAGTTTTTTTTATGGGCCATAGTTGTATTATATATAATAAATTATAAAAGACCAGATTTTTTTTTTAAAAAGCAAAAAAAAAAAAGGCTCGCTAATTTTTTTTTTAAAAACAAAGCAAAAAACCCAATAAAATTCAACCCATTTTTACCGACCCACACATAACCGACTCGACGTACTCGATTTAAAAAATGGACGAAATTGGGCCAATAAATTCCACCCGTGGATTGGGCCGGTTTCACACTTTTGGCCCGAAACCGTCCATAACCGCCCGATGTCCACCCCTCTCCCCTAGTAGCATATACGTAGCATAGATGACTTTCACCCCTGCATGATAATTAATCATTTCAAATATCTTTTCCACTTCCAGAATCCAATGGTCGACTTTTTCTGAACTCTCATCACCCTTTAAATTTGGAGGATTGTGACGACATAACTCTCTTTCCCTCTTCTCCAGATCCCATAAACTCTTTGCACCTGCATGTGCAGCAACATAAGCAACCATATTATTCATTGCTTCATCCAATTTTTAACAGCGAGAGTGTATTTTTTTTTCAAAAGAAATTCATAAAACTAGAAATAAATAAGGAAATACCTTTGGACAAATAATTAAGTCATCACACAACGACAATTAAGTCGACATAATTTACAAACAGTGGAATAGTTTTTGAAATACGAATCCAAAGTATTTACACGTCAAAAGTGGTACATGGGACCCATCGAAAATAAAATGTCATGCTGACAATATTAGTATAGGTACAATCTTCCAATTTAAAATAAACACAATCCAAAAGAAAGACATCTAGTCCCTATACGTCAACCTAATCTGATCATTCTACAAAAAACTATACACCCTGAGTGATCTTCACGCGCCCCGTAAGATCCTCCTAACATAGCTCCAGTCAGGCGTTTCCAACTACATTCCCATCCACAGGGTTTAAACCAGTAGGATTGTCTTGGCTCTCATCTGAGGGCAAAGCCGAGATTTCCACAATAGTTGTAAAGGGTCACCAACCGAAATTAACAATTAACACATAACATTTAAGTTTTTAAATGCACAAAAGATCCTTTCAACTTAGGATGCACCTTAAAAGGGTTTTCCATATGCTAAACGTTCATATAATACTTGCCAAGTAAAAATGAAATCAAAATAGGTTTTAAATCAATCAAGTAATAAATCAACCGACCAATCAATTGATGAATCAATTGGGCAATCGATTGTCTGACTAAGAATAACAATTTCTACTAAGAAAATCAATTGGGAAATTGATTTTCTTAAAGGTTTTTAGTCAAACCTGTATTCTGGGTTTAAATCAATCGATTGGGAAATCGATTTTGATAAATAGCCGAGCCCTTGTAACTTGCCAAATCGATTGAAAAATCGATTTTGATAAATGGCTGAGCCCCTGTAACTTGCCAAATCGATTTTGATAAATAGTTGATCCCCTGTAACTTGCCAAATCGATTGGCAAATCGATTTTGATAAATAGCTGATCCCCTGGGACTTGCCAAATTTATTGGCAAATCGATTTTGTTCAATTTCTTTTAACAGAATCGATTGGGAAATCGATTTTTCTGAAGTTTTTCTAAATTACATAAACTGAATCAATCACAGTTACACACAACACACAATTCCAAAACGTAACACTTAGCAATTACAACACAATCACCACGACATCTTGATTCTCGAAATAGTTTTGAAATCAATCACACTTACACACGATTTCAAAACATAACACTTAGCAATTTCCACACAATCACCATGACAACTTGACTTTCGAAATAGTTTTGCAGTCAATCACGCTTACACAAAATTTCAAAACATAACACTTAGCAATTAAAACGCAATTACCACGACAATCTTGAGTTTCCAAATAGTTTTGCAATCAATCACACTTACATACAATTTCAAAACATAACACTTAGCAATTACAACACAATTACCACGACAATCTCAAGTTCAAACACTCAATCATAATCTTGAATCAAATACGACTCGTGTGCCAAGCATCCTAATGCAATGCGTATATGCCAAAATGCATGGACTCGGAATTCCAAACCATAACCCTCCTCGAAGGGCCGTAAATCATAATTGTACCGCCTATCATAGGCTAAAGTACTAAATTACCGAGGTGCCACTTATCACGGGTCTGCACGATTTACTGAAAATCGTAAATCATAAACGTACTGCCTATCACAGGCCAGTACTGTTTACCGAGGTGCCACCTATCACGGGTCTGCATGATTTACTAAAAAGAAACGTAAATCGTAAATGTACCGCCTATCACAGGCTGAAGTACTATTTACCGAGGTGCCACTTATCACGGGTCTGGACGATTTACCAAAAAGAAACGTAAATCGTAAATATACCGCCTATCACAGGCCGTAGTACTATTTACCGAGGTGCCACCTATCACGGGTCTCCACGATTTACCAAATATGAAATGCATGAGCATACTCTGACTCTATCCACGACAATCGTTAAGTAAATGCAGATATTAAAAGATTCCCCATTTTTAATACTCATTTAACTCTAACAATTTTCACGACAATCATTAAGTAAACAAAGATATTAAGAGATTCCCTATTCTTAATACTCATTTAACTCTAAGGATTTTCAGTGCAAACATTAAGTAAACAGAGATATTAAAAGATCCCCATTTTTAATACTTGTTTGACTCTAATGATTTTCACGATAAACATTAAGTAAACAGAGATATTAAAAGATTCCCCATTTTTAACACTTGTTTAACTCTAATGATTTTCAAATTCCACACAGAACATACTCAAACATATTCTCAAATTCAATCCACAATTGACACCAAATCACATCAAATTTCATTTCTTCAAAATCATAGATAAATGAGTTAAATTCATTTTCCACGGAACACTCATCAATATCACCAAAACCCAACATTAGAATTTCACCCATAAAAGCATTAAATTCATTTTCCCCAAATCAACACTTCAACCTTAACAAATTATTTTTCCACTTAACTACATATAAGTCCCTAAATGCAAACTAAAAGTTTGGAAGGAGCCCTTACTTTAACGATAGCTTTAATGTGCGTTTACGGTACCGCGAGTAAATCCGGTAAAATCTCCGCTCGCGACGTCGCTTGGAAAGTTAGTTCACTAGCACCGTAGCATGGAGGTGAGCAACTTTCCCTTCTATCTCTTCGCGAAACAAAGCTTAGATCTAGATGAAACGTGAAGGTTTGCGTTTGACGGTTTGAAAATACCTAACACCGTTTTTCTTCGTTTTCGAATCAACGAGGAAGTATGAAGCTGATAAATCCTTGCTTTCTTACCCACTAAGCCTTGGGTTTCTTTTCTTGAAGAAAAAGGAAGCAAACAAAAACGAAGAAGGAGGAAGGACGAGCATGGGTTCGCGAGGCAAGGAGGAAACATTTTGGTTTTCCTCTGTTTCTGTTTTCCCTTCCTTTTCCTTTCTTCTATTTTCTTTTCTTTCTATTTCCTTTTCTTTCCCCTCCAAAATATATATATTAATTATAACTTAACAAATATCTCAAAATATTTAGATATTTATTAAAATTACCATTTCACCCATAACCTCTCCAAACCACTTTTTGTTAAAAATATCTACTATCATCGCAACTCAATTGACAGATACAGTTTTTAGCAGCTCGAGATATTTTTAACAAAACTCCCCATAATTAAATTCTTCATAAAATATTCACCGCAGTTAATTTAATTTATTTATCGACGAGTAATTTTAATCGGGCATCAAAATATCTTTTTGGTCCTTTAAACTCCCAAAATATTAATAAATTTGGCTAAAAAGCCTCCGACATAATACACTAAAATACATAAAGTATAATTTAAAATTATGGGTCTTACATTACTAGCCCCCTAAAATTAGTTTCGTCCTCGAAACTACGCGTCAATAAATAACTCTGGGTGTTGTTCTCTCATCTTGCTCTCTAGTTCCCAAGTCACATCTCCAGTAATTGTGTTCCAAATCACCTTGACCAATGAAACATCCTTGGTCCTCAATCGCTTAATCTTCCTGTCATCAATTATCACAGGTGGTACTTCGAATGACAAGTTATCCTTTAGTTGGATTGTGTCTGGTTCGATCACATGAGATGGATCTGCTAGATATTTCCTCAACTGTGACACATGAAACACGTCATGAATATTGGACAGTATCGGAGGCAATGCAATCTGATAAGCAACAGGCCCAATTCGTGCAGAAATCTGATATGGTCCAATGAATTTCAGAGTCAACTTCTTCGATTTCAAGGCTCTACCAACTTCAGTAGTAGGTGTGACTCTTAGAAATACATGGTCACCTTGTTCGAATTCTAAGAGTCTGCGACGCTTGTCCGCGTAACTCTTCTAACGATCTTGTGAAGTCTTCATTTTCTCCTTGATCTTCCTTACCTTAGTTGTAGTCTGTTGCAGCATCTCTGGTCCGACAATCATACTTTCACCGTCCTTATACCAACACAAGGGCGTTTGACACTTGCGCCCTTATAAAGCCTCATATGGTGCCATTCGAATACTTGCGTCGAAACTATTGTTGTAGGTGAACTCAATCAACGAAAGTACATCATCCCAACTTCCTCTATCATCTAATACACATGTTCTCAATAGATCTTCCAGGGACTGATTTGTCCTTTCAGTCTGTCCGTCCGTTTGTGGATGGTAAGCTGAACTCAATCGTAGTTTCGTTCCCAACGCTTCGTGCAATGCTCCCCAAAAATGTGATGTGAACTTTGGATCTTGGTTTGATACAATACTCGATGGTACTCTGTGTAATCTCACAATCTCAGCAATGTAGTTCTCTGTTAGCTTATCTACCTTATAGGTGGTCTTTATTGGCTAAAAGTGTGCGGACTTAGTCAGTCGATCCACTATCACCCATATAGAATCATTCTTTCTCCTTGTTTTAGGCAATCCAGTTATAAAGTCCATGGAAATGTTGTCCCACTTCCATTCAGGTATATCTAAAGGTTGCAACATCCCAGCTGGTCGTTGATGTTCCACCTTCGCTTTCTGACAAGTTGACACATACTCCGCTACATGTTTCTTCATTCTGGGCCACCAATAATTCTGCCTCAAATCCTGATACATCTTGGTTGCTCCAGGATGAATACTCAACTTACTCTTATGAGCCTGTTCTAAAATTGTTTTCCTCATATCTGTAATTTCTGGTACACAAATCCTACCATTACATCGCAAAATATTATCGGATCCAATCTTGAACTCTGTTGTCTTCCCTTGCACTATTAGGTTCCTCTTCTCTTGAATTAAGACGTCATCTTGAGAATTTGCAATGTCTTCAAGTGGTCCACTCGAAATCTTAATCATTCCGAATTTCAAAATTCCCGGTGCAAACTCTACGTTCAAGTGTAGGTCTCTAAAAACTTCCCACAACTCTTGTTGTCTAGCCATAATTGTTGAAGACACCGATACACTTCTTCTACTCAACGCATCAGCCACTACATTGGCCTTCCCAGGGTGGTAATGCAGTGTGAAATCAAAATCCTTGAGAGTCTCCATGCATCGTCTCTGGCACATGTTCAATTCCTTCTGATCAAACAAATATTTCAAACTTTTATGGTCACTAAACATGGTGAACGTGCACCCATATAAATAGTGCCTCCAGATCTTCAATGCAAAAACAACAGCAGCAAGCTCCAAATCATGAGTAGGATAGTTTCTCTCATGAATCTTCAATTGCCTTGAGGCATAAGCTATAGCTTTCTTGTGTCGCATCAGAACACATCCCAAACCTTGGTGAGATGCATCACAATAAACTTCATAGGGTTCTTCTGATTGCGGTAATACCAATACTAGTGAGGTCGTCAATTTTCTCTTTAGTAACTGAAAATTTTCCTCACACTTCTCCGTCCATGCGAATGGTTGACCTTTCCTGGTAAGTTGTGTCAATGGAGTCACAATCTTAGCAAAACCTTCAATAAACCTCCTATAGTACCCTGCCAGTCCTACAAAACTTCGTATGTCAGTGACAGTCTGAGGCTGTTTCCAAGCAAGAACCGCCTCAATCTTAGCTGGATCTACAACGATTCCTTCCTTGGTTATCACATGTCCTAAGAAATTCACTTCTTCTAGCCAAAACTCGCACTTCGACAGATTGGCATACAATTGCTTCTCGCGTAAAATCTCAAGAACTTGACGTAAATGTTCTCCATGCTCTTCTTCAGTTCTTGAATAAATTTATATATCATTAATGAACACCACAACAAATTTATCAAGGAATGGATTAAAGATTCTGTTCATGTAGTCCATGAAAATTGCTGGTGCATTGGTAACTCCAAACGGCATAACAAGATATTCATAATGTCCATAACGGGTTCTGAAAGCAGTTTTCTAAATATCTCCTTCCCTTACTCGAATTTGATGGTAACCCGACTTCAAGTTAATCTTCAAAAATATCGCGGCCCCTCTCAACTGATCCATTAAATCATCGATGCGTGACAAAGGATAGCGATTCTTAATAGTTGCCATATTAAGCTGTCTATAATCCACACATAAGCGCGAGCTTCCATCCTTCTTCTTAACTTGCAAAACTGGAGCTCCCCATGGCGATACACTTGGTCTAATAAATTTCTTCTCCAACAAATCTTCAATTTGGCCTTTGAGCTCATTTAATTGTAATGGCGACATTCGATACGGTACCATTGAAATAGGTCCGATTCCTGGGTGCAAATCAATGAAAAATTCTACTTCTCTTACCGGTGGCAATCCTCGAATTTCCGTTGGAAATACGTCCCGGTACTCATTGACAAGCATCACATCCTCTATGTTCACATTTATCTTTGCCTCCACATTAGCCAGAGACAAAAACTCATGAGTTCCTTCTCTTAGCGACACTCAGAGTTTGTTAGCAGCTAGATACTTAACAACTTCTGTTTCGGGAAAAAGAACCAATTTGCGAGCACAATCCAAGATCACATAATGATAGGACATCTAATCCATACCGAGAATGACCTCGAGTGACTGTAGAGGTAAACAAATCAAATTAACCAAGAAATCCCTATTTTGAATAGTCATTTGATAGTGTAAACATGCAGAATTTACTGTCAAAGTCTTAGCAGGTATGGAAACAACCAAATCAAAAGGTAAAGCAGACACAAATAACTTCAAACGATTCACACAATCCATAGCAATGAAGGAA
This sequence comes from Cicer pinnatifidum, assembly GCA_037974775.1. NCBI lineage: Eukaryota > Viridiplantae > Streptophyta > Magnoliopsida > Fabales > Fabaceae > Cicer > Cicer pinnatifidum. The sequence continues at coordinate 7,993,560 of JBBPBR010000006.1, forward strand.
TGGGTTGCCCCCGAATCAAAAAGTGCAGTTAGAGTGTTACCTGCAATCTCACAGTCACGTTGAATCAGATTGCCAGATGGATTCCCATCTTGAGCACTCACACAATAAATGCGTCCTCTAGAAGTAGGACGAGTAGCCCTAGTTACATTCACAACTGGTTCCACCTTCGGAGCCGTGCAATCCTTTGCCATGTGCCCTGGCTTCTGACAATTGTAGCAGGTGAGAATATTAGGGGTTCAAGCACTAGCATAATTGTCTTTCGAAATTTTGGTTCCATGGGCGATTATGCCCACCGTTGTTATTTTGTGGTCGATTATAAGGCTTAGCAACTTGTTTCCCCTTGTTGTTCTGATGATTCACCCAACTAGGCCCTCCTGAACTAAAATTCCCTCCTTGGCTAGCCCTCTTATTCTTCATATCCTCATCTTCTCTACATTTTTCCACAAGAACATGGAAACGTTGAATTCCCAAGGGTAAGACAGAGTCTTGAATCTCATCCTTTAGTCTGTCTTGGAAACGATGACACATGAGTGGTTCATCAATCTCTTCACGGAAAAACTGAAATGCCTTGATAGCGTTTCAAACTTAGAAGCATATTCGCCCATGGTCATGTTCCCCTGATGCAGTTTCAGGAAATCATCACCCATTTTAGTCCTGGTACTCATTGGGAAGTATTTGTCTACAAACTTCCTTTTGAATGATTCCCAATTCACCTCCTCGTGAGCTGATCCCATCAACAATCTTGTACTCCTCCACCAGTACTCAGCATCCCCCAATAGCATATAAGTGGCATAATTGACCTTCACTCCCGCCTGATAGTTAATCATTTCGAAGATCTTTTCCACTACTTGGATCCATTGATCTGCTTTCTCTGAATTCTCAATCCCCTTAAACTTGGGAGGACTGTAACGACAAAAGTCTTCTAATCCTCTTGACTCTGCAGCACGAATCTCTCTTTCCCTCTTTTCAAGATCACGTTGAGTCTTGGCAGCAGTCTGTGCAGCAACAGAAGCAGCCATGTTATTCATAGCCTCCTCCATTCGATCATCCCTATTAGCATTGGCTCTCGGAGCGTCATTCCTTCTTGGCGGCATGGTTTTCCTATAAAACCATCATCAAGTAGAGTCTTAACACTACTTCAAATAATTCCAAAACTAACTTCGGACCACATCATCACATAATACCCCACAATCACTAACTTCCGACGCATGGTCAGATAACAACTCCCAAAATTACAGGTTGACCTACAATCTATAACCAAAACTCCACATCCCCAAGGAAATCTAAACCAAAGCCCTGATACCACAATGTAACACCCCGACTTATAACAGCGAGAGTGAATTTTTTTTTCAAAACAAATTCATAAAACCAAGAAATAAATAAGGAAATACCTTTGGACAAATAATTAAGTCATAACACAACGACAATTAAGTCGACATAATTTACAAACAGTGGAATAGTTTTTGAAATACGAATCCAAAGTATTTACACGTCAAAAGTGGTACATGGGACCCATCGAAAATAAAATGTCATGCTGACAATATTAGTATAGGTACAATCTTCCAATTTAAAATAAACACAATCCAAAAGAAAGACATCTAGTCCCTATACGTCAACCTAATATGATCATTCTACAAAAAACTATACACCCTGAGTGATCTTCACGCGCCCCGCAAGATCCTCCTAACATAGCTCCTGTCAGGCATTTCCAACTACATTCCCATCCACAGGGTACGAACCAGTAGGATTGTCCTGGCTCTCATCTGAGGGCAAAGCCGAGATTTCCACAATAGTTGTAAAGGGTCACCAACCGAAATTAACAATTAACACATAACATTTAAGTTTTAAAATGCACAAAATAACCTTTCAACTTAGCATGCACCTTAAAAGGGTTTTCCATATGCTAAACGTTCATATAATACTTGCCAAGTAAAAATGAAATCAAAATAGGTTTTTAATCAATCAAGTAATAAATCAACCGACCAATCCATTGATGAATCAATTGGGCAATCGATTGTCTGACTCAGAATAACAATTTCTACTAAGCAAATCAATTGGGAAATCGATTTTCTTAAAGGTTTTTAGTGAAACCTATATTCTGGGTTTAAATCAATCGATTGGGAAATTGATTGGGAAATTGATTTTCTAAAATAGCTGAGCCCCTGTGACATGCAAAATCGATTGGTAAATCGATTTTGATAAATAGTTGAGCCCCTGTAACTTGCCAAATCGATTGGCAAATCGATTTTGTTAAAAGGCTGAGCCCCTGTAACTTGCCAAATCGATTGGCAAATCGATTTTGATAAATAGCTGAGCCCTTGGGACTTGCCAAATCGATTGGCAAATCTATTTTGTTCAATATCTTTTAACAGAATCGATTAGGAAATCGATTTTTCTGAAGTTTTTCTAAATTACATAAACTGAATCAATCACAGTTACACACAACACACAATTCCAAAACGTAACACTTAGCAATTACAACACAATCACCACGACATCTTGAGTTTCGAAATAGTTTTGAAATCAATCACACTTACACACGATTTCAAAACATAACACTTAGCAATTTCCACACAATCACCATCACAACTTGACTTTCGAAATAGTTTTGCAATCAATCACGCTTACACACAATTTCAAAACATAACACTTAGCAATTACAACGCAATTACCACGACAATCTTGAGTTTCGAAATAGTTTTGCAATCAATCACACTTACACACAATTTCAAAACATAACACTTAGCAATTACAACGCAATTACCACGACAATCTCAAGTTCAAACACTCAATCATAATCTTGAATCATACACGACTCGTGTGCCAAGCACCCCAATGCAATGCGTATATGCCAAAATGCATGGACTCAGAATTCCAAACCAAAACTCTACTCGAAGGGCCGTAAATCATAATTGTACCGCCTATCACAGGCCAAAGTACTAAATTACCGAGGTGCCACCTATCACGGGTCTGCACGATTTACTAAAAAACGTAAATCATAAACGTACTGCCTATCACAGACCAGTACTGTTTACCGAGATGCCACCTATCACGGGTCTGCACGATTTACTAAAAAGAAACATAAATCGTAAATGTACCGCCTATCACAGGCCAAAGTACTATTTACCGAGGTGCCACCTATCACCGGTCTGCACGATTTACCAAAAAGAAACGTAAATCGTAAATGTACTGCTATCATAGGCCTAAGTACTATTTACCGAAGTGCCACCTATCACGGGTCTGCACGATTTACCAAATATGAAATGCATGAGCATACTCTGACTCTATCCATGACAATCTTTAAGTAAATACATATATTAAAAGATTCCCCATTTTTAATACTCATTTGACTCTAACAATTTTCACGACAATCATTAAGTAAACAAAGATATTAAGAGATTCCCCATTCTTAATACTCATTTAACTCTAACGATTTTCACTGCAAACATTAAGTAAACAGAGATATTAAAAGATTCCCCAATTTTAATACTCGTTTGACTCTAATGATTTTCACGACAAACATTAAGTAAACAGAGATATTAAAAGATTCCCCATTTTTAATACTCGTTTAACTCTAATGATATTCAAATTCCACACAGAACATACTCAAACATATTCTCAAATTCAATCCACAATTCACACGAAATCACATCAAATTTCATTTCCTCAAAATCATACAAAAATGAGTTAAATTCATTTTCCACGGAACACTCATCAATATCACCAAAACCCAACATTAGAATTTCACCCATAAAAGCATTAAATTCATTTTCTCCAAATCAACACTTCAACCCTAACAAATTATTTTTCCACACAACTACATATAAGTCCCTAAATGCAAAATAAAAGTTTGGAAGGAGCCCTTACCTTAACGATAGCTTTAACGTGCATTTACGGTACCGCGAGTAAATCTGGTAAAATCTCCGCTCGCGACGTCGCTTCCAAAGTTAGTTCACTAGCACCGTAGCGTGGAGGTGAGCAACTTTCCCTTCTATCTCTTCGTGAAACGAAGCTTAGATCTAGATGAAACGTGAACGTTTGCGTTTGACGGTTTGAAAATCCCTAACACCGTTTTTCTCTGTTTTCGAATCAACGAGGAAGTATGAAGTTGAGAAATCCTTGCTTTCTTACCCACTAAGCCTTTGGTTTCTTTTCTTGAAGAAAAAGGAAGCAAACAAAAATGAAGAAGGAGGAAGGACGAGCATGGGTTCGCGAGGCAAGGAGGAAACATTTTGGTTTTCCTCTGTTTCTGTTTTCCCTTCCTTTTCCTTTCTTCTATTTTATTTTCTTTCTATTTCCTTTTCTTTCCTTTCTATTTCCTTTTCTTTTCCCTCCAAACATATATATATATATATATATATATATATATTAATTATAACTTAACAAATATCTCAAAATATTTAGATATTTATTAAAATTACCATTTCACCCATAACCTCTCCAAACCACTTTTTGTTAAAAATATCTACTATCATCGCAACTCAATTGACAGATACAATTTTTAGCAACTCGAGATATTTTTAACAAAACTCCCCAGAATTGAATTCTTCGTAAAAGATTCACCACAGTTAATTTAATTTATTTATCGACGAGTAATTTTAATCGAGCATCAAAATATCTTTTTGGTCATTTAAACTCCCAAAATATTAATAACTTTGGCTAAAAAGCCTCCGAGTTCAATACCAAAATACACTAAAATACATAAAGTATAATTTAAAATTATGGGTCTTACAAATGACATTTTTAAAGTTATAAATATAGATTAAACATATTACACATTCTAACGAAATATATATTTGGTACTTGATTCACAAAATAAAATAAAATTGAGCTAAATGCCTAAATAATTTAACACAAAATACTCAAAAATTGCATAAATTAAAATTTGAAAACTAAGGGTCTTACAAACCACATGTTGACAAATTCTATTATAAGATCGAGAGAAAGTTAAATTTCGTGATAACTTATATAAATCCCTTGTTTGAAATACGATACTGACTAAACGAATTCTTCTTTGATATTTCAATAAAACACACAAAATACAAACTTAAAACAAACTAAAATTATTAGATAATACTTAGTTTAATTTTTGTCTTAGTCTTTCATCATTAAATTGTTAAGTTGTTAGAGACTTAATTGTATTTTGTTTCTTTATAGTTAGTTAGATGATTGTTACTACACCATCTATATATACTTCAAACTCTATATTGTATCAGTTAATTCAATAATAATAATAAAAATAATATAGTAATAATAATATAATAATAATAATAAATCAAATTAGAGGTTTTTTTATAATTTTTTTATAAATAGATTTTATTTTTCTAAAGAGTCTAGATGTGAAACTCAAATGAAATATAGAGAAGTTAAGATTTTATGGATCTGAATCCTCGTGTCAATATATAAAATTAAATATTTTTTATACCTACCATTTGAGTTGTACTAGTTGTCAATGACACTAGTCAAGATCATGCCTATAACTTAAGAGTTTAATATATATATTTTTACCACCAAAACAAACTATTAAAGTTAAATAGTGATTCTTTTTAACTATACACACACTAGTATGTGTATTTTTTAAGCACAAACTATACACACAGTAGTATGTGTTAGACATATGTCCGTTTTAGATATTATTGACAAACATACAGCTTGAAATAAATCTAACATTGTCAACTGAGAAAAATTTCAGGAACAACAAATCAATCCTACAAACATGAGACAATTGCTTGGAACTCAAGAAATCAACAAAAGCTTGAAGATCCATAAGCAAATCGATTAGTAAAATCGATTCTGTAACAAAGTTGAATGATATTATGCAGTCTGGGATCAACCAATCGATTGGCAAAATCGATTTGCACATCTTCTGAAAAATCAAACAGGCTATCAATCGATTAAACAAATCGATTGGTACACTTATTAGAAATTAAATTGTGCAAGTCAGAGAGCCAGTTTGCCACAAATCGATTAGGAAAATCGATTGTTTAAATCACCAAGACTAAACTGATTGTTTACATCGATTAGACAAATCGATTGGTACATTTACTGAAATTAAAATGTGCAAGTCAGTGGCATGCCTTGCAAACTAATCGATTTGGAAAATTGATTAAACCAATCACATCTTTATTTTTGTCTGTCTACATCGATTGACTCAATCGAATGTGAATGTCCCAGAGCCAAACCAATGTTTAATAAATCGATTAGGCAAATCGATTTCGTAAAATAAGTTTCAAAATAACCTTGGTCTGGAACATACACAATCGATTAGCACAATATATTTATATACTTCTTTTGAATTAAGTTTGGCATCAATCGACTTGGTAAATCGATTGAATGAACCAACTGATGAAATGTGCTTCAGACTTAAGTTCACAATCGGTTAGGCAAATCGATCTGTGAAGATCACTGTGTCCCTGGAACCAGTGAAATCGATTGACTAAAGCGATTGGTACTAAAAGTTTTAGAAACAGAGATGATTGAAATGGTTGAATCGATTAAGTACATCGATTGTTTTGATCTTGTTGTTTGAACAAAACACTCCAAGTCGATTATGAACATCGATTCAATTATGTACATTCATCAAAGTCTGAAGAACTCTTTTAAAGTAATCGATTAGTTAAATCGATTAGTTTATGCAGTTTCAAGATTCAAGAAAAACAAGATTCGCGAAATCGATTGGATAAATCGATTAGTGTGCTTTATAACTTTAATGAATCGATTAGCCAAATCGATTCATATGTTGTTTTTTCTGAAACTATATAAACTGTTTTTCATTCTTTTCTTCTTATAAAAAAACTTTGACATAACTTTGAAATAATTTTGATACACCTTGCAAAACACATAGTCATTTACCACTAATTCTTTCTCAATTGATATTACTTTTGAATATCTTTTTCAGCCATCAACAATCTACAGTTGTAATCAATAAGGGTTGAAAAAGACTGCATTCAGAAAGATTACTTTGAGAAGAAGGAAGATCAAGAACTTTGTAAAAATTGATCTGTTTCAATTTTTGTAAATCATTTTCTGTAACCAGATTTCTTTGAGAAAATCCAGTTGTTACTGGTGGTGTTCTTCGAGGTTGAGAGCATTCAACAAGAAGACGCTTGACTGAATTCTTGGTCAAGTTTATGGGATTTAAACTTGTGAATTCAGGGAGGGAAAGATAGAACAAGTAGAATAGTTTAAGATTGGTGCGAGGCGCTGTGTATAATCTGTAAATTGATTCTAAGAAGTTCTATAGGAAAAGCTAAGATCTAGTTGGATCTTAGGACTGGATGTAAGTCGTCACAAGACGGCTGAACCAGTATAAAAATCAGCGTACACTTTTCTTTCCCTATCTCGTTTAAATTTCTGCAATTATTACGTTTTTGATATTGATTGAATGCATGATCAAGATTCTATGTTAAGTGAATTTGCATGATTGATTGTCTTAACATGATTGCATGAAAATCAACATCTTGAATAATAAATGTTTCTGATGCATCTCTCCATATATACCATGATCCATACTGTTTGACATTCATTAGAATTGTTCATTAGGGACCTTGTTTAATTTCTTGTTTAGTAAATTTCGAATTTATTAAACTGCTGCGCATATTGTTAGAATTACGTTTATTCCGCATTTTTTCTATCAAACAGAGGCCATACCCCGTATCAGTATGTGCATTTCATAAGCACAAGAGTTTCTTTTTTGTTAGTCTGTTATTCTCTTTTAGGCCTTTCTTTATCTAAAATGACTCATCTAATTTGTTTTTCTTTTCTCTTATTTAAATAAGTGATATTCACAAATATTTAAATTTTTTACTCGTTTTATTTATGATTATATTGTATGAGCGCAAAACTATTTTGTTAATTGTTTTAGTGCAACGTGTTAATCTCTCATCCCATTGCAACATTATTATTAGAGTATATACAAAAGAAATAAAATGAATAACCTCATTATTATTATTATTATTATTATTATTATTATTAAATATGTTTTTATATCTATAAAGTCCTCTATAAATTTAACCCTAAAATTTATGTATCAACTATAAACTGAGAAATTTTAGACTTGAGTTTAAATCACATTAGATTTTTTTTTCCAAAAGAAATCACATTAGATGTGAATGAAAGTAATAATTATTCATGTCAATTTTAATTGATAAAGGATATATTATCCATATTGTACTAATCAATCTGCACATCAATTTTCTTCTCTAAACAAAAGAAAAATTCATGTAAATGAACTCCTTAATGCAGTTGATCAGAGCAATAAGACGATGATGAGGTTGGAAGCTCTCATAACCAAGGCTAAGGTTGACATGGAATCAACTCTATAAGAATATTCAAATAATTTTTTTCTTGGGCTAAACTAAGACCATGATACATAGGAGCTCAACTAATAAATGAGTACCTATTAATCTTGAAAAACCCATTAACCATTCTCAATTTCCATTTTTGAGAATTCCACCAAAACATGCTCGACAAATATCATTGAAGGTACAACCATCAACATTAGCCTTAATTGTATGCTAATTAGGAGGAAGTTAAACAACATTTCTATGTGGTTTCTACATATGAGAAGAAAAAAAAACGAATGGCAATATCATCATTTTATGATTGCCATGAGTCACATAGATGAAGTCAGAAATTGTTATTTTTGAGTTTCAAAAACTATTTAAAAATCACAATTTATGCCACCGAAGATATTACTGGATTGAGTCACGGACTAGGTCGCTCTCTTTAAGACGTTTTGTGGCATTTCCCAAATTGTGCAAGACAGACTATCAATATAGCGATTAAAGCCACTATCAATATGACGATTAAAGTCGTTCGCAATATGGTACTACGACCACTCATAACTACGACATAATAACCGCTCTAGAAACCGATAGGACTACGATACCAAACCGCTCTAAAAAAGAAAGGGACTATGACATAACAACCGTTCTAAAAAAATAAAGGAACTACAATATAACAACCGTTGTAAAAATCGTAAGGACTATGACATAACAACCACAGTAAAAACCGAAGGGACTACGGCATAACAACCTCTCTAAAAACGGAAGGAAAACGACATAACAACCGCTCAAAAATCGAAGGGACATAAAGAAAGGGGAAAAGTGGCTCGAAGATTAGGCGAACATAATATAAAAGGGAGAACATAAGAAGTTGGGAAATGCATCTAAATTTGGTGTACTTTTCACAATAGTTTGAAATTCATTATATAGTGTTGGAAGCAAATTCACATATGTTTTCTATCCAATGTGGGATTTCAAAAAAATTATTTCCAATGTGGGACTTAAATTTTAAAACAACTTTCTTTCCATTTAAATTTACAAAAAATATTTCTTTCCAATGTGGGACTTTAATAAATTTTTAAATTCACACAATAACATACTTATGTTCCAAAAATCCCCCACTTGAATTTAAAAAATGTTTCTGAAATAGCGTCAAATGCTTATATAAGATCGTGCATAAACAAAGGTGTTTCTTGACTTGAACCTTTGCATAGTAAGTACGATTCAGATTCAGATCAAACCCACACAACCTTTTCATAGGGTGTATTCTCAAAAGCTCGTGCATTTAATGGCCTTGCATGTGTATCCACATTCACATAGGTGAGTCTATTAAGAGTACTCTTTAGCTAGGTACTCCCTACATATAGAATATAGATCTCAATAATTCTTTCTATTACCTCATCCTATTATTGCTTCAAAAATCATGTTTCTCTGATTTATAATAGCATGTTCATTTCATATCACTTCACGACTTGTCATTATCCATTGAACCTAATTCTTGGGATCTTCAGTCTTTTAGGTCGGGTTACCATCATGAGTGACTCTATAGGCATTAGTCACATCCTTTTGGATGTATTTATGACTTTCTCTCTAGCTAGCCCTTTCGTCAAAGGATTTTCTAAATTCTCATCAGTGCATACATGCCCCACTATAACAACTCTTTTAGAAAGTAACTCTCTAACAGCGTTGTATTTACGGAGAATTTTTCGTCTCTTATCATTGTAATAATGATTCTCAATCTTCGCAATAGTCGTGATACTAATGCAGTGGATCAAAACATATGTCATAGGTTTTTCCCATTCTGGGATCTCAACTAGCAAGCATCTCAACCAGCTCACTTCTTCACTAGTAGTAGCTAATATTTGAGGCTCCATAGTGGACTCAACCAATATAGTATGTTCTTTGATTTCCCAAATATAGTGGTTGCTTTGGAATCATTTGATAAGATATTCCAATCAACATTACTGTATCCTTCAAGGAATGTAGAAAATCTTGGATAATGTAATTCGAGACTCATTGTCCTTTTTAGAAATCTCATGACTCTTTCGAAAGCATGTCAATACTCCATACTAGGTCTATTGATAAACCTGCACAACAGTCCCACAACATAGGCAATGTCAGGTCTAGTACAATCAATGGCATATATGAGGTTGCCATTGATGCTCACATATTCAGTTTGTCTAACACCTTCACCAGTGTTGAAAAGTTTCACACTTAAATCATATGGTGTGTAAGTAGGTTTAAGATCAAAGTATTTATATTTCTTTAGGATTGTTTCAACATAGTGAGATTGATACAAAGAAATTCCATTTTCTGACCTACTAATTGTGGTATCCGATTTGTCCGTGAAAAAGGAGTTAACACCAATTTTATTTTTACTAAAGAAAAAATTGGATAAAACCTAAAATAATGATTTTTTAACCAAAAATTTGAATTCGGGAGTCGATTACGAGTAGAGAAGTATTACCACCCTACAACATCCGTTAAAATGGTTACCCTATAATTAATTATATACAAACTATTTATTTATTTATTTATTGATTTTTACCCCAAAAAGAATAATAAATAAAAGAGAAATTAAATTATTTACATTAATAAAAGAAGATTTTTTTTTATTAATTTGGTTTGCCAAGAGGAAGACCTTGCTCCTACGTATCCCCATGTGCAATAGGGAAATCAAAACACACGTAGTTCATGGGTAAAAAATATTTCTGTGTTGACCGGTTTTATTATTATTTTTTATTTACATACGTATCAAAAAATAAAAATAAAAACATAATAATAATAATAATAATAATAATAATAATAATAATAATAATAATAATAATAATAACATTTGTTCATGAATTATATCTTCTATTTTTGTTTTAAAGTAAAGAAAAAAAATTGGTTTTTTTTTTTGTTGAAAAAACAATGTAATGTGGCGGTATGTGAACGAGACAGATGAACACGACGGTGAAACAACATGTTAAAGGATTTGCTCGTACGTTGTCAGATATGTTGCGATACAAATGCCACCAACGATTGGGGGTGAGTGATATGGCGCGGCAAGGGAGGATGAATTTTATCCGGCGGCAACAATCATTAATTCTAATCTTAAGTGAAAAACCATTTATCCGTTGATATGATTTTTTTAGTTATTTGATAAAGATATAATATGAATTTTCTATTATATTAAAATAGGTAGAAATTTATTTTCTTGATCTATAAACATCAATTAGTTATATTTTTTTTTATTATTTTGTGTTGCAAAGAAAACAATTTTAGGATTAAACAACTTTAAAAAAATGAAAACTTAACATATGAGTTTATTTTCTTATAAACAGAAAAAATGGAAGAAAAAAAAAAGAATAAATTTTAAAAGGATGCAAAACAAAGATTAATAAGCAGGAAATTAGAGAAAACAATACAAAAGTGATACCTTACTACTGAATTGTTTTTTTGCTAGACTGATTTTTTTAAGATCAAATTATCTTCTCCTTTTTTGCCTATTAATCTCTCTATTTTTTCTGTGCTCTCAAATTGTGTCCCTGTTTGTCCTATTGTGGTAGACTATTTATAGATTTTTTGGGTGTAGATTAAAAAAGACAAGAGAATAATTGTCAATTGATTACCGTTAATCTGTTTCTTTTCGATTTATTTTCATTTAATCGGCCATAATTATACTGATTCTTATTACCATTGATTCATTTCTTCGGTTTCTTTTCTATTCAATTGATCACCATTATACTGATTCATTTCTTTTCGGTTTCTTTTCATTCAAATGATGACCATTATAATGATTTTTATTATCATCAATCCAATTCAATTAAATATGTTTGTTTGTTTTTATTTTATATATTTTAGAAAATAGTAAAAATTTCTGAAAAAGAATCAGAGTCGAATAGAAATGAAACACATCCATGATTTCTAAAATTTAAAAGTCTAACTATATGTTTTTATTATTATTTTCATCATTATTATTTTTTTTAAATTTTTTTATATATTTATTAAAAATCATAAAGTAGTGGACAAAATTATGTGGTGTCAACAGTAATCTTGGTTTCAAGGATTACATTCGTTTCTCTGAGGTCTTTCATATCAAAGTTGTTACACAACAATAATTTCACAATATTTATAGCATGAATGTTTGAATCAAATGATAGTGCAAATATCATTTTTAGATTTGTAGTAAATACATTTGTCAATTTCATTCACTTTAAACTCATTCGATATAATCAAGTTATCAAACTTTTCATGCCATTTCTTATGAGCTTGTTTAAGATCATACAATGATTTATCTAACTTGTATTCTTGTCTTTGAATTACAAAACCTTCAGGTTATTCCAAATAGATTTCTTCTTCTGAATCACCTTTTGAAAAAAGTTGTTTTAACATTCATTTGGTGTATCACCAGGTTATGAATAGCCGCAAATGATATGAGTATCCTAACGGATATTATTCTAGTGACTGGTGAAAAGGTGTTGAAAGAATCTATATTTTCTTTTTGTCTAAAACCTTTGACTACAAGACGTACCTTGTATTTATCAACAGTTCCATCGAGTTTTAGTTTCTTTTTCAAGATCCATTTACAACCTATCGCCTAGTTTGCTGCTTCTAATTACAGGAACTTGACTTGATTCGCTGCCCCCACTATTTCTCCATTTGAAAGATAATTTTTTTTTTCATAGAATTCAACAGCATTTGACTCTATGATCGCTTTTGCATTTATGTCATAAAACCTATACGCTTTGTTCTTTATTGCATAACCAATGAACACACATTCATTGGCTCTACTAAAAAGTTTAATTTAATTGGAATCGGGGATTCAGACATAAGCCAAACAGTCCCAAGTTTGAAAATAAGACAATTCTGGTTGTCTTTTCTTCACTATCTCATAAGGAGATGTTTTGTTTTTAGACTTAGGAACTCTATTCAAAACATAGGAAATAAGCAATATATTTTCCGCACACCAATGAGATGCAACACTAAGCATACTAGCAACAACTAATTCAGTAAGAGTTTTATTCCTTTTTTTTATCAACTTTACCATTCACTTCAAGCAATTATGGTGCAGTTGTTCCATGTATAATTTCAGGCAATTTATAAAACTTGTTTAAACAAACTAGAATCATACTTAAAACCTTTTAATCTTTATACTAAATTGATTTTCAATATTAGTTACAAAGATCCTTAACATGATTCTCTAACTACAAATTTCTGTGAACTCTTTGTTATTTTAACTTGACTATAAAAATTACATTTTTCAAAATCATGAACAATAACTTTGGAATTAAACCTAAGTTACTTAATTTTGAAATCAAATGTGTTCACATCACATAGTATAGCATGTCAAAAATTTAAATCACACAACATATAAACAAAAAGAGACATTTGATTGATTTCAACAGTCAAACATAAAAAGACATATTAAATTTCAACATTTAATTTAAATATGCCATGAGTGATGTATCTTAATAGATGATCTCATGAGTTATCTTCTAAATTTTACGGAAGTGTGCCTCCATCGGTCATCTGATACTCTGGGTAGCAGCTCACTACATACTTATTCATAGCATGTCAAATATATCTAGCAGTATTACTAGAATTGTAATACTTGTACATATCATTAACAAGTCCACTAAGAATATAATTCTTTGTTAGACATATGTCCATTTTTGATATTATTGACAAACATACATCATGTGATAAATCTAACATTTTAAACTGAGAAAAATTTCAGGAACAACAACTCAACCCCTACAAACTTGAGACAATAGCATGAAACTCAAGGAATCAACAAAAGTTGGAAGATTCACTAAGCAAATCGATTAGTCAAATCGATTTTGTAATAGGGTTGTATGAATATGTGAAATCTGTGATTAAGCAATCGATTACGCAAATCGACTGGGACATTTACTGAAAATCAATTGTGCAAGTCAGTAGCATGTCGTTTTGCAAGCTAACCGATTTGGCAAATCGATTGTTCCAATTACAAGACTACTCTGATTGTTTAAATCGATTGACACAATCGATTGTGAAAGTTACAGAGCCAAACCATTTATTCACTAATCGATTAGGCAAATCAATTTCACAAAATAAGTTTCAAAACAAACATGGTTTGTTACAAACACAATTGATTGACACAATCCATTGAACTATTTCTTTAGTAACAAGTTTGGCATCAATCGATTTGAGAAATCGATTGAATGAACAAACTGATAAAACGTTCTTCAGACATAAGTCCATAATCGATTAGGCACATCGATTAACATGTTTTAAGCCAACTCTCTGAAACTAGCTAAATCGATTGGCAAAATCGATTGGTACAAAAGTTTTAGTAACAAAATCGATTGTTTTGATCTTGTTGCTGGAACAAAACATCCTTAATCGATTATGCAAATCGATTCAAATATGAATTGTTATTCAATTCTGAAGAATGCATTAAAATAATGGATTAGGTAAATCGATTAGTTTGTGTAGTTTCAAGATTCAAGAAAAACAAGATTCACGAAATCAATTTGGTAAATCGATTGAGCATGTTTTTTTTTAATTAATGAATCGATTGGGCAAATCGATTCATCTGTTGTTTTTCCAGAAACTATATAAATTGTTTTCAATTACTTCTTCTCATATATTACTCACAATTCAAAATGTACAATACACAACACACTAATAGAACTTTCTGATATTTCTTTCTCACATTGAAATAACTTTGAACATTGCTTTTTCAGACATGAACACTCATCATTCGTGATCAACAAAGAGTGAAAAAAATTGCTTGAGAAAGAACATTAGAGAAGAAGACTGCTGAAGAAATTTTGTATATTTCTGTTTAGTTTTTCTGTAACAAATTTCTGTAATCAAATAACGTTGAGAAATCCAGTTGAAACTGGTAGTGATCTTATGTGTTGAGGGGTCTCATCAAGAAGACACTGGACTGAGATCTTGGAAGAGTTTGGAGATAAACTCTGGGATTCAGTGAGATAAAGATAGAATAGAGAGAGTAGTTTAAGATTGATAGGCGAGGAGCTGGAACATCTGTAAACTGACTCTGCGAGATTCTATTGGAAAAGGCTAAGATCGGATTTGATCTTAGGACTGGACGTAGGTCGTCTAACAGACGGCTGAACAAGTATAAAAATTGTTGTGTACAATTTTTCCTACCCTTATCTCTTTTATTTCTGCATTGCTTATTTGATCAATCTTGATTGCATGCAATTGTGAAATTTCTGTATTAGTTGACATTGTATGAATTGTTAATTTAGCATGCTTGTATCTTGATCAATCTATTGAACAATTATTGTATCTGCTGCACTCTCTATTTGACAATACTTGTTATTGTTAATCTTTCTTTAGGATTGATATTTGGGACCGTGGTTAATCTTTCGTTTAATATTGTTTGATATTTGTAAAACTGTTTAGCATATCGTTAGAATAAGTTTTATTCTTCATATATTCTGCTAAATTGAGGTAATACTCCCCATCAATTGGCATCAATGGCCTACTTTTTTTTAGAGTAACTCTCATAAAAAGATAATGACCTCAAAATTCCAAGGAGAGGGTGCTTCATTGGCTAGGCCCCCTGCCTTTAACCGGGCCGCCTATATGTACTGGAAACATCGTATGTTGATTTTCCTAGAAGCAGCTAGCATAGACATATTAGATGCTGTTTTAGAAGGACCTTATGTGCCAAAAATTGCAGGAACTGATAATTCTTTCATCCCTAAACCCAAAGCTGACTGGTCTGATGATGACAAGAAGAAGGTAGGTTATAATGCTAAGGCTAAGAATATTATAACTTCTGCACTTTCTGCTGATGAGTTTTTCAGGGTCTCCAACTGCAAGACAACAAAGGAGATGTGGAATACTCTTCAACAGACACATGAAGGAACCATTGATGTGAAAAGAGCTCGTGTAAACACCTTGATGCATGAATATGAGATGTTCAGTATGAAGAAAGAGGAATCAGTCAATGACATGCAAACCAGATTCACACACATTGTCAACAACTTGAATGCACTTGGAAAAGAAATTGACAATGAACAACAGATTAGCAAAGTCATGCGATGCCTAACTAGAGAATGGCAACCAAAAATTACTGCCATTGCAGAATCTAAGGATCTTGGAAGTATGGAAATAGCTACACTGTTTGTTAAATTGAGGGAGCATGAAATGGAATTGCACAGACTCAATGAGGCTGAACAAACTGACAAAAAAGGGAAAGGGCTGTCATTGAAAGTCCAAGCACACCAATCAAAAGTTGAACAAGAAAGATGCTCGGATGAGTCTAGCAGTGAAACTGATGAAGAATCAGAGGTTGGGTTACTTGTCAAAAAGTTCAAAACGTTTCTGAAAAAGAAAGACAACAAGTTCAGAAAACCATCAAATTCTAAGACAAATGACACCAAGACAATAACCTGTTATGAGTGTGGAAAAACAGGCCATATAAAGTCTAAGTGTTACAAGTTGCAAAACAAAAATAGAACTGCAAAGAACAAAGGCAAGGAACCAGCTCCAAAATCCAAAAAAGCTTATATTGCAAGGAACGATAATGACAGCGAATCCTCTTCATCTTCCGAAGAAAAACAAGCAAATCTATGTCTTATGGCTAAAACAGACTCAGATTCGGAAAGTGAGGTAAGTTTATCTAATCCTTCATATGATGAGTTACAAAATGCATTTAGTGAATTACATGATGAGTATGTTAGTACTATTAAACAGTTGATTAGTACTAAGAAGTTATTAGAAGAGAAATGCATGTTGTATGATGAGATTAAACTTGAGCATGAGTCACTTAAGGATACAAATGAAAATCTGAAAAATGAAACTCATGCATTGCATAGTGATCTAGAGAAGTTTAACAATAGTAAAAACCAGTTAGACATGCTTCTTGGTAATCAAAGGAATTTCAATGAGAAATCTGGACTAGGCTATAAATCAAATATGCATGTTAAACAGAATCATAATAAACATGGAATTGGATATAGGAATGTCAAACATAACCAGAAGCATGGTAGATCTAGTCATATGCATAGTGTCTTTATTAAACAAAAACAGTATGCATCCTCTGTTGTCACATGCCATTTCTGTTGTAGAAAAGGACATTTTGTTTACAATTGCAAATTTAAAAAACTTGCCAACAGAGGGTGTAAACAAATTTGGAAGGTCAAGACACCAAAGTTTGATACTGACCCCCCAGGACCCAATTTATATTGGGTACCTAAAACTAAATTCTGATTTTGTTGCAGGTATGCTTGAGATCCACAAGGCACCAATGGTACCTTGATAGTGGGTGCTCAAAGCATATGACAGGGGACAAGTCAATGTTTCTGTCCCTAAGCCTAAAAGATGGAGGTTTTGTCAGGTATGGTGACAATAATAAGGGTAAGATCTGTGGTGTTGGTGACATAGGGAGTGAATCAACTGCTATCATCAAAAACGTCTTATACGTGGAAGGGCTAAAACACAACCTTCTAAGTATAAGTCAGCTTTGTGACAATGGTTTCCAAGTAAGCTTTTTACCACATTCTTGCTTAATTGAGAATAAGGATGATAAAGGTATCAAACTGGTTGGTGATAGAGTTAACAACATTTACATGCTAGATTTAAATACTTTGCCTGCTAGTACTGTTTGTTGTTAATTATCAAATGCTGATGAAAACTGGTTATGGCATAAACGTGTTGCGCATATTCATTTGGATCACTTGAATAGACTTGTTAGCAAACAGTTGGTTATAGGTCTTCCCAATAGAAAGTTTACTAAGGATAGATTGTGTGATTCTTGTGAAAGAAGTAAACTTGTCAAATCTTCGTTTCCCCCAATAGACATGGTCAAAACCAATAGGGTTTTGCAGCTGATTCACATGGACCTTTTTGGTCCATCCCAAGTGAGAAGTTTTGGAGGTAATCTGTATGGTTTCGTGTTAATTGATGACTATTCTAGATTCACCTGGACTTTCTTTCTGACTCATAAAAGTGACGCTTTTTCCGTTTTCAAAAAGTTTGCAAACTTGGTACAAAATGAAACTAGTCAGAAAATAATGTCCATCAAAAGTGATCATGGAGGTGAATTCCAAAATGACTCTTTTGATACTTACTGTGAACAAAATGGTATTCATCATATGTATTCAGCCCCTAGGACACCACAGCAAAATGGTGTAGTGGAGAGGAAAAATAGGTCTTTAGAGGAATTAGCTAGGACTATGCTTAAAGACTCAAATATTCCCAAGTATTTATGGGCTGATGCAATCAACACTGCCACACATGTTGTCAACAGAGTTTTAATTAAGCCAATTCTTAGGAAAACTCCCTATGAGTTCTACAAGGGTAGAAAGCCTAATATTTCTTACTTTAGAGTCTTTGGTTGTAAGTGTTTTGTTTTAAACAATGGCAAAGAACACCTAGGTAAGTTTGATCCCAAGGAAGATTAGGGTATCTTTCTAGGTTATTCTCAAACTAGCAAAGTCTATAGAATCTACAACAAAAGGACAAAGACCATAGAAGAGTCAGTTCATGTTAAGTTTGATGAACTTTTTAAAGAAAACTTGAACAACACTCCTTCTATGGTTGATGCTTCTTTGGATGATGTTGTAGAATCTGAACCAATAGAACCAGAGGAAACTGCCCCTCCAACCAACAGTGACTGTGTTGAACCTATTAGGGTAGATGAGTTACCTAGGGAGTGGAAGTTTAATAGAAACCATCCCATAGATAACATCATAGGGGACATCTCTAAAGGAGTGGCAACTAGGAGGAACCTTAGACATTTCTGTAACCTTACAGCCTTTGTATCTCAGATTGAACCCAAGAACATTAAGGAGGCCTTACAAGATAGTGAGTGGATAGTTGCTATGCAAGAGGAGTTGAACCAATTTGAGAGAAACAAGGTCTGGACTCTAGTACCTAAACCAGAAAATAAGCAAATCATAGGAACAAGATGGGTGTTTAGGAACAAATTAGATGAGAATGGAGTCATCACTAGAAACAAAGCTAGATTAGTGGCCAAGGGTTACAATCAGGAGGAAGGAATAGATTTTGATGAAACCTATGCCCCTGTAGCTAGGTTAGAAGCCATTAGAATACTACTTGCTTATGCATGTATAATGGACTTTAAGCTTTATCAAATGGATGTGAAAAGTGCCTTTCTCAATGGTGACATCCAAGAGGAAGTTTTTGTTAGCAAAACACCTGGTTTTGAGAATCTAGATTTTCCTAATCATGTCTACAAGCTAAGAAAAGCCCTCTATGGGTTGAAACAAGCTCCTAGAGCTTGGTATGAGAAGCTCAGCAATTTCCTCATACAACAAAACTTTTTAAGAGGAAATGTTGACAAGACACTTTTCATAAAAACTAAAGGAAATGACATCTTGCTGGTCCAAGTTTATGTTGATGACATAATATTTGGATCCACAAACAATAAATTGTGCAAAGATTTTGAAAACTTGATGAAAGGTAAATTTGAAATGTCAATGATGGGTGAACTATCTTATTTCTTGGAATTTCAAATTAACCAAAGCAAGCAAGGCGTTTTCATTAGTCAAACTAAATATTGCAATGATTTGATAAAAAAATTCAGTTTTGATAACTTTAAGTCCATTGATACTCCCATGAGTCAAGGAAACCAATTAGATAGAGATGAGAAAGGTAAACCTGTAGATGTTACAAGGTATAGGGGTATGATAGGATCATTGCTCTATCTTACAGCAAGCAGACCTGACATCATGTTCAGTGTTTGCATGTGTGCAAGATATCAATCCAATCCAAAGGAGTCTCACCTTAGTGCAATAAAGAGGATATTCAGATATCTAGTAGGAACTAGGAGTCTAGGATTGTGGTATCCTAAGGGATCTACTTGTTCCCTAGTTGGATATTCTGATTCTGACTTTGCCGGATGCAAACTAGATAGGAAAAGTACCTCAGGTACTTGTCACTTACTAGGAAACTCCCTTGTGTCTTGGTTCAGCAAGAAACAAACCAGCATTGCACTTTCTACAGCTGGGCTGAGTACGTTGCAGCTGGAAGCTGTTGTGCTCAGATCCTTTGGATGAAACAACACTTATTGGATTTGGGTGTTGATTTAGGAACAGTGCCTATCATGTGTGATAACACAAATGCAATTAGCATCACTAAGAACCCAGTGATGCACTCTAGAACCAAGCACATTGAGATAAGGCATCACTTCATTTGGGACCAATTTCAAAGTGGGAATATAAAGCTTGAATATGTCAATACAGCTGATCAGCTGAGTGACATATTTACCAAAGCTTTGCCAAAGGAAAGCTTCCTTCATATTAGGATGAAACTAGTTATCATAGATCCTAGTGAGATCTGATTTCTGTGTCAAATCAATTGGATAAATCGATTATCCTGTGGATACACAGAAAAATGGCTTTATAGAATCAATTAGTCAAATCGATTTATGCCATACAGTGACTATTTTTTAAAAAAATAGAAACACGAAATCGATTGTTATTCCCAGGAAACTTAAAATGCTTGATCTCTCCCATTCCAATCGATTAGGAAAATCGATTGACCACTTGGTATATTGTTTAAAGAATCGATTTGGAAAATCGATTACTTTGGCCCCTGACATCAAAGTTGAGGAATTTTTCCAGACTCTACCACGAAATCGATTAGGGAAATCGATTGTTTAAATTTGTTTGAAATCTTCAGTTAAATAAATCGATTTGGTGAATCGATGCTGAGACATGCATATATCTGAACTGATACGAAATCGATTTAGGACATCGATTTAGTAAATAAGGAAATCGATTAGGGAAATCGATTGACAATATGACCATTGTAAGCTGTTTTTACTAGCCATTACACACTCAACCGTTTGATCTTCCCCAACAACGGTAATTAAATCGATTGGCCCAATCTTTTTACGCACATGAAATTATAAAAAGGAACAGTGCCAATCGATTCTGATCATTCATCTCAAACCCTAAATCGATTTTGCGCCCAAAACTTCTGCATACTCACTCAAATCTTTGCTTTCTGTCACAAACTTCATCTTCCAAACCATTATTGTTTCATCTCTGCTTTCAAAATCCCATACATACTATAATGGCTCGTGTGAAACAAACCCAACCCAGAACTCCTTCACCTTCAGCATCTTCTTCATCAAGTGGAAGAACTCCCTCACCACCTCCAACAGTTTCTAAAAGGGTTCCAATCCCTACTCACAAGATATTGGCAAACGACTAGGGCAAAGCCATTGCCACTGATCAAGGCAAGCCAAATAAGAGAAAGGAGCCACCAACTGAAAAACTACTTGCTGACGCGATGAAGGAGATTTCACGGAAAAAGAAGAAAAGTGTTTCTTCTACTCCTCAAAAAAAGGCTCCATCTAATAAACAAGTTGCAGTTTCTGAACTTCCACCTGCATTTCTGAAGAGAAAAATTCATGAAGCTCGCTATCTGGATTTTGCGTACTTCGATCACGATGGCTTCACGTTTCAACACCATCTACGCTTTCATGGATTAGAAGTTTTTTTATCTTCCTCTCTTGACACTTATCCCAATCTGATTCGCGCATTCTACTCAACCTTCAAAATAAATGACACCAGATTCAAAGCGACGGTTAAAGGAAAGAAGATTTCGATGACTTATGATGAGTTCTCGAAGTTATCGGGACTGCCATATCATGGAAACTCGATCGACGGAAGCTCGAAAGCAGATGATGCTGATGAAGGCTGGGAAGCTTCACTGGAGAGGCACACAGCAGTGCAGGACCTGATGGTCGAGGGCTTTGTTGAATCAGTTTCATTGCCAATCGGCCAAATGAAGGTTCAGCAAAGAATGCTGATGTATGCTCTAACGCGGATGCTTGTTCCATGATCTGATAATCATGCAGTTGTCCAAAGGCTGGACATTGTTTTGCTGTGGGGGATGTGCAAGGAGCTCAAGATGAGCTGGGCATGGATTGTCCTGAGGCACATGCTGGAAGCTGCACAGGGTAAGCTAGTGCTTCCATACCCACAACTAATTACGAAGATTCTGAAGCACTTCAAAGTGTCATTCGCAAATAAAGAAGTTTCAAAAACCACCCTAGGACTACAATACCAAACTGCTCTAAAAAACAAAGGGACTACGACATAATTGTAACACCCTAAATTTGATAATAAACTATTTTATTAATTAAATAGGATCTTAAATAATTAATTTGATGTTAAAATTATTTTAGAATATATATTGATAAATTTTTGCGAATAATTTTTGTTATATGGATGTTTTCTATGATATGCTAGTTTGATACACATTATATTAAACGAACGATATAAATAATAAATATTTTATACTATTATATTTTATATATTTTTCTAAATATAATAGTATTTTAGTGTAATATTTTAAAGAACAAGATTTTATATGATTTTAAGTGTACATGTGATTTGGTAATTAATATTATATTTTCTTATATGTTTGACTAATGTTAAGTGTGTACATATTTATATTTTAATTATTTCTAAATATATCTTAATTATTTATTCTATAAATAATTATCTTGAGATAGTGGTAATATTGAGTTTGATTTTCTTTATTTTTATATACTTATTATGATATTGTGATTATATATATATATATATATATATATATGTATATATTTAGTATGATCTAGTAATTAATATAAAGTGCTGATTTTAACTGATTTATTTTATAATTTTGAATATTCTTTAATGACGATAGTATTTTAATGTGAGTATTTAAATAAATAAAATATATATCATTAGGGTGATTATTTTGAATATGAAAGTTTTAATTATTAACATATTTCAGAAGATTAATTATTTTATTTTATAAAATATTAGTTTTGAAATATTAATAATATTTTATTAATGAAATTGTGTTTTTTTTTAAATAAAATAAAATAGTAATAGTAAAATCTAAAAGGAGTCTAATGGGCTTGACCCATGTGTTTAAATGATTTAAATTGTTAATAAAATAAAATAAAATAAAAGAACAAGGAAGGAAGCTTACGGCTAGCACAACTAAAACCAAGAGGAAACCAACAATAATCGTATCGTTTGGCATCGGCGATCCATAACTGTCCCAGAAAAGTTTCTCTGTTTTCGTCCAAATTTCAGTATGTTGTTTTACTCATTTATCTATTCAATTAAACATAATTTTAAAGATTTTTAACAACCCGAATTTCTCCCTAAAATACCCGATTTTTCCGTTTACAGAAATCCTTATTTTGCACCGTTCTCCTTCATTGTAAGTCCGATTTTAGTGAAACCAACGCCAAAACGACCGTGTGAAAAGTGGCTATATTATCCACTGATTGGTTTTCTGATTTATGGTAATTTTCTTTGACCGAATTTCGAAATCAGTTTTTAGATTATTTTCTCATAATTTATTTTTGACGTTTACCCATAAATTGTCGAGTTAGATCGATTAAAGGATAAAAAGTCAAAGAACAAATATTGTTTGCTCGTGGAATTGTACTCGTGTCTGAAAGTGTCGAAATAAGGTAAGGGGTGAGAGAGCGTTTGAATTCATGAGTATAATATATTGTGAGATGAACGGGAAAACCGTATTTCCCAACGATTCATCCGGGGCTTGCTACGTACGGCACTAGCCCTTTGAGAGATAAATTGATTAATTTGAAATATGAGAATTGTGAGATTAAAATGTGAAATAGAAATTTTTATAAGGTGTTGATTGATTTAATTTTCGATACTTGTGTGGTTGTTGATATTTGTTATTATTGTGATGTTGGATGTTGAATGGAATTATGTGTACATGTTTGATTAGATGAAATTATGTGATGTGATAATAAAATATGGATGCATGGTTTGATATATGCTTACGTGATGATAATGATGATTTTTGATTGATGATAGTGATGTTATAAAATTGTGATGAGTTTATACGATGATCATGATTATTTATGATTAATGATATTATAAAATTGTGATGAAAATATTGAAGTACCCCATACTTGACGAGATAGTGATGATTTTCAATATGGTGCTCTTAATGGAGTAGTCTAAGCTAACGGGGGGAGAAAATAAATATTTTGAATTTGTGAAGTTGAGATTATTTTGTCATCATATAGGTAGGGCCTGACAAGCCTAGTGATTCTGGGGAAGTACAACTGAATGAGCCTGATCGTGGCGGTCTACTGTCGAGCCTTAAGGCAATTTGAATTGTCCGTCCACCGGGATGGTGGCATAGTATCATGGCCTCCTAACCAAGTACTTCAGAGTTAGAATGGTACCACATTGTGAAGTAGAGTCTAAGCTCATGCATAGCATTGCATTTCCTTGTGATTGTTTTGTTGTGATTGATGTGTTTTAAAGGTAATATTAATTAGATGATTTGATGCATATTATAATGAGATGATTATTTTACTTGAGTGACTTTGATGTTATAGTATGATACTATTTAATTAAATATTGTGATATATTGTAAAGTGTTTATGATACGGTTCTATTATGATTGTTTGCGTGTTCTTCTTACTCATATTATACTATTAACATGATTTCAAAACTCACCTCCTTCGTTGTTTGTGTTTTACTGGCTGGGCCCTGCGTTTGCGAAATCGCAGTTATTACAGGTTAATGAGTCATGAAGTTTAAGTTTGGGAGGAACCCCGCTCTGATAGGTGATACTGGGAATAGGGGTTTTAATTTGTAATTTTTTTTATTTAATTTGAATCAAATTTTTGTATGAAAACCTTAAAAGTACTAGTAAGTTTTTAGAATTAAATCAAGTAATTATACTTAAATCAAGTTCATTGAGATTAAATTGTTTTATTTGAGTAATAAAATTTGAATTGTTGCATGTGTACTTTGAGAAACGTGATATCCTAAATTAGTTACAAAAGTTTTTATTTTCTTGAAAATATAATTTTATTTATCCGCTGCAAGTTTTATAGGAATATGATATAAATTATTATATATATTATTTTGGGATTTAGGGTGTCACATTAGTGGTATCAGAGCAGGTCTGTCCAATCAGGCTGAGTGGGTCGAATGTCGATTCAGTGTTAGTCGAATGTCAGTCATGTCAATTGTGTTAATGAGTGTTTTCTTGTGTAGTAATTATTTTCACTATGATTGTTTTCCCGTTATATTATTGTGTTAAGTGTTATATGCTTTTGGTATTATTATACATATTTTTCAGATTACTAATTAAGTGTTTAATATTTGCTTCCTCTAATTGTGTTATGAATTCTACATTCCTACCTAAATGAGTAAATAAAACATGAAATTACTTGTTATGATTTGAGTTAGCTTTAATTGTTAACAAGATTATGTTAGTTACTTGTTGCTTATTGTTTGTCTTTTGAACTATGATTTTTGCGCTCTTGTTTTATATGAATAGTTGAAAGTAATAATTTTGATTGACCAGCTGTATGTTTCAAGTTACTAATCTCATTCAGGTAATCTTAGTTATCAAATGTCATACCTCACTAGTTAGTTGTTTTAAAGTTCGACTTTCACCCTTAATCAATTTAAAATATTTAGTTTTGATATGTATTTGTTTAAAGTGTTTGATCTAATAACTAATTGATTGAAACATTGATTTCCGTATGGATTATATGTTTAAAACTTCAAGTATTGACTTTTACTAGGTACAAATTAATATTATGTTGAAACTCAATTTAGAGAAAAAAGGATGTTTCGTTCTAAACTTTGAGTTAGATAGGAAATATGTCTCTTACGTTTAAAGTTTTAATTTTGACTATAAATTTATTATTTTTATTTTATGTTGGTTTGTATTAAAAAAAAATTGATTTTAAATCGTGAATGTTAACTTTAAATCACTTGAAAGTGTTGATGGTTGTATCTAGATGAGTAGAGTTTTGATATTGGTTTTGAAAACAATTTAGAATGTTCGTCATGATTTAGATATTATGAAATTCATATTATTAGCAATATTAATTCTTGAATATTAGAGGTTGGTAGAACTTAGAATTTTTTAAAAATGATATTTTGAAGGAGTTAAAGTTTACTTATTTTGTATGATGAAAATAACTTTTGTTTGAATTACTCTTGATTATTTTAAAGAAATTAAATTGAGTTGAATTTTTGTTGATTTATAAAATAACAATAATTTTATGCTACTGATTTTATTTAATGTTTAAAACAACTTAAAATTTACAGTATGTTTTACTATGTCTTGTTTTTAAGAAAATTGAAAAGAGTTATTGTTATCTTGGTTTAGGGGGCTGGTATGAATATTGAATCGTGAGGGTGTTGGGATATTTATTTGAAATGATTGATTTTCTGATTATGATATTATGAACTCATTAGAGTTTAACTCGATGTTAGAGTTTTAGAGTTTAAGAACTCTTCAGTGATTTACAATAGTACTAATGATAAAATGTCTACTAATTGAGAAAGAGAAAGAGAAAAAATTATTAAAATTATTATTATTATTATTTTATTGAAACACAATTTTTTTTTTAAAAAAAGGATGTTTCTTTCTAAACCTTACTTGAATAGAAAATATATCTCTTATGTCTAAAGTTTTAATTTTGACTAGAAAATTCTTATTTTTGATTTTGAATTGATATCTGTGGAAAAAAAAAAGATCTTGTGATTGTCTTCATTCATATTGTTATTGATTTTAAGATAATGTTTTAGATATTATTGTCAATTAAAAATCTCGTCTTGAAAAATAGTTATGAAATTTAAAAATTCAGTTTTTATATGAGCACTTAACTTGATTTTATCAAAAGTGAAAATTACTTGAAAATGTTGATGGATGTACTTAAATGATTAAAATTTTGACATTGCTTTTGAAATCAATTTAGGACATTCATCATGATTTTGAAATAGTATAAAATTCATATTATTAGAAATAGTAATTCTTGAATAATCAAGTTTGGTTGAAATTTTATAGTTAGACTTTTAGAAACAAAAATTGTGAAGGGATTAAATTTGATTTATTTATAAAAGGAAATATTTTATGAGTGAAGTATTGTTGACTTATTTTAGAGAATTAGATTGTGTTGGAGTTGTGTTGATTCTTAAAATAATAATAAAAAAATATATTTATGATGATTTTGTTTAAAATTTAGATTAGTCACACAAGAGAAAAATAATTTACGCCAAGTTTTACTATGTGCTATTTTTTTAAAAAAATAATAATAATAATCTAGAAGACTTGTAGTAAAAATAGTTGCATACTTTACCTACTAATTGAAAAATCTTTGTTTCAATCTTTGTTAAATGATAAAAATCGATTAAAAGAAAAGTTAATTAATAATTTATTTGTGATCAATTTGTAAATATTGAATCGGTATGAGAATATTCTACATCATGATGTCAATGGATGAATTAGCTATATGCATGTATATGATTATGTAAATATGAAATTGTTTGTGTTTCAAGTGTTCTAATTTTTGGGAATAAGTGTATAGAGTTAGAGTAGTCGAGAGCATTTAAAAGTGGAATAGTTCTATATTTCTTCAATCGAATTATTGAGTATATATTGATGTTATTGTTCTTTCTTTTGTTGTTGTAGCTAGTTGTAAATTACAAATAAATTATTGTGAACGTGTAATTATGTGTGTTTTTAACTTGAAGTAAGGAGTAGGAGTTGTGGCGTTGCCTTCGCACTCCTAAACCACGTTAAAGATACTTTTAATTATCCATATTTGAATTTGAATGACTGCAGTTATAGTTCCTTAAGTAATTGACTACATGAGTAGGAGGGACTAGCTACCCCGATGACTCATTGTCAAATAAAAGAGGACAATTGTAACACCCCAAATTTTATAATAAACTATTTTATTAATTAAATAGAATTTTGAATAATTAATTTGATGAAGAATATTATTTTAGAATATATGTTGATAAATTTCATGGCTAATTAATTTGATGTTATATTTATTCATTTTATCATTTTGACTATTTTATAAAGATGATAGTGTTTTTAAGGGTTGATTTTGAGAAATATTATAGTAATAATTATAGTTATTATAAAAATGTGTTTTATGGGTTAGATCCATATAGAAGAATAAAACCTAATTAAACATATTATTAAAAAAAAAAATAAATAAATATCCATATAATTGTTTCTTAAAAATAAATAGATAAATAAATAATAATGATACATTAAAATATATAGGACAAGCTAAATTGTAGAATCCGATTGATATATGTAAGGTAGGCATGGGCTGTTAACTAATTTTTCTAATATTTAGATGAGTTTGTTAGGTTTTGCTACTTGTTTTCTATCTGCCGCTTTCCAAAACCAAAATATAAATAAAGAGACCTTGTGAACCTTGATTTGTACTAAAATAAAACAAAACAAAGAAAAGGGAAGGGAGTTGAATGGGAAACCGTAGAACCAAAGAGTAAACACAACAACAAACCTATCGTTTTTGACACCGGTGATCGATAACTGTTCCGTAAAAGCTTATTCGTTCTAATCCAAATTTGAGTATGTTATTTCATTCATTTAAATTGTCAATTAAACATAATTTTCCAGATTTTTAACAACCCCAATTTCTCTCTAAAATACCCGACTTCTTCGTTTTTAGAATTCGTTATTTTGCACCGTTCTCCTTAACCGTAAGTCCGATTTGAGTGAAACCAACGCCAAAACGACGTGTGAAAAGTGACTATATTATCCACTGATTGGGTTTCTGATTTATGATCGATTGAAGGACAAAGAGTCAATGAACAAAGGTTGTTTGCTCGTGGAATCGCATTCGTGTGTGAAAGCTTCAAAATAAGGTAAGGGGTGAGAGAGCGTTTGAATTCATGAGTATAATATATTGTGAGATGAACGGGAAAACCGTATTTCCCAACGATTCATCCGGGGCTTGCTACGTACGGCAGTAGCCCTTTGAGAGATAAATTGATTAATTTGAAATATGAGAATGGTGAGGTTAAAATATGAAATAGAAATTTCTATAAGGTGTTGATTGATTTAATTTTCGATAATTGTGTGGTAGTTGATATTTGTTATTATTGTGATGTTGGATGTTGAATGAAATTATGTGTACATGTTTGCTTAGATGAAATTATGTGATGCATGGTTTGATATATGCTTACGTGACGATAATGATGATTTTTGATTGATGATAGTGATGTTATAAAATTGTGATGAGTTTATACGATGATCATGATTATTTATGATTAATGATATTATAAAATTGTGATGAAAATATTGAAGTACCCCATACTTGATGAGATAGTGATGATTCTTAAATATGGTGCTCTTAATGGAGTAGTCTAAGCTAATAGGGAGAGAAAATAAATATTGTGAATTTGTGAAGTGGAGATTATTTTGTCATCATATAGGTAGGGCCTGACAAGCCTAGTGATTCTGGGGAAGTACAACTGAATGAGCCTGATCGTGGCGGTCTGCTGTCGAGCCTTAAGGCAAGATTGTTAGACCTTGGAGGTATTCCGGTGGGGAATTCCTAGGTGACTTGGAGGTAGCACTCCAAATGTCGGGAGCTACCATGCAACACACGTTTACCTCGACTGTCACGTATATGTGTCTCGGGTTTTGAGTTGAGGGGATCTATGAGGACAGAGCCAATTTGAATTATCCGTCCACCGGGATGGTGGCATAGTATCATGGCCTCCTAACCAAGTACTTCAGAGTTAGAATGGTACCACATTGTGAAGTAGAGTCTAAGCTCATGCATAGCATTGCATTTCCTTGTGATTGTTTTGTTGTGATTGATGTGTTTCAAAGGTAATATTAATTAAATGATTTGATGCATATTATAATGAGATGATTATTTTACTTGAGTGACTTTGATGTTATAGTATGATACTATTTAATTAAATATTTTGATATATCATAAAGTGATTATGATACGGTTCTATTATGATTGTTTGCGTGTTCTTCTTACTCATATTATACTATTAACATGATTTCAAAACTCACCTCCTTCGTTGTTTGTGTTTGACTGGCTGGGCCCTGCGTTTGCGAAATCGCAGTTATTACAGGTTAATGAGTCTTGAAGTTCAAGTTTGGGAGGAACCCCGCTCTGATAGGTGATACCGGGAATAAGGGTTTTAATTTGTATTTTACTTATTTAGTTTGAATCAAATTTTTGTATGAAAACCTTAGAAGCACTAGTAAGTTTTTAGAATTAAATCAAGTAATTATACTTAAATCAAGTTTATTGAGATTAAATAGTTTTATTTGAGTAAAAAAATTTGAATTGTTGCATGTGTACTTTGAGAAACGTGATATCCTAAATTAGTTACAAAAGTTTTTATTTTCTTGAAAATATAATTTTATTTATCCGCTGCAAATTTTATAGGAATATGATATATATTATTATATATATTATTTTGGGATTTAGGGTGTCACACTTGAATCCACCATCTCGAGAATCCTATTAGTTCTCCGGTGCACTATTTTTGCTCAACTTTCTCCATAATTACTCATTTCGAAATAAATACAAACAAGAGATAAAAATGAAAGGAAAGTTGAGAAGAAAATGGAGAAGTGTTTGAATCTATCATTTGGTGAATTATATATAATTTTATGTCACATCTTTGTTACATGATATTCACTATTACCACCCACTTCAACCTGTATTAATATAGAAAGAGAGAAAAAATTTCACTTGATCGTTTTGGAGTTGGTTTCACTCAAATTGGACTTACGGTGAAGAAAAATGGCGCAAACTAAGGAATTTTATAAACGGAGAAGTCGGGTATTTTAGAAAGAAATTTGATTGGTTAAAAATATGAGGAAATATGTTTATTTGGCTATCTAAATGAATAAAACAACATACTAAAATTTGGACAAGAAAAAACAAAAATTTCCGGAACAATCATCGGTGTAATATATCTATGCTAGTGTAACACCCCAAATTTTATAATAAACTATTTTATTAATTAAATAGAATTTTAAATAATTAATTTGATGACTAATATTATTTTAGAATATATGTTGATAAATTTCGTGGCTAATTTTCGTTATATGGATGCTTTCTATGATGTGCTAGTATGATACATGTTATATTACATGAGCGATATAAATAATACATATTATATTTTATTATTTGATATATATATATATATATAAAATAGTACTTTAGTGTAATATATATTTTAAAGAAAAAGATTTTATGCGATTTTACATGTATATACGTGTACCCAATTAATATAATACTTTTACATGCGCTTGACTGAAGTTAAGTGTACACGTAATTATATTTCTATTATTTATAACTATTTTCTATTTTAAGTTATTTTTTTTATAAACAATTATCTTGATTTAGAATTGATATTGTGTTTGATTTCGTTTATTTTTAAATACTTGTCATGGTATTGTGATTTAATATATATTTATTATGATTTAGTAATTAATATAAAATATTGATGTTATATTTATTTATTTTATAATTTTGACTATTTTCTAATATGATGGTATTATTATAATGTGAGTATTTTGATAAATAAGTATAACTGTAGAGATTATTTTGAATGTGAGAGTTTTGATTATTAGTAATATGTTTTTTTTTATATTGATTATTTTGATTACTCTAATTTACAAAATATTAGTAATGTTTGGAAAACTAAATGGTGTTTGGAGGAATATTTAAAAGCAGATTAAATAATTATTAGTTTTATTTTAACAAAATAAAAATAAAAATAGTAAAATATAAATAAAGAGACCAATCGGTTTGACTCTACGAACCCTAATATTAATAAAATAAAACAAACAAAAAAAGGAAGGGAGTTGGAAGGGCAGCCGTAAAACCAAGGAGAAAAGACAACTCTATCGTTTGACACCGGTGATGTTCCAAAACACTTTCTCCATTTTCGCCCAAATTTGAATATGTTATTTCATTCATTTAACTCGTCAATTAAATATAATTTTCCAGATTTTTAACAACCCGAATTTCTCCCTTAAATACCCGATTTCTCCGTTTACAGCAATCCTTATTTTGCACCGTTCTCCTTCACCGTAAGTCCGATTTTAGTGAAACCAACGCCCAAACGACCGTGTGAAAAGTGGCTATATTATCCACTGATTGGTTTTCTGATTTATGGTAATTTTCTTTGACCGAATTTCGAAATCATTTTTTAGACAATTTTCGCATAATTTATTTTTGACGTTTACCCATAAATTGTCGAGTTAGATTGATTGAAGGACAAAAAGTCAAAGAACAAATATTGTTTGCTCGTGGAATTGTACTTGTGTCTGAAAGCGTCGAAATAAGATAAGGGGTGAAAGAGCGTTTGAATTCATGAGTATAATATATTGTGAGATGAACGGGAAAACCGTATTTCCCAACGATTCATCCGGGGCTTGCTACGTACAGCAGTAGCCCTTTGAGAGATAAATTGATTAATTTGAAGTATGAGAATTGTGAGATTAAAATGTGAAATAGAAATTTTCATAAGGTGTTGATTGATTTAATTTTCGATACTTGTGTGGTAGTTGATATTTGTTATTATTGTGATGTTGGATGTTGAATGAAATTATGTGTACATGTTTGCTTAGATGAAATTATGTGATGTGATAGTAAAATATGGATGCATGGTTTGATATATGCTTACGTGATGATAACGATGATTTTTGATTGATGATAGTGATGTTATAAAATTGTGATGAGTTTATACGATGATCATGATTATTTATGATTAATGATATTATAAAATTGTGATGAAAATATTGAAGTACCCCATACTTGATGAGATAGTGATGATTCTTAAATATGGTGCTCTTAATGGAGTAGTCTAAGCTAACGGGGGGAGAAAACAAATATTGTGAATTTGTGAAGTGGGGATTATTTTGTCATCATATAGGTAAGGTCTGACAAGCCTAGTGATTCTGGGGATGTACAACTTAATGAGCCTGATCGTGGCGGTCTGCTGTCGAGCCTTAAGGCAAGATTGTTAGACCTTGGAGGTATTCCGGTGGGGAATTCCTAGGTGACTTGGAGGTAGCACTCCAAATGTCGGGAGCTACCATGCAACACACGTTTACCTCGACTGTCACGTATATGTGTCTCGGGCTTTGAGTTGAGGGGATCTATGAGGACAGGGCCAATTTGAATTGTCCGTCCACCGGGATGGTGGCATAGTATCATGGCCTCCTAACCAAGTACTTCAGAGTTAGAATGGTACTACATTGTGAAGTAGAGTCTAAGCTCATGCATATCATTGCATTTCCTTGTGATTGTTTTGTTGTGATTGATATGTTTTAAAGGTAATATTAATTAGATGATTTGATGCATATTATAATGAGATGATTATTTTACTTGAGTGACTTTGATGTTATAGTATGATACTATTTAATTAAATATTTTGATATATCGTAAAGTGATTATGATACGGTTCTATTATGATTGTTTGTGTGTTCTTCTTACTCATATTATACTATTAACATGATTTCAAAACTCACCTCCTTCGTTGTTTGTGTTTGACTGGCTGGGCCCTGCGTTTGCGAAATCGCAGTTATTACAGGTTAATGAGTCTTGAAGTTCAAGTTTGGGAGGAACCCCGCTCTGATAGGTGATACCGGGAATAAGGGTTTTAATTGTATTTTACTTATTTAGTTTGAATCAAATTTTTGTATGAAAACCTTAGAATTAAATCAAGTAATTATACTTAAATCAAGTTTATTGAGATCAAAGTTTATAGGAATATGATATAGATTATTATATATATTATTTTGGGATTTAGGGTGTCACAGCCTTTCTTTTGTTGTTGTAACTAGTAGTAAATTACAAATAAATTATTGTGAAGGTCTAATTAATTGAATTTTTAACTTGAAGTAAGGAGTAGGAGTTGTGGCGCCGCCTTCGCACTTCTAAACCACGTTAAAGATACTTTTAATTAATTATATTTGAATTTGAATGATTGCAGTTATAGTTCCTTAAGTAGTTGACTACATGAGTAGGAGGGACTAGCTACCCCGAAGACTCATCGCCAATAAAAGAGACAACAATAACTCATTATTTTGTTAGAAGTACCTTTTAATTTTATTTTTTAAGTAGTTAAAAAAAACACATTCATTGCTTATACCAATTGAATTAATTTAATTATTAAATATATGTTATTAGGAAATAGTATCTATAGCATTAGTTTTTTTTCTCCTTGATCATATACAGAGTATGTTTTTATAGAGTAACGGATTATAAATTATTATAATATTATTAAGTTGTTAGATGTAATTAATATTTTAAAAAAAAATTGCTCTCATTGTCAGGCCTAAATTAAATTTGTTGAATGTTTGGTGATATTAGATTTTATTGTAAGGAGTAAAACTATTAATATTTGGTTTGAAAGAATTAGTTGAAATTGACAAGGTACTTGGAATGTGTTTCATTTAACAAAACTAAATTAACTACATTATTATTGACAAAATCTATATGTTATGTTTCATATGTAAATTACAGTGAGTAACTCTATGATATTCTATTTCATAATTGAATGATAAATGTTATAGACATTTTATTTCATAATTGAAGGATAAATGTTGTATGTTTAATTGATTTATTTTGTCATGTTAGTCTATTATGCTATGTTAATTTTCTACATATTGTGCTTAATTTGAGATTGAATATCTTAAATATATTTATAGACTAAGTTTGTATCTTAAGGGTGATAAGTTAGATATTAGTTCACTGATCACAAATTTCGAGGACGAAATTCTTTAACAAGGGGAGAATTGTAACACCCTAAATTTGATAATAAACTATTTTATTAATTAAATAGGATCTTAAATAATTAATTTGATGTTAAAATTATTTTAGAATATATATTGATAAATTTTTGCGAATAATTTTTGTTATATGGATGTTTTCTATGATATGCTAGTTTGATACACATTATATTAAACGAACGATATAAATAATAAATATTTTATACTATTATATTTTATATATTTTTCTAAATATAATAGTATTTTAGTGTAATATTTTAAAGAACAAGATTTTATATGATTTTAAGTGTACATGTGATTTGGTAATTAATATTATATTTTCTTATATGTTTGACTAATGTTAAGTGTGTACATATTTATATTTTAATTATTTCTAAATATATCTTAATTATTTATTCTATAAATAATTATCTTGAGATAGTGGTAATATTGAGTTTGATTTTCTTTATTTTTATATACTTATTATGATATTGTGATTATATATATATATATATAGTATGATTTAGTAATTAATATAAAGTGTTGATTTTATACTGATTTATTTTATAATTTTGAATATTCTTTAATGACGATAGTATTTTAATGTGAGTATTTAAATAAATAAAATATATATCATTAGGGTGATTATTTTGAATATGAAAGTTTTAATTATTAACATATTTTAGAAGATTAATTATTTTATTTTATAAAATATTAGTTTTGAAATATTAATAATATTTTATTAATGAAATTGTGTTTTTTTTTTAAATAAAATAGTAATAGTAAAATCTAAAAGGAGTCTAATGGGCTTGACCCATGTGTTTAAATGATTTAAATTGTTAATAAAATAAAATAAAAGAACAAGGAAGGAAGCTTACGGCTAGCACAACTAAAACCAAGAGGAAACCAACAATAATCGTATCGTTTGGCACCATCGATCCTTAACTGTCCCAGAAAAGTTTCTCTGTTTTCGTCCAAATTTCAGTATGTTGTTTTACTCATTTATCTATTCAATTAAACATAATTTTAAAGATTTTTAACAACCCGAATTTCTTCCTAAAATACCCGATTTTTCCATTTACAGAAATCCTTATTTTGCACCGTTCTCCTTCATTGTAAGTCCGATTTTAGTGAAACCAACGCCAAAACGACCGTGTGAAAAGTGGCTATATTATCCACTGATTGGTTTTCTAATTTATGGTAATTTTCTTTGACCGAATTTCGAAATCAGTTTTTAGATTATTTTCTCATAATTTATTTTTGACGTTTACCCATAAATTGTCGAGTTAGATCGATTGAATAAAAAGTCAAAGAACAAATATTGTTTGCTCGTGGAATTGTACTCGTGTCTGAAAGCGTCGAAATAAGGTAAGGGGTGAGAGAGCGTTTGAATTCATGAGTATAATATATTGTGAGATGAACGTGAAAACCGTATTTCCCAACGATTCATCCGGGGCTTGCTACGTACGGCAGTAGCCCTTTGAAAGATAAATTGATTAATTTGAAATATGAGAATTGTGAGATTAAAATGTGAAATAGAAATTTTTATAAGGTGTTGATTGATTTAATTTTCGATACTTGTGTGGTAGTTGATATTTGTTATTATTGTGATGTTGGATGTTGAATGGAATTATGTGTACATGTTTGATTAGATGAAATTATGTGATGTGATAATAAAATATGGATGCATGGTTTGATATATGCTTACGTGATGATAATGATGATTTTTGATTGATGATAGTGATGTTATAAAATTGTGATGAGTTTATACGATGATCATGATTATTTATGATTAATGATATTATAAAATTGTGATGAAAATATTGAAGTACCCCATACTTGACGAGATAGTGATGATTTTAAATATGGTGCTCTTAATGGAGTAGTCTAAGCTAACGGGGGGAGAAAACAAATATTGTGAATTTGTGAAGTGGAGATTATTTTGTCATCATATAGGTAGGGCCTGACAAGCCTAGTGATTCTGGGGAAGTACAACTGAATGAGCCTGATCGTGGCGGTCTGCTGTCGAGCCTTAAGGCAAGATTGTTAGACCTTGGAGGTATTCTGGTGGGGAATTCCTAGGTGACTTGGAGGTAGCACTCCAAATGTTGGGAGCTACCATGCAACACACGTTTACCTCGATTGTCACGTATATGTGTCTCGGGTTGAGTTGAGGGGATCTATGAGGACAGGGCCAATTTGAATTGTCCGTCCACCGGGATGGTGGCATAGTATCATGGCCTCCTAACCAAGTACTTCAGAGTTAGAATGGTACCACATTGTGAAGTAGAGTCTAAGTTCATGCATAGCATTGCATTTCCTTGTGATTGTTTTGTTGTGATTGATGTGTTTTAAAGGTAATATTAATTTGATGATTTGATGCATATTATAATGAGATGATTATTTTACTTGAGTGACTTTGATGTTATAGTATGATACTATTTAATTAAATATTGTGATATATCGTAAAGTGTTTATGATACGGTTCTATTATGATTGTTTGCGTGTTCTTCTTACTCATATTATTCTATTAACATGATTTCAAAACTCACCTCCTTCGTTGTTTGTGTTTGACTGGCTGGGCCCTGCGTTTGCGAAATCGCAGTTATTACAGGTTAATGAGTCATGAAGTTCAAGTTTGGGAGGAACCCCGCTTTGATAGGTGATACTGGGAATAGGGGTTTTAATTTGTATTTTACTTATTTAGTTTGAATCAAATTTTTGTATGAAAACCTTAAAAGTACTAGTAAGTTTTTAGAATTATATCAAGTAATTATACTTAAATCAAGTTCATTGAGATTAAATAGTTTAATTTGAGTAATAAAATTTAAATTGTTGCATGTGTACTTTGAGAAACGTGATATCCTAAATTAGTTACAAAAGTTTTTATTTTCTTGAAAATATAATTTTATTTATCCGCTGCAAGTTTTATAGGAATATGATATAAATTATTATATATATTATTTTGGGATTTAGGGTGTCACAATAATAATCGTTCTAAAAAACAAAGGAACTATGGGATAACAACCGCTCTAAAAACCGAAGGGGCTACGACATAACAATAATTCCGTTAAAAAATGGAAGGGACAAAAATAAAGGGGATAAGTGGCTTAAAAATTA
Source organism: Cicer pinnatifidum (assembly GCA_037974775.1). Lineage (NCBI taxonomy): Eukaryota > Viridiplantae > Streptophyta > Magnoliopsida > Fabales > Fabaceae > Cicer > Cicer pinnatifidum. The sequence goes on from JBBPBR010000006.1 coordinate 8,031,539, forward strand.
GGTGAGCAGAATATAAAAGGGAGAAAATAGAAAGGTGGAAAATGCATCCAACTTTGGTGTACTTTGCACAATAGTTTGAAACTTATTATCCAGTGAAGGAAGCAAACTTTTCTATCCAATGTGGAACTTTAATATTTACATAGTTGAAAACTACTCAAAATATGAGAGTTTTTCAATGTTGGATTTCAAAAGAATTATTTCCAACGTGGGATTTGAATTTAAAAAACATGTTTCTTTTCACTTGAATTTACAAAAAATATTTATTTTTAATGTGAGACTTAAATTTTAAAACAAGTTTTTTTCCACTTAAGTTTTTTAAATTCACACAATAATATATTTATGCTTTAACAAATACCCTATGCTCTAGTGGTAAAAATATTTGTATTAGACTCGTATGTTGTAGGCATGATCTTCGCTAGTGTCATTGACGATTAGTACAACTCAAACGATAGGTATAAAATATATTTGATTTGATATAATGAGATGTTGATTCAGATTCATAAAATCTTTACTTCTCCGTACTTCATGAAGTGAGTTTTACTGCTAGACTTTTTAGAAAAATAAAATCCATTTATAAAAAAAATTAAAAATACCTCCAATTTTATTTATTAAAATTTAAGATTAAATGTATTTTTTATCTCTTTAATTTTATTGGTTATTTAGTTTATAAATTTAACCTTAAAATTTATGCATGAACTATCGACTGAGAAAATTTGGATTTGGGTTTCAATCCCATTTGATTTTTTTTCCAAAAGAAATCACATTAGATGTGAATGAAAGTAAGTGTCAATCTCAATTAATAAATCATATATATTATTCATGTTGTACCAATCAATCTGCACATTGATTTTCTTCTATAAACAAAAGAAAATTTTCAATTCATGTCAATGAACTCCTTAATGCAATTGATCAGAGCAACTAGAGGATGATGAAGTTGCAAATTCTCATAACTAGGGCTAAGGTTGACGTGGAATCAACTCTCATAACTCGGGCTAAACAAAGTCCATGATACATAGGAGCTCATGATACAAGCACATAATCCACCAAAACTTGCTCGAAAAATAGACTTGATTCCAAAACTAATGCCATTGAAAAACCCAATAAATCATTCTCAATTTCCATTTTTGAGAATTCCACCAAAACAAGCTCGACAAATATTATTGAGGGTACAATCATCAACATTAACCTTAATTGTATGCTAATTAGGAGGAAGTCAAACAACATCATGTCTATGTGGTTTCTACATATGAAAAAAGTTGAAGTATTGAAGTTTTATAACAAATATTGTTTTCAATTTTAATGTACAATTAGTCTCATTGATGTCTATGCAGTTTGGGTAGAGCATTTGTTAAATGATCAACTAATTGAGGCTTGGAAGGCACATGGATCATGTTGAAAATACTGGAACAAACATGCTCTCTAACAAAGTGATAGTCTATTTCTATATGCTTTGATCTCTCCTGAGTGGTTGGATTTGAGGCAAGATGTATAGCTAACTAAAAAGTATTACTTTTGGAAACTTGTATGTCAAAATCTCTAAGCAATTGTTTTATTCAAAGTATTTCAGATGTCAAGGCTGCAACCTATATTCTTACTCTACAGAAGATATTATGGACTCATCAAGAAAGACACAAAATCATGTTGCTGACCTTCTAGTAGTAGTGCAACACCCCCAATCTACATCTACATATTAGAAACTTTGAGTGATGGAACTGTAGAAAACATAAGTCATAATCTTGAAGATGTCTTAAGATACTATAAGATTTGGTCCACAGTCATAAGATGCTTCTTGTTTGGGCTTATTCATATAATAATTTCACTTGTTCACCGAAAAAGAAATATACAACCTTGAATCAGTAAGGTACATCACTCTTCCTATCAATCGTCTATACATGGATGGATCTAATAATTCTGAAGCATTTTTTATCAAAGGAATATTTGGATCCTTAGTAGTGGCTGATGGCTTTACTCCCAATAAAGATGTATCCTCAAGAAGCTGGGTAGTAAACTTTCTTTGACATATGTGTATACCCTATGACGATTTTGCAATTTATAATTCCAAAAATTGCTTCAGATCCCCTAGCTTGAGCTTGAAATGTGTAACGCCCCAAATATTTTATCCAAAGATTACTTAAAAATATTTGTTTTACTTTAGAAACAACTATAATTTTTTTTCTACTTAAGAATAGTGTATCATGTAATCATTTGAAGATGCGTTAGAAAGTGATTTGATATATATATTTTTTTTTTGTAAAAGAACGTTAAGTAATTTACTAAAATATTATTTATTCATTTATTTGTAAAATTAATTTTCCAGTTGTTAGATCGATATTGATTTATACTCCAACATAAAATAAATTATCTTTAAGTGAAATTCAAAAGATATAAGGTTGACTGAAATTAATGGCATTCAATTATTTACTAGCAAATGAAATCTCACTTTTGCGTTTCTATTAAAAGTAATGAAGAGCGAATAACTTTACAATGTATCACAAAATTTTTAGAAATACAAAACATTATTTTTAAGTAAAAGTCTCATTTTCTAGCGCGTGTGCACCAATCGAACATCATTCATGCAACTATTTGAGATCATTAGTACCTAAATATTGGCGTAATTGGTCAGTTTGTCACACAACAAAAATTAAACCAAATAATAAATTAACAGTCATAAAATATGAATATAAAATCTTTTCGTAATAAAAGGTTTAAAGAAATTGAGTATTTACTAGTTCTCAAAGATGTATCAAAATTCATAAAATGTATCTAAATAAAAGTAGCAAACATAGATCAAAATAAAAATTACAATAAAATGTATGTAAGTTATGCATGCTCCTAAAGATAATCTTTTTTCACAAACTTTTAAAATGTACTAGAATTCTAGAAATACAAAAGTGGTCCCCTTTCACTAAGAATAATTGTCTTTACATTGTTTTAAATTTTGAATAAATATTTTCTTAATAATATTAAATAACGTGAATGTTACTAATTATTTAAAATGAATAAATGTTAAGGATTCAAAACAAAACAAAAAATTGTAAACTTTTCTAAAAAATAAGTATTTTTTTAAGTAAAGTTTTAGATTAAAAATACGGAGCGTTACAATCACCATCAGTTGTAGACATGTTATGGAAAGGGGAAATGATCTCATGAAAAACCACATTTCTTGAAATGATGAATTTTCTTGTGGAAATATCATGCAACTTGTAACCTTTAATACACATGTTAGCCCTAAGAGAAAATTTATTTGTGAGTTGTGGTATAGTATAACAACATATGCCAAACAACCAAAAACTCTAAGATGATAATATGAAGGCATTTTGCAATAAAATAATTCATAAGGGGACAAGTTTTTCAGATTTAATGAAGGAACTTTGTGAATTTTATGTGGTCATCCACTATAGTAAACAATAAGACTTATTTTCATAAGTAGTAAGATCAAAAGGGCTCTATTAGTACAAAGGCGCACCAAAGAAGGGGGATAAATTAGGTGTTTAGAATTTTACAGTTTTTTCGGACTTAGTGGATTATTTTTCTGACTATGATTATAGTTTATAGAACAATGTGTTTTCTCCCTTATGTGTATTCAAATGTCTAACTAGCATGAATAAATACATGAATGTTAATTAATTCCAAATGGTTGGTCATTGAATGATATTATTCCAATTGAATTCCTTATTTGTGTGCCCAACTAACCTCAACGAAGAGAATTATTCCTTCTCTCTAATCAACTCCACGCCTCATTTATTAGTAGCATACATCTCTACTTCCTAGGACACATTAAACTTACAGTTGAGAAAAAGAAGTCCTAATCACCCACACGCCATTACCAACACTATATTTATCTCAAATATTTTCTAAGCCACTAAAATAACCATCCCAACATTCCCTCGCATTTTAATCACAGTTCTAAACTTTCGTTCCTTCATCTTGGTGATGTTTTCGAGGGCTATATAGTGGCATCTGGAAGGAAAGCACTCAAGATAAAGAATTCTCCCATGTAAAGTTAGACTAGATATTAAATTAGCGGTTCGTAAGTTATTGATATGATGTCTGGATGTCTTAAAAGAAAAAGGATGATTTTATTTTCGTCATAAAGAAATTAACTAAAATTTTTTTATTGTTTCTTTTGAGTAATACATTTATCTTGATGAATTTAATTATAGAGTTGTATTTTTATACCTTGATAAACATGTTGATAAATATGTTTGTAATGAAAGTGTTTAATGCCTTGTGTTATGACCCTTTTTTTCATGGTTGCTTAACTGGTTAGTGATTTGTACATTTCAGGCATCATTATCATGATCATGACATACCATATGCATCTTTGTGGATGCCTTAGTGGCTGGTTTAATTTTCTTCATTGGTATGAGTGACTTATGTGTGGACGCCTTAGTGGCTAGCTATATCCGGATCATATATGTTTAGGAACATGCATAACTTGCATACATTTGATTTTCATTTTTATTTTGATCTAATTATTTTCTCTAAGGTGACTTCCTACTTGATTTATTTAGATACATTTTATAACTTTTGTTACACCTTTGTGAATTATTAAAAAAAAAATCAATTTCTCTAAATCTTTTATTACAAAAAGATTTTAAATTTATATTTTATGGTTATTAACTTATTATTTGGTTTAATCTTTCTGTGGGATGAATTGGCTCCTTACACCAACATTTATGTACTAACGATCTTGAAGAGTAGCATGGATTATATTTGTTTCGCACACGTGCGTGGGAGAAAGAGGTACTTTAACTAAATAATAATATTTATAGTGATAAGAATGATGTGGTACATTTTTTTTAAGTTTATTTACTTTTTATCGCCAATTTTAAATAAAAATGCGGAGGTGGGGTTCGTTTGTTAGGAAAAACCTGAATTATTTTGTTTTAAGAAGAGAAAATTTTCTACAATTAGCAAATTAACTTTGGTGTACTTTGCACAATAGTTTGAAACTTATTATCCAATGATGGAAGCAAACTTTTCTATCCAATGTGGGACTTTAATATTTACATAGTTGAAAACTACTCAAAATATGAGAGTTTTTCAATGTTGGATTTCAAAAAAATTATTTACAACGTGTGACTTGAATTTAAAAAACATGTTTCTTTCCACTTGAATTTATAAAAAATATTTATTTTCAATGTGAGACTTAAATTTTAAAACAAGTTTCTTTCCACTTAAATTTACAAAAAAAAATATTTATTTCGAATATATGACTTCAACAAATTTTTAAATTCACACAATAATATATTTATGCTTCAACAAAAACGCTTGAAGTGTTGAACGCATCGCAGATAAAGTGACATCCTGCCTCTACTCTAGACCGAATAAACACTTTACCTCTCACAAATTGAAAAGCTATTGTAAAATACATGTTTTTGATGAAGACAAAGACCAAGGAAAGTGATCAAGTTGCAAGCTCAAAAAGAAGTCAAACATCAAAGAATAACTATGGTCAAATATGCTAGAAGTCTTATAATGTAAAGGTACATGATGCAATCTAATATTCGTATATTTCAAATGCACATGAGAACCTTTCATTTTAGCATATGCATTTAAAGTATTTTCAAAAGTCAAAACAACATTAACAAAGTCTTAAAAGTCATGTTTTTGACAAAATGCATAAGTGTATTCGAATACAACATCTTGTATTCGAATACAAAGCAAGTCAGAAGCAAAAATCTCAAAGTTGTATTCGACTACGACTATGTGTAGTCGAATACACTATAAGTCAGTAGCAAATTTTCACTAATATATATTCGACTACACCAATGTGTATTCGAATACAAGGTGTAATTTTTGAATATTTTTGAACGTTACAAAGAGGTGTATTCGAATACACACATCCTGTATTCGAATACAACTGGAAGCAATACAATTTTTCAGATCTGGAATGGTTCCAAATCATTGTATTCTTTCATCAAACCTCTTGGATCAATGGCCACGAATCTGAAGAGATGTTTATCTAGTATAAATACCCCATAACTTCTTCATATCAAATAGGAATCCGATCCTACAACCAAACCTTGAACAAACTTTGAACAAACTATCTAAAAATGTTTTGATTTATTCAAAGTTTCACTTTTATATTTCAAGTACAGATTTTACATTTTCATATCATTGAGAAAAGTTCTCTAGTGTACTTGAAATTATATTGGATTGTTATCATTGTACATCAATTGTTATATTATATTGATCTAAGTCAAAATTAATATTGCTAAACCATTCAAGTGTTGTAAATTAAGGGAAGTGGTGTTCTTTCTTCATGTTTTGTAACTAAGATAGTGGTGTGCTATCTTAGGGTGATTGTTAGGAGTTTGTAACAAAGGTCCTAGGGTGGGACTTGTACCTATTCTAACAATAGTGGAAAATCTCTTGTGGTGTGCAAGAGGACTGGATGTACCCTTGGTCATAAGGGGAACCAGGATAATATCTTTGTGTTCTTTATTTTTCTGCCATTTATCTTTTCCATACACTATCTTAAATCAGAAAAATCAAACACTAAATCTCTTAAAACAAGAAAGTTTACTAACACCTAATTCACCCCCCCCCCCCTCTCTTAGGCGTACTTCAATACTTACAATTGGCATCAGAGCGGGTTAAGGTAACTTACTCCTCGATCAAATATACATGGCTTCCGCACAACCTGTTTTTAGAGATGGTGGTAGTAGTACCAAGCCACCATATTTTGTTGGAGAGCACTACGATTTTTGGAAAATAAATATGCAAGCATATCTTGAAGCACAAGGAGATGACATATGGAATGCAGTTGAAAATAGGCCTCACATTCCGAAAACTGTCATCAATAACAAAGAAGAAATTAAGATAAAAGATTCTTGGACTGATGATGATAAAAGAAAAGTGTTGTTCGATAAGAAGGCTAAGAATAAATTGCAATCTGCACTAGGAATGGATGAATTTTTCCGGATGTCTCACTGCAAAACAGCAAAAGAAATATGGGATACGTTGGAAATAACTCATGAAGGCACCATTGAGGTAAAAAGATCGAAACTCAACACACTATCACAAGAATATGAGTTATTTCGAATGCAGCCCGGAGAATCTATTCTAGACTTGCAGAAAAGGTTCTCCCACTTAACCAATCACTTGACAGCACTTGGAAAAGTCTTCACGAATGATGAATTAAATCTAAAAGTACTAAGATCATTGACAAGGGCCTGGCAACCAAAAGTTACTGCAATATCCGAAAAGAAAAGCCTATCCAAAATGTCTCTTTCTGCACTATTTGGAAAACTTCAAGAGCACGAAATTGAACTTGGAAGGTTAGAACAAAATGAAAGTCTAGAAAAGAAGACCAAAAATATTGCTCTAAAGACCGAATCAAGAGAACAAATCAAGGATGACGATACAGATGAAGATGAAAACATTACTTCTCTTGTTAAGAAATTTGGTAAGTTTCTTAAAAATGACAGAACCTTCAAAAAGAAAAGTTTCAAAAAGAACGATAGTTCTACTTCAAATCAAAACTTCACTTGCTTTGAATGCGGAAAACAAGGACATATCAAAGCAGATTGTCCAAACCTTGCTAAGAAGAACGCCATCAAAAAGAAAGACTTCAAGAAGGCATACATAGCTTGGGAAGACAACGAAGTAAGTTCATCTTCAGAAACAGAAAGTGAAGAATGCGCAAATGTTGCATTAATGGCATCACATCAATCAGATGATGAAGAAGAGGTTAGTAATATAGACTCTCCTCATTATAATAAAACTAATAGTGAATTAATTATAGAATATAATGAGGCTCAAAACTCCATCAAGGAACTACTTATTGAATGCAAAAATTTGTTCAAACTAGTGTCAACACAAAAGAGACACTATGGAAAATAATTCTGAAAAACTAAAACAGAATTTTGCATGCAATAAATGTGACTCCCTCTCTTTCAAAATTGTTCAATTAAATAGGGTAATTGAACGATACGAGAAAGGACAATTAGGATTGGAAAATGTTTTAAATATGCAAAGATACTCAAATGACAAAAGTAGTCTTGGATATTCAAAATTTGATAAACCAAACATGAATAAGACTATTTTTGTTAAAGCGAGTAATCAATGCAATCAAGAAAAGATTATAATTATGCAAAAAGATCATCATTATTATAAGAAGAATTTTATTCAAAAGAAACCTCATATACATACATCTACAAATAAATCTACTCCTACATGCTTTTATTGTTGTCAAAATGGCCACACACATAATGCTTGTCATTTTAATAAATTTGGTGTTCCAAATGGGCATTATGTGTGGGTCAAGAAAGGTACTAATACAAGATATTGATTCCTTGTAAGTCACTTATCCTCAACATCTAAAATCTTCACTTAATATGTTGATAAAATTGATTTTTTTTTTAAATGTTTATGTATTCTATAAATATGAATATGTGCTTTACATGCATTCTTTCTAGTGAAAATTTCGTTTAAAAACAAAAATAAAAAATTTTAATATCATAACCGAATACACATTGTATGTATTCGAATACATGTCTCCAGAAAATCTTGTATTTGAATACAACATGTGTGTAGTCTAAAACAGATTCGCAATTTCCCTATATATGGTTGGTATTTTGTTTGTTGTTTTTCCTTCTTTTTGATCATGTCAAAAGGGGGAGAAATTGGTATGTTGTTGTTGTCAAAAACTTTTGTAGATCTTCAAGAATGTTTATTACAAGATGACATGAACTCAAGCTCAAAGAGAGAGTAAACATGTATTACGGGGGAGAAAGATTAAAACGATCAAACACTTTGAAGTCTCAACAACAACAAGGTTTTGTCATTATCAAAAAGGGGGAGAATGTAAAATACATGTTTTTGATGAAGACAAAGACCAAGGAAAGTGATCAAGTTGCAAGCTCAAAAAGAAGTCAAACATCAAAGAATAACTATGGTCAAATATGCTAGAAGTCTTATAATGTAAAGGTACATGATGCAATCTAATATTCGTATATTTCAAATGCACATGAGAACCTTTCATTTTAGCATATGCATTTAAAGTATTTTCAAAAGTCAAAACAACATTAACAAAGTCTTAAAAATCATGTTTTTGACAAAATGCATAAGTGTATTCGAATACAACATCTTGTATTCGAATACAAAGCAAGTCAGAAGAAAAAATCTCAAAGTTGTATTCGACTACGACTATGTGTAGTCGAATACACTATAAGTCAGTAGCAAATTTTCACTAATCTGTATTCGACTACACCAATGTGTATTCGAATACAAGGTGTAATTTTTGAATATTTTTGAACGTTACAAAGAGGTGTATTCGAATACACACATCCTGTATTCGAATACAACTAGAAGCAATACAATTTTTCAGACCTGGAATGGTTCCAAATCATTGTATTCTTTCATCAAACCACTTGGATCTATGGCCACGAATCTGAAGAGATGTTTATCGAGTATAAATACCCCATAACTTCATATCAAACAGGAATCCGATCCTACAACCAAACCTTGAACAAACTTTGAACAAACTTTCAAAAAATGTTTTGATTTATTCAAAGTTTCACTTTTATATTTCAAGTACAGATTTTACATTTTCATATCATTGAGAAAAGTTCTCTAGTGTACTTGAAATTATATTGGATTGTTATCATTGTACATCAATTGTTATATCATATTGATCTAAGTCAAAATCAATATTGCTAAACCATTCAAGTGTTGTAAATTAAGGGAAGTGGAGTTCTTTCTTCAAGTTTTGTAACTAAGATAGTGGTGTGCTATCTTAGGGTGATTGTTAGGAGTTTGTAACAAAGGTCCTAGGGTGGGACTTGTACCTATTCTAACAATAGTGGAAAATCTCTTGTGGTGTGCAAGAGGACTGGATGTACCCTTGGTCATAAGGGGAACCGGGATAATATCTTTGTGTTCTTTATTTTTCTGCCATTTATCTTTTCCATACACTATCTTAAATCAGAAAAATCAAACACTAAATCTCTAAAAACAAGAAAGTTTACTAACACCTAATTCACCCCCCCCCCCTCTTAGGTGTACTTCTTTACTTACAGCTATAATAACTAAACACCATCTCTACATTTTAAATTAACTCTACGAATCATAATTATTACCACAAAAAGAGTAAAAATGAAGTTCATATACAGCATTATACCACATTAATTTACTACGAAAAGGTGCAATTTTTTTAAAACTCACGTATGCAAGGATGTTACTTCGAAATCGTGAAGGGGCTTTGATTGTTTTGATGAAACCTATTTAATCTCTCAGAATCCGGTGGTGAGTTTGAAAGAGAGGAATTAAGCAATTAATAATAGTAAAGGGTTATTATTATTGTCCAAAATGGTTCACTCTGATTTTATCAATGTGGGTTCTATTATCGTGTTCGGAATCAACAGAATATGTTGTTGGTGACACTGTAAATTGGAGTTGGAAGGTTGTTACTCAACCACGAGGGCCCTTTCTTCCATTTCGAAGGGCCCCTAGTCCTAGTCCCACCTATAAGATACTAACCCGGTGGGTCTCTAGTCACCACTTTGTATCCACGATACTATTGGTAACTAATTTCATTCATGACTGATGTTTGCGTTTTCTTATATAATGTGAAATAATAATTTGTTGAAATGAATTATATATATATATATATATATATATATATATATATTACAGTGTTTAACTTGAAGATGGGTGAATCGGTGCACGAAGTAAACAAGGGAGACTATGATTCGTGTAAAGTACGGGGAAAAAATCACATGGTGTACGATTGGGGGTATTCGAAGGTGATACTTAAAAATATAGGAATGAATTATTTCATAAGTGGACACAAGCGTTCTTGCAAACTTGGCTTAAAGCTCGCTATACATGCCGCTATAAAATAAGATCTATAAGATCTATACTGAGAAATATCGATATTGTTATATATCTCACAATTATGATCGAATTTCTTTACCATTCTGTGTAGACAATAAAAATTAATGCCAGATATACTATTTTTAATCTCATTCATTTACGAAAAAAATATTTATGGGTATTCGTTCATATCAATTATATGTGGTTTTTGACATCACCAATCCAACCAAATGTTGACTAGTTTTATTGTAAGGTTGAGAGAAAGTTGAATTTAGTGATAGGTTATATAAATCCCTTATTTAATATACAATATTGACTATATTTCAAAATACACACGAAATACAAACTTAAAACAAATTAAATTTTATTAGATAATACTTAGTTTAACTTTTTAATTAGTCTTTCATAATTATATTGTTAAGTTGATAGAGACATCATTGTAGTTTGTTTCTTTATAGTTAGTTAGATGATTGTTACTATAT
>JBBPBR010000006.1:8043221-8113416 GCA_037974775.1 Cicer pinnatifidum
ATATATATATATATATATATATATATATACACTTCAAATTGTATATTGTATCAATTAGTTCAATAATTATAATAATTAATAATAATAATGATAATAATGAGGTTATTAATTATATTTCTTTTTGTATATACTCTAATTACAATGTTGTAATATGATGAGAAATCAAAACGTTGCGCTAAAACAATGAACAAAATAACTTCACACTCAAACAATATAATCATAAACAAAATTAGAAAAAAAAACTAAATATTTGTTGAAACCACTTATTTAATTAAAAGGAAAGAAAAACGAGTTAGATGACTTATTTTAAGTCAAAAAAGGCCTAAAAGAGAAGAAAAGACTAACAAAAAAGAAGCAGTTGCACTTCAGAAATACACATACTACCATATATATAGTTATAAAGAATCACTATTTAACTTTAATGGTTTGCTCAAGTAGTAAAAAGATATGTATTAAACTCGTATGTTGTAGACATGATATTCGCTAGTGTCATTGATGATTAGTACAACTCAAATGGTAGGTATGAAAAATATTTGATTTGATGTATTGAGATGTTGATTCAGATCCATAAAACCCTTACTTCTCCATACTTCATGAAAGTGAGTTTCACTACTAGACTCTTTAGAAAAATAAAATCTATTTATAAAAAAAATTTAAAAAAACCTCCAATTATATTTATTAAAATTTAAGATTAAATATGCTTTTTATCTCTATAATTTTATTGGTTTTTTAGTCTATAAATTTAACCTTAAAATTTATGTATCAACTATCGACTTAGAAATTTTAGACTTGGGTTTAAATCACATTAAATTTTTTTTTTCAAAAGAAATCACATTAGATGTGAATGAAAATAATAATTATATGTGTCAATCTCAATTGATAAATCATATATATTATTGATGTTGTACCAATCAATCTGCACATCGATTTTCTTCTCTAAACAAAAGAAAAATTTCAATTCAGATCACTGAACTCCTTAATACAGTTGATCAGAGCAACTAGAGGATGATGAAGTTGGAAACTATCATAACTAGGGCTAAGGTTGACATGGAATCAACTCTATGACAATATTTAGATAGTTTTTTTCTCGGGCTAAACAAAGGCCATGATACATAGGAGCTGATGACACTAGCACATAATCCACCAAAACTAGCTCGACAAATAGACTTGATTCCAAAACTAAGGCCATTGAAAAACCCAATAAATCATTCTCAATTTCCATTTTTGAGAATTCCACCAAAACAAGCTCGACAAATATTATTGAGGGTACAATCATCAACATTAACCTTAATTGTATGCTAATTAGGAGGAAGTCAAACAACATCATGTCTATGTGGTTTCTACATATGAAAAAAGTTGAAGTACTGAAGTTTTATAACAAATATTGTTTTCAATTTTAATGTACAATTAGTCTCATTGATGTCTATGCAGTTTAGGTAGAGCATTTGTTAAATGATCAGCTAATTGAGGCTTGGAAGGCACATGGATCAAGTTGAAAATACCGTAACAAACATGCCCTCTAACAAAGTGATAGTCTATGTCTATATGCTTAGATCTCTCCTGAGTGGTTGGATGTGAGGCAAGATGTATAGCTGACTAAAAAGTATTACTTTTGAAAACTTGTATGGCAAAATCTCTAAGCAATTGTTTTAACCAAAGTATTTCAGATGTCAAGGCTGCAACCTATATTCTTACTCTACAGAAGATATTATGGACTCATCAAGAAAGACACAAAATCATGTTGCTGACCTTCTAGTAGTAGTGCAACTCCCCCAATCTACATCTACATATTAGAAACTTTGAGTGATGGAACTGTAGAAAACATAAGTCAAAATCTTGAAGATGTCTTAAGATACTATAAGAGTTGGTCCACAGTCATAACATGCTTCTTGTTTGGGCTTATTCATATAATAATTTAACTTGTTCTATCAAAGGAATATTTGGATCCTTAGGAGTGGTTGATGGCTTTACTCCCAATAAAGATGTATCCTTTCTTTGACATATGTGTATACCCTATGACGATTTGGCAATTTATAATTCCAAAAAGTGTAACGCCCCAAATATTTTATCCAAAGATTACTTAAAAATATTTGTTTTACTTTAGAAACAGCTATAATTTTTCTTCTTCTTAAGAATAGTGTATCATTTAATCATTTGAAGACGCGTTAGAAAGTGATTTGATATATATATATATATATATATATATATATATATATATATATATATATATATTTTGAAAAAAGAACGTTAAGTAAATTACTAAAATATTATTTATTCATTTATTTGTATAATTAATTTTCCAGTTGTTAGATCGATAATAATTTATACTCCAACATAAAATAAATTATCTTTAAGTGAAATTCAAAAGATATAAGGTTGACTGAAATTAATGGCATTCAATTATTTACTAGCAAATGAAATCTCACTTTTGCGTTTCTATTAAAAGTAATGAAGAGCGAATAACTTTACAATGTATCACAAAATTTTTAGAAATACAAAACATTATTTTTAAGTAAAAGTCTCATTTTCTAGCGCGTGTGCACCAATCGAACATCATTCATGCAACTATTTGAGATCATTAGTACCTAAATATTGGCGTAATGGGTCAGTTTGTCACACAACAAAAATTAAACCAAATAATAAATTAACAGCCATAAAATATGAATATAAAATCTTTTCGTAATAAAAGGTTTAAAGAAATTGAGTATTTACTAGTTCTCAAAGATGTATCAAAATTCATAAAATGTATCTAAATAAAAGTAGCAAACATAGATCAAAATAAAAATAACAATAAAATGTATGCAAGTTATGCATCCTCCTAAAGATAATATTTTGTCACAAACTTCTAAAATGTACTAGAATTCTAGAAATACAAAAGAGGTCCCCTTTCACTAAGAATAATTGTCTTTACATTGTTTTAAATTTTGAATAAATATTTTCTTAATAATATTAAGTAACGTGAATGTTACTAATTATTTAAAATGAATAAATGTTAAGAATTCAAAACAAAACAAAAAGTCGTAAACTTTTCTAAAAAATAAGTATTTTTTTAAGTAAAGTTTTAGATTAAAAATATGGAGCGTTACAATCACCATCAGTTGTAGACATGTTATGGAAAGGGGAAATGGTCTCATGAAAAACCACATTTCTTGAAATGATGAATTTTCTTGTGGAAATATCATACAACTTGTAACCTTTAATACACATGTTAGCCCTAAGAGAAAATTTATTTGTGAGTTGTGGTATAGTATAACAACATATGCCAAACAACCAAAAACTCTAAGATGATAATATGAAGGCATTTTGCAATAAAATAATTCATAAGGGGACAAGTTTTTTAGATTTAATGAAGGAACTTTGTGAATCTTATGTGGTCATCCACTATAGTAAACAATAAGACTTATTTTCAAAAGTAGTAACATCAAAAGGGCCCTATTAGTACAAAGGCGCACCTAAGAAGGGGGATAAATTAGGTGTTTAGAATTTTACAATTTTTACAGACTTAGTGGATTATATTTTTGACTATGATTATAGTTTATAGAACCATGTGTTTTCTCCCTTATGTCTATTCAAATGTCTAACTAGCAAGAATAAATACATTAATGTTAATTAATTCCAAATGGTTGGTCATTGAATGATACTATTTCAATTGAATATCTTATATGTGTGTACAATTAACCTCAATGAAGAGAATTATTCCATCTCTCTAAGCAGCTCCACACCTCATTTATTAGTCGCATACATCTCTCCTTCCTAGTACACATTAAACTTACAGTTGAGAAAAAGAAGTCCTAATCACCCACACGCCATTACCAACATTATATTTATCTCAAATATTTTCTAAGCCACTAATATAACCATCCCAACATTCCCTCGCATTTTAATCGCAGTTCTAAACTTTGGTTCCTTCATCTTGGTGATATTTTCGAGGGCTATATAGTGGCATCTGGAAGGAAAGCACTCAAGATAAATGATTTTCTCATGTAAAGTTAGACTAGATATTAAATTAGCGGTTCGTAAGATATTGATATGATGTATGGATGTCTTAAAAGAAAAAGGATAATTTTATTTTCGTCATAAAGAAATTAACTAAAATTTTTTGATTGTTTCTTTTGAGTAATACATTTATCTTGATGAATTTAATTATAGAGTTCTATTTTTATACCTTGATAAATATGTTGATAAATATGTTTGTAGTGAAAATGTTTAACACCTTGTGTTATGACCCTTTTTTTCATGGTTGCTTAACTGGCTAGTGATTTGTACATTTCGGGCATCATTATCATGGTCATGACATACCATATGCATCTTTGTGGATGCCTTAGTGGCTGGTTTAATTTTCTTCATTGGTATGAGTGACTTATGTGGGGACGCCTTAGTGGCTAGCTATATCCGGATCATATATGTTTAGGAGCATGCATAACTTGCATACATTTGATTGTCATTTTTATTTTGATCTAATTATTTTCTCTAAGGTGACTTCCTACTTGATTTATTTAGATACATTTTATAACTTTTGATACACCTTTGTGAATTATTAAAAAAAATCAATTTCTCTAAATCTTTTATTACAAAAAGATTTTAAATTTATATTTTATGGTTATTAACTTATTATTTGGTTTAATCTTTCTGTGGGATGAATTGGCTATTTTCACCAACATTTATGTACTAACAATCTCGAAGAGTAGCATGAATTATATTTGTTTTGCGCACGTGCGTGGGAGAAAGAGGTACTTTAACTAAATAATAATATTTATAGTGATAAGAATGATGTGGTTTATTTGTTTTAAGTTTATTTACTTTTTATCGCGAATTTTAAATAAAAATGCGGAGGTGGGGTTCGTTTGTTATGAAAAACCTGAATTATTTTGTTTTAAGAAGTGAAAATTTTCTACAATTATCAAATTAACTTTGGTGTACTTGGCACAATAGTTTGAAACTTATTATCCAGTGATGGAAGCAAACTTTTCTATCCAGTGTGGGACTTTAATATTTACATAGTTGAAAACTACTCAAAATATGAGAGTTTTTCAATGTTGGATTTCAAAAAAATTATTTACAACGTGGGACTTGAATTTAAAAAACATGTTTCTTTCCACTCGAATTTATAAAAATATTTATTTTCAATGTGAGACTTAAATTTTAAAACAAGTTTCATTCCACTTAAATTTACAAAAAATATTTATTTCCAATATATGACTTCAAAAAAATTTTAAATTCACACAATAATATATTTATGCTTCAACAAAAATGCTTGAAGTGTTGTACGCATCGCAGATAAAGTGACATCTTGCCTCTACTCTGGACCGAATAAACACTTTACCTCTCACAAAATGAACATCTATAATAACTAAACACCATCTCTACATTTTAAATTAACTCTACGAATCATAATTATTACCACAAAAAAGAGTAAAAATGAAGTTTATATATAGCATTATACCGCATTAATTTATTACGAAAAGGTGCAATTTGTTTAAAACACACGTAGGCAAAGATCTTACATCGAAATCGTGAAGGGGCTTGGATTGTTTTGATGAACCCTATTTAATCTCTCAGAATCCGGTGGTGAGTTTGAAAGAGAGGAATTAAGAAATTAATAATAGTAATGGGTTATTATTACTGTCCAAAATGGTTCACTCTGATTTTATCAATGTGGGTTCTATTATCGTGTTCGGAATCAACAGAATATGTGGTTGGTGACAGTGTAAATTGGAGATGGAAGGTTGTTATTCGATCACGAAGGCCCTATCTTGCATTTCCAAGGGCCCCTAGTCTCACCTATGATTTAGTAACCCGGTGGGCCTCTAGTCACAACTTCCTAATAGGCGATACTATTGGTAACTAATTTCATTCATGACTGATGTTTGTGTTTTCTTATATAATGTGAAATAATAATATGTTGAAATGAATTATATACATTACAGTGTTTAAGTACGATATAAGTGAATCCGTGCATGAAGTAAACAAGGGTGACTATACTTCGTGTAATGTACGGGGAAAAAATCACGTGGTGCACCAAACCGGGAATACGGAGGTGGTACTTAGAAGAATAGGAATGTATTATTTCATAAGTGGAAACAAGCGTTCTTGCAAACTTGGCTTAAAGCTTGCTATACATGTCGCTATAATGTAAGATCAATAAGATCTATACTGAGAAATATCGATATTGTTATATATCTCACAATAATGAGCAAATTTCTTTACCATTCTATCTAGACAATAAAAATTAATGCAATATATACTATTTTTAAACTCATTCATTTAGGAAAAAAAATATTTATGGGTATTTGTTCATATCAATTATATGTGGTTTTTGACATCACCAATCCAACCAAATGTTGACAAGTTTTATTGTAAGGTTGAGAGAAAGTTGAATTTAGTGATAGGTTATATAAATCCCTTATTTAACATACAATATTAACTATATTTCAAAATAACACGAAATACAAACTTAAAACAAACTAAATTTTATTAGATAATACTTAGTTTAACTTTTTAATTAGTCTTTCATAATTATATTGTTAAGTTGATAGAGACATAATTGTAGTTTGTTTCTTTATAGTTAGTTAGATGGTTGTTACTATATTAAAAAACTACAATTCAGATTGTATATTGTATCAATTAATTCAATAATTATAATAATTAATAATAATAATAATAATGAGGTTATTAATTATATTTCTTTTGTATATACTCTAATTACAATGTTGTAATATGATGAGAAATCAAAACGCTGCGCTAAAACAATGAACAAAATAACTTCACACTCAAACAATATAATCATAAACAAAATGAGAAAAAAAAAACTAAGTATTTGTGGAAACCACTTATTTAATTAAAAGGAAAGAAAAACGAGTTAGATGAGTCATTTTTAGTCATAAAAGGCCTAAAAAAGAAGAAAAGACTAACAAGAAAGAAGCAGTAGCAC
Organism: Cicer pinnatifidum; assembly: GCA_037974775.1. Classification (NCBI taxonomy): domain Eukaryota; kingdom Viridiplantae; phylum Streptophyta; class Magnoliopsida; order Fabales; family Fabaceae; genus Cicer; species Cicer pinnatifidum. Next base: position 8,050,153 of record JBBPBR010000006.1, read on the forward strand.
TTCAGAAATACACATACTACCTGTGACACCCTAAACCCAAATTGAAATAAAAAGTAAAATGTACTAGTTTTGAGAGACATTCGCAGCGGTTCCAAAATTGAGTATAAAAATTTTCATTTAAACTATAAAGTTCAGGACGTCATATTCCCACTTATACTAAAAGCTTGCAATCTTAATTTTCAATTAAAAATCCTTTATTGTCGAATATAGTTGAGGCTTATTAAATAAAATTTTTTTAACATAAAAAAAGTTCTAACTTAAAGACAATTAATTCCTACATTCGAATAAAAGATGAAAATAACACAATTGATCGATCGAATTTACAAAAATCTAAATTAATTCACAACTTAACAGAATACGATAGATTACTCCCACCCAGTATCACCTATCACAGCGTGGAACATCAACCAATAACCTGAAATGACTGCGCTCTCACAAGCGCCAAACACAAGCAACGAGGGGTGAGCTTCGAAAACATGTAATAGTATAAAATAATTGAAAAGAACTCGTAAAATATATTAAACACCATTTCATTTCAAATCACAATCAACGAGAATAATCAAGGTAAAATATTGATACAATCCATAACATCAAGCAAGTAAAGACACAAATCAAGTAATGTTATGCATGCTCTTATACTCTAGACTCCTCCTCTTTCTTTGGTACCATTCTAACTCTGAAGTACTTGGTTAAGAGGTTTGATACTATGCCACCACACAAGTGGACGGACAATTCAATTTGGCCGTGTCCTCATATATCCCCTCAACTCAACCCGAGACACATATACGCGACAATCGAGGTAAAAGTGTGTTGCATGGTAGCTCCCGACATTTGGAGTGCTACCTCTAAGTCACCTAGGAGTTCCCCACCCGAATACCTCCAAGGTCTAACAATCTTGCCCTAAGGCTCAACAGCAGACCGCCACAATCAGGCTCATTCAGTTGTACTTCCCTAGAATCACTAGGCTTGTCAGGCCCTACCTATATGATGACCAAATAATCTCCACTTCAAAAATTATCAACATCTATGTTCTCCCCTCGTTGGCCTAGGTTACTCACTCCATTAAGAGAACCATCATTGGAACGGGTCGAATTCATCACAATTCAATATGCATTTCGTGATATTCATCAAAGTGGTAACATCATAATTCAACAAGTAATCATCAATGCATATTTTCATAGTCATATATCACAGTCAAAATTTATCATCATAATACACAAACTACAACAATAGATAATTTTCACTCACATATAATGATACTAAATCATTCACACACACTACTTCAATTGAAATTTAATTAATAACAATTCATCGCATTTTATATCATATAACAATATCCAGGTAGATATAAACAAAACATAGAATACATCAAATACACAATTCTACAATAATTCAACTACCTCACAATCTTCAAAATTTAAATCAAACAACACCCTATAAAAGTTTCTAACTCGTATTTTAATCTCACCAAATTCAAGTTTTCTTATTAGTCAATTATTACTCAAAGGACTTCAGCCTTACGCAGCGAGTTCCGAATGAATTATGGGAAATCTGATTTTCCCGTTCATCTCACTTAATTTACACTCATGAATTCGAACTCTCTCTCACCCCGTACCTGAATTTGACGCTTTCATAAGATATAAGGAGCATAATGATTTTCAGCAACCAGAGATGTCGACAACACGCAACGAACAACTCCAAAAGCATCGACGAATTTACAGAGTCAATGAAACATGGCTGATAATTTACGCGGACTATAAAAATCAATGTTACATAATTAATAAAAATATTAAGAGAATAAACATATTTGAAACGAAGTGAAACAAGTTATCAAAAAAGGCCTCACCGACGTGTTGGAGCACCGACATAGTCCGACTTCAACATCCCCGAAACAGACAAACGAGTAGTGCTTCTTGAAGGTTTTGACGAGAGGAATTCAAAAACGATATCAGTTTTTCAAGATGTTGAATGCGTTGTCCGGAATTCAAGTAAACAGCCGCGACAATGGTGGAAACCCATTTTTTTAAAATGTAACTGTTGGCGATTTCGAGCATAGGTAACGAAAGAGGGTGTTTCGTGGAGTCCAAATATGGTCTTGGTTTTCGTTGGTGATAGCCATGGTGCCCGGAATCTTGATCAAAAGGTGAAGGTTTGATTTTTGACAAAGAGAAATAAGACGTTTCAAGTTGCGATTCAAGTTGAGAATGAAAGAGGAGGTCACGACGATCACGAATGTGGTCTCAGTTTTCTGAGGCATCCACCGTAATGATTGTGGTTGACGAAAAAGAGAAAGAGGAGAAAGGTTGCGGCGGTGCTTACACGAAGAAGAAGGAAGAACGCGTTCTGTGCATTTGTTCTCATTTTTTTTTCTTTAATATTATTATTATTTTATCATTATTATTGTTATTATTAATTAATTGATTAAAATTTACTCTTGCATAGAACCCCAATCCATAAAACAAATCTTTCTCCTTTTTTTTAATTTTTAAATACAACTAATTTCTAAAATATTACTAATATTTCAAACCTAATATTTTATAAAATAAAGTAATTAATCTTTTTTAAAAAAAAAAACATTTATTATTAAGATTCTCATATTCAAAATAATCACTATAATTATACTTATATTTTTCAAATACTCACTTTAAAATACTATCATTATTAGAGTATATTTGAAATTATAAAATAAATAAATATAACATCAAATTATTTATCTACAATAATATTTAATTAAAAAAAATTATTTATTATAAAATTTGGGGTGTTACAATTCTCCCCTCGTTAAATAAATTTTGTCCTCGAAATTTTTGGTGAACAATAGACAACTAATACTTAATTAAGCATCCTCAAAGAATTCACTCGTTACCTAAGAACTATATGTCAAGAATCAAATGGATTCGTCTGATAGGCTAACATAATAATGAATCATTTAATCACATATAAGATCTAACATTTCAGTCGTAAAAAAAAAAATTACCATAATTTCTCACTATAATTTATGAAGGAAATAGAACATGTAGAATTTATCAATAAAAATTTACTACCTTAAGTTGAATTAACGAAGAAAAAAAAGAAAAAAAAATTATAAAGTTCAATTGACTTTTCAAATAATGCTCTATTAGTCTTACTCTTCTAAAAAAAACGTTTAAATCCTAACAACAATTACTCAACATATTTAATACAAGTTAGACTTATAGAGAAACATTTAAAAAAAAAATCACACTTTTAAGAATTACAAAGTGAAATGCATAACAACTCAATAACATGCAGTCACTTTAAAACAAGAACAAATGTACAAAACCATATTGGGAGACATAAATTATTTTTCACGTATTCCTAACACAGTTTTTTTTTCTTTTCTTTTTAACCAATCAACATTTATAGTGTATGCTATTTCTAATTTATAATTAAAATAATTTAGAACAACATACATTATAACCAAATAAGCATAGGCAATAAAAAGTCAATGATAAGCATATTGCCTCATGAGAACATACACATAAACATTGAAATAACTCTAATAACATAACGGTGGACACTTTGTCTAATTAATCAAAATAAAATCAACAAATATTCATAATAATAATAATGAGTTATTATTGCCTATTAGTACTGACAATGGGTCGTCGGGTTGATCAATCCCTTCTACTCATGTAGTCAAATACTCAAGGTAAGAATAACTAAAAATATTGGGTCCAAACATAGATGATTAAAAGACTTTTAACATGGTCGTAGTGTGGGAAGACGTCGTCACGTCTCCCGCCTCTCAACACAGTTAAACTCCTTTTAACTTCACAAGTTTTTTTTTTCTAAAAAAAAAATTAGTAACTAGTACATGGACAAAAATACTTATAATAAACATACAATTCAACAATTAAAACTTATTGTTGTTTAATCATATTCATCAGACAATGAAAATAATACGTTGCGCTCAACTCAATAGCTAAAATATAAGGCAATAATTTAAAAATAGCATCAATAAGAACTCAATCGCAGTTTATGTGAATTATAATTATTCCTCTGCCAAAATAGCTAATAGTCATGTTTATTTCACTTAGAAAACCAATTAAGTATAATCGATAATTCAATTTTTTTTTTTCAACTCAATTAAATAGTCAAAATAATATTTCAAGCAAGTAAAGGATAGTCAAATCAACTAGTGATGATGAACTTAATTGCCTAATACATGACTGTAACAACAATAGAAATGACACTTAAATTAAACTTAATCAACAATCAGACAAAAGAAATATTAAATTATCTCACTTTTAAACACTCCTAACAAGTCTAAACTCTATACACACATTCCCTTCAAAACCATTTAGAACACCTAAACCACAAGCAATTTTATATTCACAAAATCAAAACACAAGTTAGAGCTCAACCAACAGAGAGCAATATAACAAGAAACAAAAACAAGTTTTTCCTATATCAAAAGCCAAATATAAATATGCAATACATCCCTTTCAAAACCAGTAAAATAAATTTTAAAAACAACAAAATACTCTAGTTTTGTAAGAATCTTATTTCAATGAATTAGGTTTCCAGGGAGAAAGTTATGCTTGCTTAATATAAGTCACACATACACACTATATATGCGGGCCTTTGTCTGGTTTGTAAAATTTTCAAGAATAACTCTATATAAATTTATTCAAAATACTCCTATTTGCTGAGAAGTCTCCAAGTAAAAAAACTCACTTACCCTGAAGTTTACCAACATCACTTATTCTTACCAACATCACATATTATGTTTGATGTGGTGCTACCACATGAGTTCTACAACAGTTCTACGTTAACTATTTCAGTAAACGCTAATCTATAAATATCCCTTCAGCATTAAATATGCAAGTTATAATGTTAAATCAGATTAGTTGATCTAAGTAGTACAAGTGTTTGTTGGCTAACTCATTAAGTTAGTGGTATAAAGGAAAAGGCAAGTATACTTTCTTCTCTAGTAAAAAGTCATGAAGTCAACAAACACCTAGACAAAGATTAGCTTTTGACATCGCATGCAAATTTAATTTTCCACACTATAACAAAAGAGCATATTGGTTTATGCTGGACAAAAATAATATTTATTATAAAATATATGAAAAGTATAAATCTTGATGTATAACATTCATAATATATAATAGTCACAGCTCACACAAACATATTTAATTGTAATGTAATGAGTAATGACTACCACTATACAATGCATAATAGCTAACATCATTGGTATGAAAAACCATTCATAACTTTTGCACAAACATTTAGTTACTAAAGAATTTCCAACCTTGCGAGTCTCTCTTCCACTTTTTCTTACACCTTAATTTCAGTTTTTCTCTCTTCTCACACATTTGTAATTCATGTATACTAAATAACAAAAATTACGAAACTAAGAAATATGATAAATTGTTGCTGTCATATTTTAATATTAAAATAAATAATAACATAAAATTTTATTTAAATTATAGAATTGAAAAACATTTGCAAATAAACAAGTCTGAAATATTATGTTAACCAAAGCATTTATCAATTATTCATTCAAACAGGAAAACACATAAAAAATTAATTCTTTAATGTGACAGAAGTTTTAGCTAATATCCTATATTTGTGTGTTTGGGAGATGTTTTAATGAATACACGTATATCCAAACTCCTCAAAGAGTTAAAACAGGGAATGAGAAGTGGTGATGTTGGAATATAGTAATGTTTTTATATGAGTTAAACCCCAAGACATTTTGTCCCCATTCTATAATTACAAATAATACTTTTGCATGTGGTGGAAATAGGAATAAAAATATAAAAATGCAAGTCAAAATAACAGTAACAACACAAATCATTCATGAGTGCAAGTTCAAAATATTTGTTTGATACAGGGGAACAAGACAGCAAGGTCACAAATCTTGTCGGACAAGTGCTAGTATTCTGGGTTTAAATCAATCGATTGGGCAATCGATTGGAGAATCGATTGGGCAATCGATTGGGGAATCGATTGGGAAATCGATTTCCTAAATGGTTTTATCAGACATGTGCGTTGTGATTAAAGAAATCGATTGAAAAATCGATTGAAATAAATAGCTGAGCCACTGTAACAAGCCAAATCGATTGGCAAATCAATTAGTTCCATATATTTTCAAGATTCAAGAAACACAAGAAACGTGATAATCTATTAGGCAGTCGATTAAGCTGATATTACATTTTAACAAAATCGATTGTTCTAAAGTTTTTTCTAAAACTACGTAAACTGAATCCATCACAATTACACACAGTTCCAAAACATATCACATAGCACTTATAACGCAATCACCACGACATTATGAGTTTCGAAATAGTTTTGCAATCAAACACACTATCACACGATTCCAAAACATCCACACTTTACAATTATAACCCAATTACCACGACAACTTAAGTTGGAAATGGTTTTGCCATCAATCACTCTCACACACAATTCCAAAACATAACACTTAGCAATTATAGCACAACCGCCACGACAACTTGAGTTCAAACATTCAATCATAATCTTGAATCAAACACGACTCGTGTGCCAAGCATCCTAATGCAATGCGTATATGCCAAAATGCATGGACTCGGAATTCCAAACCAAAACACTCCTCGAAGGGCCGTAAATCATAATTGTACCGCCTACCACAGGCCGAAGTACTAAATTACCGAGGTGCCACCTATCACGGGTCAGCACGATTTACTAAAAAGCGTAAATCGTAAACGTACCTCCTATCACCGACCAGTACTGTTTACCGAGGTGCTACCTATCACGGGTCAGCATGATTTACTAAAAGAAAAAACGTAAATCATAAACATGCCGCCTATCACAGATAAGTCCCTAAATGCAAACTAAAAGTTTGGAAGGAGCCCTTACCTTAACGTTAGCTTTAATGGGCGATTACGGTATCGCAAGTAAATCCGATAAAATCTCCGCTCGCAACGTCGCTTCCAAAGTTAGTTCACTAGCACCGTAGCATGGAGGTGAGCAAATTTCCCTTCTATCTCTACGCGAAATGATGCTTAGATCTAGAAGAAAAGTGGAGGTTTGTGATTGACGGTTTTGAAATCAATAACACCATTTTCGAATCCGAGAAGAAGGAAGAAGATGGAAATTTGTTCTTTCTCACCCACTAAGCCTTGGGTTTCTTTTCTTGAACTAAAAGAAGCAACGAAAATGAAGGAAAAGGAGGAAGAAGGAGACGGGATCGCGAGGCAGGGAGGAGGAAAAAGAGTTCTATTTCCTTTTGCTTTTCTTCCTTCTATTTTCTTTTCTTTCTATTTCCTTTTCTTTCCTTTCTATTTCCTATTCTTTTCCCTCCAAACAAATATCTATATATATATATATATATATATATTACTTTGATCCTGTCGACGAAGTACAATTTCCCATAGCTATGTCACATAGCCTCATTTGCATCCACTTGGTACAAAACATCTATTTGGTACCAAACAGAAATACTAAGTATAACACAAACCCACTGAGCACAGAACAATCACTACGAATATTTCTCCATTGTCCACAAATCCTCGATTTTTCTTTAGTCTTACAACTACGCCAACCGTAGTGTACTTATCAATATGTTATTCCAATTATAACTTTAATAATTCTATCCCCACATCTGCTTGGTGATCCAAGCTTCCTCAAATATTTTCGAAATCATGCCAAAGACTATACTACTTAGGACACACAACCTTCTTTTCAGTTTAGTACTTCATTTCAAGAGTCACGTTTCCAACAAAATCCAACTTGAATTTAATTCACATATCAAGGTCTACATTTGTCTCATGCCTAACACCTCAGATTCACGCTTCACTAGAAAATTTCTTACATACTTCGCAATTATACATAAACTCGAAAATATTTCTCCTACATCTACTGCCAACATTCATTCTGATACTTCTCAATTTCGCTGCGTCCTTCATTTGCAACCTGATGGTTATCCTTTCATTATGACAGGTCAAACGCTTTGTATTCACTCCATCACCTTTCCATTTATACAAACCTTAAATTTCTACCTCGGACTTTGATACATCTTCATTATCGTGATTCCAATAAATCAAGGCTTACTAATTCCCACCCAACTTTTCCATTTTATGTTCAATCGTTTCCTATCAAACCAACATTTAACTCATTTGATTGACGAACACAATAACAACTCCCATGACATGCACTCAAGTAATGCCTTTATATCGTTGGCATACCTTTATAATAATAATGTCTGAATTATAGTTGAGATAATTCCTTTCTTGAATCTTTAATTGTCATAAGCTACATCTCTATGTGCTGCTCCAACAAATTTCTTGGCACATTTTCCAATATTTGGTTCACTCGCTGGATTCTTATTCCTTCTCAACCTTCACCGAGATACAAACTGAAAGAATCCTAACAATCGAACGTCCTAAAGAATTATTTCTCAAACGTTCCTCATTAGCATTTCCTAAGAAATAATTATCTATAACTTCATCCTCATAAATTTTGCAGTAAAATATCTCAAAGACCCACATATCTTTCATTGTTCATCTAGTCACTAAAACACTCAGTTTAAATCTCAACGCTTGATTTCCCAAGATCAACAACTAAATCATAATTCATTCGTTACATCTCTTCTTTTTCACTTCCTATCATTTAATAGGATTCTAAAATTTGATCCTCAAAATCTCCAAACACTTTCATCCTTAACATGAATTATTTATCACTTGCCTGCCTCAACTCCTTCGATTATGAAAGTTTTAAGCATTACTTGGTCCTCCATCCAACCTTGCGAGATTTTAAATCATCAACTAAAAAAATCTACCACCTTAGGGTCCCAAATCAAATCTCGAATAATCCTTCCGACCTATCAAAATATTAACATCGTCTTAGTAATTTCCATCCTTTAATAGACTCTCAAAACTTATATTACCGCAATCTTGAAGTATTCTCGTACTCGATACTTCAAATCCCACTTAATGGTAACATAGAGTTAAATACATCAAGGCTTAACTCATGATGTTTTTCCGAACATTGCTCAACATTCACACATATGTGTCTATAGATTCATCCAATATCACTATCCATACTTACTATCCCCTAAACCACCAAGAGATTGGTCACATATTAACAAAATATATAGTCTCACTCCTATACTCATCATGAGATTCATACTTAGTAATCCAAGTTGCGAATCTAATCTAACTCAAATGCTCGACGTTATCCCTCAAGGTATTGACAATTCCTCAAAACGTATTTTATCTATCCAAAGGAGTATTTACTCCTAATGTGCAACGCTCCCTTAACCTCAATACCAGTCTCTTTCATTGACACCTAAGGACCAAATGTTATTCCAAATGGAAGCCTCATCTTCTCAACAATTCCATGATGTTCACATCTCTTTGACAATTGTCAAACTTCATCCAGTTTCATCCTGAAATCTACTAGGAAAACATCTAATACTTTTCTTAACAAAAAACCCCAACTTAGATCTTTACTTGAAATCCCTTATTAGTCTAATGTTAATCCATCCATACTCATCATCTTCAAGTTTACACCAACACATAGCTTCTGTGTCCTTGGAACCATTTTATAAATTCCATGCCATCATGATTTGCTTCAACTCTGCTTGACAATTCGTCATCTCGAAGATCTTTTCCATTTCTTGAATCCACTAATCATCTCTTTTCCTGAGTTCTCATCACCCTTGAACTTTGGAGGATGGTAACGACAAAAATCCTTCAATCCTCTTGACTCAATAGCACATATCTCTCTTTCCCTCTTCTCCAGATCCCGCAGAGTCTTTGTAGTTGTATGTGCAACAACGAAAACGTTAATGTTATTCGTAGCTTCAACAATTTGATCATCCCTACTGATGTTCATTCTGGCCACGTTTTTCCTTCTTGGAAGTAGTGTTTCCCCAAAACCAACATCAAGAAGAGTGCTAACACCACTTCGAATAATTCCAAAACTATGTTTCGAATATATCAACACATAATAACTACCCTTGATCTGACAACTCAGACTAATTACCCCGACACATGATTAGATAACGACTCCAAACCTACAGGTTGACCTACAATCTATAACCAAAACTCCACAACCCCTAAGAAATCCAAAACCAAAGCTCTGATACCACAGTGTAACACCCCAATTTTTAACAGCGAGAGTGTATAAAATACCTTTGGATAAATATTTAAGTCATAACACAACTTACAAGCAACGAAATAGTTTTTGAAAAATGAACCCAAAGTATTTACACATCAAAAAGTGGTACATGGAACTCATCGAATACAAAATGTCATGCTGACAATATTAGTATAGGTACAGTCTTCCAATTTAAAATAAACACCATCCAAAAGAAAGACATCTAGTCCCTGTATTCTGGGTTTAAATCAATCGATTGGGAAATCGATTGGGCAATCGATTGGGAAATCAATTTCCTAAATGGTTTTATCAGACCTGTGCCCTGTGATTAAAGAAATCGATTGAAAAATCGACTGAAATAAATAGCTGAGCCACTGTAACAAGCCAAATCGATTGGCAAATCAATTAGTTCAGTATATTTTCAAGATTCAAGAAACACAAGAAACGTGATAATCGATTAGGCAATAGATTAAGCTGATATTACAATTTAACAAAATCGATAAGGAAATCAATTGTTCTGAAGTTTTTTCTAAAACTACGTAAACTGAATCCACCACAATTACACACAATTCCAAAACATAACACTTAACACTTATAACGCAATCACCACGACATTATGAGTTTCGAAATAGTTTTGCAATCAAACACACTATCACACGATTCCAAAACATCCACACTTGACAATTATAACCCAATTACCACGACAACTTAAGTTCGAAATGGTTTTGCAATCAATCACACTCACACAAAATTCCAAAACATAACACTTAGCAATTATAACACAACCTCCACGACAACTTGAGTTCAAACATTCAATCATAATCTTGAATCAAACACGACTTGTGTGCCAAGCACCCTAATGCAATGCGTATATGGCAAAATACATGGACTCGGAATTCCAAACCAAAACCCTCCTCGAAGGGTCGTAAATCATAATTGTACCGCCTATCACAGGACGAAGTACTACATTACTGAGGTGCCACCTATCACAGGTCAGCATGATTTACTAAAAAGCGTAAATCTTAAACGTACCTCCTGTAAGATCCATAATTTTAAAGTATACTTTATGTATTTTAGGGTATTTTGGTATTGAACTCGAAGGCTTTTTAGCAAAAGTTATTAATATTTTGGAGTTTAAATGACCAAAAAGATATTTTGATGCCCGATTAGAATTAGGCGTCGATAAATAAATTAAATTAACTACGATGAATCTTTTACGAAGAATTTAATGCATTACGGGTGAAATAGTAATTTAATAAATATCTAGATATTTTGAGATATTTGTTAAAAGTATATATTTGTTAATAAATATATATATATATATATATATATTTGCTTGGAGAGAAAAGAAAAGGAGATAAAAAGGAAAGAAGGAAAAGGAAAGAAAAGAAAGAGAAAGGAAAGAAAAAGTTAAAACTCCTTATTCTTCCTCTACCGCGCGAACCCCTCCTTATCCCTCTCTTCTTCTTCGTTAATTTTGCTTTCTTTTTCATTCTTTCGCTTCAAAAATAGAAACCCAAGGATTAGTGGGTAAGAAAGCAAGAATTTCTCAGCTTCATACTTCCTCTTTGGTGTGAAAACGAAGAAAAATGGTGTTAGGGATTTTAAAACCGTCAAACACAACCCTCCCCGTTTCATCTAGACCTAAGCTTCGTTTCGTGAAGAGATAGAAAGGAGAGTTGCTCACTACCACGCTACGGTGCTAGGGAACCAACTTTGGAAACGACGTTGCGAGCGGAGATTTTACCGGATTTACTCGCGGTGCCGTAATCGCACGTTAAAGCTAACGTGAAGGTAAGGGCTCCTTCCAAACTTTTAGTTTGCATTTAGGGACTTATCTTTGGTTGTGTGATAAAGAATTTTGTTAGGGTTGGAGTACTGATTTGGGGAAAATGAATCTAAGGCTTTAAGGGTAAAATCTTAGAGTTAGGTTTTGGTGATATTGATGAATGTTTCGTGGGAAATGAATTTAACTCATTTGTGTATGATTTTGAGTAAATGAAATTTGATGTGTTTGAGTGGCATGTTGTGATGATTTGTGTTCATCGTACTTGACGTGTTCATAATTAATGCTTATGAAATTTGATATGTGTATGGTTTGATTTTGTGGAGAAATGATTTGATGTGTTTTGGTGTGATTCGTGGATTGGATTTGATAATATGTTCGAGTTTGTTTTGTGTGGAATTTGAAAACCATTAGAGTTAAACGAGTATTAAGAATGGGGACTCTCTTAATGTCTTGTTTACTTAATGTGTGTTTGTGAAAATCGTTTAAGTTAAATGAGTATTAAGAATGGGGAATCTCTTAATGTCTTGTTTACTTAATGTGTGTTTGTGAAAATGGTTTAAGTGAAATGAGTATAAAGAATGAGGAATCTCTTAATGTCTTGTTTACTTAATGTGTGTTTGTGAAAATCGTTTAAGTTAAATGAGTATTAAGAATGGGGAATATCTTAATGTCTTGTTTATTTAATGTTTGTTGTGAAAATCGTTTTAAGTTAAATGAGTATTAAGAATGGGGAATCTCTTAATGTCTTGTTTACTTAATGTTTGTTGTGAAAATCGTTTTACGTTAAATGAGTATTAAGAATGGGGAATCTCTTAATGTCTTGTTTACTTAGTGTTTGTTGTGAAAATCGTGTAAGTTAAATGAGTATTAAGAATAGGGAATCTCTTAATGTCTTGTTTACTTAATGTTCGTTGTGAAAATTGTTAGAGTTAAATGAGTATTAAAAATGGGGAATATTTTAATATCTGCATTTACTTAACGATTGTCGTGATAGAGTCAATGTATGCTCATGCATTTCATTTTCATAAATCGTGCTGACCCGTGATAGGTGGCACCTCGGTAAACAGTACTGACCCGTGATAGGTGGTACGTTTACGATTTACGTTTTTGGTAAATTATGCTGACCCGTGATAGGTGACCCCTCGGTAAATAGTACTTTGGCCTGTGATAGGCGGTACGTTTACGATTTATGCTTTTTCTTTTAGTAAATTGTGTTGTCCCGTGATAGGTGGCCAAAGTACTAAATTACCGAGGTGCCACCTATCACGGGTCAGCACGATTTACTAAAAGAAAAAACGTAAATCGTAAACGTACCGTCTATCACAGGCCGAAGTACTATTTATCGAGGTGCCACCTATTACAGGTCAGCACGATTTACTAAAAACGTAAATCGTAAATGTACCGCCTATCACAGGCCGAAGTACTATTTACCGAGGTGCCACCTATCACGGGTCAACACGATTTACCAAAATGAAATGCATGAGCATACTCTGACTCTATCCACGACAATCGTTAAGTAAATGCAGATATTAAAAGATTCCCCATTTTTAATACTCATTTAACTTTAACAATTTTCACGACAATCATTAAGTAAACAAAGATATTAAAAGATTCCCCATTTTTAATACTCGTTTAACTCTAATGACTTTCAAATTCCCCACAGAGCATACTCAGACATATTCTAAAATTCCATCCACAATTTACACCAAATCACATCAATTCATTTTTCCACAAAATCCACACAAACACATCTCAAAATTTATAAGTATTAATTATGAACACGTCAAATACGACAACACAAATCATCAGAACCCACCACTCAAACATATCAAATTTCATTTCCTCAAGATCATACATAAATGAGTTAAATTCATTTTCCACGAAACACTCATCAATATCACCAAAACCCAACATTAGAATTTCACCCATAAAAGTATTAAATTCTTTTTCTCCAAATCAACACTTCAACCCTAACATAATTCTTTTCCACACAACCACAGATAAATCCCTAAATGCAAACTAAAAGTTTGGAAGGAGCCCTTACCTTAACGTTAGCTTTAATTGGCGATTACGGTATCGCAAGTTATTAAAATTCGGTAAAATCTCTGCTCGCGATGTCGCTTTCATAGTTAGTTGATGTAAGACCCATAATTTTAAATTATACTTTATGTATTTTAGTGGATTTTGGTATTTAACTCAGGGGCTTTTTAGCCAAGTTATTAATATTTTGGGAGTTTAAATGACCAAAAAGATATTTTGATGTCCGATTAAAATTACTCGTCAATAAATAAATTAAATTAATTGCGGTGGATCTTTTACGAAGAATTAATTCTGGGGAGTTTGGTTAAAAATATCTTGAGTTGCTAAAAATTGTATATGTCAATTGAGTTGCGACGAGAGTAGATATGTTTAACAAAAAGTGGTTTGAAGAGGTTAGGGGTGAAATGGTAATTTTAATAAATATCTATATAAAAATTTAAGATATTTGTTAAGTTATAATTAATATATATATATATATATATATATATATATATGGTTGTTTGGAGGGAAAAGAAAAGGAATTAGAAAGAGAGGAAAATAGAAGAAAGGAAAGAAAGAGAAAGGAAGCAAACATAACTTCTTCTTCCTCTGCCTCGCGAACCATCATTTTCCTCCCTCCCCTTTAGTTCATTTTCGTTGCTTCTTGTAGTTCAAGAAGAGAAACCCAAGGCTAAGTGGGTGAGAAAGAACAAATTCCCAGCTTCTTCCTTCTTCCCGTATTCGAAAATGGTGTTAGTGATTTCGAAACCGTCAAACGCAAACATCCACATTTCATCTAGATCTAAGCTTCGTTTCGCGAAGAGATAGAAGGGAAAGTTGCTCACCACTACGCTACGGTTCTAGGGAACCAACTTTGGCAGCGACGTCGCGAACGGAGATTTTACCTGATTTACTCACGGTACCGTAATCGCACGTTAAAGCTAACGTTAAGGTAAGGGATCCTTCCAAACTTTTTGTTTGCATTTAGGGACTTATCTGTGGTTATGTGGAAAATTCTAATGTGGGGTTTTGGTGATATTGATGAATGTTTCGTGGAAAATGAACTTAACTCATTTATGAATGATTTTGAGTAAATGAAATTTGTTGTGTTTGAGTGGTGGGTTGTGTTGATTTGTGCTGTCGTATTCGATGTGTTCATAATTGATACTTATGAAATTCGAGATGTGTTTTTGTGGACTTTGTGGAAAAATGAATTGATGTGATATGATGTGAATTGTGGATTGAATTTGAGAATGTGTCTAAGTATGTTCTGAGTGGAATTTGAAAATCATTAGCGTTACACGAGTATTAAAAATGGGGAATCTTTTAATATCTCTGTTTACTTAATGTTTGTTGTGAAAACCATTTGAGTTAAACGAGTATTAAAAATGGGGAATCTTTTAATATCTCTGTTTACTTAATGTTTGCAGTGAAAATTGTTAGAGTTAAATGAGTGTTAAGAATGGGGAATCTCTTAATATCTCTGTTTACTTAATGTTTGTCGTGAAAACCATTAGAGTTAAACGAGTATTAAAAATGGGGAATCTTTTAATATCTCTGTTTACTTAATGTTTGCAGTGAAAATTGTTAGAGTTAAATGAGTATTAAGAATGGGGAATCTCTTAATATCTCTGTTTACTTAATGTTTGTCGTGAAAACCATTAGAGTTAAACGAGTATTAAAAATGGGAAATCTTTTAATATCTCTATTTACTTAATGTTTGCAGTGAAAATTGTTAAAGTTAAATGAGTCGTGTTTTGATTCAAGATTATGATTGAGGGTTCGAACTTGAGATGTCGTGGTAATTGCATTGTAATTGCTAAGTGTTATGTTGTGGGATAGTGTGTTTGATTGCAAAACCATTTCGAAACTCATGATGTCGTTTTGATTGTGTTATAAGTGCTTAGTTTTATGTTTTTGAATTGTGTGTAATTGTGATCGACTCAGTTTATGTAGTTTTAGAAAAATCTTAGAAACAAACGATTTCTCAATCGATTTGATATGTTACAGGAGCTCAACTAGTTAGTCAAAATCGATTTGCCAATCGATTTGATATGTTACAGGAGCTCAACTTGTTAGTCAAAATCGATTTTCCAATCGATTTGATATGTTACAGGGGCTCAGCTATTTATAAAATCGATTTGGCAGGTTACAGGGACTCAGCTAATTATAAAATCAATTTGCCAATCGATTTGGCAAGTTACAGGGGCTCAACTATTTATCAAAATCAATTTGCCAAGTTACAGGGGCTCAACTATTTAAGATAATCGATTTGGCATGTCACAGGGGCTCAGCTATTTAAGGAAATCGATTTCCCAATCGATTGAGTTAAACCCAGAATACAGGTTTCACTAAAAAACCTTTAAGAAATCGATTTCCTAATCGATTTTCTTAGTAGAAACTTTTATTCTGAGTTAGATAATCGATTGCTCCATTGATTCATCAATGGATTGGTCAGTTGTTTATTACTTGATTGATTAAAAACTTTATTTGATTTCACTTTTACTTGGCAAGTATTATATGAACTTTTAGCATATGGAAAACACTTTTAAGGTGCATGCTAAGTTGAAAGGTTATTTTGTGCATTTAAAAACTTAAATGTTATGTGTTAATTGTTAATTTCGATTGGTGACCCTTTACAACTATTGTGGAAATCTGGGCTTTGCCCTCAGATGAGAGCCAAGACAATCGTACAGGTCTGTACCCTGTGGATGGGGATGTAGTTGGAAACACCTGATTGGAGTTATGTTAGGAGGATCTCGCGGGGCTCGTGAAGATTGCTCAGGATGTAAAGTTTTGTGGAATGATCAGATTAGGTTGACGTATAGGGACTAGATGTCTTTCTTTTGGATTGTGTTTATTTTAAATTGGAAGAAAGTACCTATACTAATATTGTCAGCATGACATCTTATTTTGATGTGTTCCATGTATCACTTTTTGTTGTGTAAATACTTTGGATTCATATTTCAATAACTATTCCGCTGCTTATAAATTATATTGACTTAAATATTTATCCAAAGGTATTCTTTGTTTCATTTTAATTTCTTTTGAAAAAAAAAATATACACCCTCGCTTTGAAAATCGGGGTGTTACATTGTGGTATCAGAGCTTTGGTTTGGTTTTCTTTGGGGGTTGTGGAGCCTTTGGTTATAGATTGTAGGTCAACGTGTAGGTTGGGAGTTGTTATCTGATCATGCGTCGGTTTAGGTGGTTTGAGTTGTCAGGTTCTCAATAATTATTATGTGTTGATGTGGTCGGAAGTTAGTTTGGAATTATTTGAAGTAGTGTTGAGACTCTACTTGATGATGGTTTTATAGGAAAACCATGCCGCCAAGAAGGAATGACGCTCCGAGAGCCAATGCTAATAGGAATGATCGAATGGCGGAGGCTATGGATAACATGCCTGCTTCTGTTGCTTCATAGACTGCTGCCAAAACTCAACATGATCCTGAAAAGAGGGAAAGAGAGATTCGTGCTGCAGAGTCAAGAGGATTAGAAGATTTTAGTTGTTATAATCCTCCCAAGTTTAAGGGGGATGAGAATTCAGAGAAAGAGGATCAATGGATCCAAGAAGTGGAAAAGATCTTCGAAATGATTAACTATCAGGCGGGAGTGAAGGTCAACTATGCCACTTTTATGCTATTAGGGGATGCTGAATACTGGTGGAGGAGTGCATGATTGTTGATGAGATCAGCTCACGAGGAAGTGAATTGGGAATTATTCAAAAGGAAGTTTTTAGACAAATACTTCCCGATGAGTACCAGGACTAAACTGGGTGATGATTTTCTGAAACTGCATCAGGGGAACATGACCATGGGCGAATATGCTGCTAAGTTTGAATCGCTATCAAGGCATTTCAGCATTTTCCGTGAAGAGATTGATGAACCATTCATGTGTCATCGTTTCCAAGATGGACTAAAGTATGAGATTCAAGACTCTGTCTTACCCTTGGGAATTCAAAGTTTCCAAGTTCTAGTGGAAAAATGTAGAGAAGTGGAGGATATGAAGAATAAGAGGGCTAGCCGAGGAGGGAATTTTAGTTCAGGAGGGCCTAGTCGGGTGAATCATCAGAACAACAAGGGGAAACAAGTTTCTACATGTTATAATCTACCACAAAATAACAACGGTGGGCAGAAAAGCTTAGGGAACCTGAATTTCGGGAGACAATTGGGACGAGTGGTTCGACGTTTCCGATGTGGGGAAGAGGGACATTATGCTAGTGCTTGTACCCCTAATATTCTCACCTGCTACAATTGTCAGAAGCCAGAGCACATGGCAAGGGATTACACGGCTCCGAAGGTGGAACCCGTTGTGAATGTAACTAGGGCTACTCGTCCTACTGCTAGAGGATGCATTTATTGTGTGAGTGCTGAAGATCGGAATTCATCTGGCAATCTGATTCAACGTGACTGTGAGATTGCAGGTAACACTCTAACTTCACTTTTTGATTCGGGGGCAACCCATTCCTTCATTGCTATGGATTGTGTGAATCGTTTGAAGTAATCTGTGTATGCGTTACCTTTTGATTTGGTTGTTTCCACACCTGTTAAGACTTTGACAGTAAATTATGCATGTTTACACTGTCAAATGACTATTCAGAATAGGGATTTCTTGGTTAATTTGATTTGTTTACCTCTACAATCACTCGAGGTCATTCTCGGTATGGATTGGATGTCGTATCATTATGTGATCTTAGATTGTGGTTGCAAATTGGTTCTTTTCCCCGAACCACGAGTTATTAAGTATCTAGCCGCTAACAAACTCCGAGTGTCGCTAAGAGAATGAACTCATGAGTTTTTGTCTCTGGCTAATGTGGAGGCAAAGATAAATGTGAACATAGAAGATGTGATGCTTGTCAATGAGTACCGGGACGTATTTCCAACGGAAATTCCAGGATTGCCACCGGTATGAGAAATGGAATTTTTCATTGATTTCCACCCAGGAACGGGACCAATTTCAATTGCGCTGTACCGAATGTCACCATTGGAATTAAATGAACTCAAAGGCCAAATTGAAGGTTTGTTGGAGAAGAAATTTATTAGGCCAAATGTATCGCCATGGGGATCTCCAGTTTTGCTAGTTAAGAAGAAGGACGGAAGCTCACGCTTATGTGTGGATTATAGACAGCTTAATAAGGCACCTATTAAGAATCGTTATCCTTTGCCACGCATCGATGATTCAATGGATCAATTGATAGGGGCCGCGATATTTTCGAAGATTGACTTGAAGTCGGGTTACCATCAGATTCGAGTAAGGGAAGGAGATATTCAGAAAACTGCTTTCAGAACCCGTTATGGACATTATGAATATCTTGTTATGTCGTTTGAAGTTACCAATGCACCAGCAATTTTCATGGACTACATGAACAGAATCTTTAATCCATTCCTTGATAAATTTGTTGTGGTGTTCATTGTTGATATATTAATTTATTCAAGAATTGAAGAAGAGCATGGAGAACATTTACGTCAAGTTCTTGAGATTTTACGCGAGAAGCAATTGCATGCTAATCTGTCGAAGTGTGAGTTTTGGCTAGAAGAAGTGAATTTCATAGGACATGTGATAACCAAGGAAGGAATCGTTGTAGATCCGACTAAGATTGAGGCGGTTCTTGTTTGGAAACAGCCTCAGACTGTCACTGACATACGAAGTTTTGTAGGACTGGTAGGGTACTAAAGGAGGTTTATTGAAGGTTTTGCTAAGATTGTGACTCCATTGACACAACTTACCAGAAAAGATCAATCGTTCGCATGGACGGAGAAGTGTGAGAAAAATTTTCAGTTGCTAAAGAGAAAATTGACGACCTCACCAGTATTGGTATTACCGCAATCAGATGAACCCTATGAAGTTTATTCTGATGCATCTCACCAAGGTTTGGGATGTGTTTTGATGCAACCGAAGAAAGTTGTGGCTTATGCCTCAAGGCAATTGAAGATTCATGAGAGAAACTATCCTACTCATGATTTGGAGCTTGCTGTTGTTGTATTTGCATTGAAGATCTGGAGGCACTATTTATATGGGTGCATGTTCACAGTGTTCAGTGACCATAAAAGTTTGAAATATTTGTTTGATCAGAAGGAATTGAACTTGCGCTAGAGACGATGGATGGAGACTCTCAAGGATTTTGATTTCACACTACAGTACCACCCTGGGAAGGCCAATGTAGTGGCTGATGCGTTGAGTAGAAGAAGTGTATCAGTGTCTTCAACAATTATGGCTAGACAGCAAGAGTTGTGGGAAGCTTTTAGAGACCTACACTTGAACGTAGAGTTTGCACCGGGAATTTTGAAATTCAGAATGATTAAGATTTCGAGTGGACTATTTGAGGACATTTCAAATTCTCAAGATGACATCTTAATTCAAGAGAAGAGGAACCTAATAGTGCAAGGGAAGACAACTGAGTTTAAGATTGGATCAGATAATATTGTGCGATGTAATGGTAGGATTTGTGTACCAGAAATTACAGATATGAGGAAAACAATTTTAGAAGAGGCTCACAAGAGTAAGTTGAGTATTCATCCTAGAGCAACAAAGATGTATCAGGATTTGAGACAGAATTATTGGTGGTTAGGAATGAAGAAACATGTAGCGGAGTATGTATCAACTTGCCTAACTTGTCAGAAAGCGAAGGTGGAACATCAATGACCTGCTGGGATGTTGCAACCTTTAGATATACCTGAATGGAAGTGGGACAACATTTCCATGGATTTTATAACTGGATTGCCTAAAACAAGGAGAAAGAATGATTCTATATGGGTGATAGTGGATCGACTGACTAAATCCGCACACTTTTTGCCAGTAAAGACCACCTATAAGGTAGATAAGCTAACAGAGATCTACATTGCTGAGATTGTGAGATTACACAGAGTACCATCGAGTATTGTTTCAGACCGTGATCCGAGGTTCACATCACATTTTTGGGGAACGTTGCACGAAGCGTTGGGAACGAAACTACGATTGAGTTCAGCTTACCATCCACAAACGGACAGACATACTAAAAGGACAAATCAGTCCCTGGAAGATCTATTGAGAACATGTGTATTAGATGATGGAGGAATTTAGGATGATGTACTTCCGTTGATTGAGTTCACCTACAACAATAGTTTCCACACAAGTATTGGAATGGCACCATATGAGGCTTTATATGGGCGCAATTGTCAAACGCCCTTGTGTTGGTATAAGGACGGTGAAAGTATGATTGTCGAACCAGAGATGGTGCAACAGACTACAACTAAGGTAAGGAAGATCAAGGAGAAAATGAAGACTTCACAAGATCGTCAGAAGAGTTACGCGGACAAGCGTCGCAGACTTTTAGAATTCGAACAGGGTGACCATGTATTTCTAAGAGTCACACCTACTACTGGAGTAGGTAGAGCCTTGAAATCGAAGATGTTGACTCCAAAATTCGTTGGACCATATCAGATTTCTACACGAATTGGGCCTGTTGCTTCTCGGATTGCATTGCCTCCGATACTGTCCAATATTCATGACGTGTTTCATGTGTCACAGTTGAGGAAATATCTTGCAGATCCATCTCATATGATCGAACCAGACACAATCCAGCTAAAGGATAACTTGTCAATCGAAGTACCACCTGTGAGAATTGATGACAGGAAGATTAAGCGATTGAGGACCAAGGATGTTTCGTTGGTCAAGGTGATTTGGAACACAATTACTAGAGATGCGACTTGGGAACTGGAGAGCAAGATGAGAGAACAACACCCAGAGTTATTTATCTACGCATAGTTTCGAGGACGAAACTAATTTTAGGGGGGTAGTAATGTAAGACCCATAATTTTGAATCATACTTTATGTATTTTTGTAGATTTTGGTATTGAACTCAGGGGCTTTTTAGCCAAGTTATTAATATTTTGGGAGTTTAAATGACCAAAAAGATATTTTGATGCCCGATTAAAATTACTCGTCGATAAATAAATTAAATTAACTGCGGTGGATCTTTTACGAAGAATTAATTCTGGGGAGTTTGGTTAAAAATATCTCGAGTTGCTAAAAATTGTATATGTCAATTGAGTTGCGACAAGAGTAGATATGTTTAACAAAAAGTGGTTTGGAGAGGTTAGGGGTGAAATGGTAATTTTAATGAATATCTAGATATTTTGAGATATTTGTTAAGTTATAATTAATATATATAAATATATATATGTTTGTTTGGAGGGAAAAGAAAAGGAATTAGAAAGAGAGGAAAATAGAAGAAAGGAAAGAAAGAGAAAGGAAGGAAACAAAACTTCTTCTTCCTCTGCCTCGCGAACCATCATCTTCCTCCCTCCCCTTTTGTACATTTTCGTTGCTTCTTGTAGTTCAAGAAGAGAAACCCAAGGCTTAGTGGGTGAGAAAGAACAAATTCCCAGCTTCTTCCTTCTTCTCGGATTCGAAAACGGTGTTAGTGATTTCAAAATCGTCAAACGCAAACCTCCACATTTCATCTAGATCTAAGCTTCGTTTCGCGAAGAGATAGAATAGAAAGTTGCTCACCACTACGCTACGGTGCTAGGGAACCAACTTTCGAAGCGACGTCGCGAGCGGAGAATATACCGGATTTACTCGCGGTACCGTAATCGCACGTTAAAGCTAACGTTAAGGTAAGGGCTCCTTCCAAACTTTTAGTTTGCATTTAGGGACTTATCTGTGGTTGTGTGGAAAAGAATTTGTTAGGGTTGAAGTGTTGATTTGGGGAAAATGAATTTAATGCTTTTATGGGCAAAATTCTAATGTGGGGTTTTGGTGATATTGATGAATGTTTCGTGGAAAATGAATTTAACTCATTTATGTATGATTTTGAGTAAATGAAATTTGTTGTGTTTGAGTGGTGGGTTGTGTTGGTTTGTGTCGTCGTATTCGATGTGTTCATAATTGATACTTATGAAATTCGAGATGTGTTTGTGTGGACTTTGTGGAAAAATGAATTGATGTGATATGGCGTGAATTGTGGATTGAATTTGAGAATGTGTCTGAGTATGTTCTGTGTGGAATTTGAAAATCATTAGAGTTAAACGAGTATTAAAAATGGGGAATCTTTTAATATCTATGTTTACTTAATGTTTGTCGTGAAAACCATTAGAGTTAAACGAGTATTAAAAATGGGGAATCTTTTAATATCTCTGTTTACTTAATGTTTGCAGTGAAAATTTTTAGAGTTAAATGAGTATTAAGAATGGGGAATCTCTTAATATCTCTGTTTACTTAATGTTTGTCGTGAAAACCATTAGAGTTAAACGAGTATTAAAAATGGGGAATCTTTTAATATCTCTTTTTACTTATTGTTTGTAGTGAAAATTGTTAGAGTTAAATGAGTATTAAGAATGGGGAATCTCTTAATATCTCTGTTTACTTAATGTTTGTCGTGAAAACCATTAGAGTTAAACGAGTATTAAAAATGGGGAATCTTTTAATATCTCTGTTTACTTAATGTTTGCAGTGAAAATTGTTCAAGTTAAACAAGTATTAAGAATGGGGAATCTCTTAATATCCTTGTTTACATAACGATTGTCGTGGACGGAGTTAGAGTATGCTCATGCATTTCATTTTTTTGTAAATCGTGCAGACCCGTGATAGGTGGCACCTTGGTAAATAGTACTTTGGCCTGTGATAGGCGGTACATTTACGATTCACGTTTTTTGTAAATCGTGCAGATCCGTGATAGGTGGCACCTTGGTAAATAGTAATTTGGCCTGTGAGTGGCGGTACATTTATGATTTACGTTTTTTTGTAAATCATGCAGACCCGTGATAGGTGGCACCTTGGTAAATAGTACTTTGGCCTGTGATAGGCGGTACATTTACGATTTACGTTTCTTTTTAGTAAATCGTGCAGACCCGTGATAGGTGCCACCTCGGTAAACAGTACTGGCCCGTGATAGGCAGTACATTTATGGTTTACGCTTTTTAGTAAATCGTGCAAACCCATGATAGGTGGCACCTAGGTAATTAGTACTTCGGCCTGTGATAGGCGGTACAATTAGGATTTACGGCCCTTCAAGGAGGGTTTTGGTTTGGAATTCCGAGTCCATGCATTTTGGCATATACGCATTGCATTAGGGTGCTTTGCACACGAGTCGTGTTTTGATTCAAGATTATGATTGAGGGTTCGAACTTGAGATGTCGTGGTAATTGCGTTGTAATTGCTAAGTGTTATGTTTTGAAATGTTGTGGGATAGTGTGTTTGATTGCAAAACCATTTCGAAACTCATGATGTCGTTGTGATTGTGTTATAAGTGCTAAGTGTTATGTTTTGGAATTGTGTGTAATTGTGATCGATTCAATTTATGTAGTTTTAGAAAAATCTCAAAAACAATCGATTTTCCAATCGATTTGATATGTTATAGGAGCTCTACTAGTTAGTCAAAATCGATTTGCCAATCGATTTGATATGTTACAGGAGCTCAACTAGTTAGTCAAAATTGATTTGCCAATCGATTTGATATGTTACAGGGGCTCAACTATTTATAAAATCGATTTGCCAATCGATTTGGCAGGTTACAGGGACTCAGCTAATTATAAAATCGATTTGGCAAGTTATAGGGGCTCAGCTATTTATCAAAATCGATAGGCCAATCGATTTGGCAAGTTATAAGGGGCTCAACTATTTAAGAAAATCGGTTTGCCAATCAATTTGGCATGTCACAGGGGATCAGCTATTTAAGGAAATCGATTTCCCAATCGATTTAGTTAAACCCAGAATACAGGTTTCACTAAAAAACCTTTAAGAAATCGATTTCCCAATCGATTTGCTTAGTAGAAACTCTTATTCTGAGTTAGATAATCGATTGCTCAATTGATTCATCAATGGATTGGTCAGTTGTTTATTACTTGATTGATTAAAAATTGTATTTGATTTCACTTTTACTTGGCAAGTATTATATGAACTTTTAGCATATGGAAAACCCTTTTAAGGTGCATGCTAAGTTGAAAGGTTATTTTGTGCATTTAAAAACTTAAATGTTATGTGTTAATTGTTAATTTCGGTTGGTGACCCTTTACAAATATTGTGGAAATCTGGGCTTTGCCCTCAGATGAGAGCCAGGACAATCCTACAGGTCCGTACCCTATGGATGGGGATGTAGTTGGAAACACCTTATTGGAGCTATGTTAGGAGGATCTCGCGGGGCGCGTGAAGATCACTCAGGATGTATAGTTTTGTGGAATGATAGGGACTAGATGTCTTTCTTTTGGATTGTGTTTATTTTAAATTGGAAGAATGTACCTATACTAATATTGTCAGCATGACATCTTATTTTGATGGGTTCCATGTATCACTTTTTGTTGTGTAAATACTTTGGATTCATATTTCAAAAACTATTCCGCTGCTTATAAATTATATTGACTTAAATATTTATCCAAATGTATTTTACTTATTTATTTCTTTGTTTTATGATTTTGTTTTGAAAAAAAAAATACACTCTCGCTGTTAAAAATTGGGGTGTTACAGTTCACTAGCACCGTAGCATGGAGGTGAGCAACTTTCCCTTCTATCTCTTCGCGAAAGAAGCTTAGATCTAGAAGAAAAGTGGAGGTTTGCGATTGATGGTTTTGAAATCAATAACTCCGTTTTCGAATTAGAGAAGAAGGAAGAAGCTGGAAATTTGTTCTTTCTCACCCACTAAGCCTTGGGTTTCTTTTCTTGAACTAAAAGAAGCAACAAAAATGAAGGAAAAGGAGGAAGAAGGAGACGGGATCGCGAGGCAGGGAGGAGGAAGAAGAGTTTTGTTTCCTTTTGCTTTTCCTTCCTTCTATTTTCTTTTCTTTCTATTTCCTTTTCTTTTCCCTCCAATATATATATATATATATATATATATATATATATATATATATATATATATTACTTTTAACAAATATCTCAAAATATCTAGATATTTGTTAAAATTACCATTTCACCTATCACTTCCCAAACAACTTTTTGTTAAAAATATATACCCTCGTCGCAACTCAATTGATAGATAAATTTTTCTGCAACCAGATATATTTATAACGAAATTGCCCGATATTAATTTCTTAGTAACGTAAATAAATTATTCTCCACAAATAATTTTAATCGGGCTCCAAATATATTTTTGGCATTAAATTCATTAAATACCAAAATACAATGATTTGACTAAAAAGCCTCAGAGTTCAACACTAAAATCCTAAAGTACTATAATTTGGGATTTAAAAATTTAGGATCTTACATCATGGCTGCAACCTATATTCTTACTCTACAGAAGATATTATGGACTCATCAAGAAAGACACAAAATCATGTTGCTGACCTTCTAGTAGTAGTGCAACTCCCCCAATCTGCATCTACATATTAGAAACTTTGAGTGATGGAACTTTAGAAAACATAAGTCATAATCTTGGAGATGTCTTAAGATACTATAAGATTTGGTCCACAGTCATAAGATGCTTCTTGTTGGGCTTATTCATATAATAATTTAACTTGTTCACCGAGAAAGAAATATACGACCTTGAATCAGTAAGGTACATCACTCTTCCTATCAATCTTCTATACATTGATGGATCTAATAATTCTGAAGCGTTTTCTATCAAAGGAATATTTGGATCCTTAGGTGTGGCTGATGGCTTTACTCCCAATAAACATTATCCTCAAGAAGCTGGGTAGTAAACTTTCTTTGACATATGTGTATACCCTATGACGATTTTGCAATTTATAATTCCAAAAAGTGCTTCAGATCCCCTAGCTCGAGCTTGAAATGTGTAACGCCCCAAATATTTTATCCAAAGATTACTTAAAAATATTTGTTTTACTTTAGAAACAACTATAATTTTTTTTCTTCTTAAGAATAGTGTATCATGTAATCATTTGAAGATGCGTTAGAAAGTGATTTGATATATATATATATATATATATATATATATATATATATATATTTGTAAAAGAACGTTAAGTAATTTACTAAAATATTATTTATTCATTTATTTGCAAAATTAGTTTTCCAGTTGTTAGATCGATATTCATTTATACTCCAACATAAAATAAATTATCTTTAAGTGAAATTCAAAAGATACAAGGTTGACTGAAATTAATGGCATTCAATTATTTACTAGCAAATGAAATCTCACTTTTGCGTTTCTATTAAAAGTAATGAAGAGTGAATAACTTTACAATGTATCACAAAAATTTTAGTAATACAAAACATTATTTTTAAGTAAAAGTCTCATTTTCTAGCGCGTGTGCACCAATCGAACATCATTCATGCAACTATTTGAGATCATTAGTACGTAAATATTGGCGTAAGAGGTCAGTTTGTCACACAACAAAAATTAAATCAAATAATAAATTAACAGCCATAAAATATGAATATAAAATCTTTTCGTAATAAAAGATTTAAAGAAATTGATTATTTACTAGTTCTCAAAGATGTATCAAAATTCATAAAATGTATCTAAATAAAAGTAGGAAACATAGATCAAAATAAAAATAACAATAAAATGTATGGAAGTTATGCATGCTCCTAAACATATATTATTTAAAATAACAATAAATGTATGCAAGTTATGCATGCTCCTAAAGATAATCTTTTGTCACAAACTTTTAAAATGTACTAGAATTCTAGAAATACGGAAGTGGTTCCCTTTCACTAAGAATAATTGTCTTTACATTGTTTTAAATTTTGAATAAATATTTTCTTAATAATATTAAATAATGTGAATGTTACTAATTATTTAAAATGAATATATGTTAAGGATTCAAAACAAAACAAAAAATTGTAAACTTTTCTATGATATAAGTATTTTTTTAAGTAAAGTTTTAGATTAAAAATCTAGGGCTTTACAATCACCATCAGTTGTAGACATGTTATGGAAAGGGGAAATGATCTCATGAAAAACCACATTTCTTGAAATGATGAATTTTCTTGTGGAAATATCATACAACTTGTAACCTTTAACACACATGTTAGCCCTAAGAGAAAATTTATTTGTGAGTTGTGGTATAGTATAACAACATATGCCAAACAACCAAAAACTCTAAGATGATAATATGAAGGCATTTTGCAATAAAATAGTTCATAAGGGGACAAGTTTTTCAGATTTAATGAAGGAACTCTATTTATTATATGAGTTTAAGTTGACATAATGTTTTTTATGGGAATCAAGGATTGAAAAGGAAGTGCTTTGGTTACATTTAATGGATGGTGATGCTTTCTCTTAAAAATTAAGTTTTTTGGAGAAGAGGAAAATTGGTGCAGAGTACTCAGTTCCTGCAGAAAACTAGTTAAATCCAATTCCTTTGCATTATCAATACGCATATATTTTGTATGTTTACCTGAGTTTTCACCAAAGTAAGTTTTTTTTAATTTTATCAGTGGCGACAAATTTATACTTCAACAAATACAACCATGTGAATCTTTTGTGGTCATCCACTATAGTAAACAATAAGACTTATTTTCATAAGTAGTAAGATCAAAAGGGCCCTGTTAGTACAAAGGCGCGCCTAAGAAGGGGGATAAATTAGGTTTTTAGAATTTTACAGTTTTTACAGACTTAGTGGATTATTTTTCTGACTGTGATTATAGTTTATAGAATCATGTGTTTTCTCCCTTGTGTCCATTCAAATGTCTAACTAGCATGAATAAATACATGAATGTTAATTAATTCCAAATGGTTGGTCATTGAATGATATTATTCCATTTGAATTCCTTATTTGTGTGTGCAATTAACCTCAATGAAGAGAATTATTCCTTCTCTCTAATCAGCTCCACGCCTCATTTATTAGTCGCATACATCTCTCCTTCCTAGGACACATTAAACTTACAGTTGAGAAAAAGAAGTCCTAATCACCCACACGCCATTAACAACATTATATTTATCTCAAATATTTTCTAAGCCACTAAAATAACCATCCCAACATTCCCTCGCATTTTAATCGCATTTATAAAATTTCGTTCCTTCATCTTGGGGATATTTTCGAGGGCTATATAGTGGCATATGGAAGGAAAGCACTCAAGATAAAGGATTTTCTCATGTAAAGTTAGACTAGATATTAAATTAGCGGTTGGTAAGATATTGATTTGATGTCTGGATGTCTTAAAAGAAATAGGATGATTTTATTTTTGTCATAAAGAAATTAACTAAAATGTTTTGATTGTTTCTTTTAAGTAATACATTTATCTTGATGAATTTAATTATAGAGTTGTATTTTTATACCTTGATAAATATGTTGATAAATATGTTTGTAGTGAAAATGTTTAACGCCTTGTGTTATGACCCTTTTTTTCATGGTTGCTTAACTGGCTAGTGATTTGTATATTCCGGGCATCATTATCATGGTCATGACATACCATATGCATCTTTGCGGATGCCTTAATGGCTGGTTTAATTTTCTTCATTGGTATGAGTGACTTATGTGTGGACGCCTTAGTGGCTAGCTATATCCGGATGATATATGATTAGGAGCATGCATAACTTGCATACATTTGATTGTCATTTTTATTTTGATCTAATTATTTTCCCTAAGGTGACTTCGTACTTGATTTATTTAGATACATTTTATAACTTTTGATACACCTTTGTGAATTATAAAAAAAATCAATTTCTCTACATCTTTTATTACAAAATGATTTTAAATTTATATTTTATGGTTATTAACTTATTATTTGGTTTAATCTTTATGTGGGATGAATTGGTTCCTTACACCAACATTTAGGTACTAACGATCTCGAAGAGTAGCATAAATTATATTTGTTTTGCGCACGTGCGTGGAAGAAAGAGGTACTTTAACTAAATAATAATATTTATAGTGATAAGAACGATGTGGTACATTTTTTTTAAGTTTATTTACTTTTTATTGCCAATTTTAAATAAAAATGCGGAGGTGGGGTTCGTTTGTTAGAAAAACCTGAATTATTTTGTTTTAAGAAGTGAAAATTTTCTACAATTAGCAAATTAACTTTGGTGTACTTTGCACAATAGTTTGAAACTTATTATCCAGTGATGGAAGCAAACTTTTCTATCCAATGTGGGACTTTAATATTTACATAGTTGAAAACTACTCAAAATATGAGAGTATTTCAATGTTGGATTTCAAAAAAATTATTTACAACGTGGGACTTGAATTTAAAAAACATATTTCTTTCCACTTGAATTTATAAAAAATATTTATTTTCAATGTGAGACTTAAATTTTTAAACAAGTTTCTTTCCACTTAAATTTACAAAAAAATATTTATTTCCAATATATGACTTCAACAAATTTTTAAATTCACACAATAATATATTTATGCTTCAACAAAAACGCTTGAAGTGTTGTACGCATCGTAGATAAAGTGGCATCCTGCCTCTACTCTGGACCGAATAAACACTTTACCTCTCACAAAATGAACAGCTATAATAACTAAACAACATCTCTACATTTTAAATTAACTCTACGAATCATAATTATTACCACGAAAAAGAGTAAAAATGAAGTTCATATATAGCATTATACCGCATTAATTTATTACATTAGATGTGAATGAAAGTAATAATTATTCGTGTCAATCTCAATTGATAAATCATATATATTATTCATGTTGTACCAATCAATCTGCACATTGATTTTCTTCTCTAAACAAAAGAAATTTTTTAATTCATGTCAATGAACTCCTTAATGCAGTTGATCAGAGCAATAACAAGATGATGAAGTTGGAAACTCTCATAACCAAGGCTAATGTTGACGTGGAATCAACTATGTGACAATACTTAAATAGTTTCCAAAACTAATGCCATGATACATAGGAGCTCAATGAGACTAGCACATAATCCACCAAAACTAGCTTGACAAATAGAGTTGATTCCAAAACTAAGGTCATTGAAAAACCCAATAAATCATTCTCAATTTCCATTTTTGAGAATTCCACCAAAACATGCTCGACAAATATCATTGAGGGTACAACCATCGAAATTAACCTTAATTGTATGCTAATTAGGAGGAATTCAAACAACATGTCTATGTGGTTTCTACATATGAAAGAAGTTGAAGTACTGAAGTTTTATAACAAATATTGTTTTCAATTTTAATGTACAATTAGTCTCATTGATGTCTATGCAGTTTGGGTAGAGCATTTGTTAATGGATCAGCTAATTAAGGCTTGGAAGGCATATGGATCAAGATGAAAAAATCATAACAAACATTCTCTCTAATAAAGTGTCACTCTATGTCTATATGCTTTGATCTTTTCTGAGTGGTTGGATTTGAGGCAAGATGTATAGCTGACTAAAAACTATTACATTTGGAAACTTGTATGTCAAAATCTCTAAGCAATTGTTTTAACCGAAGTATTTCAGATATCAAGGTTGAGACCTATATTCTTACTCTACAGAAGATCTAGCCGTTGTTGGCTTCTTTTTAGATTTCTAAGATATTATGGAATCACCAAGAAAGACACAAAATCATGTTGCTAACCTTCTAGGAGTAGTGCAACTCCCCCAATCTACATCTACATATGTAGAAACTTTGAGTGATGGAACTGTAGAAAACATAAGTCCTAATCATGGAGATGTCCTAAGATACTATAAGATTTGGTCCACAATCATAAGATGCTTCTTGTTGGGCTTATTCATATAATAATTTAACTTGTTCATCGAGAAAGAAATATACGAGCTTGAGTCAGTAAGAAACATGTATCCTCAAGAAGCTGCATAGTATACTTTCTTTGACATATGTGTATACCCTATGGCGATTTTGTAATTTATAATCCCAAAAGTACTTTAGATCCCCTAGCACTTTGAGCTTGAAATGAATTTCTAAAGTATGTTGAGTATGTAACACCCGAACCTTTAGTAAATAAGGAGGAGACTGCAATGCTTTTGGTGAATTCATGTTGAAAAATTATAGAGGAAAACATTGAAACACTATCTCGAAGCCTGTTGCAATCCATACAATGACTTATGAAGTCTACATGCCGTATTCTTCGTCTCGCCAACAACTGAATAATTTGGTGGCAATTCCATTAATACCTTTTCATCTATTTTTCCATTAAAGAACACATTATTCACGTCTAATTGCAACAACTTCCAACCTTGTTGAGCTCCTAATGTAAGCAGTACTCTTATTGTGCTCAGCTTTGCCACTGGTAATAATGTGCTTAAAAAATCTATGCGAACTTGCTATGCATATCCTTTTATCACCAATCTAGCTTTATGCTTGTCCAAAGTACCAACTGCTGTGAATTTTGTCTTATAAACAACATTTGTAGTCATCTAAGTATGCTGGAACAACATGTCTTCTAGTGAATCGTCTGAGATTGGTATGATTCTCACAATGTAGAAAGTTAACAATATTATATGTGTAATCACTACGTCAAAAATGTCATTTAATACTGCTCCTTTTACAGCGCTTACTAAATACAAGTGTTGTAAATATATTTTAAAAATAACGGAACCTTTCACAGCTCTTTTTTGACAAGCGTTGTTGTAGGGTCATATAGCGTTTGCGCATAATGTTTATAAGGCTTTTACATTTTGCGGAGCAGTGTCAGGAGGATCTTGCGGAGCACATGAAGATCAATGTTAGGAGGATCTTGCCGAGGATCTTGCGAAGCGCGTGAAGATCATTTGGGATTGATAGTTTTTTGTAGAATGATCAGATTAGGTTGACGTATAGGGACTAAATGTCTTTCTTTTTGGGTTGTGTTTATTTTAATTTGGAAGA
The DNA here is from genome assembly GCA_037974775.1 of Cicer pinnatifidum. Lineage (NCBI taxonomy): Eukaryota > Viridiplantae > Streptophyta > Magnoliopsida > Fabales > Fabaceae > Cicer > Cicer pinnatifidum. The sequence continues at coordinate 8,082,708 of JBBPBR010000006.1, forward strand.
CTGTACCTATACCAATATTGTCAGCTTGACATTTTATTTTGATGGGTTCCATGTACCACTTTTTGATGTGACGTGGGGAGGTTAAAATTATCAGGGCAGTGCTTTTGTACAAGTGTCTGCCGAGAATACCTCAGGGGTATCAGCTATGCTTGATAGGTCTCATAGCCCCGGTGTATTTTGATGTTTAAATACTTTGGATTTTTGTTTTAAAAACTATTTTCGCTGCTTGTAAATGTTGTTGATTGTGGTCGTTGTGTACGACTTAAATATTTATCCAAAAGTATTTTCTTCTTTATGTCTTTGTTTTTTTAAATTTGTTTTGAAAAAAAAAATACACTCACGCTGTTAAAAATCGGGGTGTTACATGAGGGGTCTAGTTTTGTTGTAGCAAGCTCTAGATTTAATGATCAAGCATGTAGAGAACCTTTGGTTGTTTTTGTCATTTTGGATGAGCAACTGTTTAAAGTAGTTGATGGGAGGGATTTAAGTACTTATGTAATCAATTGCAGCCGTAATTTATCGTACCATCAAGACGTAATGTAGCAAGAGATTGTTTCCAATTGTATTTAGATGAAAAAATTAGGTTGAAAGAGTTCTTTAAATCTGATTGTAGTAGGGTGGTTATTACTACATATTGTTGGACTTTTATTATTTGACCCTCACGACCCACTTTATTGATAATGAATGGAATTACCAAAAAAGAATCATTAGCTTTTGTGTGGTTCCAAATCATAGAGGTGAGACAGTGGCTATGAAGCTTGAGTAGGTATTGAGGGAAAGGGGACTTAGAAATGTGTCTACTATCACAATTGATAATGCATCATCAAATGATGTCGCAGTAGGGTTATTGAAGAAAAAGATGAAAAAACATGACTAGGCTATTATTGAAGTGGTTTTTTTTTTTCATATGAGGTGTTGTGCTCACATACTCAACTTGGTGGAGACTAAAGGATTGAAAGACTTTGACTCTTCAATTTCTGCCATTCGAACTACTGTGAAGTTTGTAAGATCTTCACCAATGAGGACTGCAAAGTTAAAGGAATATATAAAGTTTGCAGGAATTGTAAGCAAGAAATTGGTGTGTCTTGATGTTCAAACAAGATGGAACTCAACATATTTGATGTTGGAAGCAACTACAAAATTTAAAATAGCCTTTGATAAGCTTGAAGATGAAGATGCAGGTTATAGGCAACACTTTGTAGAAGCTTCTCAACCACTGATAATGATTGGGAAAATGATAAGTGTTTTGTTCAGTTTTTGAAGTATTTTAATGATGCAACAAAAGTTTTTTCAACCTCACAACAAACAAGTTTGGATATGACCTTTCCCCAATTAGCTTCCATCTTGATTGAACTTATACGTTCATCGATGGACCTTAACACTTATTTAGCATCAATGGGCAAGCAAATGTTGGCAAATTACACCAAGTATTGGGGCAATAAATCTAACATAAATTAGCTCTTTTACATTGGTGTTATTTTAGATCCCCGATACAAGTTAAGGTATGTGGAGTGGTGCTTCAATTATATGTATGGTGATAAACCAATTAAAAAACACCTAAGACTTCATCTTCTAGTGTTGGTGCAATTGGTTCCCTTTGTGAAACAACTATTGTTGGTCCCACAAGCGCACATTTACAACGGGAAAATGGTTTTAAGAAACATTTAAAGAAAAAGGATTCAATTGATGTTGAAAATGAACCTGAGAGGTACACTAATGAGAAGTGTATAGAAATTGTAGAAAAGTTTGAGATTTTAATGTGGTGGAAACACAATGCTTGTCGGTATCCAATTTTGTCTAGAATGGTAAGAGATATTATGCCTACACCAGTTTCTACTATGGCTTCTAAGTGTGCTTTCAGCATCGAGGGTAGGGTTTAGAGATATATAGAAGCTCCCTAAACCCAGAAATGGCAGAGGCTCTAATATGCACCAAAAATTGGTTGAATATGTCTTTTTACCATTTTAAAGACTTCATATTTGATGAAGGGTATGACATTTTAGAGGAAGTACTGGTAGGTGCGTTGCTTTTTTAAAAAAAAAAAAAAATTTGTATTCATTGTTATATACAATATTTGTGTTTAACATGATAATTCACTCATTTTTAATGTATCGTAGATTTAAATGGAAGCTCAGCTAAAAGTGGCGCACTACCTTCCTCTCAGTCACAACCTTCAGACTGTGTTTAAATTGTTGAAGGTCCAATTTATGATTATCTTTTTATAATTATGTTCTGTTTTTAATTATGTTTAGTTTTATTGTTTTAATTATGTTCAATTTTTTATTTACTATAGGCTGCCTTTTTATTTTATTTTTTGAAGTCCCACAAGACTCATCATTGGTCATAGCACAACCAAGCAGCCCACCTATGAATATAAATATTCATTAAATATATATAAGTGGAGCTACATTTAGTTTTAATTTATTATAATTGATTTCAATGAATATAAATATTCATTAAATATATACTTTTAAGAAGCTCTTTCTTGGTTGGATGTTGTGATTGAAAGAGAAATACAATCCATTGGAGGATATTCTTGTTGACCAATTTTTTTATTCATGATGGCTAATTAAAGTCAATCTATATGCCAAGTAGGTTATGGCAGCATCACAAACACTAGGAGAAGTTGGAAAGAAGTGGTTTCAAGGAACTGCAAATGTTGTGAGGCAATTTACCTGAATATTTGAGGTGTGTTAAGGTTTTTTTTTTTGTTCATATACAACATTCGTCTATATTTTCTATCAGTGAAATTTATCATTTTGAACTTGTTAATAAGTAAAAACTCATTGTGGTAGAATGCCAAGAATATAAACGTTGATAATGTATTGATCTTGGCGGGGGATCATTTATGTCGAACGAATTATACGGACCTTGTGCAGGTATATATATATATAGTGTAATTGTTTTGTGGAGTAGATTGTTTCTTCATTTCCTTTTCATAAAATTTCTTATTCATGTATATAACAAAATAACATAGTCACATTGATAGAAATTTCGATTCTTTAATCTGTTCTATAATTGTCACCAATTCTTTCTAATTGGAACATTGATGTTATTTTCTTTTACAACTTTCATTTGTTCTTTTTTTATTTTTTATTTTTTTTAATTTTAACTTTGATGTTATTATATTATGCAATTGACACTGTCTCTGTCTAATTTGAACACCAATATTATTTTGTTATATAACTTTTTTTTCCTTCTAATTTGTTTTATATGTGTGCAGAAGAAAATATATTCATGCTGCTGTAATTACCAGTAAATCCTCATGATGCAGCAATATTGACTTTATGTGGCTAATTGCAAATGTTGTGTTTGAGAACAATGATATAACAAAACTTTGATTGAAACAACAAAACAAGTGTGATGTACGATATAAAGACAAGCAATAACACTTAGAAATTACGGCATAATAACAAACAGCAACAGAGTACGTATATACAATCATCATATTATAACAATGCGTATATACCAATGCACATTATTTCAGAATTTCCAAAACAAAATCTTCCTCGAGGGGCGTAAATCATAAATGTGTCGCCTATCACAGGGCAATACTAATTACCGAAGTGCCACCCATCACATATCAACATGATTTACTAGAGCGTAGTCTATCACAGACCTACACGAAAGTTAAATCCTCGTAAGGATAAGATGAACCAATCAACTCATGGAACCATCTCGTGGCCCATCACGATCACCACTTAACCTCGTTGCCCATCACTGTGACCCCTCACGGGCACCACTAACATTGTGGCCCTTCACGGTCACCACTGACAATATGGTCCATGAGGGTCACCACTAGCTATGAAATGCATGAGCATACTCTGACTCTTTTCACAACAATCATTATTACAATCGTTTTCACTTCAAAATTAATTATCACATATTCACACATTAGTCATACATCAACCACACATATAGGGTCCCTATCTGAAAACTAAAAGTTTGAAAGGAGTCCTTACCTTAGTCGTAGCATTTACAATCGTTTTCACAACCGTGATCAAACATGGCGAAAATTTCGCTCGTGACGATGCCTCAAATAAATTAGCTCCCAAGCACCATAGTATAAAGCGGAGCAATTTTCCCTCTTGACACTTCTTGAATGGAAACATAGATCTAGAAGAAAAATGGAGGTTTGCATTTTTTTTTTATTTCTACCAACACGTGTTCTCTTTTTTTTGAAACGTAAGAAAGAAGAAGAAAAGGGATTACTTAATTGTTAAGTTGTTAGAGACTTAATTGTATTTTGTTTCTTTATAGTTAGTTAGATGATTGTTACTACACCATCTATATATACACTTCAAACTTTATATTGTATTAGTTACTTCAATAATAATAATAATAATAATAATAATAAGGTTATTCATTATATTTGTTTTGTACTCTAATAAAAATATTGCAATGGGATGAGAGATTAACACGTTGCACTAAAACAATTAACAAAATAACTTCGCGCTCATACAATATAATCATAAATAAAACGAGAAAAAAATCTAAATATTTATGAATATCACTTATTTAATTAAAAGAAAAGAAACGAACTAGATAAGTCATTTTATGTCAAGAAAGGCCTAAAAGATAAGAAAAGGTTAACAAGAAAGAAGTTGTTGCGCTTAAGAAATACACATACTAGTGTGTGTATAGTTAGAAAGAATCACTATTTAACTTTAATGGTTTTTTTTGGTGGTAAAAATATATTTATTAGACTCAGTAAGTTATAGACATGTTCTTTGCTAGTGTCATTGACAACTAGTACAACTCAAATGGTAAGTATAAAAAATATTTAATTTTATATATTTGACACGAGGATTTTGATCCATAAAATCATTACTTCTCCATATTTCATTTAAGTGAGTTTCACACCTAGACTCTTTAAAAAAAATAAAATTATTTATAAAAAATTTAAAAAAGAACTCTGATTTTGTAACACCCCGTTTTTCAAAGCGAGGGTGTATTTTTTTTTTTTCAAAAGAAATTAAAATAAAACAGAGAAATAAAAGAGGTAATACATTTGGGTAAAAAAATAAGTCATTATAATTCACAAGCAGCGGAAAAAGTTCTCAAAATATGAATTCAAAATATTTACATATCAAAAGTGGTACAGTCTTCCAGTTTAAAAATAAAGGCAACCCAAAAGAAAGACATATGTTCCCTCTGTCAACCTAGTCTGATCATTCGACAAAACAACTAAACACCCTGAGTGATCTCCACGCACCCCGTGAGATCCTCCTAACGTAGCTCCAAATCAAGCATTCCCATCTACATTCCCATCCGTAGGGTACGAACCGGTGGGATCATCCTGGCTCTCATCTGAGGGCAAAGCCCAGATTTCCACAATAGTTGTAAAGGGTCACCAACCGAAATTAACAGTTAACACATAACATTTAAGTTTTTAAATGCTCAAAATACCTTTTCAACTTAGCATGCACCTTATAAGGATTTTCCATATGCTAAAAGTTCATGTAATGCTTGCCAAATGTAAATGAAATCAAAAGAAAGTTCTTAATCCATCAAGTAATACATAACTGACCAATACGTTGATAATCAATTGAGAAATCCATCATCTAAAACAAAATAAGATTTCCTACTGTGCCAATCGATTGGGCAAATCGATTACCTGAAGATTTTTAGTAAAAATTGAACCCTGGACTTGCATCAATCGATTGAGGCAATCGATTTCGAGAAGGCCTGAGCCCATGTATTGTCCAATCGATTGGGTAAATCGATTTCGTGAAAGACTGAGCCCCTGTATTGAATCCAATCGATTGGGCAAATCGATTTTTGGAAGACAAAGCCTCTGACTTGAATCTAATTGATTTACCAAATCGATTTCTTAAATGATTTTGAAATACAACTTACAAAATCGATTGGGTAAATCGATTTCATGCAAAACAGGGCCCCTGTAACTCATCAAATCGATTGGGCAAATCGATTTCCCTGTATATTCTTTCGAAACTACATAAACTAACTCAATCACATTCAAACACCACTCCAAACCTTAACACTTAGCAATACCCATACAATCACCACGACATTATGAGTTTCGAAAACGTTTTACAATCTAACATACTATCACACAATTCCAAAACATAACTCTTAGTACAATCAACACAATCACAATTTGGACCAAACATACTTACACATAGTTTCAAACCTTAACACTTAGCAAAAATCAACACAATCATAATTTGCATCAAACACACTTACACATAAGTTCAAAACATAGCACTTAGCAAAATCAACACAATCATAATTTGCATCAAACACACTTACACATAAGTTCAAAACATAGCACTTAGCAAAATCAACACAATCATAATTTGAATCAACCACGACTCGTGTGCCAAGCACCCTAATGCAATGCGTATATGCCAAAATGCATGGACTCGGAATTCCAAACCAAAACCCTCCTCGAAGGGTCGTAAATCATAATTGTACCGCCTATCGCAGGCCAAAGTACCAATTATCGAGGTGCCACCTATCACGGGTCAGCACGATTTACTAAAAGAAAAAGCGTAAGTCGTAAGGGTACTGCCTATCACAGGCCAAAGTACTACTTACCGAGGTGCCACCTATCACGGGTCAGCACAACTTACCAAAAGGTAAATCGTAAACGTACCACCTATCACGGGTCAATACAGTTTACTGAGGTGCCACCTATCACGGGTCAGCACAATTTACCAAATGAAATGCATGAGCATACACTAACTCCATTCACAACAATCGTTAAGTAAATGCAGATATTAAAAGATTCCCCATTTTTAATACTCATTTAACTTAACGATTTTCACAACAAAACATTCAGTAAACAAGTCATTAAGAGATTCCCCATTCCTAATACTCATTTAACTGAAACGATTTTCAAAAACAAACATTAAGTAACCAAGACATTAAGAGATTCCCCATTCTTAACGCTCAGTTAACTTAAACGATTTTCAAACAACATTAAGTAACTAAGACATTAAGAGATTCCCCATTCTTAACGCCCAGTTAACTTAAACGATTTTCAAAAAAAACATTAAGTAAATAAGTCATTAAGAGATTCCCCATTCTTAATACTCATTTAACTTAATGGTTTTCAAATTCCACACAAAACAAACTCAAACATACTTTCACATTCAATCCATAATTCACACCTAAACACATCAAATCATTTTTCCACACAAACCACACATAACACATCTCAAATTCTATAATTATCAATTATGAACACGTCGAATACGACGACACAAATCAACACAATCCATCACTCAAACACAACAAATTTCATTTACTCAAAATCATACATAAATGAGGTAAATTCATTTTTCATCAAACATTCATCAATATCACCCAAAACCCCACATTAGAATTTCACCCATAAATCATTAATTAGTTTTTCCCCAAATCAACGCTTCAACCCTAACAAATTCTTTTCCGCACAAGCACAAGTAAGTCCCTAAATGCAAACTAAAAGTTTGGAAGGAGCCCTTACCTTAACGTTAGCTCTAACGTGCGATTACGGCACCGTGAGTAAATCCGGTAGATTTTCCGCTCGCAACGCCGCTTCCAAAATTGGTCCACTAGCACCGTAGCACGGAGGTGAGCAACCTTCCCTTCTATCACTTCTTGAAACGAAGCTTAGATCTAGGTGAAACGGGGAGATTTGTGTTTGACGGTTTTGAAATCCATAACACCGTTTTCGAATCCGGGAAGAAGGAAGAAGCTGAGAAATCCTTGTCTTCTCACCCCAAGCCATGGGTTTCTCTTTTTGAAGCAAAACCAGCAACGAAAATGAACAAAAGGGGAGAGAGGAAGATGATGGTTCGCGAGATTGGAGGGAGCGTGACTTTTCTTCCTCTGTTTCTGTTTTTCATCTCTTTCTTCCATTCTAACATATATATATATAACTTATTTATATACTAATATATATATATATATATATATATATATATATATATATATATATATATATATATATATATATATATACATATTATAATTAAGACTAAATCAATTAATATCTAACAAATCTCACACCCATCACTTCACTCACGTCTCCAACTATTTTGATAAAAATATCTACTCTCGTCGCAACTCAATTGTTAAATACAATTTCCAACAACCTGAGATATTTTGAACAAAACTGCCTAGAATTAAATTCTTCGAAACCTAAATAAATTATTCTTCGACGAATAATTTTAATCCAATTTCCAAAAATATATTTTCGGCCTTTAACTCACTAAATACCGAAAACTGGGTTAAAAGCCTAAGCAATTTAACACAAAATACCCTAACATTGTATAACTTAGGATTTAAAATTACGGGTCTTACAGATTTGATTTATTAAAATGTAAGATTAAATATGTTTTTTATATCTATAATTTTATTGGTTTGTTAGTCCTATGTAAATTTAACCCTAAAATTTATGTATCAACATCAATTGAGAAATTTTAGACTTGAGTTTAAATAACATTAGATTTTTGTTTTCAAAAGAAATCACATTAAAAGTGAATGAAAGTAATAATTATTCATGTCAATCTTAATTGATAAAGCATATATTATACATATTGTACTAATCAATCTACACATTAATTTTCTTCTCTAAACAAAAGAAAAATTCATCTAAATGAACTCCTTAATGCAGTTGATCAGAGCAACAAGAGGATGATGAGGTTGTAAACTCTCATAACCAAGGCTAAGGTTGACGTGGATTGGCTAAGGTTGACGTGGATTCAACTCTATAACAATATTCAAATAATTTTTTGGTTGGGCTAAACTAAGACCATGATACATAGGAGCTCAACTAATAAATGAGTACCAATGAATCTTGAAAAACCCATTAACCATTCTCAATTTCCATTTTTGAGAATTCCACCTAATCAAACTCGACAAATATCATTGAAGGTACAACCATCAACAGTAGCCTTAATTGTATGCTAATTTGGAGGAATCAAACAACATGTCTATGTGGTTTCTACATATGAGAAGAAAAAAAACGAATGGCAATATCGTCATTTTACAATTGCCATGAGTCACAAAGACGAAGTCAGAAGTTAGAAATTGTTACTTTTGAGTTTCAAAAACTATTTAAAAATCACAATTTATGCCACCGAAGATATTACTGTGTTGAGTCACGGACTAGGTTGCCCTTTTTAAGACGTTTCGTGGCATTGACCAAATTGTGCAAGGCAGACTATCTACCACGAAGTCCTCAGAATAAAACAATCCAGATTCACTGTATCAGAGTTGCACTGCATCGTAGAAAACTATTCTAGAATTATACCATCAATATAGCGATTAAAGCCACTGTCAATGTGACGATTAAAGTCGTTCGCAATATGGTACTACGACCATTCATAACTATGACATAATAATTGCTCTAGAAACCGATAGGACTACGGTACCAAACCGCTCTAAAAAAAAGGGACTACGACATAACAACCATTTAAAAAAAATAAAGGAACTGTAACACCCCGATTTTCAAAGCGAGGGTATATATTTTTTTTTTCTAAAGAAATTAAAATGAAACAAAGAATAATTAATTAAAATAAAACAGAGAAATAAATAAGGAAATACCTTTGGATAAATATTTAAGTCATTACAATTTATAAGCAGCGGAAAAGTTTTTCGAAAATATGAATCCAAAGTATTTACACCTCAAAAAGTGGTACATGGAACCCCTCAAAAATAAGTTGTTATGTTGACAATATTAGTATAGGTACAGTCTTCCAATTTAAAATAAACCTAATCCAAAAGAAGACATCTAGTCCCAATACGTCAACCTAATCTGATCATTCACAAGAACTATACATCTTGAGTAATCTTCACGCGTACGGCAAAATCCTCCTAACATAGCTCCAGCCAGGTGTTTACAACTACATCCCCATCCACAGGGTACGGACCAGTAGGATGGTCCTGGTTCTCATTTGAGGGAAAAGCCCATATTTCCACAATAGTTGTAAAGGGTCACCAACCGAAATTAACAATTAACACATAGCATTTAAGTTTTTAAATGCACAAAATAACCATTCAACTTAGTATGCACCTTAAAAGGATTTTCCATATGCTAAAAGTTCATATAATACTTGCCCAATAAAAATGAAATCAAAATAAAGTTCTCAATCCATCAAGTAATACATAACTGACCCAAACATTGATAAATCAATAGAGCAATCGATTATCTAACTCAAAATAAGAATTTCCACTAAGCCAATCGATTGGGAAATCGATTGCTTGAAGGTTGTTTTGAAAAATCTGAACTCTGGGCTTAAATCAATCGATTGGGCAATCGATTGAATGAATAGCTGAGCCCCTGTAACTAATCCAATCGATTGCCAAATCGATTTTGACCAAATAGCTGAGCTACTGTAATGGCCAAATCGATTGGTAAATCGATTGTTTCAATATATTCTCAAGATTCAAGAAAACAGGAGACCTACCAATCGATTTCCAAATTGATTTCTTAAATGGTTTTGAAAAACAAATTACAAAATCGATTGGCAAATCGATTTTGTGAAATTAGTGAAGTCCCTGTAACTCATCAAATCGATTTCCCTGCTTATTCTTCCAAAAATACATAAACTAACTCAATCACATTCATACACAACTCCAAATCTTAACACTTAGCAATTTCGACACAATCACTACAACATCATGAACTTCGAAATAGTTTTGCAATCAAACATGCTATCACACAATTCCAAAATATAACACTTAGCACTTATAACACAATCACTACAACATCATGAGCTTCGAAACAGTTTTGCAATCAAACATGCTATCACACAATTCCAAAACATAACACTTAGTACTTATAACACAATCACTACAACATCATGTTCTTCGAAATAGTTTTGAAATCAAACATGCTATCACACAATTCCAAAACATAACACTTAACACTTATAACACAATCACTACAACATCGTGAGCTTCGAAATAGTTTTGCAATCAAGCATGCTATCAAACAATTTCCAACAAAACCCCCCGCGAGAGGCGTAAATCCTAAACGTACAGTTTCTCACGAACGACATGAGTGCAGTCTCTCATGGACAAACACAATTTTCCAGGGAGTAGTCTCTCACGGACAAAAACCTGTGCAGTCTCTCACGGACAAACACAATTTACCAGGGTGTAGTCTCTCACGAACAAACACCTATGTTGTCTCTCACGGACAAACACAATTTACCAGGGTGTAGTCTCTCACGTACAAACACATGTGCAGTCTCTCACGGACAAACACAATTTACCAGGGTGTAGTCTCTCACGGACAAACACCTGTGTAGTCTCTCACGGACAAACACAATTTACCTGGGAGTAGTCTCTCACAGACAAACACCTGTGCAGTCTCTCACGGACAAACACCATTAAGTAAACGTAGATATTAAGAGATTCCCCATTCTTAATACTCATTTAACTTAAACGATTTTCACTACAAACATTAAGTAAACCGAGATATTAAGAGATTCCCCATTCTTAATACTCATTTAACTCAAAACAAATTTCACAGCAAACATTAGTAAACAGAGATATTAAGAGATTCCCCAGTCTTAATACTCATTTAACTCAAAACGAATTCCAAAACAAACATTAAGTAAACAAGACATTATGAGATTTCCCATTATTAATACTCGTTTAACTTAAACGATTTTCACAAACACACATTAAGTAAACAAGACATTAAGAGAATCCCCATTCTTAATAGTCGTTTAACTTAAACGATTTTCACAAACACACATTAAGTAAACAAGACATTAAGAGATTCCCCATTCATAATACTCGTTTAACTTAATGGTTTTCAAATTCCACACAAAACAAACTCAAACATATTATCAAATTCAATCCACGATTCACACCAAAACACATCAATTCATTTCTCCACCAAATCCAACCATACACATATCAAATTTCATCAGTATTAATTAAGAATACGTCAAATACGACGAAAACAAATCAACACAACCCACCACTCAAGCACAACCAGTTTCATTTACTCAAAATCATACATAAATGAGTTTAAATTCATTTTCCACGAAACATTCATCAATATAACCAAAACCTAACTCTATGATTTTACCCATAAAGCCTTAGATTCATTTTCCCCAAATCAACACTTCAACCCTAACAAATCCTTTTCCACACAACCACATATAAGTCCCTAAATGCAAACTAGAAGTTTGGAAGGAGCCCTTACCTTCACGTTAACTTTAACATGCGATTACGGTACCACGAGTAAATCGGGTAAAATCTCTGCTCGCAATGTCACTTCCAAAGTTGGTTCCCTAGCACCGTAGTGTGGTAGTGAGCAGCTTTCCCTTCTATCTCTTCGCAAAACGAAGCTTAGATTTAGATGAAACGGGGAGATTTGTGTTTGACGGTTTTGAAATCCCTAATACCGTTTTTCTTCGTTTTCGAAACAACGAGGAAGTATGAAGCTGAGAAATCCTTGCTTCCTTACCCACTAAGCCTTGGATTTCTATTCTTGAACAAAAGGAAGAAGCGAAAATGAAAATGGACAAAGGAAGAAGAAGGGGGTCACGCGAGGCAGAGGAAGAAGAAGGAAATGTTTTTCAGTTTTCTTTTGGTTTTCCTTTCATCCTTTTTCATTCCTTTCTATTTCTTTCCTTTTTCATTCCTTTCCTTTTCTTTCTATATATATATATATATATATATATATATATATATACATATATATTAATATAATTAACAAATATCTAGATATTTATTAAAATTACTATTTCACCTATCACTTCCCAAACCATTTTTTGTTAAAAATATCTACTCTCGTCGCAACTCAATTGACAGATGCAATTTTTAGTAGTCCAAGATATTTTTAACGAAACTCTCTAGAATTAAACTCTTCGTAAAAGATACACAGTAGTTAATTTAATTTATTTATCGACGAACAATTTTAATCGGGGTATCAAAATATATTTTTGGGCATTTAAGCTCACAAAATATTAATAACTTGGCTAAAAAGCCTCCGAGTTCAATACCCAAAATAACTAAAATACATAAAGTGTAATTTAAAATTATGGGTCTTACATTACTACCCCCCTAAAATTAGTTTCGTCCTCGAAACTATGGGTCGATAAATAACTCTGGGTGTTGTTCTCTCTTCTTGCTCTCCAGTTCCCAAGTCGATTCTCCAGTAATTGGGTTCCATATCACCTTGACCAACGAAACATCCTTGGTTCTCAATCGCTTAATCTTCCTGTCATCAATTCTCGCAGGTGGTACTTCGAATGACAAGTTATCCTTTAGCTGGATTGTGTATGGTTCGATCACATGAGATGGATCTGTAAGATATTTCCTCAATTGTGACGCATGAAACACGTCATGAATATTGGACGGTATCGGAGGCAATGCAATCCGATAAGCAACAGGCCCAATTCGTGCAGAAATCTAATATGGTCCAATGAATTTCGGAGTCAACTTCTTCGATTTTAATGCTCTACCAACTCCAGTAGTAGACGTGACTCTTAGAAATACATGGTCACCCTGTTCGAATTCTAAAAATCTGCGACGCTTGTCCGCGTAACTCTTTTGGCGATTTTGTGAAGTCTTCATTTTCTCCTTGATCATCTTTACCTTACCCGTAGTATGTTGCACCATCTTTGGTCCGACAATCATACTTTCACCGTCCTTATACCAACACAAGGGCGTTTGACACTTGCGCCCATATAAAGCCTCATATACGTACACCTTGTACGGAACATCCATCTAGTACCAAACCTAAACACTAAGTATGACACTGACACATTGAGTACAATATTTCATTACCTAATGATAAGACTTCCAATCCATACCAAGAATGATCTTGGATTATTGTAGAGGTAAACAAATTAAATTAATCGAGAAATATCTATTATGGACAATTACTTGGCAATGTAAATATGCAATATTTTCAGTCAAAGTCTTAGCAGGCGTAAAAACAACCAAATCAAAAGGGTAGTGACGACCCAAATAACTTCCAACGATTCACACAATCCATAGTAATGAAGGAATGGGTTGCCCCCGAATTAGAAAGTGCAGTTAAAGGGTTACCTGTAATCGCACCGTCACATTGAATCAGATTGCTAGATAAATTTCCAACTTCAGCACCGACGCAATAAACACGTCCTCTAGCAGTAGGAAGAGTAGTTCTAGTGACATTCACTATTGGTTCCACCTTCGGAGCCTTGCAATTCTTTGCAAAGTGCCCTGGTTTATGGCAATTGTAGCAAGTAGGACTGTTAAAGATACAAGCATGAGCATAATGTCCCCCTTCTCCACATCGGAAACATCGTATCACTTGTCCCACTTGTCTCCCAAAGTCTTGGTACCCCGGGTTATTCTGTCCCCCGTTGTTATCATGTGGTCGATTATAAGGTTTAGCAACTTGTTTTCCCTTGTTCTGATAATTCACCCGACTAGGCCCTATTGAGTTAAAATTCCCTCCTCGCCTAGCTCTCTTATTCTTCATATCCTCAACTTCTCTACATTTTTCCACAAGAACATGGAAACGTTGAATTCCCAAGGGTAAGACAGAGTATTGAATCTCATACACAAGAATGGCTCATCAATCTCTTCACGGAAAAATATGAAATGCCTTGATAGTGATTCAAACTTAGCAGCATATTCGCCCACAGTCATGTTCCCCTGATGCAGTTTCAGGAAATCATCACCCAGTTTAGTCCTAGTACTCATCGGGAAGTATTTGTCTAAAAACCTCCTTTTGAAAGATTCCCAGTTCACCTCCTCGTGAGCTGATCTCATCAACAATCTTGCACTCCTCCGCCAGTACTCAACATCTTCTAGTAGCATATAAGTGGCATAGTTGACCTTCACTCCCGCCTGACAGTTAATCATTTCGAAGATCTTCTCCACTTCTTGGATCCATTGATCTGCTTTCTCTTAATTCTCATCCCCCTTAATCTTGGGAGGATTGTAAAGACGGAAGTCTTCTAATCCTCTTGACTCTGCAGCACGGATCTCTCTTTCCCTCTTTTCAAGATCACGTTGAGTCTTGGCAGCAGTCTGTGCAGCCACAAAAACAACCATGTTATCCATAGCGTCCGCCATTCGATCATCCCTATTGGCATTGGCTCTCGGAGCGACATTCCTTCTTGGCGGCATGGTTTTCCTTTAAAACCATCATTAAGTAGAGTCTTAACACTACTTCAAAGAATTCTAAAACTAACTTCCGACCACATCAACACATAATAACTACCCCTAATCTGACAACTCAGAACAATTACCCCGACGCATGATCAAATAACGACTCACAACCTACAGGTTGACCTACAATCTGTAACACCCCGATTTTCAAAGCGAGGGTGTATATTTTTTTTCAAAAAAAATTAAAATGAAAAAAAGAATAATTAATTAAAATAAAACAGAGAAATAAATCAGGAAATACCTTTGGAAAAATATTTAAGTCATTACAATTTATAAGCAGCGGAAAAGTTTTTCGAAAATATGAATCCAAAGTATTTACACCTCAAAAAGTGGTACATGAAACCCCTCGAAAATAAACTGTCATGCTGACAATATTCGTATAGGTACAGTCTTTCAATTTAAAATAAAACCATTCCAAAAGAAGACATCTAGTCCCTATACGTCAACCTAATCTTATCATTCCACAGAACTATACATCCTGAGTGATCTTCACGCGTCCCGCAAGATCCTCCTAACATAGCTCCAGCCAGGTGTTTCTAACTACATCCCCATCCACAGGGTACGGACCGGTAGGATGGTCCTGGTTCTCATCTGAGGGCAAAGCCCATATTTCTACAATAGTTGAAAAGGGTCACCAACCGAAATTAACAATTAACACATAACATTTGTAACACCCCAAATTTTATAATAAACTATTTTATTAATTAAATAGGATTTTAAATAATCAATTTGATGTTAAAATTATTTTAATACATATTGATAAATTTTAGGATAATTTCCGTTATATGAGTGCTTTCTATGATGTGCTAGTTTTAAAAATATCAGATTAAATGAGCGACATAAATAATAATATATTTTATTATTTGATATATATGTAAAATAATAATAATAGTATTTTATGGTAATATTTTAAAGAAAAAGATTTTATATGATTTTACGAGTATATACGCGTACCAAATTAATATAATATTTTTTGTACGTTTGACTGATATTAAGTATCAACATAGATATATTTCCCTTATTTATAACTATTTTCTATTTTTAGTTATTTTTTTTTATAAATATTTATCTTGAGATAGAATTGATATTGTGTCTGATTTCATTTATTTTTATATACTTGTTATGACATTGTGATTTTATATATATTTATTATGATTTAGTAATTAATATAAAATATTGATGTTATATTGATTTATTTTATAATTTTGACTATTTCCTAATATGTTGGTATTATTATAATGTGAGTATTTTGAGAAATAAGTATAATTGTAGAGATTATTTTGAATGTGAAAGTTTCAATTATTAGTAATATGTTTTTCTATATTGATTATTTTAATTACTCTAATTATAAAATATTAATAATATTTGAAAATTTGTGTTTAAAAGAATATTAAAAAAGAAATTAAATAATTATTAATTTTGTTTTAGCAAAATAAAAATAAATAACACATAAACGTGTGTCTATGTTGTTATATTTTTACTATACCACTAACTATAATTATATACATATATATTAGATCCACTAAGTAAATATATATAAACTATGAAAGTAAATTACCACTGCGTGTGCCGAGAATGCTTTCTCATCAGCCGCTAAACCTACTAATCCTTTCTATAGTGCCGCACATTAAAAGAAAAGAGGGAAAAATACTCATTCACAAATATAAAAAAAGATTCTGAATCTAAAAACAAAGAGAAGAAAAGAAATTGGCGATATTGTGCGAAGTAGTCAACTTAATTACTCGACAATAAGGTGAGTGTATTTGATATCATTACAAATGTTGTATTTTAGTATCTCTACAAATTTCTTCCTTATTGTTTTAAAACTAAGTTTTAATCTCACTAAAAATTTATATTAATGAAATTGACAATTTACTCATAGAATATACATATATTATAAAAGTTATAATCTGACTAGTTATTATTATATCTTGTATTCATCTTCATCATATAAGTTTTATGCTCATGTCTTCTCTAACAATCAACTTATTACCTTTTCAATAATTATCATATGATCTTTTTTATTAATATAATAATCAACCTATTACCATTTTCCTTGTTAAATACCAAATTGAAGTTTAAATTTCTAAAATTAACCAATTCTTAATAGTATGTAGAAAATTAAACAATAAACCATCTTATAACAATTTACAGCATTAGGTAGTAGACTGTATTGCAAAATGTCTAATTTTATTTTACGCTTTAATTATTTTAATTCTAAACTGTAGGTATTATTCATTAGAAAGTAAATAAATATTATTAGTTGCACTACATCCAATACATCAGTTTCTTGTTTAAAATCAAAATTGTATACACCATTTATTTAGCATCCTATGATTCTTTTGTGTTCTAAAATTAAATATTTATGTGTATGTAATTGTGTTAATATATATATTAAATAAATTTTTGTTATACTATCAATAGTAAATAATTTATTTGTATTTTGTTGTTTTATCATCTTTTCTGGGTTATTAGAGGCAACGTTTGACGAAGACATGATACATTAAATAAAGATATCATATCCGGTGCACAAAATCTTTGTCGAGGTAAGGGGTGAGAGAGCGTTTGAATTCATGAGTATAATATATTGTGAGATGAACGGGAAAACTGTATTTCCCAACGATTCATCCGGGGCTTGCTACGTACGGCAGTAGCAATTTGAGAGATAAATTGATTAATTCGAAATATGAGAATTGTGAGATTAAAATGTGAAATAGAAATTTTTATAAGGTGTTGATTGATTTAATTTTCGATACTTGTGTGGTAGTTGATATTTGTTATTATTGTGATGTTGGAAGTTGAATGAAATTATGTGTACATGTTTGATTAGATGAAATTATGTGTACATGTTTGATTAGATGAAATTATGTGATGTGATAATAAAATATGGATGCATGGTTGATATATGCTTACATGATGATAATGATGATTTTTGATTGATGATAGTGATGTTATAAAATTGTGATGAGTTTATACGATGATCATGATTATTTATGGTTAATGATATTATAAAATTGTGATGAAAATATTGAAGTACCCCATACTTGATGAGATAGTGATGATTCTTAAATATGGTGCTCTTAATGGAGTAGTCTAAGCTAACGGGAGGAGAAAATAAATATTGTGAATTTGTGAAGTGGAGATTATTTTGTCATCATATAGGTAGGGCCTGACAAGCCTAGTGATTCTGGGGAAGTACAACTGAATGAGCCTGATCGTGGCGGTCTGCTGTCGAGCCTTAAGGCAAGATTGTCAGACCTTGGCGGTATTCCGGTGGGGAATTCCTAGGTGACTTGGAGGTAGCACTCCAAATGTCGGGAGCTACCATGCAACACACGTTTACCTCGACTGTCACGTATATGTGTCTCGGGTTGAGTTGAGGGGATCTATGAGGACAGGGCCAACTTGAATTGTCCGTCCACCGGGATGGTGGCATAGTATCATGGCCTCCTAACCAAGTACTTCAGAGTTAGAATGGTACCACATTGTGAAGTAGAATCTAAGCTCATGCATAACATTGCATTTCCTTGTGATTGTTTTGTTGTGAATGATGTGTTTTAAAGGTAATATTAATTAGATTATTTGATGCATATTATAATGAGATGATTATTTTACTTGAGTGACTTTGATGTTATAGTATGATACTATTTAATTAAATATTTTGATATATCGTAAAGTGATTATGATACGGTTCTGTTATGATTGTTTGCATGTTCTTCTTACTCATATTATGCTATTAACATGATTTCAAAACTCACCTCCTTCGTTATTTGTGTTTGGCTGGCTGGGCCCTGCGTTTGCGAAATCGCAGTTATTACAGGTTAATGAGTCTTGAAGTTCAAGTTTGGGAGGAACCCCGCTCTGATAGGTGATACCGGGAATAAGGGTTTTAATTTGTATTTTACTTATTTAATTTGAATCAAATTTTTGTATGAAAACTTTAAAAGTACTAGTAAGTTTTTATAATTAAATCAAGTAATTATACATAAATCAAGTTCATTGAGATTAAATTGTTTTACTTGAGTAATAAAATTTGAATTGTTGCATGTGTACTTTGAGAAACGTGATATCCTAAATTAGTTACAAAAGATTTTATTTTCTTGAAAACATAATTTTATTTATCCGCTGCAAATTTTATAGGAATATGATATAAATTATTATATATATTATTTTGGGATTTAGGGTGTCACAACATTAAAGTTTTTAAATGCACAAAATAACCTTTCAACTTATGCTAAAAGTTCATATAATACTTGCCCAATAAAAATGAAATCAAAATAAAGTTCTCAATCCATCAAGTAATACATAACTGACCAAAACATTTATAAATCAATAGAGCAATCGATTATCTAACTCAAAATAAAAATTTCCACTAAGCCAATCGATTGCTTGAAGGTTGTTTTGAAAAATCTAAACTCTGGGCTTAAATCAATCGATTGGGCAATCGATTGAATGAATAGCTGAGCCCCTGTAACAAATCTAATCGATCGCCAAATCTATTTTAACCAAATAGTTGAGCTACTGTAATGGCCAAATCGATTGGTAAATCAATTATTTCAATATATTTTCAAGATTCAAGAAAACAGTAGACCTACCAATCGATTTCCAAATCGATTTATTATATGGTTTTGAAAAACATATTACAAAATCGATTGGCAAATCGATTTTGTCAAATTAGCGAAGTCCCTGTAACTCATCAAATCGATTGGGAAATCGATTTCCCTACTTATTCTTCCAAAAATACATAAACTAACTCAATCAAATTCATACACAACTCTAAATCTTAACACTTAGCAATATCAACACAATCACTACAACATCATAAACTTCGAAATAGTTTTGCAATCAAACATGCTATCACACAATTCCAAATCATAACACTTAGCACTTATAACACAATCACTACAACATCATGAACTTCGAAATTGTTTTGCAATCCAAAGTTGGTTCCCTAGCACCATAGTGTGGTAGTGAGCAACATTCCCTTCTATCTCTTCGTGAAACGAAGCTTAGATCTAGATGAAACGGGGAGATTTGTGTTTGACGGTTTTGAAATCCCTAATACTGTTTTTCTTCGTTTTTGAAACAACCAGGAAGTATGAAGCTGAGAAATCCTTGCTTCCTTACCCACTAAGCCGTGGGTTTTTATTCTTGAACAAAAGGAAGAAGCAAAAATGAAAATGGACAAAGGAAGAAGAAGGGGGTCACGCGAGGCAGAGGAAGAAGAAGGAAATGTTTTTCAGTTTTCTTTTGGTTTTCCTTTCTTCCTTTTTCCTTCCTTTCTATATCTTTCCTTTTTCCTTCCTTTCTTTTTCTTTCTATATATATATATATACATATATATTAATATAATTAACAAATATCTAGATATTTATTAAAATTACCATTTCACCCATCATTTCCCAAACCATTTTTTGTTAAAAATATCTACTCTTGCGCAACTTAATTGACAGATGCAATTTTTAGCAGTCCAATATATTTTTAACGAAACTCTCTAGAATTAAATTCTTCGTAAAAGATCCACAACAGTTAATTTAATTTATTTATCGACGAACAATTTTAATTGGGGTATCAAAATATATTTTTGGGCATTTAAGCTCAAAAAATATTAATAACTTGGCTAAAAAGCCTCCGAGTTCAATACCCAAAATACACTAAAATACATAAAGTGTAATTTAAAATTATGGGTCTTACAGGAACCACGGTATAACAACCGTTGTAAAAACGGTAGGGACTGTGACACAACAACTGCTGTAAAAATCGAGGGGACTACAACATAACAAACTCTCCAAAAACAGAAGGGACTACGACATAACAACCGCTCAAAAATTGAAGGAACTTAAAGAAAGGGGAGATGTGGCTAAAACATTAGGCGAACAAAATATAAAAGGGATAAAATAAAAAGTTGGGAAATGCATCTAACTTTGGTGTACTTTTCACAATAGTTTGAAACTCATTATATAGTGATGAAAGCAAATTCACATATGTTTTCTATCCAATGTGGGACTTTAATGTTTACACAGTTGAAAACTATTCAAAATATGAGAGTTTTCCAATGTGGGATTTCAAAAAAATTATTTTCAATGTGGGACATGAATTTTAAAACAAGTTTCTTTCCACTTAAATTTACAAAAAAACATTTCTTTCCAATGTGGGACTTCAATAAATTTTTAAATTCACATAATAACATACTTATGATCCAACAATCCCCTACTCGAATTTAAAAAATGTTTCTGAAATACCGCCAAATGATTATATAAGATCGTGCATTAACAAAGGTGTCTCTTGATTTGAACCTTTGCATAGTAAGTAAGATTCAGATTCAACAAGAGTGACTCGTAGTCTTGAACTCTATCTTTGACATCAAAGTCACATAACCTTTTCATAGGGTGTATTCTCAAAAGCCCGTGCATTTAATGGCTCTGCATGTGTATCCAATAGGAAGCGGCCCCACTTCCACATTCACATAGGTGAGTCTATCAAGAGTACTCTTTAGCTAGGTACTCCCTCCACATAGAATATAGATCTAAAAAAGAGTTTCTATTACCTCATCCTATCATCGCTTCAGAAATCATGTTTCTCTGATTTATAATAGCATGTTCATCTCATATCACTTCACGACTTGTCATTACCCATTAAACCTAATTCTTGGATCTTCAGTCTAATAGGTCGGGTTACCGTCATGAGTGACTCTATAGGCATTAGTCACATCCTTTTGGATGTATCTATGACTTTCTCTCTAGCTAACCCCTTCGTCAAAGGATTTTCTAAATTCTCATTAGTGCATACACAATCCACTATAACAACTCTTTTAGAAAGTAACTCTCTAACAGTTTTGTACTTACAATGAATTTTTCGTCTCTTATCATTGTAATAACGATTCTCAATCTTTGCAATAGCCGCGATACTATCGCAGTGGGTCAACACATATGTCATAGGTTTTTCCCATTCAAGGATCTCAACTAGCAAGCATCTCAACTTGCTTGCTTCTTCACTAGTAGTAGCTAGTATTTCAGACTCCATAGTGGACTCAACCAATATCATATGTTCTTTGATTTCTATAATATAATGGTTGTTTTAGAATCATTTGATAAGATATTCCAATCAACATCACTGTATCCTTCAAGGACTGTAGGAAATCTTGGATAATGTAATTCGAGACTCATGGTTCTTTTTAGAAATCTCATGACTCTTTCGACAGCGTGCAAATACTCCATACTAGGTCTACTGATAAACCTGCACAACAGTCCCATGACATAAGCAAAGTCAGGTCTAGTACAATCAGTGGCTATATGAGGTTGCCAGTGATGCTCACATATTCTGTTTGTCTAACACCTTTACCAGTGTTGAAAAGTTTCACACTTAAATCGTATGGTGTGTAAGCAGGTTTACAGTCAAAGTATTTCTCTTTCTTTAGGATTGTTTCAACATAGTGAGATGGATCCAAAGAAATTCCATTTTCTGACCTAGTAATTGTCGGGTTTCGTTTGTCCTTGAAAAAGGAGTCGCCACCAATTTTATTTTTACTAAAGGAAAAATTGGATAAAACCTAAAATAATGATTTTTGAACAAAAAATTTGGATTCGGGAGTCGATTATAATTAGGGAAGTATTACCACCTTACAACGTCCGTTAAAATGGTTACCCTACAATCTATTTATTTATTTATTTATTTTTACCTCAAAAAGAATAAAAAATAAAAGAGAAATTAAATTATTTACATTAATAAAAGAAGTTAAAATATTTTTTTATTAATTTGGTTTGCCAAGGGGAAGACCTTGCTCCTACGTATCCCCGTGTGCAATAGGGAAATCAAAACACACGTAGTTCTTGGGTGAAAAATATTTATGTGTTGACCGATTTGATTATTATTTGATTATTATTTTTTATTTATATACATATCAAAAAATAAAAATAAAAATATAATAATAATAATAATAATAATAATAATAACATTTGTTCATGAATTATATCTTCTATTTTTGTTTTAAAGTAAAGAAACAAATTGATTTTTTTTAGAAAAAACAACGTAACGTGGCGGTATGTGAACGAGATAAATGAACACGACGGTGAAACAACCTGTTAAAGGATTTTCTCTTACGTAGTCGGATAAGTCATGATACAAAGGCAACCAACGATTGGGGGTGAGTGATATGGCACGACGAGCGGGGATGAAGTTCATCCGACAACAACGACCATTAATTCTAATCCTAAGTGAAAAACCATTTATCCGTTGTTATGATTTTTTTAGTTATTTGATAAAGACATTATATGAATTTTCTATTATACTACAATTGCGTGAAATTTATTTTCTTGGTCTATAAACATCAATTAGTTATATTTTTTGTATTATTTTGTGTTGCAAAGAAAACAATTTTAGGATTAAACAACTTTAATAAAAAATGAAAACTTAACATATGAGTTTATATTTTTATAAACAAACAAAATAGAATAAATTTTAAAAGGATGCAATACAAAGACTAATAAGCATAAAATTAGAGAAAACAATAAGAAAGTGATACCTTACTGCTGAATTGTTTTTTCGCTAGACTGATTTTTTCAAAATCAGATTATCTTCTCCTCTTTTGCCTATTAATCTCTCTATTTTTTCTGTGCTCTCAAATTGTGTTTTGAATTGTGTCCCTCTTTGTCCTCTTGTGGTAGACTATTTATAGATTTTTTTGGTGTAGATCACAAAAGACAAGAGAATAATTGTCAATTGATTACCATTAATCTATTTATTTTCGATTTCTTTTCATTTAATCGCCCACAATTATACTGATTCTTATTACCATTGATTCATTTCTTCAGTTTCTTTTCTATTCAATTGATGACCATTATACTGATTCATTTCTTTTTGGTTTCTTTTTATTCAAATGATGACCATTATAATGATTTTTATTACCATCAATTAAATTCAATTAAATACATTTGTTTGTTTATTTTTATTTTATTTTATATATTTTAGAAAATGGTAAAATTTTTTGAAAAAGAATCAGAGTCAAATAGAAACCAAACACATCCATGATTTTCTAAAATTTGAAAGTCAAACTATTTATTTTTATTATTATATTCATCATTATTATAATTTTTTTAAATTTGTTTTATATATTTATTAAAAATCATAAAGTAGCAGACAAAATTAGGTGTCAACAGTAATCTCAATTTGAAGATTACATTCGTTTCTCCGAGGTCTTTCATATAAAAGTTGTTACACAACAATGATTTAACAATATTTATAGCATGAATGTTTGAATCAAATATGAGTAAGTCGTCTACATAGAGATATATGATAGTGCAAATGTCATTTTCAGATTTGTAGTAAATACATTTGTCACTTTCATTCACTTTAAACTCATTCGATATAATCAAGTTATCAAACTTTTCATGCCATTTCTTAGGAGTTTGTTTAAGATTATACAATGATTTATCTAGCTTGTATTCTTGTCCTTGAATTACAAAACCTTCAGGTTGTTCCAAATAGATTTCTTCTTCTAAATCACCTTTTGAAAAAAGTAGTTTTAACATTCATTTGGTGTATCACCAAGTTATGAATAGCCGCAAATGATATGAGTATCCTAATGGATGTTATTCTAGTGACTGGTGAAAAGGTGTTGAAAGAATCTATATTTCCTTTTTGTCTAAAACCTTTGACTACAAGACGTGCCTTGTATTTATCAACAGTTCCATCGAGTTTTAGTTTCTATTTCAAGATACATTTACAACCTATTGGTTTTCAACCAGAAAACAAGTCTACTAAATGTTAGGTCCTGCTAGACTCTAAAGAGCATACTCAAACATATTCTCAAATTCAATCCACACTTCACACCAAATCACATCAATTCATTTTTCCACAAAATCCACACAAACACATCTCAAAATTTATAAGTATTAATTATGAACACGTCAAATACGACAAACACAAATCATCACAACCCACCACTCAAACACATCAAATTTCATTTCCTCAAAATCATACATAAATGAGTTAAATTCATTTTCCACGAAACGCTCATCAATATCACCAAAACCCAACATTAGAACTTCACCCATAAAAGCATTAAATTCATTTTCCCCAAATCAACCCTTCAACCCTAACAAATTATTTTTCCACACAACCACAGATAAGTCCCTAAATGCAAACTAAAAGTTTGGAAGGAGCCCTTACCTTAACGTTAGCTTTAACGAGCGATTACAGTACCACAAGTAATTCCGATAAAATCTCCGCTCGCGACGTCGCTTCCAAAGTTAGTTCACTAGCACCGTAGCGTGGAGGTGAGCAACTTTCCCTTCTATCTCTTCGCGAAACGAAGCTTAGATCTAGACGAAATATGGAGGTTTGCGTTTGACGGTTTGAAAATCCCTAACACCATCTTTCTTTGTTTTCAAATCAAAGGGGAAGAATGAGGCTTGAAATTTGTTATTTCTCACCCACTAAGCCTTCGGTTTCTTTTCATGAAGCAAAAGAAGGAAGAAGAAAGTGGAAGGAAGGAGGAAGAAGAAGAAAGGTTCGCGAGATTGGAAGGAAACGTTTCTTTTTTCCATTCCTTCTCACATAACAATATATATTACTTATATATGTATGTATATTTATGTATATATATATATATATATATATATATTAATTAAACCAAAACAATATCTAAATATCTAAATATTTTAGATATTTGTAGAATCATCATTCCCACATCACCTCCCGTCACTTCCCAAACCATTTTGATAAAAATATCTACTCTCGTCGCAACTCAATTGACAGATAGAATTTTCGGCAACCTGAGTGATATTTTTAACAAAACTGCCCAGAATTAAATTCTTCATAACCTAAATAAATTATTTTTCGACAAATAATTTAAAACGGGTCCCAAAAGATATTTTTGGCATTAAACTCACAAAATACCAAAAACTAGGCTAAAAGCCTAAGAGTTCAATACCTAAATACACCAAAAGTTGTATAATTTAGGATTTAAAACTATGGGTCTTACCCCATTTGAACACACATTTGACTATATGATCACTTTTGCATTTAGGTCATAAAACCTATACGCTTTTTTATTTATTGCATACCCAATGAACACACATTCATAGGCTCTACTAAAGAGTTTAATTCGATTGGGATCGGGGATTCTAACATAAGCCAGATAGTCCCAAGTTTGAAAATAAGACAATTTTGGTTGTCTTTTCTTCACTATCTCATAAGGAGATGTTTTGTTTTTAGATTTAGGAACTCTATTCAAAACATAGGAAATGAGCAATTTATTTTCCGCACACCAATGGGATGCAACACTAAGCATACTAGCTACAACTAATTCAGTAAGAGTTTTATTCCTTTTTTTTTTCAACTTTACCATTCACTTCAAACAATTATGGTGCTATTGTTCCATGTATAATTTCAGGCAATTTATAAAACTTATTTAAACAAACTAGAATCATACTTAAAACCTTTTAATCTTTCTACTAAATTAATTTTCAATTTTAGTTACAAAGATCCTTAACATGATTCTCTAACTGCAAATTTATGTGAACTCTTTGTTATTTTAGCTTGACTATAAAATCAAATGTGTTCACATCACATAGTATAACATGTCAAAAATTAAAATCACACAACATATAAGCAAAAAGAGACATTTTATTGATTTCAACATTCAAACATAAAAATATATTAAATTTCAACATTTAATTTAAATATGCCACGAGTGATGTATCTTAATAGATGATCTTATGAGTTATCTTCTAAATTTTACCGAAATGCGCCTCCATCAGTCATCTGATACTCTGGGTAGCAACTCACTACATACTTATTCATAGCATGTCAAATATATCTAGTAGTATTACTGGAACTTTAATACTTGTACATATCATCAACAAGTCCATTAAGAATATAATTCTTATCATTATTCTCCCATGGTTTAATTCTCTAACTTTCTTATCATTTTCTGTTTGTTTCAAACTGAAACAATTTATTGAAATCAGAGGCAACAAAACCAAATCCAGTAATCTCATCGGTTGACATGGTAGAAATAAACGTCTTAAAATTGTTATTTTTGAGTTTCAAAAATTATTTAAAAATCACAATTTATGCTACCGAATATATTATTGGGTTGAGTCACAGACTAGGTCCCTGTCTTTAAGACTTTTCGCGGCACTACCCAAATTGTACAAGGCAGACTATTAGCCACGAAGTCCCCAGGATAAAACAACCCAGATTAGTCCCCAGGATAAAACAGCTCAGATTCACTGTATCGGAGTTCCACTGTACCGTAGAAAATCGTTCTAGAATTACACCCTCAATATGAAGATTAAAGTCATTATCAATATGACGATTAAAGTCATTCACAATATGGTACTACGACCACTCATAACTACGACAACATAACCACTCTAGAAACCGATAGGACTACAATTCCAAACCGCACTAAAAAATAAAAAGGAATACAACATAATAACCGTTCTAAAAAACAAAGGAACTACGGTATAACAAGAGCTCTAAAAACCGAAGAGACTACGACATAACAACCACTCCACTAAAAAATAAAGGGGAGAAGTAGCTCAAAAATTAGGTGAGCAGAATATAAAATGGAGAAAATAGAAAATTGCAAAATGCATCCAACTTTGGTGTACTTTGCAAATTGCAAAATGCACAATAGTATACAATGATGGAAGCAAACTTTTATATCCAATGTAGGACTTTAAGGTTTACATAGTTGAAAACTACTCAAAATATGAGAGTTTTTTAATGTGGGATTTCAAAAAAATTATTTCCAACGTGAGACTTGAATTTAAAAAACATGTTTCTTTCCATTTGAATTTACAAAAAATATTTGTTTTCACTGTGAGACTTGAATTTTAAAATAAGTTTCTTTCTACTTAAATTTACAAAAAAAAATATTTATTTCTAACTTAAGACTTCAACAAATTTTTAAATTCACACGATCATATATATTTATGCTCTAGCAAAAACACATGAAGTGTTGTATGCATCGCAAATAAAGTGACATCCTGCCTCTACTCACGACCGAATAAACACTTTACCTCTCATAAAATGAACAACTATAATAACTAAACACCATCTCTACATTTTAAATTAACTCTACGAATCATAATTATTACCACAAAAAAGAGTAAAAATGAAGTTCATATATAGTGTGACACCCTAAATCCCAAAATAATATATATAATAAGTTATATCACATTCTTATGACATTTGCAGCGAATAAATAAAAATATATTTTCAAGAAAATAAAAACTTTTGTAACTAATTTAGGATATCACGTTTCTCAAAAATAACAATAAAAACCCTTATTCCCGGTATCACCTATCAGAGCGTGGTTCCTCCCAAACTTGAACTTCAAGACTCATTAACCTATAATAACTGCGATTTCGCAAACGCAGGGCCCAGCCATTCAAACACAAACAACGAAAGAGGTGAGTTTTGAAATCATGTTAATAGTATAATACGGGTAAGAAGAACACGCAAACAATCATAATAGAACCGTATCATAATCACTTTACGATATATCAAAATATTTAATTAAATAGTATCATATTATAACATCAAAGTCACTCAAGTAAAATAATCATCTCATTATAATATGCATCAATCATCTAATTATTATTACCTTTGAAACACATCAATCACAACAAAACAATCACAAGAAAATGCAATGCTATGCATGAGCTTAGACTCTACTTCACAATGTGGTACCATTCTAACTCTGAAGTACTTGGTTAGGAGGCCATGATACTATGCCACCATCCCGGTGGACGAACAATTCAAATTGGCCCTGTCCTCATAGATCCCCTCAACTCAACTCGAGACACATATACGTGACAGTCGAGGTAAACGTGTGTTGCATGGTAGCTCCCGACATTTGGAGTGCTACCTCCAAGTCACCTAGGAATTCCCCACCGGAATACCTCCAAGGTCTAACAATCTTGCCTTCAGGCTCGACAGCAGACCGCCACGATCAGGCTCATTCAGTTGTACTTCCCCAGAATCACTAGGCTTGTCAGGCGCTACCTATATGATGACAAAATAATCTCCACTTCACAAATTCATAATATTTATTTTCTCCCCCCGTTAACTTAGACTACTCCATTAAGAGCACCATATCAAGAATCATCACTATCTCATCAAGTATGGGGTACTTCAATATTTTCATCACAATTTTATAATATCATTAATCATAAATGATCATGATCATCGTATAAACTCATCACAATTTTATAACATCATTATCATCAATCAAAAATCATCATTATCATCACGTAAGCATATATCAAACCATGCATCCATATTTTATTATCACATCACATAATTTCATCTAAGCAAACATGTACACATAATTTCATTCAACATCCAACATCACAATAATAACAAATATCAACTACCACACAAGTATCGAAAATTAAATCAATCAACACCTTATAAAATTTCTATTTCACATTTTAATCTCACAATTCTCATATTTTAAATTAATCAATTTATCTCTCAAAGGGCTACTGCCGTACGTAGCAAGCCCCGGATGAATCGTTGGGAAATACGGTTTTCCCGTTCATCTCACAATATATTATACTTATGAATTCAAACGCTCTCTCACCCCTTACCTTATTTCGACGCTTTCAGACACAAGTACAATTCCACGAGCAAACAATATTTGTTCTTTGACTTTTTGTCCTTCAATCAATCTAACTCGACAATTTATGGGTAAACGTCAAAAAAAAAAAAAATAAATAAATAAATAAATTATGCGAAAATAGTCTAAAAACTGATTTCGAAATTCAGTCAAAGAAAATTACCATAAATCAGAAAACCAATCAGTGGATAATATAGCCACTTTTCACACGGTCGTTTTGGCGTTGGTTTCACTAAAATCGGACTTACGGTGAAGGAGAACGGTGCAAAATAAGGATTTCTTTAAACGGAGAAATCGGATATTTTAGGGAGAAATTCGGATTGTTAAAAATCTAGAAAATTATGTTTAATTGACGAGTTAAATGAATGAAATAACATAATCAAATTTGGGCGAAAATGGAGAAAGTTTTCTGGAACATCACCGGTGTCAAACGATAGAGTTGTGTTTTCTCCTTGGTTTTATGGCTGCCCTTCCAACTCCCTTCCCTTCTTTTGTTTGTTTTATTTTATTAACAATTAGGGTTCGTAGAGTCAAACTATTGGTCTCTTTATTTATATTTTACTATTTTTATTTTTATTTTGTTAAAATAAAACTAATAATTATTTAATCTCCTTTTTAATATTCCTCCAAACACCATTTAGTTTTCCAAACATTACTAATATTTTGTAAATTAGCGTAATCAAAATAATCAATATAAAAAAAAAACATATTACTAATAATCAAAACCCTCACATTCAAAATAATTTCTACAGTTATACTTATTTATCAAAATACTCACATTATAATAATACCATCATATTAGAAAATAGTCAAAATTATAAAATAAATAAATATAACATCAATATTTTATATTAATTACTAAATCATAATAAATATATATTAAATCACAATACCATAACAAGTATTTAAAAATAAACGAAATCAAACACAATATCA
>JBBPBR010000006.1:8113855-8162071 GCA_037974775.1 Cicer pinnatifidum
ATATATATATATATATATATCAAATAATAAAATATAATATGTATTATTTACATCGCTCATGTAACATAACATGTATCATACTAGCACATCATAGAAAGCATCCATATAATGAAAATTAGCCACGAAATTTATCAACATATATTCTAAAATAATATTAGTCATCAAATTAATTATTTAAAATTCTATTTAATTAATAAAATAGTTTATTATAAAATTTGGGGTGTTACATATAGCATTATGCCGCATTAATTTATTACGAAAAGGTGCAATTTGTTTAAAACTCACGTAGGCAAGGATGTTACTTGGAAATCGTGAAGGGGCTTGGATTGTTTTGGTGAACCCTATTTAATCTCTCACAATCCGGTGGTGAGTTTGAAAGCGCGGAATTAAGCAATTAATAATAGTAATGGGTTATTATTACTGTCCAAAATGGTTCACTCTGATTTTATCAATGTGGGTTCTATTAACGTATTCGGAATCAACAGAATATGTGGATGGTGACAGTGTAAATTGGAGCTGGAAGGTTCTTATTCGATCACGAGTGCCCTCTCTTCCATTACGAAGGGCCATTAGTCCCACCAATGAGTTACTAACCCAGTGGGACTATTGGTAATTAATTTCATTCGTGACTGATATTTGTGTTTTCTTATATAATGTGAAATAATAATATGTTGAAATGAATTATATACATTATAGTGTTTACGTACCATAGAAAAGAATTGGTGCACGAAGTAAACAAGGGAGACTATACTTCGTGTAAAGTACGGGGAAAAAATCACGTGGTGCACGACGACGGGAATACAAATGTGGTACTTAACAAAATAGGAATGCATTATTTCATAAGTGGAAACAAGCGTTCTTGCATACTTGGCTTAAGGCTCGCTATACTTGTCACTTTACCTCCAATTTCTAATAAAATAATATAATGTAAGATCTATAAGACCTATACTGAGAAATATCGATATTGTTATATATCTCACAATTATGAGCGAATTTCTTTACTATTTTATCTAGACAATAAAAGTTAATGCAATACTGATACTGATACTGATACTGATACTGATACTGATACTGATACTGATACTGATACTGATACTGATACTGATACTGATACTGATACTGATACTGATACTGATACTGATACTGATACTGATACTGATACTGATACTGATACTGATACTGATACTGATACTGATACTGATACTGATACTGATACTGATACTGATACTGATACTGATACTGATACTGATACTGATACTGATACTGATACTGATACTGATACTGATACTGATACTGATACTGATACTGATACTGATACTGATACTGATACTGATACTGATACTGATACTGATACTGATACTGATACTGATACTGATACTGATATTGATACTGATACTGATACTAATACTGATACTGATACTGATACTGATAATAATAATAATAATAATAAAGTTATTCATTATATTCTTTTGTATATACTCTAATTACAATGTTGTAATATGATGAGAAATCAAAACACTGGGGTAAAACAATGAACAAAATCGCACTCACACAATATAATCATAAACAACAAGAGAAGAAAAAAAACATAAATATTTGTGGAAACTACTTATTTAATTAAAAGAAAAGAAAAACGAGTTAGATGAGTCATTTTAGGTCAAAAATGGCCTAAAAGAGAAGAAAAGACTATCATGAAAGAAGTAGTTGCACTTCACATATACACATGCTAGTATGTGTATAGTTAGAAAGAATCACTATTTAAACACTATCATGTTGCAAAATTATAGAGGAAAACATTGAAACACTATCTCGAAGCCTGTTGCAACCCATACAATGACTTATGAAGTCTACATGCCATATTCTTCGTCTCGCCAACAACGGAATAATTTCGTGGCAATTCCATTAATACCTTGTCATCTATTTTTCCATTCAAGAACACATTATTCACGTTTAATTGCAACCACTTCCAACCTTGTTGAGCTCCTGATGTAAGCAGTACTCTCATTGTGCTGAACTTTGCCACTATTAATAATGTGCTTAAAAAATCTATGCGAACTTGCTATGCATATCCTTTTATCACCAATCTAGCTTTATGCTTGTCCAAAGTACCAACTTCTGTGAATTTTGTCTTTAACAACATTTGTAGTCATCTAAGTATGCTGGAACAACATGTCTTTTAATAGCGCTCCTTTTTCAACGCTTACTATGTAGATTCTCACAATGTAGAAAGTCAACAATATTATATGTGGAATCACTACGCCAAAAATGTCATTTAATAGCGCTCCTTTTACAGCGCTTACTAAATACAAGTGTTGTTGTAAATATATTTTAAAAATAACAGAGCCTTTCACAACGCTTTTTTGACAAGCGTTGTGAAAAAAGCGTTGTTGTAGGGTCATATAGTGTTTGCGCATAATGTTTATAAGGCTTTTACAATTTGCAGAGCAGTGTCTGCATGATCTTGCGGAGTGTGTGAAGATCATTTGGGATTGATAGTTTTTTGTAGAATGATCAGATTATGTTGACGTATAGGGACTAGATGTCTTTCTTTTTGGGTTGTGTTTATTTTAATTTGGAAGACTGTATCTATACCAATATTGTCAGCTTGAGATTTTATTTTGATGGGTTCCATGTACCACTTTTTGATTTGACGTGGGGAGGTTAAAATTCTCAGGGAAGTGCTTTTGTACAAGTGTTTGCCGAGAACACCTCAGGGGTATGAGCTATGCTTGATAGGTCTCATAGCCCCAGTGTATTTGGATGTTTAAATACTTTGGATTTTTGTTTTAAAAACTCTTTCCGCTGCTTGTAAATGTTGTTGATTGTGGTCGTTGTGTACGACTTAAATATTTATCCAAAAGTATTTTCTTCTTTATTTCTTTGTTTTTCTGAATTTGTTTTGAAAAAAAAAATACACTCACGCTGTTAAAAACCGGGGTGTTACATGAGGGGTCTAGTTTTGTTGTAGCAAGCTCTAGATTTAATGATCAAGCGTGTAGAAAAGCTTTGGTTGTTTTTGTCATTTTGGATGAGAAACTCTTTAAAGTAGTTGAAGGGAGGGATTTAAGTACTTATGTAATCAATTGAAGCCCTAATTTATTGTACCATCAAGACGTATTGTAGCAAGAGATTGTTTCCAATTGTATTTAGATGAAAAAATTAGGTTGAAAGAGTTCTTTAAATCTGATTGTAGTAGGGTGGTTGTTACTACATATTGTTGGACTTTTATTCAAAATCTTAATTATTTGACCCTCACGACCCACTTTATTCATAATGAATGGAATTACCAAAAAAGAATCATTATAAATGTGTCTACTATCACAATTGATTATGCAACATCAAATGATGTCGCAGTAGGATTATTGAAGAAAAAGATGAAAAAACATGAATAGGCTATTGTTGAATGGGTTTTTTGTTCATATGAGGTGTTGTGCTCACATACTCAACTTGGTGGAGACTAAAGGATTGAAAGACTTTGAATCTTCAATTTCTTCCATTCGAACTATTGTGAAGTTTGTAAGATCTTCACCATTGAGGACTGCAAAGTTAAAGGAATATATAAAGTTTGTTGGAATTGTAAGCAAGAAATTGGTGTGTCTTGATGTTCAAACAGGATGGAACTCAACATATTTGATGTTGGAAGCAACTGCAAAATATAAAACAGTCGTTGATAAGCTTGAAGATGAAGATGCAAGTTATAGACAATACTTTGTAGAAGCTTCTCCACCACTGATAATGATTGGGAAAATGATAAGTGTTTTGTTCAGTTTTTGAAGTATTTTAATGATGCAACAAAAGTTTTTTCAACCTCACAACAAACAAGTTTGGATATGACTTTTCCCCAATTAGCTTCCATCTTGATTGAACTTAAACGTTCATCGATGGACCTTAACACTTATTTAGCATCAATGGGCAAGCAAATGTTGGAAAAGTACACCAAGTATTAGGGTAATAAGTCTAACATAAATTAGCTCTTTTACATTGGTGTTATTTTAAATCCCCGATACAAGTTAAGGTATGTGGAGTGGTGCTTCAATGATATGTATGGTGATAAACCAATTATAAAACACCTAAGACTTCATCTTCTAGTGTTGGTGCAATTGGTTCCCTTTGTGAAACGACTATTGTTGGTCCCACAAGTGCACACTTACAACGGGAAAATGGTTTTAAACAACATTTAAAGAAAAAGGATTCAATTGATGTTGAAAATGAACTTGAGAGGTACACTAATGAGAAGTGTATAGAAATTGTAGAAAATTTTGAGATTTTAATGTGGTGGAAACACAATGCTTGTCGGTATCCAATTTTGTCTAGAATGGTAAGAGATATTATGCTTACACCAGTTTCTACTGTGGCTTCTAAGAGTGCTTTCAGCACCGAGGGTAGGGTTTAGAGATATATAGAAGCTCCCTAAACCCAGACATGGCAGAGGCTCTAATATGCACCAGAAATTGGTTGAATATGTCTTTTTACCATTTTAAAGACTTCATATTTGATGATGGGTATGGGATTTTAGAGGAAGTACTGGTAGGTGCGTTGCTTTTTTAAAAAAAAACAATATTGTATTCATTGTTATATATAATATTTATGTGTTTAACATGATAATTCACTCATTTTTAATGTATCATAAATTTAAATGGAAGCTCAACTGAAAGTGGCGCACTACCTTCCTCTCAGTCACAACCTTCAGACTGTCTTTAAATTGTTGAAGGTCCAATTTATGTTTATCTTTTTATAATTATGTTTTGTTTTTAATTATGTTTAGTTTTATTGTTTTAATTATGTTCAATTTTTTATTTACTATAGGCTGCCTTTTTATTTTATTTTTTGGAGTCCCATAAGACTCATCATTGGTCATAGCACAACCAAGCAGCCCACCAATATTTTTTAAGAGATAATTCTAGATTTTTGAACAAGTCGGCCATATCTTTTTGGATCAAGAAGGCTTCGTGGGTAAGTGGAGCTTCATTTAGTTTTAATTTATTGTAATTAATTTCAATGTATATAAATATTCATTAAATATATACTTTTAAGAAGCTCTTTCTTGGTTGGATGTTGTGATTGATAGAGAAATACAATCCATTGGAGGATATTCTTGTTGACCAATTTTTTTATTCATGATGGCTAATTAAAGTCAATCTATATGCCAAGTAGGTTATGGCAGCGAAACAAACACTACGAGAAGTTGGAAAGAAGTGGTTTCAAGGAACTGCAAATGTTATGAGGCAATTTACCTGAATATTTGAGGTGTGTAAAGGTTTTTTTTTTTGTTCATATACAACATTCATCCATATTTTCTATCAGTAAAATTTATCATTTTGAACTTGTTAATAAGTAAAAACTCATTGTGGTAGGATGCCAAGAATACAAACGTTGATAATGTATTGATCTTGGTGGGGGATCATTGTAAGACCTTTAATTTTAAATCCTAAATTATACAATTTTAGGATATTTTGTGTTGAATTTCTTGGGCTTTTAGCCCAGTTTCCGGTTTTTAGTGAGTTAATATATTTTTGGAAATTGGATTAAAATTATTTGTCGGAGAATAATTTAATTACGTTACAAAGAATTTAATACCAAACAATTTTGTTAAAAATATCTCAGGTTGCTGAAAATTTTATGTGTCAATTGAGTTGTAACGAGAATAAATATTTTTATCAAAATAGTTTGAGATGTGAGTGAAGTGATGTGTGAGTTGTTAGATATTCGTTTGGGTTTGGTTTTAAGTATAATATAAATATATATATATATATGTATATATATATTATTATAAGTATATATATATATATTAATATAAGTTATATATATATATATATATATGTGTGTGTGTGTGTGTGTGTGTGTGTGTGTGTTAGAAAGGAAAAGAATAAAAGAAAAGAAACAGAGGAAGAGAATCGTCCCCTGCCTCGCGCATTGAAGATTCCTTCTCCTTCTTCCGTCTCCCTTCTTTTCTTTTGGTTGCTTTCTTTTGATTCAAGAAAAGGAACCAAGGCTTGTGGGTGAGAAATCAAGGATTTCGCAGCTTCATTCTTCTCGTTGATTCGAAAACAAAGAAAAACGGTGTTAGGGATTCTAAAACCGTCAAACACAATCTACCACGTTTCATCTAGATCTAAGCTTCGTTTCGCGAAGAGATAGAAGGGAAAGTTGCTCACCACCACGCTACGGTGCTAGTGAACTAACTTTGGAAGCGATGTCGCGAGCGGAGATTTTACCGGATTTTCTCGCGGTACCGTAATTGCACGTTAAAGCTAGCGTTAAGGTAAGGGCTCCTTCCAAACTTTTAGTTTGCAGTTAGGGACTTATCTGTGGTTGTGTGGAAAAGAATTTTGTTAGGATTGAAGTGTTGATTTGGGGGAAAATGAATCTAATGCTTTTATGGGTAAAATCTTAGAGTTGGGTTTTGATGCTATTGATG
Organism: Cicer pinnatifidum; assembly: GCA_037974775.1. NCBI lineage: Eukaryota > Viridiplantae > Streptophyta > Magnoliopsida > Fabales > Fabaceae > Cicer > Cicer pinnatifidum. Next base: position 8,120,274 of record JBBPBR010000006.1, read on the forward strand.
AGTGTTTTGTGGAAAATGAATTTAACTCATTTATGTATGATTTTGAGGAAAGGAAATTTTGATATGTTTGAGTGGTGGGTTGTGATGATTTGTGGTTGTCGTGTTTGACGTGTTCATAACTAATATTTATAAATTTTGAGATGTGTTTGTGTGGATTTTGTGGATAAATGAATTAATGTGATTTGGTGTGAATGGTGGATTGAACTTGAGAATATGTCTGAGTATGTTCTGTATGGAATTTGAAAATCATTAGAGTTAAACGAGTATTAAAAATAGGGAATCTTTTAATATCTCTGTTTACTTAATGTTTTTCGTGAAAATCATTAGAGTGAAACGAGTATTAAAAATAGGGAATATTTTAATATCTCTAATTACTTAACGTTAAATGAGTATTAAAAATTGGGAATCTTTTAATATCTGCATTTACATAACGATTGTCGTGGATAAAGTCAGAGTATGCTCATGCATTTCATTTTTGGTAAATCGTGGTGACCCGTGATAGGTGGCACCTCCGTAAATAGTACTTTGGCCTGTGATAGGCGGTACATTTACAATTTACGTTTTTGGTAAATCGTGTTGACCCGTGATAGGTGGCACCTCGGTAAATAGTACTTTGGCCTGTGATAGGCGGTACTTTTACGATTTACGTTTTTTCTTTTAGTAAATCGTGCTGACCCGTGATAGGTGGCACCTCGGTAATTTAGTACTTTGGCCTGTGATAGGCGGTACAATTATGATTTACGGCCCTTCGAGGAGGGATTTGGTTTGGAATTCCGAGTCCATGCATTTTGGCATATACGCATTGCATTAGGGTGCTTGGCACACGAGTCAAGGTTGATTCAAGATTATGATTGGGTGTTTGAACTTGAGATGTCGTGGTAATTGAGTTGTAATTGCTAAGTTTTATGTTTTGGAATTGTGTGTAAGTGTGATTGATTTCAAAACTATTTTGAAACTTAAGTTGTCGTGGTAATTGTATTATAATTGCCAAGTGTGTTATGTTTTGGAATTGTGTGTAATTGTGATTTGATTCAGTTTATGTAGTTTAGAATAACTTCAGACAAATCGATTTCCCAATCGATTCTGTTAAAATGTAATACCAGCTTAATCGACTGCCTAATCGATTAGTACGTTTCTTTTTTTCTCGAATTTTGAAAATATATTGAACAAGTCGATTTGCAAATCGATTTGGCATGTTACAGGGGCTCGTCTATTTTTCAGAATCGATTTGCCAATCCATTTGGCATGTTTCAAGGGCTCAGCTATTTATCAAAATCGATTTGCCAATCGATTTGGCATGTTACAGGGGCTCAGCTATTTATCAAAATCGATTTGCCAATCGATTTGGCATGTTACAGGAGCTCAGCTATTTATTTCAATCGATTGTTTAATAGATTTCTGTAATTGCAGGACACAAGTCTGAAAAAAACCATTTAAGAAATCGATTGCCCAATCGATTTCCCAATCGATTGCCCAATCGATTTCCCAATCGATTGCCCAATCGATTTCGCAATCGATTGCCCAATCGATTTCCCAATCGTATATGGACTAGATGTCTTTCTTTTGGATTGTGTTTATTTTAAATTGGAATACTGTACCTATACTAATATTGTCAGTATGACATTTTATTTTTGATGGGTTCCATGTACCACTTTTTGATGTGTGAATACTTTGGATTCATATTTCAAAAACTAATCCGCTGCTTGTAAATTATATTGACTTAATTGTCGTTGTGTTATGACTTAAACATTTATCCAAAGTTATTTTCCTTATTTATTTCTCTGTTTGTTTTAATTTCTTTAAAAAAAAATACACTCTCGCTGTTAAAAATAGGGGTGTTACATTGTGGTATCAGAGCTTTGGTTTTGGATTTCTTAGGGGCTATGGAATTTTGGTTATAGATTGTAGCTCAACCTGTAGGTTTGGAGTCGTTATCTGATCATGCGTCGGGGTAATTGGTCTGAGTTGTCAGATTAGGGGTAGTTATTATGTGTTGGTACACTACTTCCAAGAAGGAACGACGTGGCCAGAATGAACATCAGTAGGGATGATCAAATGGTTGAGGCTATGAATAACATTAACGTTACCGTTGTTGCACAGACAACTACAAAGACTCTACGGGATATGGAGAAGAGGGAAAGAGAGATATGTGCTATTGAGTCAAGAGGATTGAAGGATTTTCGTCGTTACCATCCTCCAAAGTTCAAGGGTGATGAGAACTCAAGAAAAGAGATGATTAGTGGATTCAAGAAATGGAAAAGATCTTCGAGATGACGAATTGTCAAGCAGAGTTGAAGCAAATCATGACGGCATGGAATTTATAAAATGGTTCCAAGGACACAGAAGCTATGTGTTGGTGTAAACTCGAAGATGATGAGTATGGATGTATTAACATTAAACTAATAAGGGGTTTCAAGTAAAGATCTAAGTTGAGGACTTTTGTTAAGAAAAGTATTAGATGTTTTCCTGGTAGATTTCAGGATGAAACTGGATGAAGTTTGACAACTGTCAAAGAGATGTGAACATCATGGAATTTTTGAGAAGATGAGGCTTCCATTTGGAATAACATTTGGTTCTTAAGTGTCAATGAAAGAGACTGGTATTGAAGTTAAGGGAGCGTTGCACATTAGGAGTAAATACTCCTCTGGATAGATAAAATACGCTTTGAGGAATTGTCGATACCTTGAGGGATAACGTCGAGCATTTGAATTAGACTAGATTCGTAACTTGGATTATTAAGTATGAATCTCATGATGAGTATAGGAGTGAGACTATATATTTTGTTGATAAGTGACCAATCTCTTGGTGTTTTAGGGGATAGTAAGTATGGATAGTGATATTGGATGAATCTATAGACACATAAGTGTGAATTTTGAGCAATGTTCGGAAAAACATCATGAGTTAAGCCTTGATGTATTTAACTCTATGTTACCATTAAGTGGGATTTGAAGTATCGAGTACGAGAATACTTCCAGATTGCGGTAATATAAGTTTTGAGAGTCTATTAAAGGAATGAAATTCCTAAGAGGATGTTAATATTTTGATAGGTCGGAAGGATTATTCGAGATTTGATTTGGGACCCTAAGGTGGTTGATTTTTTTTTTTTTAGCTGATGATTTAAAATCTCGCAAGGTTGGATGGAGGACCAAGTAATGCTTAAAACTTTCATAATCGAAGGAGTTGAGGCAGGAAAGTGATAAATAATTCATGTTAAGGATGGAAGTGTTTGGAGATTTTGAGGATCAAATTTTAGAATCCTATTAAATGATAGGAAGTGAAAAAGAAGAGATGTAACGAATGATTTATGATTTAGTTGTTGGTCTTGGGGAATCAAGCGTTGAGATTTAAACTAGGTGTTTTAGTGACTAGATGAACAATGAAAGGTCTGTGGGTCTTTGAGATATTTTACTGCAAAATTTATGAGGATGAAGTTATAGATAATTATTTGTTAGGAAATGCTAATGAGGAACGTTTGAGAAATAATTCTTTAGGACGTTCAATTGTTAGGATTCTTTCAGTTTGTATCTCGGTGAAGGTTGAGAAGGAATAAGAATCCATCGAGTGAACCAAATATTGGAAAATGTGCCAAGAAATTTGTTGGAGCAGCACATAGACATGTAGCTTATGACAATTAAAGATTTAAGAAAGGAATTATCTCAACTATAAATCAGACATTATTATTATAAAGGTATGCCAACGATATAAAGGCATTACTTGAGTGCATGTCATGGGAGTTGTTATTGTGTTCGTCAATCAAAGGAGTTAAATGTTGATTTGATAGGAAACGATTGAACATAAAATGGAAAAGTTTGGTGGGAATTAGTAAGCCTTGATTTATTGGAATCACTATAATGAAGATGTATCAAGGTTCGAGGTAGAAATTAAAGGTTTGTATAAATGGAAAAATGATGGGGTGAATACAATGCGTTTGACTTGTCATAATGCAAGGATAATCATCAAGTTGCAAATGAAGGACGCAACGAAATTGAGAAGTTTCAAAATGAATGTGGTAGTAGATGTAGGAGAATTATTTTTGAGTTTGTGCATAATTGCGAAGTATGTAAGAAATTTTCTAGTAAAGCGTGAATCTGAGGTGTTAGGCATGAGACAAATGTAGACCTTGATATGTGAATTAAATTCAGGTAGGATTTTGTTGGAAATGTGACTCTTGAAATGAAGTATTAAACTAAAAATAGGATTATGTGTCCTAAATAGTATAGTCTTTGGCATGATTTCGAAAATAGTTGAGGAAGCTTGGATCACCAAGCAGTTCTGGGGATAGAATTATTAAAGTTGTAATTGGAATAACGTACTGATAAGAACACTACGGTTGACGTAGTGGTAAGACTAAAGAAAAATCGAGGATTTGTGGACAACGGAGAAATTTAGGAGTCCTCGACTGTAGTGATTGTTTTGTGCTCAATTTGTTGATGTCATACTTAGTGTTTCGGTTTGGTACCAAATGGATGTCCTGTACCAAGTGGATGCAAATGAGGCTATCTGACATAGCTATGGGAAATTGTACTTCGTCGACAAGATCAAAGTTATAGGAAAATAAGGGAAACTCGGTGGACTTTGAGAAGATTGTTGACTGCTTGTACATTAGAATAACCTCAGTTGTAAGTTGCAAGGAGCGCTATTACAGTTCGGTTAAGATAGTCTAAGCCACTATCATGGTTGTTGGTTATTATTGACAAATTGAGGGACTGATCATCCTTAATCTCTTGTTGATAGTAGACAAAATCATGTTGAATGGAACGGACGAGCCTTACCGACTTTGGATGTGTGTAGAGTTATTAAGCACCCTATGAAAAGGGGTAGGCAACACTTTCTCCGAGATGGCCGGGAGAAACAAGTTGTGACTTGTATGTTGAATTTGAGTACAAACCTTGTGTGGATTGTTAATCGTATTTTGAGTACAAACTTTGTGAGGATTGTTAGGCGGTACCTTTACGATTTACGTTTTTGGTAAATCGTGTTGACCCGTGATAGGTGGCACCTCGGTAAATAGTACTTTGGCCTGTGATAGGCGGTACTTTTACGATTTACGTTTTTTCTTTTAGTAAATCGTGCTGACCTATGATAGGTGGCACCTCGGTAAACAGTATTGGTATGTGATAGGCGGTACGTTTACGATTTACGCTTTTTAGTAAATCGTGCTGACCCGTGATAGGTGGCACCTCAGTAATGTAGTATTTTGGCCTGTGATAGGCGGTACAATTATGATTTGCGGCCCTTCGAGGAGGGTTTTGGTTTGGAATTCCGAGTCCATGCATTTTGGCATATACGCATTGCATTAGGGTGCTTGGCACACGAGTTGTGGTTGATTCAAGATTATGATTGAGTGTTTGAACTTGAGATGTCGTGGTAATTGCGTTGTAATTGCTAAGTGTTAAGTTTTGGAATTCTGTGTAAGTGTGATTGATTTCAAAACTATTTCGAAACTTAAGTTGTCGTGGTAATTGTGTTATAATTGCCAAGTGTGTTATGTTTTGGAATTGTGTGTAATTGTGATTTGATTCAGTTTATGTAGTTTAGAATAACTTCAGACAAATCGATTTCCCAATCGATTCTGTTAAAATGTAATACCAGCTTAATCGACTGTCTAATCGATTAGTACGTTTCTTGTTTTCTCGAATCTTGAAAATATATTGAACAAATCGATTTGCCAATCGATTTGACATGTTACAGGGGATCATCTATTTATCTGAATCGAATTGCCAATCGATTTGGCATGTTACAGGGGCTCAGCTATTTATCAAAATCGATTTGCCAATCGATTTGGCATGTTACAGGGGCTCAGCTATTTATCAAAATCGATTTGCCAATCGATTTGGCATGTTACAGGAGCTCAGCTATTTATTTCAATCGATTGTTCAATCGATTTCTGTAATCGCAGGACACAAGTCTGAAAAAAACCATTTAAGAAATCGATTGCCCAATCGATTTCCCAATCAATTGATTTAAACCCAGAATACAGGTTTCACTAAAAACCTTTAAGAAATCGGTTTCCCAATCGATTTGCTTAGTAAAAACTTTTATTCTGAGTCAGACAATCGATTGCCCAATTGATTTATCAATTGATTGGTTAGTTGATTCATTACTTGATTGATTAAAACCCTATTTTGATTTCATTTTTACTTGATAAGTATTATATGAACGTTTAGCATATGGAAAACCCTTTTAAGGTGCATGCTAAGTTGAAATGTTATTTTGCGCATTTAAATACTTAAATGTTATGTGTTAATTGTTAATTTCGGTTGGTGACCCTTTACAACTATGTCTTTCTTTTGGATTGTGTTTATTTTAAATTGGAAGACTGTACCTTTACGAATATTATCAGCATGACATTTTATTTTCGATGGGTTCCATGTACCACTTTTTGATGTGTAAATACTTTGGATTCATATTTCAAAAACTATTCCGCTGCTTGTAAATTATATTGACTTAATTGTCGTTGTGTTTTGACTTAAACATTTATCCAAAGGTATTTTCCTTATTTATTTCTCTGTTATTTTAATTTTTTTTTTAAAAAAAATACACTCTCGCTGTTAAAAATCGAGGTGTTACAATCATTTATGCCGAACGAATTATACGGACCTTGTGCAGGTATATATATAGTGTAATTTTTTTGTGGAGTAGACTGTTGCTTTTCAAAAAAATATCTTATTCATGTATATAACAAAATAACATAGTCACATTGATAGAAATACCGATTCTTTAATCTGTTCTATAATTGTCACCAATTCTTTCTAATTGGAACATTGATGTTATTTTGTTTTACAACTTTCATTTGTTCTTTTTCTATTTTTTATTTTTTTTTAATTTTAACTTTGATATTATTATGTTATGCAATTGACACTGTCTCTGTCTAATTTGAACACCGATATTATTTTGTTATATAACTTTTATTTCCTTCTAATTTGTTTTATATGTGTGCAGAAGAAAAAATATTCATGCTGCTGAAATTACCAGTAAATCCTCATGATGCAGCAATATTGTCTTCCTTTGATTAATGTCAAATTTTAATTAAGTTCATCACGATGTAATTTATACTTGAGGATGTAATTTGTATTGGTTGTGTTGTCATGTGACTGTGACTTATGTTGCTTATGAATTTATGATTTAATTTTAGCCTTAAACTTTATGTGGCTAATTGCAAATGCTATATGTTTGAGAACAATGATACAACAAAACTTTGATTGAAACAACAAAATAAGTGTGATGTATGATTGGCAGGTTGTGCCAGTTTTTATAATGGGTCATAGTTGTATTTAGAAAAATTGAAGATATAATACAAGTGTGATGTATGATTGGCAGGTTAGGCCAATTTTTATAATGGGTCATAGTTGTATTTAAAAAAAATTGAAGATATAATACAAGTGTGATGTATGATTGGCAGGTTGGACCAATTTTTTTTAATGCGCCATAGCTGTATTATATATAATAAATTATAAAAGACCATATTTTTTTTAAAAAAGCAAAAAAAAGAGTCACTAATTTTTTTTTTTAAAAAAAAAAACAAAGCAAAAAATCCCAATAAAATCCAATCCGTTTTTACCCACCCACACATAACCGAATCCGACATACCCGATATTAAAAATGGATGCAATTTGGCCACTAAATTCCACCCGTGGATTGGACCGATTTCACACTTGTGGCACGAAATCGTCCATAATCGCCCGATGTCCACCCCTATCCCCTAGTAGCATATATGTGGCATAGTTGACCTTCACCTCTACATGGTAATTAATCATTTCGAAGATCTTTTCCACTTCTTGAATCTAATGATCGGCTTTTTTTGAACTCTCATCACCCCTTAAATTTGGAGGATTGTGACGATGAAAATCTTCCAATTCCATTGACTCAACAACACAAATCTCTCTTTCCCTCTTCCCCAGATCCCATAAACTCTTTAGAGCTGTTTGTGCAGCAACAGAAGCAGCCATATTATTCATTGCTTCATCCATTTGATCATCCTTGTTGACATTGACTCTTGCAGCGTTGTTCCTTCTTGGAGGCATTGTTTCCTACAAAACCAACATCAAGAAGAAATCTTCATACCACTTAGAATAATTCCAAAAGATAACTTTCGACTACATCATCACACCACAACTACACAAGACTTGACTACTCAAACAACTTACCCCAACGGATGATCACATAACGACTCCAAACTTACAGGTCGACCTACCATCTAACCAAAGCTTTGATACCACAATGTAACACCCTGATTTTTAACAGCGCAAGTGCATTTTTTTTTCAAAAAATAAATTAATAAAATATCTTATTGTAACACAAATGACAAAACTCATGAATAATTACATCATATATACAAACCAATTAAAATAGTTTTTGCGACGATAATCCAAAGTATACAAGTAGAAAACACATTGGGGCTATAAAACCTATCATACATCGCTCATACCCTTGGGGTATTCTCGACAGGCACCTGCACAAAAGTACTGCTCCAAATGGAACATGGACCCACCAATCAAAAATCAATTGCCAATATATGATATAGATACAGTCATCCTAACACAAGATAAGTACAACCACCAAAAGAAAGAGACTAAGTTCCTATACAACAAAAACTAATCTGATCATCCACTAACAACTACAATAACAAGGGTGACCTCCATCCACTACACAAGTCCCACCTGATACAGTATCTCTCTTCAAAGTAGCCTCCTCCTCATCAACATCCACAGAAGGAATGGTCTCTTCAAAAGTCAGACCACCCACGAGATGTGTGGCTTTTGTGATGTTGGAATCTCAAAATAGTCCACTATTTCAGTGATAGTCGGTAAGGGGTCATTCACTGAAAGTGGAGGCTCTGACTCGACCCGCGTAGACGGTCCTGCAATGTCTCTTCCTGCTGGCATAGACCCCTTATCTTTTCTGCTAGTCCCCGACCCAACCACTGTATCTTCAGCTTCTACGGTGGCATCCGCCCCAACAGTTATTGAGGAATTTCTACATCTTTGCATGCACCACTCATCTCGAGAACCAATCCTAAAGGTACCAGATAGTCGATTCTCTCGCGAGTGAGCTCCACGAGGTATACTGTTCCAGTTCTCCTGCTTGTCCTCACTACCCTCCCCATATAAGTTGCCCTGCTTGAGATGGGATCGTATACCCAAGCACTCGACGAGTCTCAGTTAGGGAAGTCTAACGACGTTTTCGTGGTCAAGGTAACAGTCGATTGAACGAACTCGGGTGTCATCAGAGGACAAATCCCAATTTCCACAATAATGTAAAGGGTCACCAACCGAAATTAACAAATCATTTTTAGCGAAAAACTTATGTTTTAAATGCTCATAAGAACCTTTCATCTTAGCATACTCATCAAAAGGATTTTCGTATGTCAAAAATGTATGAACAATGTTGGAAAATAAAGTTTTTGACAAAATGCATTGTCGTATTCCAATACAACATTTCGTAGTCGAATACAAGTGTTAAGTTAGTGGCAAAAACTGCACATTTGTATTCGACTACGACATGGTTATTCCGAATATAAAGTCAAGTCAATGGTAAAAACTGTACATTTATATTCGACTACCACATGGTGTAGCCGAATACAAAGTCAAGTTAGTGGCAAAACTTACTCAGTTGTATTCAAATACAAGATTTTGTAATCGAATACGATGTTGAATTTTCAAATAAAAACTGAATGTTACAAATGTGTATTCAACTACACACAGGTTGTACCTGAATACATCTGCAAAATAATGCAGGTTTTCAGTTTTGAAATGGTTCTGAATCATTTAACACTTACGATATACAGACAAGCAATAACACTTAACAATTATGGCATAATAACAAACAACAATAGAGTAAGTATATACAATCATCATATTATAACAATGCGTATATACCAATGCACATGATTTCATAATTTCAAAAACAAAATCTTCCTCGAGGGGCGTAAATCATAAATGTGCCACCCATCACATATCAACATGATTTACTAGAGCGTAGTCTATCACAGACCTACACGAAAGTTAAATCCTCGTAAGGATAAGATGAACCAATCAACTCATGGAACCATCTCGTGGCCCATCACGATCACCACTTAACCTCGTGGCCTATCACAGTCACCACTAACACTGTGACCCCTCATGGTCACCACTAACATTGTGGCCCTTCACGGTCACCACTGACAATATGGTCCATGACGGTCACCACTAGCTATGAAATGCATGAGCACACTCTGACTCTTTTCACAACAATCGTTATGTAAATGCAGCTATTAAAAGACTCCCTTTTAATACTTATTTAACACTAATATTTTTTTCATACTTATCAGAGAGCATACTCAAGACATATTTTCCTCAATAAAATTCATAACATATAACAACACGTATTTTAACACTTGTAACAACACACACTTTCACTCCAATTATATATATATATATATATATATATATATATATATATATATATATATATTCACAACAAAATTAATTGTCGCATATTCACACTTAAGTCATACATCAATCACACATATAGGGTCCCAATATGAAAACTCAAAGTTTGGAAGGAGTCCTTACCTTAGTCGTAGCTTTTACAATCGTTTTCACTACCGCGATCAAACATGGCGAAAATCTCGCTCGTGACGATGCCTCAAATAAATTAGCTCCCAAGCACCATAGTGTAAAGCGAAGCAATTTTCCCTCCTTACACTTCTTGAATGGAAACTTAGATCTAGAAGAAAAATGGAGGTTTGCGTTTTTTTTTTCTTCTACCAACACATGTTCTCTTTTTTTTGAAACGGAAGAAAGAAGAAGAAAAGGGAGTACTTAATTGTTAAGTTGTTAGAGACTTAATTGTTTCTTTATAGTTAGTTAGATGATTGTTACTACACCATCTATATATACACTTCAAACTGTATATTGTATTAGTTACTTCAATAATAATAATAATAATAATAATAATAATAATAATAATAATAATAATAATAATAATAATAATAATAATAATAATAATAATAATAATAATAATAATAATAATAATAATAATAATAATAATAATAATAATAATAATAATAACAATAATAATAAGGTTATTCATTATATTTTTTTGTACTCTAATAAAAATATTGCAATGGGATGAGAGATTAACACGTTGCACTAAAACAATTAACAAAATAACTTCGTGCTCATACAATATAATCATAAATAAAACGACATAAATATCTAAATATTTGTGAATATCACTTATTTAATTAAAAGAAAAGAAACGAACTAGATGAGTCATTTTAGGTCGAGAAAGGCCTAAAAGATAAGAAAAAGCTAACAAAAAAGAAGTTGTTGCGCTTAAGAAATACACATACTAGTGTGTGTATAGTTAGAAATAATCACTATTTAACTTTAATGGTTTGTTTTGGTGGTAAAAATATATTTATTAGACTCAGTAAGTTATAGACATGTTTTTCGCTAGTGTCATTGACAACTAGTACAACTTAAATGGTAAGTTTAAAAAATATTTAATTTTATATATTTAAAACGAGGATTCAGATCCATAAAATCCTTACTACTCCATATGTCATGTCATTTAAGTGAGTTTCACACCTAGACTCTTTAAAAAAAATAAAATTATTTATAAAAAATTTAAGATTAAATATGTTTTTTTATATCTATAATTTTATTGGTTTTTTAGTCCTATGTAAAATTAACCCTAAAATTTATGTATCAACTATCAATTGAGAAATTTTAGACTTGAGTTTAAATAACAATAGATTTTTGTTTTCAAAAGAAATCACATTAGAAGTGAATGAAAGTAATAATTATTCATGTCAATCTTAATTAATAAAGCATATATTATCCATATAGTACTAATCAATCTGCACATTAATTTTCTTCTCTAAACAAAAGAAAAATTCATGTCAATGAACTCCTTAATGCAGTTGATCAGGGCAACAAGAGGATGATGAGGTTGTAAACTCTCAAAACCAAGGCTAAGGATAACGTGGAATCAACTCTATAACAATATTCAAATATTTTTTTTCTTGGGCTAAACTAAGACCATGATACATAGGAGCTCAACTAATAAATGAGTACCAATGAATCTTGAAAAACCCATTAACCATTCTCAATTTCCATTTTTGAGAATTCCACCAAAACAAGCTCGACAAATATCATTGAAGGTACAACCATCAACATTAGCCTTAATTGTATGCTAATTTGGAGGAATCAAACAACATGTCTATGTGGTTTCTACATATGAGAAGAAAAAAAAAAACGAATGGCAATATCGTCATTTTACAATTGCCATGAGTCACATAGACAAAGTCAGAAGTCAGAAATTATTACTTTTGAGTTTCAAAAACTATTTAAAAATCACAATTTATGTCACCGAAGATATTACTGGGTTGAGTCACGGACTAGGTTGCTCTTTTTAAGATGTTTCGTTGCATTGAACAAATTGTGCAAGGCAGACTATCAACCACGAAGTCCTCAGACTAAAACAATCCAGATTCACTATATCGAAGTTGCACTGCATCGTAGAAAACTATTCTAGAATTATACCCTCAATATAGCGATTAAAGCCACTGTCAATATGACGATTAAAGTGATTCGCACTATGGTACTATGACCACTCATTACTACGACATAATATTCGCTCTAGAAACCAATAGGACTACGATACCAAACCACTCTAAAAAAAAGGGACTACGACATAACAACCGTTCTAAAAAAATAAAGGAACCACGGTATAACAACTATTGTAAAAACAGTAAGGACTATGACACAACAACTACTGTAAAAACCGAGGGGACTACGACATAACAACCTCTTCAAAAACGGAAGGGACTACGACATAACAACCGCTCAAAAATTGAAGGAACATAAAGAAAGGAGAGAAGTGGCTAAAAAATTAGGCGAACATAATATAAAAGGGATAAAATAAAAAGTTGGGAAATGCATCTAACTTTGGTGTACTTTTCACAATAGTTTGAAACTCATTATATAGTGATGGAAGCAAATTCACATTTGTTTTCTATCCAATGTGGGACTTTAATGTTTACATAGTTAAAAACTATTCAAAATGTGAGAGTTTTCCAATGTGGGATTTCAAAAAAATTATTTCCAATGTGGGACTTGAATTTTAAAACAAGTTTCTTTCCACTTAAATTTACAAAAAACATTTCTTTCCAATGTGGGACTTCAATAAATTTTTAAATTCACATAATAACATACTTATGTTCCAACAATCCCGTACTCAAATTTAAAAAATGTTTCTGAAATAGTGTCAAATGCTTATATAAGATCGTGCATAAACAAAGGTGTCTCTTGATTTGAACCTTTGCATTGTAAGTAAGATTCAGATTCAACAAGCGTGACTCGTAGTATAGTGAACGCTCTAGGAATTCTGCCTCAAAATTCCATAGGAAGCAGCCCCACTTCCACATTCACATAGATGAGTCTATCAAGAGTACTCTTTTGCTAGGTACTTCCTCCACATAGAATATAGATCTTAATAAGACTGTTTATTACCTCATCCTATCATCGCTTCAGAAATCATGCTTCTCTGATTTATAACAGCATGTTCTTCTCATATCACTTCACGACTTGTCATTACCCATTGAACCAAATTCTTGGATCTTCAGTCTAATAGGTCGGGTTACCGTCATGAGTGACTCTATAGGCATTAGTCACATCCTTTTGGATGTATTTATGACTTTCTCTCAAGCTAACTCTTTCGTCAAAGGATTTTCTAAATTCTCATCAGTGCATACATGATCCACTATAAGAACTCTTTTAGAAAGTAACTCTCTAACAGTGTTGTACTTACGATGAATTTTTCGTCTCTTATCATTGTAATAATGATTCTCAATCTTCGCAATAGCCACGATACTATCGCAACGGGTCAACACATATGTCATAGGTTTTTCCCATTCAAGGATCTCAACTAGCAAGCATCTCAACTAGCTCGCTTCTTCACTAGTAGTAGCTAGTATTTCAGACTCCATAGTGGACTCAACCAATATCATATGTTCTTTGATTTCTATAATATAATGGCTGTTTTGGAATCATTTGATAAGATATTCCAATCAACATCATTGTATCCTTAAAGGACTGTAGGAAATCTTGGATAATGTAATTCGAGACTCATGGTTCTTTTTAGAAATCTCATGACTCTTTCGACAGCGTGCTAATACTCCATACTAGGTCTACTGATAAACCTGCGCAACAGTCCCACAACATAAACAATGTCAGGTCTAGTACAATCAGTGGCATATCTGAGGGTGCCAGTGATGCTCACATATTCAGTTTGTCTAACACCTTCACCAGTGTTGAAAAGTTTCACACTTTAATTATATGGTGTGTAAGCAGGTTTACGGTCAAAGTATTTCTATTTCTTTAGGATTGTTTCAACATAGTGAGATGGATCCAAAGAAATTCCATTTTCTGACCTAGTAATTGTCAGGTTTGGTTTGTCCGTGAAAAAGGAGTCGCCACTAATTTTATTTTTACTAAAGGAAAAATTGGATAAAACCTAAAATAATGATTTTGAACCAAAAATTTGGATCGGGAGTCGATTATAATTAGGGAAGTATTACCACCCTACAACGTCCGTTAAAATGATTACCCTACAAACTATTTATTTATTTATTTATTTTTACCCTAAAAAGAATAAAAAAAAAAAGAGAAATTAAATTATTTACATTAATAAAAGAAGTTAAAATATTTTTTTTATTAATTTGGTTTGCCAAGGGGAAGACCTTGCTCCTACGTATCCCCATGTGCAATACGGAAATCAAAACACACATAGTTCTTGGGTGAAAAATATTTATGTGTTGACCGATTTTATTATTATTTTTATTATTATTTTTTATTTATATACATATCAAAAAATAAAAATAAGAATATAATAATAATAATAATAATAATAATAATAATAATAATACTAATAATAGCAGTTGTTCATGAATTATATCTTCTATTTTTGTTTTAAAGTAAAAAAAAAATTGATTTTTTTTAGAAAAAACCACGTAATGTGGCGGTATATGAACGAGATAGATGAACACGACGGTGAAACAACCTGTTAAAGGATTTGCTCTTACGTAGTCGGATATGTCGTGATGCAAAGGCAACCAACGATTGGGGGTGAGTGATATGGCGCGGCGAGCAGAGATGAAGTTCATCCGACAGCAACGACCATTAATTCTAATCCTAAGTGAAAAACCATTTATCCGTTGTTATGATTTTTTTAGTTATTTGATAAAGGCATAATATGAATTTTCTATTATACTACAATAGCGTGAAATTTATTTTCTTGGTCTATCAACATCAATTAGTTATATATATATATATTTTTTTATTTTGTGTTGCAAAGAAAACAATTTTAGGATTAAACAACTTTAATAAAAAATGAAAACTTAACATATGAAATTATATTTTTATAAACAAAAAAAAAGAATAAATTTTAAAAGGATGCAATACAAAGACTAATAAGCATAAAACTAGAGAAAACAATAAGAAAGTGATACCTTACTGCTGAATTGTTTTTTCGCTAGACTGATTTTTTCAAAATCAGATTATCTTCTCCTCTTTTGCCTATTAATCTCTCTATTTTTTCTGTACTCTCAAATTGTGTTTTGAATTGTGTCCCTCTTTGTCCTCTTGTGGTAGACTATTTATAGATTTTTTTTGGTGTAGATTACAAAAGACAAGAGAATAATTATCAATTGATTACCTTTAATCTGTTTATTTTCGATTTCTTTTCCTTTAATCGGCGACAATTATACTGATTCTTATTACCATTGATTCATTTCTTCGGTTTCTTTTCTATTCAATTGATCACCATTATACTGATTCATTTCTTTTCGGTTTCTTTTTATTCAAATGATGACCATTACAATGATTTTTATTACCATCAATCCAATTCAATTAAATACGTTTGTTTGTTTATTTTTATTTTATTTTATATATTTCAGAAAATAGTAAAAATTTCTGAAAAAGAATCAGAGTCAAATAGAAACCAAACACATCCATGATTTTCTAAAATTTGAAAGTCTAACTATTTACTTTTATTATTATTTTCATCATTATTATAATTTTTTTAAATTTTTTTTATATATTTATTAAAAATCATAAAGTAGTGGACAAAATTAGGTGTCAACAGTAATCTTAATTTCAAGATTACATTCGTTTCTCCAAGGTCTTTCATATCAAAGTTGTTACACAACAATGATTTCACAATATTTATAGCATGAATGCTTGAATCAAATATGAGTAAGTCGTCTACAAAGAGATATATGATAGTGCAAATGTCATTTTCAGATTTGTAGTAAATACATTTGTCACTTTCATTCACTTTAAACTCATTCGATATAATCAAGTTATCAAACTTTTCATGGCATTTCTTAGGAGTTTGTTTAAGATTATACAATGATTTATCTAGCTTGTATTCTTGTCCTTGAATTACAAAACCTTTAGGTTGTTCCAAATAGATTTCTTCTTCTGAATCACCTTTTGAAAAAAGTTGTTTTAACATTCATTTGGTGTATCACCAAGTTATGAATAGCCGCAAATGATATGAGTATCTTAATGGATGTTATTCTAGTGACTGGTGAAAAGGTGTTGAAAGAATCTATATTTTCTTTTTGTCTAAAACCTTTGACTACAAGATGTGCCTTGTATTTATCAACAGTTCCATCGAGTTTTAGCTTCTTTTTCAAGATACATTTACAACCTATTGGTTTTCAACCAGAAAACAAGTCTACTAAATGTTAGGTCCTACTAGACTCTAAAGAATTCATTTCATTGTTTATTGCTTCTTGCAATAAATCTGCATCCAAAGATGACAAAGCTTCTTAGAGATTTACAAGATTCTTTTCTAAAGTGTAACCCGCATATTCGGGTTCATAATTTTTAGCAACTATGACTCTCTTACTTCTTCGAGTTTGTGTTTTGCCTGGTTTTCTACTTCTAGTTACAGGAACGTGACTTGATTCGCTGCCCCCACTATTTCTCCATTTGAAAGGGAATTTTTTTTTTTATAGAAGTCAACACCATTTGACTCTATGATCACTTTTTCATTTAGGTCATAAAACCTATACGCTTTGTTCTTTATTGCATACCCAATGAACACACATTCATAGGCTCTACTAAAGAGTTTAATTCGATTGGGATCGGAGATTCTGACATACGCCAGATAGTCCCAAGTTTGAAAATAAGACAATTTTGGTTGTCTTTTCTTCCCTATCTCATAAGGAGATGTTTTGTTTTTAGATTTAGGAACTCTATCCAAAACATAGGAAATGAGCAATTTATTTTCCCCACACCAATGGTGTAACACCCCGTTTTTCAAAGCGAGGGTGTATTTTTTTTTTGAAAGTAATTAAAATAAAACAGAACAATGACCAAGGGAAATACCCATGGACAAACATTTAAGTCATTATAATTTTCAAGCAGCGGAAAAAGTTCACAAAATATGAATTCAAAATGTTTACATATCAAAAGTGGTACAGTCTTCCAGTTTACAAATAAAAACAACCCAAAAGAAAGACATTCGTTCCCACTGTGTCAGCCTAGTCTGATCATTTTACAAAACCACTAAACACCCTGAGTGATCTCCACGCGCCTCGTGAGATCCTCCTAACGTAGCTCTAGTCAAGCATTCCCATCTACATCCCCATCCACAGGGTATGAACCGGTAGGATAGTCCTGGCTATCATCTGAGGGCAAAGCCCAGATTTCCACAATAGTTGTAAAGGGTCACCAACCGAAATTAACAATTAACACATAACATTTAAGTTTTCAAATGCACAAAATACCCTTTCCACTAAGCATGCACCTTAAAAGGATTTTCCATATGCTAAAAGTTCTTGTCATACTTGCCAAATAAAAATGAAATCAAAATAAAGTTCCCAATCCACCAAGTAATATATAATTGACCAAAACATTGATAAATCACTTGAGCAATCAATTATCTAACTCAAAATAAGATTTTCCACTGAGCCAATCGATTGGGGAAATCAATTTCCTGAAAGTTTTTAGTGAAAATTGAACTCTGGGCTTAAATCAATCGATTGGGTAAATCGATTGACTCAATCGATTGGGTAAATCGATTGACAGACAGAGCCCCTGTATTGAATCCAATCGATTGAGCAAATCAATTTCGTGAAAGACAGAGCCCCTGTAATGAATCCAATCGATTTGGCAAGTCGATTTCTTACAGGGTTTTGAAAAACATATTACAAAATCGATTGGGTAAATCGATTTCGTGAAAGACAGGGCCCCTGTAACTCATCAAATCGATTGGGTAAATCGATTTCCCTGTGTATTCTTTCAAAAATTCATAAACTAACTCAATCACATTCATACATAATCCCAAATCTTAACACTTAGCACTAATAACGCAATCGCTACAACATCATGAGTTTCGAAATAGTATTGCAATCAAACATGCTATCACCAAATTCCAAAACATAACACTTAACACTTATGACATAATTACTACAACATCATCGGTTTCAAAATAGTATTGCAATCAAGCATGCTATCCCCAAATTCCAAAACATAACACTTAACACTTATAACACAATCACTACACAGACAAAATGAACCAACAATTCACAATTTAACAGGGTGTAGTCTCTCACGGACAAACACATGTGCAGTCTCTCACGGACAAACACAATTCACCAGGGCGTAGTCTCTCACGGACAAACCCCTGTGCAGTCTCTCACGGACAAACACAATTCACCAAGAAATGTAAGTCGTAAACGTACTGCCTATCACGGGCCCGTACCGTTTACCAAGGTGCCACCTATCACGGGTCTCCACAACTTACCAAAAATCGTAAACCATAAACGTACTGCCTATCACGGGCCCGTACCGTTTACCAAGAAACATAAGTCGTAAACATACCACCTATCACGGGTCTGTACTGTTTACCGAGGTACCACCTATCACGGGTCTGCACAACTTACCAGAAATCGTAAACCATAAACGTACTGCGTATCACGGTCCCGTACCGTTTACCAAGAAACGTAAGTCGTAAACGTACCACCTATCACGGGTCTGTATTGTTTACCGAGGTGCCACCTATCACGGGTCTGCACAACTTACCAAAAATCGTAAACCATAAACGTACTGCCTATCACGGACCCATACCGTTTACCAAGGTGCCACCTATCACGGGTCTGAATGGTTTACTAAAACAAACATTAAGTAAACGAGACATTAAGAGATTCCCCATTCTTAATACTCATTTAACTTAAGCGATTTTCAAAAACAAACATTAAGTAACCAAGACATTAAGAGATTCCCCATTCTTAACGCCCAGTTAACTTAAATGATTTTCCAAAACAACATTAAGTAAATAAGTCATTAAGAGATTCCCCATTCTTAATACTTGTTTAACTTAAACGACTTTCGAAACAAATATTAAGTAAACGAGACATTAAGAGATTCCCCATTCTTAATACTCATTTAACTTAAGCGATTTTCAAAACAAACATTAAGTAACCAAGACATTAAGAGATTCCCCATTCTTAATACTCGTTTAACTTAATGGTTTTCAAATTCCACACAAAACAAATATGAACACGCCGAATACGACGACACAAATCAACACAATCCATCACTCAAACACAACAAATTTCATTTACTCAAAATCATACATAAATGAGGTAAATTCATTTTCCATGAAACATTCATCAACATCACCAAAACCCCACATTAGAATTTCACCCATAAAGCATTAATTCGTTTTTCCCCAAATCAATGCTTCAACCCTAACAAAATCTTTTCCACACAACCACAAGTAAGTCCCTAAATGCAAACTAAAAGTTTGGAAGGAGCCCTTACCTTCGCATTAGCTCTAACGTGCGATTACGGCACCATGATTAAATCCGGTAAATTTTCCGCTCGCAACGCCCCTTCCAAAATTAGCTCACTAGCACCGTAGTGTAGTGGTGAGCAACTTTCCCTTCTATCTCTTCGTGAAACGAAGCTTAGATCTAGAAGAAACGGGGAGATTTGTGTTTGACGGTTTTGAAATCCCTAAACCGTTTTCCCTCGTTTTCGAATCAAAGAGGAAGAGTGGAGTTGAGAAATCCTTGTCCTATCACCCACTAAGCCTTGGGTTTCTATTCTTGAGCAAAAGGAAGCAAAGAAAAGCGAAAATGGATGAGGGAGGGAGATGGGTTCACGCGAGGCTGAAGGAGGAAGATGGAAAATGTGGTTTTTCTCTCCTTTCTCTTTCTTTCCTTTCTATTTCTCTTCTTTCTCTTTCCTTTCCTTCTTTTTCTCTTTCCTTTCTTTTTCCCTCCAAACAAATATATATATTATTTACTTTTAACAAATATCTTCAAAATATCTAGATATTTGTTAAATTACCATTTCACCCATAACACATTAATTCTTCGTAAAAGATTCGCCGTAGTTAAGTTAATTTATTTATCGACGAGTAATTCTAATCGGGCATCAAAATTTCTTTTTGGTCATATAAACTCCAAAATATTAATACTTTGGCTAAAAAGCCTCCGAGTTCAATACCAAAATCCACTGAAATACATAAAGTATAATTTAAAATTACGGGTCTTACAAATGGGGTGCAACACTAAGCATACTAGCTACAACTAATTCAGTAAGAGTTTTATTCCTTTTTTTTTTTCAACTTTACCATTCACTTCAAACAATTATGACGTATCTTAATAGATGATCTTATGAGTTATCTTCTAAATTTTACGGAAGTGTGCCTCCATCGGTCATCTGATACTCTGGGTAGCAACTCACTACATACTTATTCATAGCATGTCAAATATATCTAGTAGTATTGATGGAACTGTAATACTTGTACATATCATCAACAAGTCCATTAAAAATATAATTCTTATCATTATTCTCCCATGGTTTAATTCTCCAACTTTCTTATCATTTTCTGTTTGTTTCAAACTGAAATAGTTTATTGAAATCAAAGGCAACAAAACCTAATCTAGTAATCTCTTCGGTTGACATGGCAGAAATAAACGTCTTAAAATTGTTATTTTTGAGTTTCAAAAATTATTTAAAAATCACAATTTATGCTACCGAATATATTATTGGGTTGAGTCACAGACTAGGTCCCTGTCTTTAAGACGTTTCGCGGCACTACCCAAATTGTACAAGGCAGACTATCAGCCACGAAGTCTTTAGGATAAAACAACTCAGATTAGTCCCCAGGATAAAACAGCTCAGATTCACTGTATCAGAGTTCCACTGCACTGTAGAAAATCGTTCTAGAGTTACACCCTTAATATGACGATTAAAGTCATTATCAATATGACGATTAAAGTCATTATCAATATGACGATTAAAGTCATTCACAATATGGTACTACGATCACTCATAACTACGACAACATAACCACTCTAGAAACTGATAGGACTACAATTCCAAACTGCTCTAAAAAACAAAAAGGACTACAACATAATAGCCGTTCTAAAAAACAATGGAATTACGGTATAACAACCGCTCTAAAAACCGAAGGGACTACATCATAACAACCACTCCACTAAAAAATAAAGGGGAGAAGTAGCTCAAAAATTAGGTGAGGAGAATATAAAAGGGAGAAAATAGAAAATTGCAAAATGCATCCAACTTTGGTGTACTTTGCACAATAGTTGGAAACTCATTATACAGTGATGGAAGCAAACTTTTATATCCAATGTAGGACTTTAATATATACATAGCTGAAAACTACTCAAAATATCAGAGTTTTTTAATGTGGGATTTCAAAAAAATTATTTCCAACGTGAGACTTGAATTTAAAAAACATGTTTATTTCCATTTGAATTTACAAAACATATTTATTTTCAATGTCAGACTTGAATTTTTAAAATAAGTTTCTTTCTACTTAAATGTACAAAAAAAATATTTAATTCAAACGTAAGACTTCAACAAATTTTTAAATTCACACGATCAAATATATTTATGCTCTAGCAAAAACACATGAAGTGTTGTATGCATCACATATAAAGTGACATCTTGCCTCTATTCTAGACCGAATAAACACTTTACCTCTCACAAAATGAACAGCTATAATAACTAAACTCCATCTCTACATTTTAAATTAACTCTATGAATCATAATTATTACCACAAAAAAGAGTAAAAATGAAGTTCATATATAGCATTATACCGCATTAATTTATTACGAAAAGGTGCAATTTGTTTAAAACTCACGTAGGCAAGGATGTTACTTGGAGATCGTGAAGGGGCTTGGATTGTTTTGGTGAACCCTATTTAATCTCTCAAAATCCGATGGTGGGTTTGAAAGAGAGGAATTAAGCAATTAATAATAGTAATGGGTTATTATTACTGTCCAAAATGGTTCACTCTGATTTTATCAATGTGGGTTCTATTATCATGTTCGAAATCAACAGAATATGTGGTTGGTGACAGTGTAAATTGGAGCTGGAAGGTTCTTATTCGATCACGAAGGCCCTCTTTTCTATTACGAAGGGCCCCTAGTCCTAGTCCCACCCATCTGTTACTAATCCACTGGGCCTATAGTCACAACTTCCAAATAGGCGATACTATTGGTAACTAATTTCATTCATGACTGATGTTTGTGTTTTCTTATATAATGTGAAATAATAATATGTTGAAATTAATTATATACATTACAGTGTTTACGTACGATAGAAGAGAATCGGTGCACGAAGTAAACAAGGGAGACTATACTTCGTGTAAAGTACGGGGGAAAAATCACGTGGTGCACGACGACGGGAATACAAAGGTGGTACTTAACAAAATAGGAATGTATTATTTCATAAGTGGAAATTATCGTTCTTGCATTCTTAGCTTAAAGCTCGCTATACGTGTCACTTAACCTCCAATTTCTAAAAAAATAATATAATGTAAGATCTATAAGACCTATACTGAGAAATATCGATATTGTAATATATTTCACAATTATGTGCGAATTTCTTTACAATTTTATCTAGACTATAAAAGTTAATGCAATATATACCATTTTTAAACTCATTCATTTACGAAAAAAATATTTATTGGTATTTGTTCATATTAATTATATGTGGTTTTTGACATCACCAATTCAACCAAATGTTGACAAGTTTTATTGTAAGGTTGAGAGAAAGTTGATTTTAATGATAGGTTATATAAACTCCTTATTTAACATACGATACTAACTATATTTCAATATACACACGAAATACAAACTTAAAACAAACAAAATTTTATTAGATAATACTTAGTTTAACTTTTTAATTAGTCTTTCATCATTATATTGTTAAGTTGATAGAGAATTAATTGTATTTTGTTTACTACATTTATATATACACTTCATATTGTATATATTGAATCAATTAATTCAATAATAATAATAATAATAATAATAATAATAATAATAATAATACGGATACTGATACTGATACTGATACTGATACTGATACTGATACTGATACTGATACTGATACTGATACTGATACTGATACTGATACTGATACTGATACTGATACTGATACTGATACTGATACTGATACTGATACTGATACTGATACTGATACTGATACTGATACTGATACTGATACTGATACTGATACTGATACTGATACTGATACTGATACTGATACTGATACTGATACTGATACTGATACTGATACTGATACTGATACTGATACTGATACTGATACTGATACTGATACTGATACTGATACTGATACTGATACTGATACTGATACTGATACTGATACTGATACTGATACTGATACTGATACTGATACTGATACTGATACTGATATTGATAATGATAATAATAATAATTGAGTTATTCATTATATTCTTTTGTATATACTCTAATTACAATGTTGTAATATGATGAGAAATCAAAACCATGCGGTAAAACAATGAACAAAATCGCACTCAAACAATATAATCATAAACAAAATGAGAAGAAAAAAAAACTTAAATATTTGTGGAAACCACTTATTTAATTAAAAGAAAAGAAAAACGAGTTAGATGCGTCATTTTAGGTCAAAAAAGGCCTAAAAGACAAGAAAAGACTATCAAGAAAGAAGCAGTTGCACTTCACAAATACACATACTAGTATGTGTATAGTTAGAAAGAATCACTATTTAACTTTAATGGTTTGCTCTAGTTGTAAAATTAAATGTATTAGACTCATATGTTGTAGACATGATCTCCGCTAGTGTCATTGACGATTAATACAACTTAAATGGTAGGAATAATAAATATTTGGTTTGATATATTGAGATGTTGATCGTCTGAGATTGGTATGATTCTCACAATGTAGAAAGTCAACAATATTATATGTGGAATCATCATCATTTGCACAATTTTCATCATTAAATGGTGAAATATCTAGATCATCATGATTAGCATAGCCATCAACAAACATTTGATCAGGAAGTGGGCAAGGAATCACATTTGAAGGTAGGAATTGTGGATCGCTGTAACATTCTCTTAATTATTATTCTAAAATAATTAGAACCTACCAATATTGTTCAATATTATATTATGTGTGATAATTATTTGCTTTATTTGACTTATTGTAATTGATAAAGTTATTAATAAGAATTATTAAATCAATGGAGAGTTTAAATATATATATATATATATATTATATGTAGATGTGTTTTTCTAGTACAAGAAGAAATTGGGCTAAGGGTTTGAGGTTTGGTGTGACCCAACCCACTTGAATGAGTAGAAATTTGAGTTATGTGTTTGTGACTTGCTTTTTATGATGTAGGTTAGCAAAAAAAAAAAAGAACATTTTATCACTCTTATTCTTCATTAAGGCCCAACAATATCTAACCAACAATTTCCACTTTAAATTTCCCTAAGTCCACAATTTATGTATACTCACTAATAATAAACAAAAAGAATAATGATCCCCTAGCCACCATCACCTTCACACCTCCTTTCTTCGTGTATCCAAAGTTTGGAACTTCTTCTCCTTGTGAACAACTTCGTGGGGCTTAAAGCTTTGTACTAAGAAGAAAATGGGCCATGGTAAGGGTTTTCCCCCCACACAAATTATAGTTAGGACATTGGTTGAATGTCATAAAATAAATAATCGTGATTACTTATAATTTAAAAGGAATAAATGTAGACTAATTTGTGATAAAATTGTAATTTTATGATGAATATGAAATAAAGTTTAAATTTTTACCTTATAGGTGATAAAGTTTTAACTTTTATTATGTATATTGTGACACCCCGATTTTTAACAGCGCGAGTGTATTTTTTTTTTTTAAAATAAAGAAAATACTTTTGGATAAATATTTAAGTCATAACACAACGACAAATAAGTCAACATAATTTACAAGCAGCGGAATAGTTTTTGAAATACGAATCCAAAGTATTTACACATCAAAAGTGGTACATGGAACCCATCGAAAATAAAATGTCAAGCTGACAATATTGGTATAGGTACAGTCTTCCAAATTAAAATAAACACATCCCAAAAGAAAGACTTCTAGTCCCTATACGTCAACCTAATCTGATCATTCCACAAAACTATGCATCCCGAGTGATCTTCACGCGCCCCGCAAGACCCTCCTAACACAGCTCCAGTCAAGTGTGTCCAACTACATTCCCATTCAGAGGGTACTAACCGGTGGGAAGATCCTGATTCTCCTCTGAGGGCAAAGCCCAAATTTCCACAATAATTGTAAAGGGTCACCAACCGAAATTAACAAATACCACATAACATTTGTATATTTTCAAATGCTGAAAAGAACCTTTCGTCTTAGTATACTCCTTGAAAGGGTTTTCATATATCCAAAAAAATGCATAAACAATGTTGAAAAATGAAGTTTTAACAAACTGCATTGTCGTAGCCGAATACAACTAAGAAAATGCAAGTTTTCAGATCTAAAATGGCTCTGAATCAATCAACACTTTAAACATTAATATTATCAATTATGAACTCGTAATTAACACCAAATTAATCTTGAAAAATTCACACCTCAATCACACATCGAATATTCATTAAATCAATTATAAACACATAAATACATCAAAACTTAATCAACCCAACGTCACACCTCAAAGCAATTACGAAAAATCGCAACAACATCCGAATATGTATATACAATCATCAAAGTATAACAAGCATGACTCGCGTGCCAAGCACCCTAATGCAATGCGTATATGCCAAAATGCATCATTTCAGAATTCCAAACCAAAACCCTTCCCGAAGGGAGTAAATCATAATTGTATCGCCTATCATAGACCAGTACTAATTAACAAGGTGCCACCTATCACGGATCAACACGATTTACTAAAAAGCGTAAATCGTAAACCTACCACCTATCAGAGACCAATACTGTTTACCGAGGTGCCACCTATCACGGGTCAGCACAATTTACTAAAAAGCGTAAATCGTAAACGTACGCCTATCACAGACCAGTACTGTTTACCGAGGTGCCACCTATCACGGGTCAGCACAATTTACTAAAAAGCGTAAATCGTAAACATATCGCCTATCACAGACCAGTATTGTTTATCGAGGTGCCACCTATCACGGGTCAGCACGATTTACTAAAAATGTGTAGTCTATCACAGACCTACACGACGTGAAAATCCCCACAAGGATAAGATAAACCAATAGATCACATGGCGTCATCTCGTGGCCCATCACGGTCCCCACTATGACCATGGCCCCATCGCGGTTACCATGTACTATGAAATGCATGAGCACACTCTGATTCTTTTCACCACAATCATTAAGTAAATGCAACTATTAAAAGATTCCCCATTTTTAATACTCATTTAACACTAATGATTTTTCAAATACAACACAGAGCATACTCAAACATATTTATTCATACCAATTCAAATTTCCACAACCACACATAAATCACATCTCCATATTCCATCCACACCTAAATTGAATTAAATTCATTTTCCACCAAGTCACACTTAAATTTCATCTCAAAAATTCATAATATTAATTATGAGCACATCAATTTCACCTAACATAAATCACCAAAATTTCCAAACATTAATCACCATATTCAATGTGACACCCTAAATCCCAAAATAATATATATAATAATTTATATTATATTCCTATAAAATTTGCAGCGGATAAATAAAATTATATTTTCAAGAAAATAAAAACTTTTGTAACTAATTTAGGATATCACGTTTCTCAAAGTACACATGTAACAATTCAAATTTTATTACTCAAATAAAACAATTTAATCTCAATGAACTTGATTTAAGTATAATTACTTGATTTAATTCTAAAAACTTACTAGTACTTCTAAGGTTTTCATACAAAAATTTGATTCAAATTAAATAAGTAAAATACAAATTAAAACCCTTATTCCCGGTATCACCTATCAGAGCGGGGTTCCTCCCAAACTTGAACTTCAAGACTCATTAACTTGTAATAACTGCGATTTCGCAAACGCAGGGCCCAGCCAGTCAAACACAAACAACGAAGGAGGTGAATTTTGAAATCATGTTAATAGTATAATATGAGTAAGAAGAACATGCAAAGAATCATAATAGAACCGTATCATAATATCTTTACGATATATCAAAATATTTAATTAAATAGTATCATACTATAACATCAAAGTCACTCAAGTAAAATAACCATCTCATTATAATATGCATCAAATCATCTAATTAATATTACCTTTGAGACAGATCAATCACAACAAAACAATCACAAGGAAATGCAATGATATGCATGAGCTTAGACTCTACTTCACAATGTGGTACCATTCTAACTCTGAAGTACTTGGTTAGGAGGCCATGATACTATGCCACCATCCCGGTGGACGAACAATTCAAATTGGCTCTGTCCTCATAGATCCCCTCAACTCAACCCGAGACACATATATGCGACAGTCGAGGTAAACGTGTGTTGCATGGTAGCTCCCGACATTTGTAGTGCTACCTCCAAGTCACCTAGGAATTCCCCACCGGAATACCTCCAAGGTCTAACAATCTTGCCTTAAGGCTCGACAACAGACCGCCACGATCAAGCTCATTCAGTTGTACTTCCCCAGAATCACTAGGATTGTCAGGCCCTACCTATATGATGACAAAATAATCTCCACTTCACAAATTCACAATATTTATTTTATCCCCCCGTTAGCTTAGACTACTCCATTAAGAGCACCATATTTAAGAATCATCACTATCTCATCAAGTATGGGGTACTTCAATATTTTCATCACAATTTTATAATATCATTAATCATAAATAATCATTTTCATCGTATAAACTCATCACAATTTTATAACATCACTATCATCAATCAAAAATCATCATTATCATCACGTAAGCATATATCAAACCATGCATCCATATTTTATTATCACATCACTTAATTTCATCTAATCAAACATGTACACATAATTTCATTCAACATCCAACATCACAATAATAATAAATATCAACTACCACACAAGTATCGAAAATTAAATCAATCAACACCTTATAAAAATTTATATTTCACATTTTAATCTCACAATTCTCATATTTCAAATTAATCAATTTATCTCTCAAAGGGCTACTGCCGTACGTAGCAAGCCCCGGATGAATCGTTGGGAAATACGGTTTTCCCGTTCATCTCACAGTATATTATACTCATGAATTCAAACGCTCTCTCACCCCTTACCTTATTGTGACGCTTTAACAAACCCAAGAATCAATGGGAGTTTTCAACAGCAATGAATCGTCGGAGCGCCGGGAGGGTATGACGTCAACTTCACCAAAAAATGAAAATGAGCAATGTTTCTTGAAGCTTTTGAGGAGAGAAATCCAAATATGATATCTATTTTTCAGAAGGATGAATGTGGTTTACATAATATCCCAAAATAGTCTGTCCAAGGGACGAAAAACGGTTGTTTATAGTTAAATGGAGTCACGATCAACCAAGGCAAGGCTAGAAACGACTGCATCGGTGGATTTTGTGAGTGAAGCCAACTATTCATGTATTTCCATGGCAAAATGAGAGAGAATTTGAGATAGATCACATACGGCTACCATGGTGGTTTTTTGACGTATAAGGGAGAATTAAAATAAAGTAACGGGTCTTTTAGTTAGAATCACATCTACAAAAACTTGGTTACACTATACAAGTCAAATTGGATAATAGGTTTCACGTGGCTGAAGAGAAAAGAATTAAAATTTAGAGAGGGAATGTATACATTGTGTGTTGCGCCGCTGGAAGAAAAGAAATAAATCGAGATTAGGTTATTAGTTTCCTTAATAGCTGGGCCACGATATAATATGTATATCATACATTTATATGTATACTAGGAATTCACAAGGCATAGGCGCATCTCGTCGGTCATCATTATTATATTTTATTTATATAAACTAATTTATTTATTTAATCTAGAATTAACATTTATGAATCTATACTCATATAGAATATAAAAATTGAATTTAATACCAGTAATAGCTAATTTATATAATTCACTAAGACAAGCAGATAAAAAAAACTAGATAAAAACATTATCACACCACATTAAAATATGTATAAGAAATTATTTTTAATATATGATAACAACAAATTCAGGGTGTTACAATATTACTCATTCAGTCTTATAAAACTAGCAGATCATATAAAGCATTTATGTAACGCAAATTAATCACATAATTTATTAACATATATTATAAAATAATTTGAAAATCAAATTAACTATTTAAAATTTTATTTCATTAATAAAATAGTTTATTATAAAATTTGGGGTGTTACATTCAATCTCTAAAATTTTCAACCATAAATCACCACAACAACATTAATATATCAGAGTTCTCCCTACCGCTAACTCGGTGCTAACGGTCTCGATTCCTTTTCGAGACTCAAGGAGCTAACTACATAAACATGAATATTTATAACAACTTGTTCACAATAAAACTAATCCAAACACAACAAAATTTCCAAAATTAAATCTTTCTCACACACCAAAGTTTTAAAACCAAATAATCTATATTATTTACTTAAAACTAAATAAAACAAATATCGTCAAAATTTCCCATACACACACTCGACTATTAAAACACCGAAATTTTTGAGTTAATAAAATACTCTAAACTTTTTTTCTTTTTAAACTCAATCAAAGAGTAATTAAAAGAGTAACACTTTGAACTCTCACCATTTTTAATTTCAATCTATCTTTTTGCTCAAACTCTTTAACTTAGTTAAAATTTGAACTTTTTCACAACATTAACAACGCTAATTTTTTTGTAAAATTTCAATTTCAGTTCAAACTCATTTATTTGAAAATAACTCATTACGTAACTCAAACTTATCAAATTTAATTATCGCCAATTCACACCGACAACAATCAATTCAATTCCACAACACACATATAACAACTCAATTAAATTTCAACAATTCAAACATAACTCACCCAATTTCAAAACTCCACATTTTTACACATAAACCACCAAATTTCATCAATTCATTTTCTACAAAATCCACAAATAAATCATATCTCAAAAATTCATAATAATAATTATGAACATATAAATCACACCAAACTTGAATCACCACAAACCACACCTCCAATTTAAATCATATCTCAAAATTCCACTAAATTACACATAATCACATTAAATTAATTTTTCAAAAAATCACACCTCAAATACATCAAATTTCTTTTCTACAAAATCACAAATAATGTCCTAAATGCAAAATAAAAGTTTGGAAGGAGTCCTTACCTTAACGATAGCTCTAACACGTGATTACGGTACCGTAATTAATTCCGGTAAAATTTAAGTTCATGATGTCGCGTCGAACACTAGCTCACTAGCACCGGAGCATGGCAATGAACAACTTTCTCTTCTGTCACTTCTCGAAACGAAGATTAGATCTCAAAGAAATATGGAGTTTTATTTTTGAGTTTGTTTTGAAAAAACACTAACAATTGTGTTTCGTTCTCTTGAAACAAAAAAAGGAGGAAGAAAATGGAAACGTGAGCTACTGCTTCCTTTCTTTGCCTTATATATATATATAAAATAAAATAATAATAATATATTATAATAATAAAAATAATAATAAATATCTAAACAAATATCTAGATATTTTTAAAAAACATCATTTCACCAATCGCCTCACATCACTTCTCAAACCACTTTTTTTGAAAAATATCTTCTTTCGCCGCAATTCAATTGACAGATGTATTTTTCTGAAAAACGCTGCATCTTAGAAATTTTTTTCTTCGATAAAAGATTCACCGTAATTAAATAAAATTATTCATCGACGAATAATTTTAATCGGGTCTCCTAAAAGATATTTTTGGCATTTAACTCACAAAATGCCATAGAATTGGCTAAAAAGCCTCAGAAATTCAACAAAAAATTCCCCAAAATACATAAATTAGAATTTAAAATTAAGGGTCTTACATATATTAGTTGGAGTGCGAATTTTCTTGTTATATATGTTAAAGTTTAAATTTTTATGGCCTATATGATATCAAGTTTTTATCGTTATGTGTATGTGGTGAAAGTCACAATTTATATTATTATTATTTGTCTTATAATATGTGATACTTACTCATGATATGGATGTGTGTATGTGTTCTTAATGATATGTGAATAAGGTGATGATTTTAAAAAGTGATTTTGAATGCATATGACATGATTCTTAGTGGACTGTGTGAGAATATATCTATTTGATACTATATCTTCATGTCATGGCATATGCATCATCGCGAGAGTTGTCATAGTGGCAGATTTATTTTCCCCATTGGTATGAGTGATCTTTCTGTGTGGAAGTTGCCTTAGTGGCAGATCTATATCTGGATCATATAATTTTAGGAGCATTCATTATGCATATGTTTTGATATACAATTTACCGGTTTGCACATTATTTTCTTTTAAATCGGAATATTTTATATTTATATGTTTTGTGTGACTCTTCTATATGTCTTGGGTTGGTTTGATGTGGATGATGAAAAAGTAATTGACCCTTACAACAATATTTTAGGAACTAATGAGTTCGAGGAGATTCAAGAGTAGTTAATGAGTATTGAGGCGTGGCAAACGTGGGGTATACATGAGTTTTTTTTTTCAAGACAATTTTGTAATAATAGAATTTTCCAATATTTCTAAATTCTTTTAATCTTTTGTCACAAACTTTTAAAATATACTACAATTCTATAAATACGGAAGTGGTTCCCCTTCGCTAAGAATAATTGTCTTTATATTGTTTTAAATTTTGAATAAATATTTTCTTAATGATATTAAATAACTTGACTACTACTAATTATTTAAAATGAAAAAATGTTAAGGATTAAAAAAAAATCGTAAAATTTTCTAAGAAATAAATATTTTTTTAAGTAAAGTTTTGGATTAAAAATTTGAGGCGTTACATTCACCGTCAGTTGGACACATGTTATGGAAAGGGGAAATGGTCTCATGAAAAACCACATCTCTTGAAATGATGAATTTTTGTGTGGAAATATCATACAACTTGTAACCTTTAACACCAAAAGGGTAACTTATAAAGACACACATGTTATCCCTAAGAGAAAATTTATTTGTGAGTTGTGGTATAGTAACAACATATGCAAAACAACCAAAAAATCTAAGATGATTATATGAAGGCATTTTGCAATAAAATAGTTCATAAGGGGACAAGTTTTTCAGATTTAATGAAGGAACTCTATTTATTAAATGAGGAGGTATATTGTAAGACCCATAGTTTTTAAATTGTAAATTATGCAATTTTAGGGTATTTTAGTGTTGAACTCTAAGGCTTTTTAGCCAAATTATTGTATTTTGGTATTTTATGAATTTAATGCCAAAAATATTTTGGATCCCAGATTAAATTATTCGTCGATCAATAGTTTTATTTATTTACGTTACGAAGAATTTAATACCAAACAATTTTGTTAAAATACCTCGGGTTGCTGAAAATTGTATCTGTCAACTGAGAGACGACGAGAATTGATATTTTTAACAAAAAAATGGTTTGAAAAGTGATGGGTGAAATGGTAATTTTCTAAAATATCTAGATATTTTTAGATATTTGTGGTTTGATTTTAATAATATATATATATATATATATATATATATATATATATATATGTGTGTGTGTGTATATATATAGATAAGAAAGCAATGTATATATATAGTAGAAAACAAGCAAACAGATAGAAACAGAAAAGCTCGTTCTTCCTTCTTCCTCCGTCTCTGTTTCTAGATTTAAGTTATTTTCAAAACCCACAAACACAAAACCTTCACTTTTCTCCTAGATCTAAGCTTTGTTTCGAGAAGTGACAGAAGAGGAAGTTGCTCATTGCCACGCTGCGGTGCTAATGCGTTAGTTTTCGACGCCACATCACGAACTCGAATTTTACCGAAATTAATTACAGTACCGTAATCGCGTGTTATAGCTAACGTTAAGGTAAGGGCTCGTTCCAAAATTTTAATTTGCATTTAGGACATTATTTGTGATTTTGTGGAAAAGAAATTTGATGTATCTGATGTGTTGATTTGTAGAAAATGAATTTAATGTGATTTATATGTGTAGTGATTAAATTTGATGTGTTTGAGTAACGTAAAGAGTTATTTTAAAATAAATGAGTTTGAAAGGAAGTTGAAATTTTACGAAAAATTTAGAGTTGCTGAAGTTATGAAAAAGTTCAAATTTTAACTAAGTTAAAGAGTTTGAGCAAAAAGATAGATTGAAATTAAAAATGATTAGAGTTTAAAATGTTACTCTTTTAATTACTCTTTTGATTGAGTTTAAAAAGAAAAAAAAGTTTAGAGTATTTTATTAACTCAAGTTTAGAGTATTGGGTTACATTTCATAATACTAGTTGGGAAATTGGAATAATATGGGAACAGTAGGACACTTGGACTGTGTTTGCAATGTAAGGTAGTTTTTTTAGGAGTTAGATCTTGTTCACTCAATAAGGATTTGTTCATTGTACTTGATTGAAAATGTAAGGTCATTTTGCCTAAAGAATTCAGTGAAGTTAAAAGTTAATAGAAAACAACTTTATTTTACATTTTCTTGCCTTTTCTCTGTTCTGTTGAACTTTTTGTATACTATCAATAATTGTTAATGGGTTTACGTTTCTTTATTAAGATAATTCCTATTCTATGCTTCCAGCGTCTACTTTGGTATGCATATTCATGGCTTAATTCATAATGTGCCTTCTTTTCAATGTCAAATTTGGACAATATTTGTTTTATTTAGTTTTAAGTAAATAATATAGATTATTTGGTTTTAAAAGTTTGGTGTGTGAGAAATATTTAATTTTGGGAATTTTGTTGTGTTTGGATTAGCTTTATTGTGAACAAATTGTTATAAATATTCATATTTATGTAGTTAGCTCCTTGAGTCTCGAAAAGGAATCGAGATCGTTGGCACCGAGTTAGCTGTGGGGAGAACTCTGATATATTAATGTTGTTGTGGTGATTTATGGTTGAAAATTTTAGAGATTGAATATGATAATTAATGTTTGGAAACTTTGGGGATTTATGTTAGGTGAAATTGATGTGTTCATAATTAATATTATGAATTTTTTTGATGAAATTTATGTGTGTTGGTGGAAATTTAAATTGGTGTGAATAAATATGTTTGAGTATGCTATCTGTTTTTTCTGAAAAATCATTAGTGTTAAATGAGTATTAAAATTGGGGAATCTTTTAATAGCTGCATTTACTTAATGATTATGGTGAAAAGAGTCAGAGTAGGCTTATGCATTTCATAATACATGGTGACCGCGATGGGGCCATGGTGATAGATTTGACCGTGATGGGCCACGAGATGATGCCATGTGAATTGCTGGTTCATCTTATCCTTGTGGGGATTGTCGCGTCGTGCTGATCTGTGAGAGATTGCACTCTAGAATGTGCTGATCTGTGAGCGATTGCACTCTAGAAAATCATGCTGGTCTGTGAGAGAATACACGTTAGTAAATTGTGCTGGTCTGTGAGCGACTGCACTCTTGTATGTCGTGCTGGTCTGTGAGAGACTGCACGCTAGTAAATCGTGCTGATCCGTGAGAGATTGCACCTTAGTAATTAGTACTGGTCTATGAGAGGCTGTACAATTATGATTTACGCCCCTCGAGGAGGGCTTCGGTTTGGAATTCTGAAATCATGCATTTTGGCATATACGCATTGTATTAGAGTGTTTGGCATGCGAGTTATGTTTGTTATACTATGATGATTGTGTATACATATTCGATTGTTGTTGTGATTTGTCGTAATTGCTTTGAGGTGTGAAGTTGGGTTGATTAAGTTTTGGTGTTAATTAAGTGTTCATAATTGATAATATTAATATTTGAAGTGTTGATTGATTCATAGCTATTTTAGAACTGAAAATCTGCATTTTCTCTATTGTATTCGGCTACGATAGTGCAATTTGTTAAAACTTCATTTTTCAACATTGTTTATGCATTTTTGGACATATGAAAACCCTTTCGAGGAGTATGCTAAGACGAAAGGTTCTTTTGAGCATTTGAAAATATAAGAATTTTGCTAAGTGTTATTTGTTAATTTCGGTTGGTGACCCTTTACTATTATTGTGGAATTTGGGCTTTGCCCTTAGATGATACCCGAGTTCATTCCACCGAATGTTACCTTGACGGCGGAGACGTCGTTAGACTTCCCTGATCGAGACTCGCCGACTGCTTTGGTATATGACCCCATCTCAAGCAGGGCCACTTATACGAGGAGGGTAGTGAGGACTAGTAGGAAAGCTGGGGCAGTATTTCTTGTAGAACTCACTCGCGAGAAGATCGATTATCCGGTACCTTCCGGATTAGTGCTTGGGATGAGTGGAGCTTGGGAAGATGCGAAGGATTCCTCAATTAGAGTGGAGGCAGAGGCCGCCGTGGGAGCTTAGGATACAGTGGTTGGACCAGGGACTGGTAGAAAGGATAAGGGGTCGATGCCCATGGAGCGAGAGATTGTAGGGCCATCTAGGGGGGCCGAGTTAGATCTTCCTCTTCCAGTGGATGATCCTTTACCGACTGCCACTGAAGTAGCAGACTGTTTTGAGGTCCCAGCACCGTCGAAGCCACCTATCTCGTGGGTGGATCTGACTTCTGAAGAGAGCGATCCGTATATGGATGTTGATGAGCATGAGGTTACGTCGAAGATGGATGCTCCGTCAGACGGGATTTGTGGAGTGTGTGGAGGTCACCCATGTTACTGTAGTTGCTAGAGTATGATCAAATTAATTTTGTTGTATAGGGACTTGATATCTTTCTTTTGGTGGTTGTACTTATTTCATTTTGGGATGACTGTAACTATACTTATACGGTTAGATGACTTCTGTCTTGGTGGGTCCATGTTCCATTTTTTTTGACGTGACCATGGGGGATTAGTATTTCTTGGAGCAGTACTTATGCATGTGTATGCCGAGAATACCCTAGGGGTATGAGCGATGTCTGATAGGTCTCATAGCCCCGACGTATTTTATATTTGGATATTTTGGTTTATCGCCTCAAAACTATTTCAGTTTGTTATAATTATGATGTAATTAATTATAACAATTGTCGTCTGTGTTACACTTTGGTATTTCATTAGTGGATTTTTGAAAGAAAAAAAAAATACACTCACGCTGTTTAAAAATCGGGGTGTTACATATATGCTCCCCAACCTCCTGGGTTTGTGGATGAAAAGAAGCCTAATCATGTGTTCAAACACTCAAAAGCTCTTTTTGGATTAAAGCAAGCTCCTCAAGAAAATGGATTTGTTAATTGTACAAATATATGATGATGACATAATATATGGGTCCACTAATGAAAAGATGTGTGAAGATTTCTCCAACCTCTTGCAAAGTGAGTTTGAGATGAGTATGATGGGAGAGCTAAAATTCTTTATGGGTTTACAAATTAAACAACTAGAAACTGACATCTTCATACCTTAAGAAAAATACAGCAAAGATCTACTTAAAAAATATAATATGAGTTCAACCAAGAGTATGATGACTCCTATGCACCCATCCTCCATGCTACACAAGGATGATGAAGGAACGTCAATATTTGAAAAAGAGTACAGAGGGATGATTGGATTCTTGTTGTACTTAACAACTAGTAGACCGGACATAGTCTTTGCAGTCGATCATTGTGCAAGATTTCAATCCTCTCCAAAAGAATCTCATCTTACTCCAATAAAAAGGGTTTTTAGATACTTTGTTGGCACAACCAATCTTGGAATCTGGTTTAAAAAATGCTCAAATCATTATCTCATAGCCTATTGTGATGCTGACTATGTTGGAGACAAAGTTGAAAGGAAGAGTACATGTGGAGCTTTCTAATTTCTTGGTAAATCTCTTACAAGTTGATCATGCAAAAAGCAATGTACCATTGCTCTATCAACTACAGAGGTTGAATATGTATTAGTTGCACAATGCTACTCACAATTACTATGGATAAATAATCAACTAGATGATTATTCTCTAAAGTACGCAAAAATTTCCATCCTCTCTGATAATACAAGTGCTATTAATCTTTCAAAAAATCACATACAACATTCAAGATCTAAGCATATTGAAATTAAACATCATTTTATAAGAGATCATGGTCAAAAAGGGGATATATAATTAATTTTCATTGATGCTGAAAATCAATTGGCTGATATTTTTACCAAACCTCTCCAAGAGGATCGATTCAAAAATATCTTGGAGGAACTCTCCATCATTAATTTATCCAAAGTTATTTAATTTTCTTTCTTGAATATATTTATTGTATTTTATTTAGTTTATGCTTATTGGTCAAATTATTCTTAAGGAAATTGTTTTATTCTTAATTTATCCAAAAATGGGATATAAAATTAATTTTCATTGATACTGAAAATCAATTGACTGATATTTTTACCAAACCTCTCCAAGAGGGTCGGTTCAAAAATATCTTGGAGGAACTCTCCATCATTAATTTATCCAAAGTTATTTAATTTTCTTTCTTGAATATATTTTATTTAGTTTATGCTTATTGGTCAAATTATTCTTAAGGCAAGATCAAATCTGATCTTTTAAATAAGCCTAAGAATCAGAGGATAGGAAAACCACTAGAAAACACAATGTATTTTTTGGAGAAACTTCCTCTTGTCACGTCAAACAAGGCATGTGCATGCCTCACGTTTCTCATTGGTCCGCCTGGTGGCACGCCTCCCATGTCTTCCATCTCGCATTTAATGTGCAGACTGCCATCAATGACCTTTACTGCGTTTCCCATTACTTATCCAAGCATCATCATTACACTACCATCAACGACTCCCTATTATTTCTCCTCTAACGGTTATTTTTTTAACTCCAACCTCCATCTACTTAAATCTCATTCATTCCTTTTGTATTAGTTTCAAAACTTTCAAAAACCAACCTCTTTCTCAAACAATTCTATTTTTTCATCTCCTATTCACAAATGGCATGCACAAAACACACTGCCAAGCATAAAATTTCCTCTCAGGATCCAGAAAATAGTTATAACAATTATTCAAACAATGAATCTGACGATCATGAAGAAGAACACGTTGTAGCCTATCCTCCTCGTGAACCTTTACACTTATCTCATCATCCTCATCAATATGAAAAAACTAATTTTCCACCTACTACTCCAAAATCCAAAAACCAATCCTTATCAAACCTTTCCTCCTGCGCTAATTAGAAGATCCTCCAGAATTTTGTCAGGGGTTGTTTCTTCAAGAAAAAAAGCTTCCTCAAGAAAACACTATCCATGTTGTCAACTCGGATGATTTTGAGGAAATCACTTATGCTGCATCCATCCCTCTTGCATGAGGTTCAGAATTCCTAAGAACTTGGACATGTGTTGTCCTTTTCTTTTTCATTTCTTTAAGACATGTAAGAGCTACATATTTGTCTTGTTAGCTACTACCTTTTTGTAGGTTAATGCTGGGTTGTTTTTAGGATGTGATAGAGATATGTTTGGTCGCTTTCAATGATGTTGGGTTGCTTTCAAAGATGTTGACCGTAGACCCATCCTAGTATAATCTGTCCTCGTACCTATTCTTTTGCCTTCTGACTTCTTTATTTCAAATGCTTTATTTATTCATTCTTTAATACTGTTTTGTCTTCTCTTAAAAAACATTTGTTTCAGTGAGGATGAGTATTCTGCAGTTTTGAAGTATCATTCTCTTGCGAGGTCATCCTCACGAATTCCAATCCTCCGGAATTGAATCAAATTTTTCTCCTTTTTGTCTTAATGAGTAATAACTTGTTTTCTTAAATGAATTCACTCAAAAAAACAGATTAATCATTAACCATAATCATAATCTTTTAAATAATTTTGTTATCATTAAAACTATTTGAGAGAGATTTTGCCTCAACAACAACATATAAGCAAAAAAAGAAATTTATTGATTTCAACATTCAAATATAAAAAGACATATTAAATTGCAACATTTAAATTAAATATGCCATGAGTGACGTATCTTAATAAATGATCTTATAAGTTATCTTCTAAATTTTACGGGAGTGTGCCTCCATCGATCATGTGATACTCTGGGTAACAGCTCACTACATACTTATTCATAACATGTCAAACATCTCTAGTTGCATTACTGGAACTGTAATAGTTGTACATATCATCAACAAGTTGGAACTGTAATAGTTGTACAAATCATCAACAAGCCCATTAAGAATATAATTCTTATCATTATTCTCCCATGGGTTAATTCTCCACCTTTCTTATCCTTTTTTGTTTGCTTCAAACTGAAAGAGTTTATTGAAATCAGAGGCAACATAACTAAATCCAGTAATCTCTTCGGTTGACATGGCAGAAAGAAATATCTTCAAATTGTTATTTTTGTGTTTCAAAAACTATT
This sequence comes from Cicer pinnatifidum, assembly GCA_037974775.1. Taxonomy (NCBI): domain Eukaryota; kingdom Viridiplantae; phylum Streptophyta; class Magnoliopsida; order Fabales; family Fabaceae; genus Cicer; species Cicer pinnatifidum. The sequence continues at coordinate 8,160,034 of JBBPBR010000006.1, forward strand.
TAAAAATCACAATTTATGTCACCGAAGATATTATTGGGTTGATTCACGAACTAGGTCGCTCTCTTTAAGACGTTTTCGCGACACTGTCCAAATTATACAAGACAGACTATCAACCACAAAGTCCTCAGGATAAAACAGCCCAGATTCACTATATCGGAGTTCCACTGCATCGTAGAAAACCGTTTTATAATTACACCCTCAATATGGCGATTAAAATCACTCTCAATATGACGATTAAAGTTGTTCGCAATATGATACTACGACCACTCATAACTACAACATAATAACCGCTATAGAAATCGATAGGACTACGGTACCAAACCGCTCTAAAAAACAAAAGGACTACGACATAATAACCCTTCTAAAAAACAAAGGAACTACGGTATACGACATAATAACTATTCTAAAAAACAAAGGAACTACGACAAATGAACTATGACATAACAACCGCTCAAAAATTGAAGGGACAAAAAGAAAGGGGAGGAGTGGCTCGAAAATCAGGCAAGCATAATAGAAAATAGAGAAAATAGTTAGTTGGGAAATGCAGAATTTTCTAATGTGGGATTTCAAAATAATTATTTCCAACGTAGGACTTGAATTTAAAAAAACAAGTTTCTTGCCACTTGAATTTACAAAAAATATTTATTTCCAATGTGGGAATTGAATTTTAAAATAAGTTTCTTTCTCCTAAAAATATTTCTTTCCAATGTGGAACTTCAACAAATTTTTAAATTCACATAGTAACATACTTATGCTCTAATAAATTAACTCTACGAATCATAATTATTACCACAAAAAAGACTAAAAATGAAGTTCATATATAGCATTAGTTTATTATGAAAAGGTGCAATTTGTTTAAAACTCACGCAGGCAAGGATGTTACTTCGAAATCGCTAAGGGGCTTGGATTGTTTAGTATCAGTATTATTAATATAATATATTCGATTTAGTATTTTGTTGAATCCTATTTAATCTCTCAGAATCCGGTGGTGAATTTGAAAGAGAGGAATTAGGCAATTAATAATAGTAATGGGTTATTATTACTATCCAAAATGGTTCACTCGGATTTTGTCATTGTTGGTTCTAATATCGTGTTCAGAATCAACAGAATATGTGGTTGGTGATGGTGCAAATTGGAGCTGGAAGGTTCCTCTTCCATCACGAGATTTACTAACCTGGTGGGCCTCTAGTCACAACTTCCTAATAGGCGATACTATTGGTAACTAATTTAATTCATGACTGATGTTTGTGTTTTCTTATATATAATGTGAAATAATAATATGTTGAAATGAATTATATACATTACAGTGTTTTCGTACAAGAGAAAAGAATCGGTGCACGAAGTAAACGAGAAAGTCTATGCTTTGTATAAAGTACGGGAAAAAAATCATGTGGTGCACGACGACGGGAATACAAAGGTGGTACTTAACAAAATAGGAATGTATTATTTCATAAGTGGAAACAAGTGTCATTGCAAAGGTGGCTTAAGGCTCGCTCTACTTGTCACTTAACCTCCAATTTCTAAACACATAATATAATATAAGATCTAGAGGAACTATACTAAGAAATATCGATATTGATATACATCTCACAATTATGAGCGAATTTCTTTATCATTTCATCTAGACAATAAAAATTAATGCAATATATATTGTCTTTAAAGTCATTCATTTACAAAAAAAAAAAAATTAGTGTTTGTTCATATCGATTATATGTGGTTTTTGACATCACCAATTCAACCAAATGTTGACAAATTCTATTGTAAGGTTGAGAGAAAGTTGAATTTGATGATAGCTTATATAAACCCCTTATTTAGAATACGATACTTACTATATTTTAATATACACACAAAATACAAACTTAAAATAACCTAAATATTATTAGATAATATTTAGTTTAACTTTTTAATTAGTCTTTCATCATTATATTGTTAAGTTGATAGCGACTTAATTGTATTTTGTTTCTTTATAGTTACTTAGATGGTTGTTACTACATTTATATATACACTTCAGATTGTATATTGTATCAATTAATTCAAT
>JBBPBR010000006.1:8162431-8209570 GCA_037974775.1 Cicer pinnatifidum
CTTTACGATTAGTCTTTTATTTTAATTTTAAGTGACAATTTGATCTTTTATGTTTTAAAATGTAAAAAAAAAAGATAAAGGAGTAAAATCTTAACTGAAATTAAGTTAAGGGACCGCGAGTACTATTTAGCCTAATAATAATAATAATAATAATAATAATAATAATAATAATAATAATAATAATAATAATAATAATAATAATAATAATGATAATAATAATAAAAATAATAATGATAATAATAATGCTAATAATAATAATAATAATAATAATAATGAGGTTATTCATTATATTTCTTTTGCATATATTCTAATTACAATGTTGTAATATGACGAGAAATCAAAACGCTGCACTAAAACAATGAACAAAATAACTTCGTGTAACACCCCGATTTTCAAAGCGAGGGTGTATTTTTTTTTTCAAAAGAAATTAAAATAAAACAAACAAATAAATAAGGAAATACCCTTGGATAAATATTTAAGTCAATATAATTCACAAGCACCGGAATAGTTTTTCGAAATATGAATCCAAAGTATTTACACATCAAAAAGCGGTACATGGAACCCATCGAAAATAACATGTCATGCTGACAATATTAGTATAGGTACAGTCTTCCAATTTAAAATAAATACAATTCAAAAGAAAGACATATGTTCCCTCTATGTCAACTGTCACACCCCGATTTTTAACAGCGAGAGTGTATTTTTTTTTTCAAAAGAAATTAAAATAAAACAGAGAAATAAAGAAAGAAAATACTTTTGGATAAATATTTAAGTCATAACACAATGACAATTAAATCAACATAATTTACAAGCAGCAGAATAGTTTTTGAAATACGAATCCAAAGTATTTACACATCAAAAAGTGGTACATGGAACCCATCGAAAATAAAATGTCATGCTGACAATATTGGTATAGGTACAGTCTTCAAATTAAAATAAACACATCCCAAAAGAAAGACATCTAGTCCCTATACATCAACATAATCTGATCATTCTACAAAAAACTATACATCTCGAGTGATCTTCACGCGCCACGCAAGGTCCTCCTAACACAACTCCAGTAAGGTGTTTCCAACTACATTCCCATACATAGGGTACGAACCGATAGGATGGTCCTGGTTCTCATCTAAGGGTAAAGCCCAGATTTCCACAATAGTTGTAAAGGGTCACCAACCGAAATTAACAATTAACACATAACATTTAAGTTTTTAAATGCACAAAATAACCTTTCAATTTAGCATACACCTTAAAAGGGTTTCTATATGCTAAACATGCATAAACAAAGTTGAAAAATCAAGTTTTTAACAAAACAGTGCTGCTGTATTCGAATACATCATCTCTGTATTCGAATACAAGGTTGTTTAAGCAACAAAAACAACATGTCTGTATTCGACTACAACAGTTTGTATTCGACTACACAGTAAGTTAGTGGCAAAACAACATGTCTGTATTCGAAAACATCCACACTTGGCAATTATAACACAATTACACAATTCCAAAACATCCACACTTGGCAATTATAACACAATTACCACGGCAACTTAAGTTCGAAATGGTTTTGCAATCAAATACACTATCACACAATTCCAAAACATCCACACTTGGCAATTATAACACAATCACCACGACAACTTAAGTTTTGAAATGGTTTTGCAGTCAAACACATTATCACACAATTCCAATACATCTACACTTGGCAATTATAACACAATCACCACGACAACTTTAGTTTCAAAATAGTTTTGCAATCAGTCACACTTACACACAATTCCAAAACATAACACTTAGCAATTACAACGCAATTACCACGTCATCTCAAGTTCAAACACTCAATCATAATGTTGAATCAAACACGACTTGTGTGCCAAGCACCCTAATGCAATGCGTATATGCCAAAATGCATGGACTCGGAATTCCAAACCAAAACCCTCCTCGAAGGGCCGTAAATCATAATTGTACCGCCTATCACAGGAAAAAGTACTAAATTACCGAGGTGCCACCTATCATGGGTCAGCACGATTTACTAAAAACATAAATCGTAAATGTACCGCCTATCACAGACCGAAGTACTATTTACTGAGGTGCCACCTATCACGGGTCAGCACGATTTACAAAAAATGTGCAGTGTATCGCAGACCTTACACGACGCGACAATCCTGGCAAGGATAAGATGAACCAACAAATCACATGGAATCATCTCGTGGCCCATGGATAAGATGAACCAACAAATCACTTGGAATCATCTCATGACCCATCCGGTCACCACTATCACCATGGCCCATCCGGACGCCATGTACTATGAAATGCATAAGCATACTCTGACTCTATCCACAACAATCGTTAAGTAAATGCAGATATTAAAATATTCACCATTTTTAATACTCATTTAACTCTAACAATTTTCACAACAATCGTTAAGTAAACAGAGATATTAAAAGATTCCCCATTTCTAATACTCGTTTAACTCTAACGATTTTCACTGCAAACATTAAGTAAACAGAGATATTAAAAGATTCCCCATTTTTAATACTCGTTTAACTCTAATGGTTTTCACAACAAACATTAAGTAAATAAGGATATTAAGAGATTCCCCATTCTTAAAACTCATTTAACTTAAACGATTTTCACTGCGAACATTAAGTAAACAGAGATATTAAAAGATTTCCCATTTTTAATACTCGTTTAACTCTAATGGTTTTCAAATTCCACACCGAACATACTCAGACATACTTTCAAATTCAATTCACAATTCTCACCAAATCACATCAATTCATTTTTCCACAAAACCACACAAAACACATCTCAAAATTTATGACTATCAATTGTGAACACGTCAAATACGACGACACAAATCAACACAACCCACCACACAAACACAACAAATTTCATTTACTCAAAATCATACCTAAATGAGTTAAATTCATTTTCCACGAAACGTTCATCAATATCACCAAAACCCCACATTAGAATTTCACCCATAAAAGCATTAAATTCATTTTCCCCAAATCAACAATTCAACCCTAACAAATTCTTTTCCACACAACCACAGATAAGTCCCTAAATGCAAACTAAAAGTTTGGAAGGAGCCCTTACCTTAACGATAGCTTTAACGAGCGATTACGATACCGCGAGTAATTCCGGTAAAATCTCCGCTCGCGACGTCGCTTCCAAAGTTAGTTCACTAGCACCGTAGCGTAGAGGTGAACAACTTTCCCTTCTATCTCTTCGCAAAACGAAGCTTAGATCTAGACGAAACATGAAGGTTTGCGTTTGACGGTTTGAAAATTCCTAACACTGTTTTCCTTCGTTTTAAAATCGAAGAGGAAGTATGAAGCTGAGAAATCCTTGCTTTCTTACCCACTAATCCTGGGGTTTCTATTCTTGAAGCCAAAGAAAGAAAAAGAAAGCAAAACTAAAGAAGAAGAAAAGAGAGAGAAAGAGAATGTCGCGAGGCAGGGAGAGAGAGGGGAAGAAATGTTATGTTTTCTTTCCTTTGTTTTTCCTTCCTTTTTATTTCTTTCCTTTTCTATCTATCCATCTACCTATATATATATATATATATATATACTCAAATTCAACATACAAGTCACAACTTGTTTCACCCGGCCTTCTCGAAGAAAGTGTTGCCTACCCCTTTTCATAGGGTGCTTAATAACTCTGCACCCATTCATAGTCGGTAAGGCTCGTCTGTTCCATTCAACATGGTTTTGTCTACTATCGACAAGAGATTAAGGATGATCAATCCCTCAATTTGTCAATAAATAACCAACAACCATGATAGTGGCTTAGACTATCTTAACCGAACTGTAATAGCGCTCCTTGCAACTTACAACTGAGGTTATCTTAATGTACAAGCATTCAACAATCTTCTCAAAGTCCATTGAGTTTCCCTTATTTTCCTATAAATTTGATCCTGTCGACGAAGTAAAATATCCCCTACCTATGTCATGTAGTCTCATTTGCATCCACTTGGTACGAAACATCCATTTAGTACCAAACTGAAACACTTAGAATGACCCCAACATACTGAGCACAAAACAATCACTACATCCGAGAACTCCTAAATTTCTCCCTTGTCCGCAAATCCTCGATTTTTCTTAAGTCGTACAACTACGTCAAACTGTAGTGTTCTTATCAGTATGTCATTCCAGTTATAAATTTAATAATTCAATCCCCATATATGCTTGGTGATCAAAGCTTCCTCAAATATTTTCGAAATCATGCCAAAGACTATACCACTTGGGACACACAAACTTCCTTTCAGTTTAGTACTTCATTTCAAGAGTCACATTTTCCATTAAAATCCAACTTGAATTTAATTCGCAGATCAAGCTCTACATTTGTCTCATGCCTAACACCTCAAATTCACGCTTCACTAGAAAATTTCTTACATACTTCGCAATTATGCACAAACTTGAAAATAATTCTCCTACCTCTACTGCCAACATTCATTCTGATACTTGTTAATTTTGCTGTGTCCTTCATTTGCAACTTGATGATTATCCTTTCATTATGACAGGTCAAACACATTGTATTCACTCCATCACTTTTCCATTTATACAAACCTTAAATTTCTACCTCGAACCTTGATACATCTTCATTATAGTGATTCCAATAAATTAAGGGTTACTAATTCCCTCCAAAATTTTCCATTTCATGTTCAATTGTTTCATATCAAACAAACATTTAACTCCTTTGATTGACAAACACAATAACAACCCCCGTGACATGCACTCAAGTAATGCCTTTATATCATTGGCATACCTTTATAATAATAATGTCTGAATTATAGGTGAGATAATTCCTTTCCTGAATCTTTAATTGTCATAAGCTACATCTCTCTGTGATGCTCCAACAAGTTTTCTTGGCACATTTTTCCAAAATTTGGTTCCCTAGTTGGAATCTTATTCCTTCTCAACCTTCACCGAGATACAAACTAAAAGAATCCTAACAATCGAACGTCCTAAAGAACGATTTCACAATTGTTCCCAATAAGCATTTCTTAAGAAATAATTATCTATTAATTCATCCTCATAAATTTGCAGTAAAATATCTCAAATACCTACATACCTTTCATTGTTCATTTAGTCACTGAAACACTCATTTTAAATCTCAGCTCTTGATTTCCCAAGACCAACAACTACACCATAAATCATTCATTACATTTCCTCTTTTTCACTTTCTATTTTTGAATAGAATTTTAAAAATTTGATCCTCAAAATCTCCAAATACTCATTGTCCCGTCTAATTCCATCCAATTCATCTGAAGATACAATACGAGGTTGTATTCATCATTGAGTCTAACTGTATTAGTAATCTCACTAATAAAAAATCTTCTAATCATAACACGACGTTTTTAGTAAATCTTCAAACACTTTCATCCATAACATGAATTATTTATCACTTGCCTTTCTCAACTCCTTCGATTATGAAAGCTTTAAGCATTACTTGGTCCTCCATCCAACCTTGTGGATTTTAAATCATTAAGTTAAAAATCAACCATCTCATGGTCCCAAATTAAATCCCAAATAATCCCTCTGACCTATCAAAATATTAACATCCTCTTAGTAATTTTCATCCTTTAATAGACTCTCAAAACTTATATTACCACCATCTCGAAGTGTTCTCGTACTCGATACTTCAAAGTCCACTTAATGGTAACATAGAGTTCAATACATCAAGGCTTAACTCATTATGTTTTTCCGAACATCACTCAAAATTTACACTTACGTGTCTATAGTTTCATCCAATATCACGATCCATATTATCTATCTCCTAAACCACAAAGAGATTTGTCACTTATCAACAAAATATATATTCTCACTTCTATACTCGTCATTAGATTCATACTTAATAATCTGAGTTGCGAATCAAGTTTAACTCGAATGCTCAACTTTACCCCTCAAGGTATCGACTATTCCTCAAAGCGCAGTTTATCTAACCAAGGTAGTATTTACCCTTAATGTGCAGCGCCCCTTAACTTCAATACAAGTCTCTTTCATTGACACCTAAGCACCAAATGCTATTCCAAATGGAAGCCTCATCTTCTCAACAATTTCCATGATGTTCATATCTCTTTGACAATTGTCAAACTTCATCCAGTTTCATCCTGAAATCTACCAGGAAAACATCTAATACTTTTCTTAACAAAAGTCCTCAACTTAGATCTTTACTTGAAATCCCTCATTAGTCTAATGTTAATCCACCCATACTCATCATCTTCGAGTTAACATCAACACATAGCTTCTGTGTCCTTGGAACCATTTCATAAATTCCATGCCGTCATGATTTGCTTTAACTCTACCTGATAATCCGTCATCTCAAAGATCATTTCCATTTCTTGAATCTACTAATCAGCCTTTTTCTTGAGTTCTCATCACCCTTGAACTTTGGAGGTAGTAACGATGAAAATCTTTCAATCCTCTTGACTCAATAGCACATATCTCTCTTTCCCTTTTCTCCAGATCCCGCAAAGTCTTTGCAGTTGTCTTTGCAACAGCAGAAACATCCGTGTTATTTGTAGCTTCAACCATTTGATCATCCCCATTGACGTTCATTCTTGCAACATCATTCCTTCTTGGAGGTAGTGTTTCCCCAAAACCAACAACAAGAAGAGTGTTAACACTACTTTGAATAATTCCAAAGCTAACTTTCGAGTATATCAACACATAATAACTATCCCTGGTCTGACAATTCAGACCAATTACCCCGACGCATGATTAGATAACGACTCTCAACCTACAGGTTGACCTACAATCTATAACCAAACTCCACATCCCCAAAGAAATCCAAACCAAAGCTCTGGTACCACAATGTCACACCCCGATTTTTAACAGCAAGAGTGTATTTTTTTTCAAAAGAAATTAAAATAAAATAGAGAAAAAAAGAAAGAAAATACTTTTGGATAAATATTTAAGTCATAACACAATGACAATTAAGTCAACATAATTTACAAGCAGCGGAATAGTTTTTGAAATACGAATCCAAAGTATTTACACATTAAAAAGTGGTACATGGAACCCATCGAAAATAAAATGTCATGCTGGCAATATTGGTATAGGTAGAGTCTTCCAAATTAAAATAAACACATCCCAAAAGAAAGACATCTAGTCCCTATACATCAACATAATCTGATCATTCTACAAAAAACTATACATCTCGAGTGATCTTCACGCACCCCGCAAGATCCTTCTAACACAGCTCCAGTAAGGTGTTTCCAACTACATTCCCATCCACAGGGTACGAACCGATAGGATGGTCCTGGTTCTCATATGAGGGTAAAGCCCAGATTTCCACAATAGTTGTAAAGGGTCACCAACCGAAATTAACAATTAACACATAACATTTAAGTTTTTAAATGCACAAAATAACCTTTCAATTTAGCATACACTTTAAAAGGGTTTCTATATGCCAAACATGCATAAACAAAGTTGAAAAATCAAGTTTTTAACAAAATAGCACTGTTGTATTCGAATACAGCATCTCTGTATTCGAATACAAGGTTGTTTCAGCATTCAGCAACAAAAACAGCATGTATGTATTCGACTACGACAATCTGTATTCGACTACGACAGTCTGTATTAGACTACATAGTAAGTCAGTGGCAAAACAGCATGTCTGTATTCGAATACAGCTTGTTGTATTTGAATACACATCAGACAGCAGCAGAAAAACAGCAAAATTCAGCATTTTTCAGCTTTTTAAAGGGTTCGAAATCAATCAACACTTACACACAAATCCAAACAACCACACTTAGGAATTATAGCGCAATCACCACGACATCTTGAGTTTCGAAATAATTTTGCAGTCAATCACACTTACACACAATTCCAAAACATCCACACTTGGCGATTATAACACAATTACCACGACAACTTAAGTTTCGAAATGGTTTTGCAATCAAACACACTATCACACAATTCCAAAACATCCTCACTTGGCAATTATAACACAATTACCACGACAACTTAAGTTCGAAATGGTTTTGCAATCAATTACACTATCACACAATTCCAAAACATCCACACTTTACAATTATAACACAATCACCACGACAACTTAAGTTTTGAAATGGTTTTGCAGTCAAACACATTATCACACAATTCAAAAACATCCACTTGGCAATTATAACACAATCACCACGACAACTTTCGTTTCAAAATGGTTTTGCAATTAGTCACACTTACACACAATTCCAAAAGATAACACTTAGCAATTACAACGTAATTACCACGTCATGTCAAGTTCAAACACTCAATCATAATCTTGAATCAAACACGACTTGTGTGCCAAGCACCCTAATGCAATGCGTATATGCCAAAATGCATGGACTTGGAATTCCAAACCAAAACCCTCCCCGAAGGGCCGTAAATCATAATTGTACCGCCTATCATAGGCCAATGTACTAAATTACCGAGGTGCCACCTATCATGGGTTAGCATGATTTACTAAAAACGTAAATCATAAATGTACCGCCTATCACATGCCGAAGTACTATTTACCGAGGTGCCACCTATCATGGGTCTGCACGATTTACCAAAAATGTGCAGTCTATCGCATTACACGACGCGACAATCCCCGCAAGGATAAGATGAACCAACAAATCACATGGAATCATCTCGTGGCCCATCGATAAGATGAACCAACAAATCACATGGAATCATCTCGTGGCCCATGGATTAGATGAACCAACAAATCACATGGAATCATCTCATGACCCATCCGGTCACCACTATCACCATGGTTCATCCGGTCGCCATGTACTATGAAATCCATGAGCATACTCTGACTCTATCCACAACAATCGTTAAGTAAATGCAGATACTAAAAGATTCCCCATTTTTAATACTCATTTAACTCTAACAATTTTCACAACAATCGTTAAGTAAACAGAGATATTAAAAGATTCCCCATTTCTAATACTCGTTTAACTCTAACGATTTTCACTGCAAACATTAAGTAAACAGAGATATTAAAAGATTCCCCATTTTTAATACTCGTTTAACTCTAATGGTTTTCACAACAAACATTAAGTAAACAAGGATATTAAGAGATTCCCCATTCTTAATACTCATTTAACTTAAACGATTTTCACTTCAAACATTAAGTAAACAAAGATATTAAAAGATTTCCCATTTTTAATACTCGTTTAACTCTAATGGTTTTCAAATTCCACACCGAACATACTCAGACATACTTTCAAATTTAATCCACAATTCACACCAAATCACATCAATTCATTTTTCCACAAAACCACACAAAACACATCTCAAAATTTATAACTATCAATTGTGAATACGTCAAATACGACGACACAAATCAATACAACCCACCACTCAAACACAACAAATTTCATTTACTCAAAATCATACCTAAATGAGTTAAATTCATTTTCCACGAAATGTTCATCAATATCACCAAAACCCCACATTAGAATTTCACCCATAAAAGCATTAAATTCATTTTCCCCAAATCAACAATTCAACCCTAACAAATTCTTTTCAACACAACCACAGATAAGTCCCTAAATGCAAACTAAAATTTTGGAAGAAGCCCTTACCTTAACGATAGCTTTAACGAGCGATTACGGTACCGCGAGTAATTCCAGTAAAATCTATGCTCGCGACGTCGCTTCCAAAGTTAGCTCAGTAGCACCGTAGCGTGGAGGTGAACAACTTTCCCTTCTATCTCTTCGCGAAACAAAGCTTAGATCTAGACGAAACGTGAAGGTTTGCGTTTGACGGTTTGAAAATCCCTAACACTGTTTTTCTTCGTTTTCAAATGAAAGAGGAAGTATGAAGCTCAGAAATCCTTGCTTTCTTACCCTCTAATCCTTGGGTTTCTATTCTTGAAGCCCAAGAAAGAAAAAAATAAACAAAACTAAAGAAGAAGAAAAGAGAGAGAAAGAAAATGTCACGAGGCAGGGAGAGAGAGGGGAAGAAACGTTATGTTTTCTTTCCTTTGTTTTTCCTTTCTTTTATTTTCCTTCCATTCTATTTCTTTCCTTTTTCCTTCCTTTCCTTTTCTATCTATATATATATATATATATATATATATATATATATATATATATATATATATATATATATATATATATATATAAAATATCTAAAATTACCATTTCACCTATCACTTCCCAAACCACTTTTTGTCAAAAATATCTACCCTCGTCCCAACTCAATTGATAGATAAATTTTTCTACAACCAGATATATGTATAACAAATTGGCCGATATTAAATTCTTCGTAACGTAAATAAATTATTCTCCAACAATTAATTTTACTCGGGGCTCCAAATATATTTTTGGCATTAAATTCATTAAATACCAAAATACAATGATATGACTAAAAAGCCTCAAAGTTCAACACTAAAATCCTAAAGTAGTATAATTTGGGATTTAAAAATTTAGGGTCTTACATCAAACTAATCTGATCATTCTACAAAACAAACTAAACTACCTGAGTGATCTCCACGCGCCCCATAAGATCCTCCTAACATAGCTCCTGTTAGGCATTCCCATCTACATCCCCATCCGCAAGGTACAAACCGGTAGGATTGTTCTGGCTCACATCTGGGGGCAAAGCCCAGATTTCCACAATAGTTGTTAAAGGTCACCAACCGAAATTAACAGTTAACACATAACATTTATGTTTTTAAATGCTCAAATAACCTTTCAACTTAGCATGCACCTTAAAAGGGTTTTCCATATGCTAAAAGTTCATATAATACTCGCCAAATAAAAATGAAACCAAAATAAAGTTTTTAATCCATCAAGTAATAAATAATTGACCAATCCATTGATGAATCAATTGAGCAATCGATTATCTAACATAGAGTAAGAGTTTCTACAAAGCAAATCGATTGGGAAATCAATTTGGATGAAGGTTTTTAGTGAAACCTGTACTATGGGATTAAATCAATTGATTGGGCAATCGATTGAATGAATAGCTGAGCCCCTGTAATAAATCCAATCGATTTTGTCCAAATAGCTGAGCTACTGTAATGGCCAAATCGATTGGCAAATCAATTTTGTCAAAATGACTGAGCTCATGTAATAAATCCAATTGATTTCCAAATCGATTTTGTCCAAATAGCTGAGCTACTGTAATGGCCAATTCGATTGGCAAATCGATTTTTTCAAAATGGCTGAGCTCTTGTAACCCATCAAATCGATTGGCAAATCTATTTTGAGGAATAGCTTTTAACAGAATCGATTTCCCTGAATGTTTTTCTAAAACTACATAAACTAACTCAATCACATTCACACACAACTCCAAAACATACAACTTAGCATTTTCAACACAATCATTACGACAACTTTGAGTTTCGAAATAGTCTTACAATCAATCATACTTACACACAATATCAATACATAACACTTAGCAATTTCAACACAATTACCACGACATCTCAAGTTCAAACACTCAATCATAAACTTGAATCAAACACGACTCGTGTGCAGGGCACCCTAATGCAATGCGTATATGCCAAAATGCATGGACTCAGAATTCCAAACCAAAACCCTACTCGAAGGGCCGTAAATCATAATCATACCGCCTATCACATGCCAAAGTACTAAATTATCGAGGTGCCACCTATCACGGGTCAGCACGATTTACTAAAAAGCGTAAATCGTAAACGTACCACCTATCATGGGTCAGTACTGTTTACCAAGGTGCCACCTATCACGAGTCAGCACGATTTACTAAAAGAAAAGCGTAAATCGTAAACGTAACGCCTATCACAAGCCAAAGTACTATTTACCGAGGTGCCACCTATCACGGGTCAGCATGATTTACTAAAAATGTAAATTGTAAATGTACCACCTATCATAGGCCAAAGTACTATTTACCGAGGTGCCACCTATCACGGGTCTGCACGATTTACCAAAATGAAATGCATGAGCATACTCTGACTCTATCCACGACAATCGTTAAGTAAATGCAGATATTAAAAGATTCCCCATTTTTAATACGCATTTAACTCTAACAATTTTCACGATAATCATTAAGTAAACAAAGATATTAAGAGATTCCCCGTTCTTAATACTCATTTACTCTAACAATTTTCACTGCAAACATTAAGTAAATAGAGATATTAAAAGATTCCCCATTTTTAATACTCGTTTAACTCTAATGATTTTCACGACAAACATTAAGTAAACATAGATATTAAGAGATTCCCCATTCTTAATACTCGTTTAACTCTAATGGTTTTCAAATTTCATGATAAACATTAAGTAAACGTATATATTAAGAGATTCCCCATTCTTAATACTCGTTTAACTCTAATGGTTTTTAACTCTAATGCTTTTCAAATCCCACACAGAACATACTCAAACATATTCACAAGTTCAATCCACAATTCACACCAAAACACATCAATTCATTTCTCCATAAACTCCAACCATACACATATCAAATTTCATAGAATTAATTATGAACACGTCAAATACTGAAAGACCCATAATTTTAAAGTATACTTTATGTATTTTTGTGTATTTTGGTATTGAACTCGGAGGCTTTTTAGCCAAATTTATTAATATTTTGGAGTTTATATGACCAAAAAGATATTTTGATGCCGATTAGAATTACTCGTTGATGAATAAATTAAATTAACTGCGGTGAATCTTTTACGAAGAATTTAATGCGTTATAGGTGAGATGGCAATTTTAATAAATATCTAGATATTTAGAGATATTTGTTAAAAGTAATTAATATATATATATATACATATAAATTAATATATATATATATATATATATATGTGTGTGTGTGTGTGTGTGGAGAGAAAAGGAAAAGGGAAATAGAAAGAAATGAAATAGAAAGGAAGGAAAGTAGAGAAAAGGAAAAACAAGAGAAAGAAAAAAAACAGAAGTACTTCTTCTTCCTCTGCCTCGCGAAGCTTTCTTTTTCTCCCTCCCTCCATTTTCGTTTTCCTTGCTTCCTTTGGTGCAAGAATAGAAACCCAAGGCTGGGTGGGTGATAGGACAAGGATTTCTCAACTTCACTCTTCCTCGTTGATTCGAAAACGAAGAAAAACGGTGTTAGGGATTTCAAAACCGTCAAACACAAACCTTCCCGTTTCATCTAGATCTAAGCTTCTTTTCGCGAAGAGATACAAGGGAAATTGGCTTACTACCACGCTACGGTGCTAGGGAACCAACTTTGGAAGCGGCGTTGCGAGCGGAGATTTTACCAGATTTACTCGCGGTACCGTAATCGCACGTTAAAGCTAACGTGAAGGTAAGGGATCCTTCCAAACTTTTAGTTTGCATTTAAGGACTTATCTGTGGTTGTGTGGAAAAGAATTTTGTTAGGGTTAAAGTGTTGATTTGGGGGAAAATGAATCTAAGGTTTTATGGGTAAAATCTTAGAGTTAGGTTTTGGTGATATTGATGAATGTTTCGTGGAAAATGAATTTAACTCATTTGTGTATGATTTTGAGTAAATGAAATTTGATGTGTTGAGTGGTATGTTGTGATGACTTGTGTTCATCGTATTTGACGTATTCATAATAAATGCTTATGAAATTTGATATGTGTATGGTGGGATTTTGTAGAGAAATGAATTGATGTGTTTTGGTGTGAATCTTGGATTAAATTTTATAATATGTTTGAGTTCGTTTTGTGTGGAATTTGAAAACCATTAAGTTAAATGAGTATTAAGAATGGGGAATCTCTTAATGTCTTGTTTACTTAATGTTTGTTTTGAAAATCGTTTAAGTTAAATGATTATTAAAAATGGGGAATCTCTTAATGTCTTGTTTACTTAATGTTTATTTTGAAAATCGTTTAAGTTAAATGAGTATTAAGAATGGGGAATCTCTTAATGTCTTGTTTACTTAATGTTTGTTTTGAAAATCGTTTAAGTTAAATGAGTATTAAGAATGGGGAATCTCTTAATGTCTTGTTTACTTAATGTTCGTTTCGAAAATCGTTTAAGTTAAAAGAGTATTAAGAATGGGGAATCTCTTAATATTTTTGTTTGCTTAATGTTTGTTGTGAAAATCGTTTAAGTTAAAAGAGTATTAAGAATGGGGAATCTCTTAATATTTCTGTTTGCTTAATGTTTGTTGTGAAAATTGTTTAAGTTAAAAGAGTATTAAGAATGGGAAATCTCTTAATATTTATGTTTGCTTAATGTTTGTTGTGAAAATCGTTGAAGTTAAATGAGTATTAAAAATGGGGAATCTTTTAATATCTACATTTGCTTAACGATTGTTGTAAGACCCGTAATTTTAAATTATACTTTATGTATTTTAATGGATTTTGGTATCGAACTCAAGGGCTTGTTAGCCAAGTTATTAATATTTTGGAGTTTATATGATCAAAAAGATATTTTGATGCCCGATTACAATTACTCGTCGATAAATAAATTAAATTAACTGCGGCGAATCCTTTACGAAGAATTTAATGCGTTATGGGTGAAATAGTAATTTAATAAATATCTAAAGAGTTTGAGATACTTGTTAATTATAATTAATATATATAAATATATATATATATATATATATAAAGAAAAGGAAATAGAAAGAAAAGAAATAGAAGGGAAAGAAAATGGAAGAAAGGAAAAGAGAGAGAGAGAGAAACAGAACATTTCCCTTCTCCTTCCTCTGCCTCGCGTGAAGACCCATTTTCCTCCTTCCTCCATTTTTCGTTTTCTTGCTTCCTTTAAGCTCAAGAATAGAAACCCAAGGCTTAGTGGGTAAGGAAGCAAGGATTTCTCAGCTTCATACTTCCTCGTTGCTTCGAAAACGAAGAAAAACGGTATTAGGGATTCAAACACAAACCTTTCCGTTTCATCTAGATCTAAGCTTCAATTCGCAAAGAGATAGAAGAGAAAGTTGCTCACTACCATGCTACGGTTCTAGGGGACCAACTTTGGAAGCGGCGTTGCGAGCGGAGATTTTACCGGATTTGCTCGTGGTACTGCAATCGCACGTTACAGCTAACGTGAAGGTAAGGGCTCCTTCCAAACTTTTAGTTTGCATTTAGGGCCTTATCTGTGATTGTGTGGAAACGAATTTTGTTAGGGTTGAAGCGTTGATTTGGGGAAAAACGAATTAATGCTTTATGGGTGAAATTCTAATGTGGGGTTTTGGTGATATTGATGAATGTTTCATGGAAAATGAATTTACCTCATTTATGTATGATTTTGAGTAAATGAAATTTGTTGTGTTTGAATGATGGATTGTGTTGATTTGTATCGCCGTATTCGACGTGTTCATGATGGTTAATTATGGAATTTGATGTGTTTTAGTGTGAATTATGAATTGAATGTGAAAGTATGTTTGAGTTTGTTTTGTGTGGAATTTGAAAACCATTAAGACAAACGAGAATTAAGAATGGGGAATCTCTTAATGTCTCGTTTACTTAATATTTGTTTTGAAAATCGTTTAAGTTAACTGGGCGTTAAGAATGGGAAATCTCTTAATGTCTTGGTTACTTAATGATTGTTTTGGAAAATCGTTTAAGTTAAATGAGAATTAAGAATGGGGAATCTCTTAATGTCTCGTTTACTTAATATTTGTTTTGAAAATCGTTTAAGTTAACTGGGCGTTAAGAATGGGGAATCTCTTAATGTCTTGGTTACTTAATGTTTGTTTTGGAAAATCGTTTAAGTTAAATGAGTATTAAGAATGGGGAATCTCATAATGTCTCGTTTACTTAACATTTGTTTTGAAAATCATTTAAGTTAACTTGGCGTTAAGAATGGGGAATCTCTTAATGTCTTGGTTACTTAATGTTTGTTTTGAAAATCGCTTAAGTTAAATGAGTATTAAGAATGGGGAATCTCTTAATGTCTCGTTTTCTTAATGTTTGTTTTGAAAATCGTTTAAGTTAAATAAGTATTAAGAATGGGGAATCTCTTAATGTCATATTTACTTAATGTTTGTTTTAGTAAACCGTGTAGACCCGTGATAGGTGGCACCTTGGTAAACGGTACGGGCCCGTGATAGGCAGTACGTTTATGGTTTACGATTTTTGGTAAGTTGTGCAGACCCGTGATAGGTGACACCTTGGTAAACGGTACGGGCCCGTGATTGGCAGTACGTTTACGACTTACGTTTCTTGGTGAATTATGTTTGTCCGTGAGAGACTGCACAGGGGTTTGTCGGTGAGAGACTACGCCTTGGTAAATTGTGTTTGTCCGTGAGAGACTACACCCTGTTAAATTGTGAATTGTTGGTTCATTTTGTCTGTGTAGTAATTGTGTTATAAGTGTTAAGTGTTATGTTTTGGAATTTGGTGATAGCATGTTTGATTGCAATACTATTTTGAAACCCATGATGTTGTAGTAATTGTGACATAAGTGTTAAGTGTTATGTTTTGGAATTTGGTGATAGCATGTTTGATTGCAATACTATTTCGAAACTCATGATGTTGTAGCGATTGCGTTATTAGTGTTAAGTGTTAAGATTTGGGATTATGTATGAATGTGATTGAGTCAGTTTATGAATTTTTGAAAGAATATACAGGGAAATCAATTTACCCAATCGATTGGATGAGTTACAGGGGCCCTGTCTTTCACGCAATCGATTTACCCAATCGATGTTGTAATACGTTTTTCAAAACCATTTAAGAAATCGATTTGCCAAATCGATTGGATTCATTACAGGGGCTCTGTCTTCCACGAAATCGATTTGCCCAATCGATTGGCTTCAATACAGGGGCTCTGTCTTTCACGAAATCGATTGGTCCAATTGATTGGCCAATGCAGGGGCTTAGTCCTTCTTGAAATCGATTGCCCCAATCGATTGATGCAAGTCCAGAGTTCAATTTTTAATAAAAACTTTCAGGAAATCGATTTGCCCAATCGATTGGCTCAGTGGAAAATCTTATTTTGAGTTGGATAATTGATTGCTCAATTGGTTTGTCAATGTTTTACACTTATATAAATTACTTGATATTTGGAGAACTTTATTTGATTTCATTTATATTTGGCAAGCATTATATGAACTCTTCGCATATGAAAAATCCTTTTAAGATGCATGCTTAGTTGATAGGATATTTTATGCATTGGAAAACTTAAATGTTATGTGTTAACTGTTAATTTCGGTTGGTGACCCTTTACAACTATTGTGGAAATCTGGGCTTTGCCCTTAGATGAGAGCCAGGATGATCCTACCGGTTCGTACCCTATGGATGGGAATGTAGATGGGAATGCTTGATTGGAACTACGTTAGGAGAATCTCACGGGGCGCGTGGAGATTACTCAAGATGTTTAGTTGTTTTGTAGAATGATCAGACTCGGTGGAAAGGGGGAACAAATGTCTTTCTTTTGGGTTGCGTTTATTTTTAAACTGGAAGACTGTACCACTTTTGTTATGTAAATATTTTGAATTCATGGATTGAGAACTTTTTCCGCTGCTTGTAAATTATAATGACTTAATTACTTATCCAAATGTGTTATCTTATTTATTTCTCTATTTTATTTTAATTTATTTTGAAAAAAAAATACACCTTCTCTTTGAAAAACGGGGTGTTACATTGTGGTATCAGAGGTTTGGTTTGGTTTTCTTCTGGATTGTAGGTTAGGATTTGTTGTCTGATCATGTGTCGGT
Organism: Cicer pinnatifidum; assembly: GCA_037974775.1. NCBI lineage: Eukaryota > Viridiplantae > Streptophyta > Magnoliopsida > Fabales > Fabaceae > Cicer > Cicer pinnatifidum. Next base: position 8,179,997 of record JBBPBR010000006.1, read on the forward strand.
TTAGGTGGTTTGAGTTGTCAAGTTCAGAATAATTTTTATGCGCTGATGTGATCGGAAGTTATTTTTGGAATTATTGAAGTAGTGTTAAGACTCTACTTGATGATGGTTTTATAGGAAAACCATGCTGCCAAGGAGGAATGACGTTCCGAGAGCCAATGCCAATAGGGATGCTAGAATGGCGGAGGCTATGAATAACATGGCTGCTTCTGTTGCTGCACAGACTGCTGCCAAGACTCAACGTGATCTTGAAAAGAGGGAAAGGGAGATTCGTGCTGCAGAGTCAAGAGGATTAAGAGACTTTCGTCGTTACAATACTCCCAAGTTTGAGGGGGATGAGAATTCAGAGAAAGCATATCAATGGATCCAAGAAGTGGAGAAGATCTTCGAAATGATTAACTGTCAGGCGGAAGTGAGGGTCAACTATGCCACTTATATGCTACTAGGAGATGCGGAGTACTGGTGGAGGATTACAAGGTTGTTGATGAGATCAGCTCACGAGGAGGTGAACTGGGAATCTTTCAAAAGGAAGTTTTTACACAAATACTTTCCGATGAGTACCAGGACTAGATTGGGTGATGATTTCCTGAAACTGCATCAGGGGAACATGATCGTGGGCGAATATGCTGCTAAGTTTGAATCACTATCAAAGCATTTCAGATTTTTCCGTGAAGAGATTGACGAGCCATTCTTGTGTCATCGTTTCCAAGACGGACTAAAGTATGAGATTCAAGACTCTATCTTACCCTTGGGAATTCAACGTTTCCAAGTTCTTGTGGAAAAATGTAGAGAAGTTGAGGATATGAAGAATAAGAGAGCTAGCCGAGGAGGGAATTTTAACTCAGGAGGACCTAGTCGGGTGAAGTATCAGAACAAGGGAAAACAAGTTGTTAAACCTTATAATCGACCACATGATAACAACGGGGGACAGAATAACCCAGGGAACCAAGACTTTGGGAGACAAGTGGGACAAGGTATACGATGTTTCCGATGTGGAGAAGAGGGACATTATGCTTATGCTTGTACCTTTAACAGTCCTACTTGCTACAATTGCCATCAACCGGGGCACTTTGCAAAGAATTGCAAGGCTCCGAAGGTGAATGTAGCTAGGATTACTCTTCCTACTGCTAGAGGACATGTTTATTGCGTCGGTGCTGAAGTTGGAAATTTATCTAGCAATCTGATACAATATGACTGTGCGATTACAGGTAAACCCCTAACTACACTTTCTGATTCGGGGGCAACCCATTCCTTCATTGCTATGGATTGTGTAAATCATTTGAAGTTGTCTGTGTCTGCTTTACTACTAAGACTTTGACAGTAATTATGCATGTTTACATTGTCAAATAATTATTCAGAATAGGGACTTCTCGATTAATCTGATTTGTTTACCTCTACAATAACCCAAGATCATTCTTGGTATGGATGGGAAGCCCTATCATTAGGTAATGATACATTGTACTCAATGTGTCGGTGTCATACATAGTGTTTAGGTTCGGTACTAGATGGATGTTCCGTACAAGGTGGAACATCAGCGACCTGTTGTGGTGTTGCAACCTTTAGAGATTACACGGAGTACCATCGAGTATTGTATCAAACCGTGACCCGAAGTTCACCTCACATTATTGGGGGTCATTGCACGAAGCGTTGGTAACGAAACTACGATTGAGTTCAGGTTATCATCCAAACACGGACGGATAGACTGAAAGGATGAATCAGTCCCTTGAAGATCTGTTGAGGGCATGTGTGTTAGATGATAGAGGAAGTTGGGATGATGTACTTCCGTTGATTGAGTTCACCTACAACAATAGTTTCCACGCGAGTATTGGAATGGCACCATATGAGGCTTTATATGGGCGCAAGTGTCAAACGCCCTTGGGTTGGTATAAGGACGGTGAAAATATGATTGTCGGACCAGAGATGGTGCAACAGACTACAGCTAAGGTAAGGAAGATCAAGGAGAAGATGAAGACTTCACAGGATCGTCAGAAGAGTTATGCGGACAAGCGTCGCAGACTTTTAGAATTCGAACAGGGTGACCATGTATTTCTGAGAGTCACACCTACTACTGGAGTTGGTAGAGCATTGAGATCGAAGAAGTTGACTCCGAAATTCATTGGACCATACCAGATTTCTGCACGAATTGGGCTCGTTGCTTATCGGATTGCATTGCCTCCGATACTGTCCAATATCCATGATGTGTTTCATGTGTCCCAATTGAGGAAATATCTTACAGATCCATCTCATGTGATCGAACCAGACACAATCCAGCTGAAGGATAACTTGTCGTTTGAAGTACCACCTGTGAGAATCGATGACATAAAGATTAAGCGATTGAGGACCAAGGATGTTTCGCTAGTCAAAGTGATTTGGAACCCAATTACTGGAGACGCGACCTGGGAACTGGAGAGCAAGATGAGAGAACAACACCTAGAGTTATTTATCGACGCATAGTTTCGAGGACGAAATTAATTTTATGGGGGTAGTAATGTAAGAGCCGTAATTTTAAATTATACTTTATGTATTTTAATGGATTTTGGAATCGAACTCAAGGGCTTTTTAGCCAAGTTATTAATATTTTGGAGTTTATATGATCAAAAAGATATTTTGATGCCCGATTAGAATTACTCGTCGATAAATAAATTAAATTAACTGCGGCGAATCCTTTACGAAGAATTTAATGTGTTATGGGTAAAATAGTAATTTAATAAATATCTAAAGAGTTTGAGATATTTGTTAATTATAATTAATATATATAAATATATATATATATATATATATATATATATATATATATATATATATATATATAAAGAAAAGGAAATAGAAAGAAAAGAAATAGAAGGGAAAGAAAAAGGAACAAAGGAAAAGAGAGAGAGAGAAACATAACATTTCCCTTCTCCTTCCTCTGCCTCGCGTGAAGACCCATTTTCCTCCTTCCTCCATTTTTCGTTTTCATGCTTCCTTTAAGCTCAAGAATACAAACTCAAGGCTTAGTGGGTAAGGAAGCAAGGATTTCTCAGCTTCATACTTCCTCGTTGCTTCGAAAACAAAGAAAAACGGTATTAGGGATTCAAACACAAACCTTTCCGTTTCATCTAGATCTAAGCTTCGTTCCGTGAAGAGATAGAAGAGAAAGTTGCTCACTACCACGCTACGGTACTAGGGGACCAACTTTGGAAGCGGCGTTGCGAGCGGAGATTTTACCAGATTTGCTCGTGGTACTGCAATTGCACGTTACAGCTAACATGAAGGTAAGAGCTCCTTCAAAACTTTTAGTTTGCATTTAGGGCCTTATCTGTGGTTGTGTGGAAACGAATTTTGTTAGGGTTGAAGCGTTGATTTGGGGAAAAACGAATTAATGCTTTATGGGTGAAATTCTAATGTGGGGTTTTGGTGGTATTGATGAATGTTTCATGGAAAATGAATTTACGTCATTTATGTATGATTTTGAGTAAATGAAATTTGTTGTGTTTGAGTGATGGATTGTGTTGATTTGTGTCGCCGTATTCGACGTGTTCATGATTGTTAATTATGGAATTTGATGTGTTTTGGTGTGAATTATGAATTGAATGTGAAAGTATGTTTGAGTTTGTTTTGTGTGGAATTTGAAAACCATTAAGACAAACGAGAATTAAGAATGGGGAATCTCTTAATGTCTCGTTTACTTAATATTTGTTTTGAAAATCGTTTAAGTTAACTGGGCGTTAAGAATGGGGAATCTCTTAATGTCTTGGTTACTTAATGTTTTTGGAAAATCGTTTAAGTTAAATGAGAATTAAGAATGGGGAATCTCTTAATGTCTCGTTTACTTAATATTTGTTTTGAAAATCGTTTAAGTTAACTGGGCGTTAAGAATGGGGAATCTCTTAATGTCTTGGTTACTTAATGTTTGTTTTGGAAAATCGTTTAAGTTAAATGAGAATTAAGAATGGGGAATCTCTTAATATCTCGTTTACTTAATATTTTTTTTGAAAATCGTTTAAGTTAACTGGGCGTTAAGAATGGGGAATCTCTTAATGTCTTGGTTACTTAATGTTTGTTTTGAAAATCGCTTAAGTTAAATGAGTATAAGAATGGGGAATCTCTTAATGTCTCGTTTACTTAATGTTTATTTTGAAAATCGTTTAAGTTAAATTTGTATTAAGAATGGGGAATCTCTTAATGTCTTGTTTACTTAATGTTTGTTTTAGTAAACCGTGCAGACCCGTGATAGGTGGAACCTTGGTAAACGGTACGGGCCCGTGATAGGCAGTACGTTTATGGTTTACGATTTTTGGTAAGTTATGCAGACCCGTGATAGGTGGCACCTTGGTAAACGGTACAGGACCGTGATAGGCAGTACGTTTATGGTTTACGATTTTTGGTGAATTGTGTTTGTCCGTGAGAGACTGCACAGGGGTTTGTCTTGAGAGACTACGCCCTGGTAAATTGTGTTTGTCCGTGAGAGACTGCATAGGGGTTTGTCCGTGAGAGACTATGCCCTGGTAAATTGTGTTTGTCCGTGAGAGACTACACCCTATTAAATTGTGAATTGTTGGTTCATTTTGTCTGTGTAGTAATTGTGTTATAAGTGTTAAGTGTTATGTTTTGGAATTTGGTGATAGCATGTTTGATTGCAATACTATTTTGAAACCCATGATGTTGTAGTTATTGTGACATAAGTGTTAAGTGTTATGTTTTGGAATTTGGTGATAGCATGTTTGATGTTGTAGTAATTTTGCATGCTTAGTTGATAGGATATTTTATGCATTGGAAAACTTATATGTTATGTGTTAACTGTTAATTTCGGTTGGTGACCCTTTACAACTATTGTGGAAATCTGGGCTTTGCCCTTAGATGAGAGCCAGGATGATCCTACCGGTTCGTACCCTACAGATGGGAATGCTTGATTGGAGCTACATTAGGAGAATCTCACGGGGCGCGTGGAGATTACTCATGATGTTTAGTTGTTTTGTAAAATGATCAGACTAGGTGGACAGGGGGAACAAATGTCTTTCTTTTGGGTTGCATTTATTTTTAAACTGGAAGACTGTACCACTTTTGTTTTGTAAATATTTTGAATTCATGGATTGAGAACTTTTTCCGCTGCTTGTAAATTATAATGACTTAATTACTTATCCAAAGGTGTTATCTTATTTATTTCTCTGTTTTATTTTAATTTATTTTGAAAAAATAAATACACCCTCGCTTTGAAAAACGGGGTGTTACAATTGTTGTGGATGGAGTTAGTATTTGCTCATGCACTTTCATGCTTTTTGTAAATCGTGCAAACCCGTGATAGGTGGCACCTTGATAAATAGTACTTTGGCTTGTGATAGGCGGTACATTTATAATTTACGTTTTTGTAAATTGTGCAGACCCGTGATAGGTGGCACCTTGGTAAATAGTACTTTGGCCTGTGATAGGAGGTACATTTACGATATACGGTTTTTTGTAAATTGTGCAGACCCGTGATAGGTGGCACCTTGGTAAATAGTACTTTGGCCTGTGATAGGTGGTACATTTACAATTTACGTTCTTTTTAGTAAACCGTGCAATCCCGTGATAGGTGGCACCTTGGTAAACGGTACGGGCCCGTGATAGGCAGTACGTTTATTGTTTACGCTTTTTAGTAAATCGTGAAGACTCGTGATAGGTGGCACCTCGGTAATTGGTACTTTGGCCTGCGATAGGCGGTTCAATTATGATTTACGGCCCTTCGAGGAGGGTTTTGGTTTGGAACATGAGTCGTGTTTGAATCAAGTTTTGTATTGATTATTGTCTGTAAGTGTGATTGATTGTAATACTATTTCGAAACTTAAGTTGTCGTGGTAATTGTGTTGAAATTGCTAAGTGTTATGTATTGATTATTGTGTGTAAGTGTGATGGATTGTAAAACTATTTCGAAACTCAATTTTTCGTGGTGATTGTGTGGGAATTGCTAAGTGTTAAGATTTGGAATTGTGTATGAATGTGATTGAGTTAGTTTAAGTATTTTTGGAAGAATATGCAGGGAAATCGATTTCCCAATCGATTTGATGAGTTACAGGGATTTCGCTAAATTGACAAAATCGATTTGCCAATCGATTTTGTAATATGATTTTCAAAACCATTTAAGAAATCGATTTGAAATCGATTTGGCCATACAGGAACTCAGCCAAATTGACAAAATTGATTTGGAAATCGATTTGGCCATACAAGAACTCAGCCAAATTGACAAAATCGATTTCGAAATCGATTTGGCCATACTAGAACTCAGCCAAATTGACAAAATCGATTTGGAAATCGATTTGGCCATACAGGAACATAGCCAAATTGACAAAATCGATTTGGAAATCAATTGGCTTTAAAACAGGGGCTCAGTTATTCATTCAATCGATTTCCCAATCGATTTGCTTAGTGGAAATTCTTATTTTGAGTTAGATAATCAATTGCTCAATTGATTTATCAATGTTTTGGTTAGTTATTTATTACTTGAAGGATTGAGAACTTTATTTTGATTTCATTTTTATTTGGCAAGTATTATATGAACTTTTAGCATACGGAAAATCCTTTTAAGGTGCATGCTTAGCTGAAAGGTTAGTTTGTGCATTTAAAAACTTAAATGTTATGTGTTAACTGTTAATTTCGGTTGGTGACCCTTTACAACTATTGTGGAAATCTGGGCTTTGCCCTCATATGAGAGCTAGGACAATCCTACCGGTTCGTACCCTATGGATGGGAATGTAGATGGGAATGCATGACTGGAGCTATGTTAGGAGGATCTTACGGGGCGCGTGGAGATCACTCAGGGTGTATAGCTATAGTTCTTTTTGGTAGAATGATCATATTAGGATGACATAGAGGGAACATATGTCTTTCTTTTGGATTACGTTATTTTGAACTGTAAAACTGTACCTTTACTAATATTGTTAGTATGACATCTTATTTGAATGGGTTCCATGTATCATTTGTTGTTGTGTAAATACTTTGGATTCATATTTCAAAAGAACTATTCCGCTGCGTATCAATTATATTGACTTAAACATTTATCCAAAGATATTTCCTTATTTGTTTCTCTGTTTTATTTTAATCTCTTTTGGAAAAAAAAAAATACACCATCGCTTTAAAAAATCGGGGTGTTACAAATACGATGAACACAAATAATCACAACATACCACTCAAACACATCAAATTTCTTTTACTCAAAATCATACACAAATGAGTTAAATTCATTTCCCACGAAACATTCATCAATATCACCGAAACCTAACTCTAGAATTTTACCCATAAACCCTTAGATTCATTTTCCCCCAAATCAACACTCTAACCCTAACAAAATTCTTTTCCACACAACTACAGATAAGTCCCTAATTGCAAACTAAAAGTTTGGAAGGAGCCCTTACCTTCATGTTAGCTTTAACGTGCGATTACAGTACCGCGAGTAATTCCGGTAAAATCTCCGCTCGCAACGTCGCTTCCAAAGTTGGTTCCCTAGCACCGTACCGTGGTAGTGAGCAACTTTCCATTCTATCTCTTCGCGAAACAAAGCTTAGATCTAGAAGAAATGGGGAGGTTTGTGTTTGACGGTTTTAAAATCCCTAACACCATTTTTCTTCGTTTTCGAATCAACGAGGAAGTATGAAGCTGAGAAATCCTTGCTTTCCTACCCACTAATCTTTGGGTTTCTATTCTTGAAGCCAAAGAAAGAAAAATAAATGAAAAAAAGAAAGAAAGAAGGGCGATGGGTTTGCGTATGTGGAAGGCATGTTAGCTTCCTCTGTTTCTTTTTCGTTCCTGTCCTTTCCAGCATATATATATATATATATATTTATATTTATATTATATTTAAAATCAAACTCAAATGAATATCTACCAACTCTTACACACCTCCCTTCATTCATCTAATTTAATAAAATATCTATCTCGTCGCAACTCAATTGAAAGATAGATTTTCAGCAACGAGTGATATTTTTAACTAACTGTCCGGAATTATATTCTTCTTAATCTAAATAAATTATTCTTTGACAAATAATTTTAATCCACTTTCCAAAAATATATTTTTGGCATTTAACCCACTGAATACCAAAAATTGGGCTAAAAGTCTAAGAAATTCTACACAAAATACCCTAAAATTGTATAATTTAGAATTTAAAATTAAGGGTCTTACATTACTACCCCCTAAAATTAGTTTCGTCCTCGAAACTTAAAGTACGAGTAACAATCCACACTTGGTTTGTACCCGAATTCAACATACCAGTCACAACTTGTTTCACCTGGCCTTCTCGAAGAAAGTGTTGCCTACCCCTTTTCTAGGGTGCTTAATAACTCTGCACCCATTCATAGTCGGTAAGGCTCGTCCGTTCCATTCAACATGGTTTTGTCTACTATCGACAAGAGATTAAGGCTGATCAGTTCCTCAATTTTCCAATAAGTAACCAACAACCATAATAGTGGCTTAGACTATCTTAACTGAACTGTAATAGCGCTCCTTGTGAATTACACCGAGGTTATCTTAATGTACAAGCAGTCAACAATCTTCTCAAAGTCCATTGAGTTTCCCTTATTTTCCTATAACTTTGATCCTGTCGACGAAGTAAAATATCCCATACCTATGTCACGTAGTCTCGTTTGCATCCACTTGATACGAAACATCCATTTGGTACCAAACTAAAACACTTAGAATGACCCCAACACACTGAGCACATAACAATCACTACTGCCGAGAACTCCTAAATTTCTCCCTTGTCCACAAATCCTCGGTTGTCCACAAATCCTCGTATAACTACGTCAAACTGTAGTGCTCTTATCAGTATGTCATTCCAGTTATAAATTTAATAATTCCATCCCCACATATGCTTGGTGATCAAAGCTTCCTCAAATATTTTTGAAATCATGCCAAAGACTATACCACTTGGGATACACAAACTTCCTTTCAGTTTAGTACTTCATTTCAAGAGTCACCTTTTCCATTAAAATCCAACTCGAATTTAATTCACAGATCAAGTTCTACATTTGTCTCATGCTTAACACCTCAAATTCACGCTTCACTAGAAAATTTCATACATACTTCGCAATTATGCACAAACTCGAAAATAATTCTCCTACCTCTACTGCCAACATTCATTCTGATACTTTTTAATTTTGTTGTGTCCTTCATTTGAAACATGATGATTATCCTTTCATTATGACAGGTCAACCGCATTGTATTCACTCCATCACTTTTCCATTTATACAAACCTTAAATTTCTACCTCGAACCTTGATACATCTTCATTATAGTGATTCCAATTAAAATGAAGGCTTACTAATTCCTAGTTAACTTTTCCATTTCATGTTCAATTGTTTCCTATCAAACAAATATTTAACTCCTTTGATTGACGAACACAATAACAACTCCCATGACATGCACTCAAGTAATGCCTTTATATCGTTGGCATACCTTTATAATAATAATGTTTGAATTATTGTTAACATAATTCCTTTCTTGAATCTTTAATTGTCATAAGCTACATCTCTATGTGCTGCTCCAACAAATTTCTTGGCACATTTTCCAATATTTGGTTCACTCGCTGGATTCTTATTCCTTCTCAACCTTCACCGAGATACAAACTGGAAGAATCCTTGCAATCGAACGTTCTAAAGAATTATTTCTCAAACATTCCTCATTAGAATTTCCTAAGAAATAATTATATATAACTTCATCCTCATAAATTTTGCAGTAAAATGTCTCAAGACCCACATACCTTTCATTGTTCATCTAGTCACCACAACACTCATTTTAAACCTCAACGCTTGATTTCCCAAGACCAATAACTAAATCATAAATCATTCATTACATCTCTTCTTTTTCACTTTCTAACATTCAATAGGATTCTAAAATTTGATCTTCAAAATCTCCAAACACTTCCATCCTTAACATGAATCATTTATCACTTGCCTGCCTCAACTCCTTCGATTATGAATGTTTTAAGCATTACTTGGTCCTCCATCCAACTTTGTGGATATTAAATCATCAACTAATAAAATCAACCATCTTAGGGTCCAAATCAAATCTCAAATAATCCTTCCAACCTATCAAAATATTAACGTCCTCTTAGTAATTTCAATCCTTTAATAGATTCTCAAACTTATATTACCGCAATCTCAAGTATTCTTGTACTCGATACTTCAAATTCCACTTAATGGTAACATAGAGTTCAATACATCTTGGCTTAACTCATTATGTTTTTCCGAACATCGCTCAAAATTCACACTTACGTGTCTATAGTTCCATCCAATATCACAATCCATATTTACTGTCACCTAAAAAACAAAGAGATTTGTCACTTATCAACGAAATATATATTCTCACTCTTATACTTGTCATGAGATTCATACTTAATAATCCAAGTTGCGAATCTAGTCTAACTCGAATGCTTGACTTTATCCCTCAAGGTATCAAATGTTCCTCAAAGCGTATTTTATCTAACCAAAGGAGTATTTACTCCTAATGTACAATGCTCCCTTAACTTCGATACCAGTCTCTTTCATTGACACCTAAGCACCAAATGCTATTCAAAATGGAAGCCTCCTCTTCTCAACAATTCCATGATGTTCATATCTCTTTGATAATGGTCAAACTTCATTCAGTTTCATCCTGAAATCTACCAGGAAAACATCTAATACTTTTCTTAACAAAAGTCCTCCACTTAGATCTTTACTTGAAATCCCTTATTAGTTTAGTGTTAATAAATCCATACTCATCATCTTTGAGTTAACACCAACACATAGCTTATGTGTCCTAGGAACCATTTCATAAATTCCATGTCGTCATGATTTGCTTCCACTCTGCCTCACAATCCGTCATCTCGAGATCTTTTCCATTTCTTGAATCCACTAATCAGTTTTTTTCCTGAGTTCTCTTCACCCTTGAACTTTGGAGGATGGTAACGACCAAAAATCTTTCAATCCTCTTGACTCAATAGCATATATCTCTCTTTCCCTCTTCTCTAGATCTTGCGGAGTCTTTGCAGCAGTTCGTGCAACAACAAAACATCCGTGTTGGTTGTAGCTTCAACCATTTGATCATCCCTACTGACGTTCATCCTTGCAACGTCGTTCCCTCTTGGAGGTAGTGTTTCCGAAAAACCAACATCAAGAAGAAGTGTTAACACCACTTCGAATAATTCCAAAGTTAAGTTTTGAATATATCAACACATAATAACTACCCCTGATCTGACAACTCAGACCAATTACCCCGACGCATGATCAGATAACGACTCACAACCTACAGGTTGACCTACCATCTTTAATCAAAGGCTCCACAGCCCCAAAGAAAACTCAACCAAAGCTCTGATACCACAATGTAACACCCCGATTTTCAAAGCGAGGGTGTATTTTTTTTTTTCAAAAGAAATTAAAATAAATTAAAGAAATAAATAAGCAAATACCCTTGGATAAATATTTAATTCACAAGCAGCGGAATAGTTTTTCGAAATATGAATCCAAAGTATTTACACATCAAAAAGCGGTTCATGGAACCCATCGAAAATAACATGTCATGCTGACAATATTAGTATATGTACAGTCTTCCAATTTAAAATAAACACAATTCAAAAGAAAGACATATGTTCCCTCTATGTCAACCTAATCTGATCATTCTACAAAACAAACTAAACACCCTGAGTGATCTCCACGCGCCCCGTAAGATCCTCCTAACATAGCTCCAGTCAAGCATTCCCATCTACATCCCCATCCGTAGGGTACGAACCAGTAGGATTGTCTAGGCTCTCATCTGAGGGCAAAGCCCAGATTTCCACAATAGTTGTAAAAGGTCACCAACCGAAATTAACAGTTAAAACATAACATTTAAGTTTTTAAATGCTCAAATAACCTTTCAACTTAGCATGCACCTTAAAAGGGTTTTCCATATGCTAAAAGTTCATATAATACTCGCCAAATAAAAATGAAATCAAAATAATGTTTTTAATCCATCAAGTAATAAATAACTGACCAATCAATTGATGAATCAATTGAGCAATCAATTATCTAACTCGGAGTAAGAGTTTCTACAAAGCAATTCGATTGGGAAATCGATTTGGATGAAGGTTTTTATTGAAACCTGTACTTTGGGCTTAAATCAATCGATTGGGCAATCGATTGAATGAATAGCTGAGCCCCTGTAATAAATCCAATCGATTGCCAAATCGATTTTGTCCAAATAGCAAAGCTACTGTAATGGCCAAATCGATTGGAAAATCGATTTTGTCAAAATCGCAGAGCTCCTGTAATAAATCCAATCGATTTCCAAATCGATTTTGTCCAAATAGCTGAACTACTGTAATGGCCAAATCGATTGGCAAATCGATTTTGTCAAAATGGTTGAGCTCCTGTAAATCATCAAATCGATTGGCAAATCGATTTTGAGGAATAGCTTTTAATAGAATCGATTAGGGAATCGATTTCCCTGAATGGTTTTCTAAAACTATATAAACTAACTCAATCACATTCACACACAACTCCAAAACATACCACTTAGCAATTTCAACACAATCACCATGACAACTTTGAGTTTCGAAATAGTCTTACAATCAATCATACTTACACACAATATCAATACATAACACATAGCAATTTCAACACAATTACCACGACATCTCAAATTCAAACACTCAATCATAAACTTGAATCAAACACGACTTGTGTGCCAAGCACCCTAATGCAATGCGAATATGCCAAAATTCATGGACTCGGAATTCCAAACCAAAACCCTCCTCGAAGGGCCGTAAATCATAATCGTACCGCCTATCACAGGCCAAAGTACTAAATTACCGAGGTGCCACTTATCACGGGTCATCACGATTTACTAAAAAGCGTAAATCGTAAATGTACCATCTATCACGGGTTAGTACTGTTTACCGAGGTGCCACCTATCACGGGTCAGCACGATTTACTAAAAGAAAAAGCGTAAATCGTAAATGTACCGCCTATCACAGGCCAAAGTACTATTTACCGAGGTGCCACCTATCATGGGTCAACACGATTTACTAAAAACGTAAGTCGTAAATGTACCGCCTATCACAGGCCAAAGTACTATTTACCGAGGTGCCACCTATCACGGGTCAGCATGATTTACCAAAATGAAATGCATGAGCATACTCTGAATCTATCCACGACAATCGTTAAGTAAATGGAAATATTAAAATATTCCCCATTTTTAATACTCATTTAACTCTAACAATTTTCACGACAATCATTAAGTAAACAAATATATTAAGAGATTCCTCATTCTTAATACTCATTTACTCTAACGATTTTCACTGGAAACATTAAGTAAATAGAGATATTAAAGGATTCCCTATTTTTAATACTTGTTTAACTCTAATGATTGTCACGACAAACATTAAGTAAACGTAGATATTAAGAGATTCCCCATTCTTAATACTCAGTTAACTCTAATGGTTTTCAAATTTCACGACAAACATTAAGTAAACGTAGATATTAAGAGATTCCCCATTCTTAATACTTGTTTAACTCTAATGGTTTTTAACTCTAATGGTTTTCAAATCCCACACAGAATATACTCAAACATATTCACAAATTCAATCCACAATTCACACCAAAACACATCAATTCATTTCTCCACAAACTCCAACCATACACATATCAAATTTCATAGCATTAATTATGAACACGGCAAATAGGATGAACACAAATCATCACAACATACCACTCAAACACATCAAATTTCTTTTACTCAAAATCATACACAAATGAGTTAAATTCATTTCCCACGAAACATTCATCAATATCACCAAAACCTAACTCTAGGATTTTACCCATAAAGCCTTAGATTCATTTTCCCCCAAATCAACATTCTAACCCTAACAAAATTCTTTTCCACACAACTACAGATAAGTCCCTAAATGCAAACTAAAACTTTGGAAGATAGCACACCTCTATCTTAGATTAAGCTATCTTGTACAATTGATACAATAAGGTTTGAATGAGTCTAAGATGTGGTATATTGATAAACAACTCAATAGCAATTCAAGTACTTGAGAACTTTTTAGAATGATATGAAAATCTAATGCAAGTACTTAGAAAAAATCAGAATTTTGTTCAAAGTTGTTCAATGAATTGATTCAAGGATTGTGAGTCTTTGATCTGAAGTTATGGGGTATTTATACTCCATAAAACATCCCTTCAGATTCGTGGCCATTGATCCAAGAGGTTTCATGAAAAATTACAATGTTCTAGAGCCATCCCAGATCTGAAAAATTGTAATGTTTCCAGGTGTATTCGAATACAGTATATGTGTATTCAAATACACATCTTTGTAACGTTCAAAAAATTCAAATTTTACATCTTGTATTCGAATACACATTGGTGTAGTCGAATACAGATTAGTGTATTTTAGCCTCTGACTTAACTTGTATTCGACTACAGATGGGTGTAGTCGAATACACAAAAAGGAATTTTGGCCACTAACTTAACTTGTATTTGACTACAGATGGGTGTAGTCGAATACAACATTTAAGGTTTTGCCTCTGACTTAAGTTGTATTCCAATACAACATGGTGTATTCGAATACACTTATGCAAATTGTCAAAAATATGATTTTAAATGATTTGTTAATGTTGTTTTTTATTTTCGAAAATATGTTAAATGCATATGTAAATATGAATTGTTCTCATGTATTTGAACTATTGATTTGTATCATATACCTTTACATTTAATCTTTTATTATTTGGATTTTGAAGCTTTTTGATCCTCTTTTTGATCTTGTTGCATTGTCCATAGTTAGTGGTCTTGTCGACATCAAAAACATGTAGTTTACATTCTCCCCCTTTTTGATTATGACAAAATGTTGTTGTGAAGAGAGTGTATAGTTGAAATCATTGTTCCCCCGTAAATATGTGCATACTTCCCTGTTGTATGTAATGATTTGAAAAAAATTGTTTTTGAGTACCTAAAAGGTTTGAAATGCAACAACAATACCAAATTTTCTCCCCCTTTTGACATGATCAAAAAGAAGAAAAAATAGAAAAAGAGACATACAAGTTGCGAGTATAATCATCCACAAACGGCATATAAGTTAACAAAAGAGAATATCATAAATGGAAATTAAGTCATAACATCATAAAAGTTAATACATAACACGTCGTAATTAGAGCAATACAAAAGACACCATAATCCAAATGAGTTCATAAAACAAAGATCACAGTAGTACATAATGCAAAATGTTACATTATTACAAATACATATCAACTAAGGGACTTAATCAAAATTTGTCGGAATGTGGAAATGATCAATTTTGTCTGTTGAACTACTAATGTCTTGAGATAGAGCGTCATGATTGCGAGCAATAGTAGTTTCAATATTGTTGAAGCGAGTGTCGATAGAGGTGGTCAAATTGTCGAATTGAGTTTTGAAGAAGGTTTGGAAAGAATCAAGGTGAGTCATGATCATCTGATTGGAGATATAATCATCATCAGACGCAGTTTCCTCGCCATCTTCATCTTCTTGAGCAGCAGTGTTTGACGGTCCAGCAGTGTCATCCTGTGCAGCATCAGATGGTTGACCATGATCACCTTTATGCACAAAGGCTTCAAGCTCCTCATTCCATATTATCCGCTTGCTAGGCAAGACACCTAAATCCAACATATTTTCTTTGGTGGGTGTATACATAACTTCATCAGAGAAGTCCACACTAAAGTGTTCCAAAATCCGAGACACTTCCTTTGCATATGGTAGTCCAATTGCCTCGCGAGATCCAAACATAACAGATTTCACAAAATATGCCCAATTTAGTTGACGACCTTCAAACATGAAATTCATAATTTGTAATTCAAACTCCGAAATTTGGGAGTAGTTCCCAGCCTTCGGAACCAGAATGTAGCTAAGGAAATAAAGGAGAAGGCGATAATCAACAGTAAGATTTCCCACTCCATACCGTTGCTGGGCATATTTGGAACCTGCCTGAGTTCTCTTTTGTTCCATTGTGTTTCTGTCAAACCGACACAGAGAAACATACGCCTCATATTTAGAAATATTGCCCCATTAACACAATTTGTTGGGACAAAACTTTTCACCATTAAAGGGGATATGCAAAATTTCTCCGATGGTTTTGGTATTTAACCGAATGGTTTTACCCTTAACTCGAGATACTAACAGTTTTCCCTCTTGAGTAAGATTGCAATAAAAAAACCCTAACCAAATCTGGATAAACAGGACCTTTGTAACCTATAAACTCTTCAACATGTTGTGCTTTGAGTAACGCAGGAAAGTTAAAGTCAGAGAAAGAGTTTAAGGTATCATACTTTGGGATGATAAGGCGCTTGTTAGAGTAGAATGTGCGAAAACAATCAATTTCTTCCGGTGTGTGTAGAAGCCGGGATAGATCTTTGATGTTAGGATTCCTTGTTCGTTTTCGTGAAGGACCTACTGCTGCATGCTTGATTCGTGGTCCTCGTTTGCGAGCATCCATGGTGAGAAAGGAGATTTTGGTGAAAATGGGTTTTAGAGAAAATGTGAGATTTGTGAGAAATTTGAAGAGGATTAACTAGAAGGAAGTAAGGAGTGATGGATTTCGCTAGGTTGGGTGAATGGGTAACTGAGTGAACGGTGGATGGATGAGTTTTTGAGAGAAGAGAGAAAGACCTAGGGTTGTGTATTCGAATACCAAATAAAAATAACCCTAAAACTGTGAATCAGCTTTTATATCTGGGCAAAAACGCGAAGGTGTATTCGACTACACCTTCTTGTATTCGAATACACATTGTTCTAGGAACGTGTATTCGACTACACATACATTGTATTCGAATACAGGAATTTCTGGGAAAGTATGTATTCGAATACAGACATTTGTATTCGACTACATAAGCACAGTTTTGCTTAAAAACTCAGTTTTTTATGAAAATTGCATCATGTAATACAAAAATTCATATATCAAAAAGCAATAAATAAGAGATATGATGTAAGACCCGTAATTTTAAATCCTAAGTTATACAATTTTAGGGTATTTTGTGTTAAATTGCTTAGGCTTTTAACCAAGTTTTCGGTATTTATATTTTTGGAAATATATTTGTCGGGAAATATATTTTTGGAAATTTGATTGAAATTATTTGTCGGGAAATAATTTACTTTCGTTACGAAGGATTTAATACCGGGCAATTTTGTTATAAATATATCTGGTTGCAGAAAAATTTATCTATCAATTGAGTTGTGACGAGGGTAGATATTTTTGACAAAAGTGGATTGGAGAGGTTATGGGTGAAATGGTAATTTTAATAAATATCTAGATATTTGTTAAGTTATAAGTTATATATATTTATATATATATGTTTGTGTGGAGGGAAAAAGAAAAGAAAATTAGAACAGAAAGAAAAGGAAAGAGAAAGAGAAGAAAAAGAAAAGGAAAGAGAAAGAAAGGAAAGAAAGAGAAAGGAAAGAAAAACCAGAAACTTCTTCTTCTTCCTCTGCCTTGCGTGAGCCATTTCCCCGTTCCTCCATTTTCGTTGTTCTTACTTCCTTTGAGTTCGAAAATTGAAACCCAAGGCTAGTGGGTGAGAAAGATCAAGTTCCCAACTCCTTCCTCCTTCTCGGATTCGAAAATGAAGTTAGAGATTTTAAAAACCGACAAACGCAAATCTCGCCGTTTCTTCTAGATCCAAGCTTCATTTTTCAAAGGGATAGAAGGAAAAGTTACTCACCACTACACTACGGTGCTAGTGAGCTAATTTTGGAAGCAACGTCTCGAGCAAAGTTTTTACTGGAATCGATCGTGGTGCCGTAATCGAACGAAAAAGCTAAAGTGAAGGTAAGGGCTCCTTCCAAACTTTTAGTTTTCAATTAGGGACTTACTTGTGGTTGTGTGGAAAAGAATTTGGTTAGGGTTTAAGTAATGTTTTGTGGAGAATGAATTTTAAACCCATTATATGTGATTTCGAGTATATGAAACTTGTTGTGTGTGAGTCATGGATTGTGTTAATTTGTGTCGTCGTACTTGGCGTGTTCTTACTTGATGGTTGTTGATGGATGTGATTTGGTGTGAATCATTGATGGATTTGGATTGAATTTGATAACATGTTTGAGATGTGTTATGTGTGGTTTGTGTGGAAAAATGATTTTGTGTGAGTTATGGATTGAATGTGAAAGTACGTTTGAGTTTGTTTTGTGTGGAATTTGAAAACCATTAAGTTAAACGAGTATTAAGAATGGGGAATCTCTTAATGTCTTGTTTACTTAATGTGTGTTTGGGAAAAATCGTTTAAGTTAAATGAGAATTAAGAATGGGGAATCTCTTAATGTCTTGTTTACTTAACTTTTGTTTTAGTAAACCGTGCAGACCCCTGATAGGTGGCACCTCGGTAAACAGTACGGGCCCGTGATAGGCAGTACGTTTATGGTTTACGTTTTTGGTAAGTTGTGCAGACCCGTGATAGGTGGCACCTCAGTAAACAGTACAGACCCGTGATAGGTGGTACGTTTACGACTTATGTTTTTGGTAAATTTTGTTTGTCCGTGAGAGACTACACCCTGGTAAAGTGTGTTCACTTAATGTTTGTTTTGGAAAATCGTTATGTTAAATGAGTATTAAGAATGGGGAATCTCTTAATGTCTTGTTTACTGAATGTTTTGTTGTGGAAATCGTTTAAGTCAAATGAGTGTTAAAAATGGGGAATCTTTTAATAACTGCATTTGCTTAACGATCGTTGTGAATGGAGTCAGTATACGCTCATGCATTTTCATGCTTTTTGTAAATCGTGCAGACCCGTGATAGGTGGCACCTTGATAAATAGTACTTTGGCCTGTGATAGGCGGTACATTTATGATTTACGTTTTTGTAAATCGTGCAGACCCGTGATAGGTGGCACCTCGGTAAATAGTACTTTGGCCCGTGATAGGTGGTACTTTTACGATTTACGGTTTTTTGTAAATTGTGCAGACCCGTGATAGGTGGCACCTTGGTAAAGAGTACTTTGGCTTGTGATAAGCGGTACATTTACAATTTACGTTCTTTTTAGTAAGCCGTGCAGACCCGTGATAGGTGGCACCTTGGTAAACAATACGGGCCCGTGATAGGCAGTACGTTTATGGTTTACGCTTTTTAGTAAATCGTGCAGACCCGTGATAGGTGGCACCTCGGTAATTGGTACTTTGGCCTGCGATAGGCGGTACAATTATGATTTACGACCGTTCGAGGAGGGTTTTGGTTTGGAATTCCGAGTCCATGCATTTTGGCATATACGCATTGCATTAGGGTGTTTGGCACACGAGTCGTGGTTGATTCAAATTATGATTGTGTTGATTTTGCTAAGTGTTATATTTTGAAATTATGTGTAAGTGTGTTTGATGCAAATTATAATTGTGTTGATTTTTGCTAAGTGTTATCGTTTGAAACTATGTGTAAGTATGTTTGATTCAAATTATGATGGTGTTGATGTTGCTAAGTGTTTTGTTGTGAAACTATGTGTAAGTGTGTTTGATTCAAATTGTGATTGTGGTGATTGCACTAAGAGTTATGTTTTGGAATTGTGTGATAGTATGTTAGATTGTAAAACGATTTCGAAACTCAAGTTGACGTGGTGATTGTGTTGAAAATGCTAAGTGTTAAGATGTGGATTTGTGTATGAATGTGATTGAGTTAGTTTATGTATTTTTGGAAGAATATACAGGGAAACCGATTTCCCAATCGATTGGCATTAAGTCAGTGGCTCAGTTATGCTGTCAATCGATTGCCCAATCAATTGCCCAATCGATTGAATTAAGCCCAGAGTTCAAACTTCACTAAAAACCTTCAGGAAATCGATTGGCTTTAATACAGGGGCTCAATTATCCATTTAATCGATTTCCCAATCAATTGGCTTAGTAGAAATTCTTATTTTGAGTTAGATAATCGATTGCTCAATTAATTTATCAATGTTTTTGTTCAGTTGTGTATTACTTGATGGATTGAGAACTCTATTTGATTTCATTTACATTTGGCAAGCATTGTATGAACTTTTAGCATATGGAAAATCCTTTTAAGGTGCATGCTAAGTTGAAAAGGTATTTTGTGCATTTAAAAACTTAAATGTTATGTGTTAACTGTTAATTTCGGTTGGTGACCCTTTACAACTATTGTGGAAATCTGGGCTTTGCCCTCAGATGAGAGTCACGATGATCCCACCGGTTCGTACCCTTCGGACGGGAATGTGGATGGGAAAGCTTGATTGGAGCTACGTTAGGAGAATCTCACGGGGCGCGTGGAGATTACTCAAGGCGTATAGTTTTTTTGTTATGTATAGAATGATCAGACTAGGTTGTCACTCAGGAAACATATGTCTTTCTTTTGGGCTACCTTTATGTTAAGTTGAAAGGATGTACCTGTACTATTGTTGACCTTAGGACATGCTTTGGATTTATATTTTGAAATCCTTTTCCGCTGCTTGTAAATTTTAATGACTTAATTATTTATCCAAAGGTTTTACCTTATTTAATTATCGGATTTATTTTAATTTCTTTTGAAAAAAAAAATACGCCCTCGCTTTGAAAAACGGGGTGTTACATATGACAAACTATGTATATCATGCAATGGTTAAATATCATTTTCACTCAAAATACCAAGTTCTCTTCGGATTTTATAAAATAAGTCTTTAGGTAACGGTTTTGTAAATATATCAGCCAATTGATTGTGTGTATCAACAAATGTTACCTTAACATTACCTTTAAGCACATGATCCCGTAGAAAGTGATGTCGGATATCGATGTGTTTAGTTCTAGAGTGCATGATTGGATTCTTCGAGATGTTTATTGCGCTTGTGTTGTCACATCTTAAGGGAATGCATCCTAGATCAACTCCATAGTCATGTAATTGCTGTTTGAGCCAGAGAATCTGGGCACAACAGCTTCCTGCTGCAATGTATTCAGGTTCAGCAGTACTAAGTGCAACACAAGCTTGCTTTTTACAAGACCATGAAACTAGTGCATTTCCTAAGACATGACACGTGCTGCTGGTGCTTTTACGGTCTGTTTTGCATCCCGCATAATCTGAATCAGAGTATCCAACTAGGCTACATATGCTACGCTTGGGATACCATAGGCCTACATTTGTCGTTCCTTTCAGATACTTCATAATTCTTTTAACAACTATTAGATGTGATTCTTTCGGATCTGCCTGAAATCTAGCACACAGACAAACACTAAACATAATATCTGGCCGGTTGGCCGTTAGATATAATAATGATCCAATCGTACCTCGATATTTGGATATGTCGATTGAAATTCCTGATGCATCTTTATCAACATATGTTCCGGAGCCCATTGGAGTTGTACTTTCTTTGCAATTTTCCATTTCAAATTTCTTTAGTAATTCTTTACAATATTTTGCTTGATTGATGAAGATGTCGTGCTCAAGTTGCTTGATATGAAGTCCAAGAAAATAGTTTAATTTTCCCATCATGGACATTTCGAATTCTCCTTGCATTATTGAAGAGAATTCTTCACATATGTCCTTGTTGGTTGATCCAAATATTATATCATCAACATAAATTTGAACCAATAATGTGTGACCATTATCTCTTTTGACAAATAAAGTTTTATCAACCTCCCCTTTGTCAAATCCTCGTTCACATAAAAAGGTACTTAATCTGTCATACCAAGCTCTTGGAGCTTGTTTTAGACCATAAAGAGCCGTTTTCAATTTGTAAACATGTGAGGGATTTTTGGAATCTTCAAACCCAGGGGGATGTTTGACATAGACTTCTTCATTTATGTATCCATTGAGAAAGGCACTCTTCACATCCATTTGATATAACTCAAAATTCATGGAACAAGCATATGCTAGTAGTAAACGTATTGCCTCTAATCTTGCTACCGGAGCAAATGTTTCGTCAAAGTCTATCCCTTCCTCTTGATTATATCCTTGAGCGACCAATCTAGCTTTGTTGCGAACAACTGTGCCATTCTCATCTAGTTTATTTTTAAACACCCATTTTGTACCAATGATGTGTTTATTTCCAGGATTAGGAACAAGTTCCCATACTTGGCTTCTTTCAAATTGATTGAGTTCTTCTTGCATGGCAAATATCCATTGATCATCTTTAAGTGCTTCACTAATTTTGGAGGGTTCGATTTGAGAAACAAAAGCCATGTTTAAGCAAGCATCTTGCAATTTTAATCTTGTTGTGACTCCTTTATTTATATCACCTATGATGTTATCAATAGGGTGATATATATGGGTTCTCCATTCTTTAGGAAGATCATCACTTTGCCTTTCAATATTGACTCCACTTTCTTGTTCTGGTTGATTAGTTTGAAGTTCGTTGCTTGGATCATCACTTTCAAAAGCATCATCATCACAAGAAATAATATTTTCCTCTTTTATGGGGTTAGTTTCATCAAAAGTTACATGCATTGATTATTCAACTAATAAAGTTCTTTTATTAAAAATTCTAAATGCTTTACTAGATAAAGAGTAACCGAGAAATATACCTTCATCAGCTTTTTCATCAAATTTTCCAAGGTTGTCTCTACCGTTATTTAACACAAAACACTTACATCCAAAAATGTGAAAGTGAGAGATATTGGGTTTTCTTCCTTTGTAAAGTTCATACGGAGTTTTCTTAAGAATTGGCCTAATGATTACCCGGTTAGAAACATAGCATGCTATGTTTACAAACACTGCCCAAACATATTTTGGTAGATTTGAGTCGCTTAGCATAGTTCTAGCGAGCTCTATCAAGGATCTGTTCTTTCTCTTAACAACCCCATTTTGTTGTGGTGTCCTTGGTGCAGAAAAATTGTGGAAAATGTCATTTTCTACACAAAATTCTTCAAATGAAGTATTTTGAAATTCTCTTCCATGATCACTTCTAATTGATACAATTTTGGCAGATTGTTCGTTTTGGACTAGCTTGGCATAGTTTTTAAATGCCTTAAAAGCTTCATTTTTACTTGCCAAAAATAAGGTCCAAGTGAACCTTGAGTAATCATCAACAATAACTAGTCCATATGAGTTTCCACCAAGACTTTTGGTTCTTGATGGACCAAACAAGTCCATATGTATCAATTGTAGTGGTCTAGAAGTTGAAATGATATTTTTAGGTTTGAAAGAACTTTTTGTTTGCTTTCCTTTTTGACATGCATCACACAATTTATCCTGTATAAATTTCAATTTTGGTAAGCCTACAACAAGATCATGCTTGACTAATTTGTTTAAATGATCCATGTGAATATGAGAAAATCTCTTATGCCATAGCCAAGCATCATTATTGTCGCTTACCAAAAGAGATTTCATTTTTAAGGATAAATCATCAAGATTAAGTATAAAAATATTTTTGAACCGCTTACCGACAAATTGAGTTTCATATGTAGCTTCATTTTGGATAATGCACTCATCTTTATTAAAAACTATCTTGTATCCTTTGTCGCAAAGCTGGCTAATGCTTATGAGATTGTGTTTTAGACCTTCAACATATAAGACGTCTTCAATTGAGGGGGATGGTGCTATACCGACTTTTCCAACGCCTAAAATTTTTCCTTTGTTGTTGTCTCCATATACTACATGTCCTTTTGACTCAAGTGTTAAAGCTGAAAATTTTGTTATATCACCCGTCATATGTTTGGAGCAACCACTATCTAAGTACCACATATTTGAAGTATCTTGCTTGCATACCTACAAAATTGAAATCAAACTTTATTAGGTACCGAATGTGCTTTGGGTCCTTGATGGTTAGTACCTTTCTTTACCCATATGTAATGCCCACTTGGAACACTAATGTTTCTAATGTGACATGTATTAGGTGTATGACCATGAAGACCACAATAAGAACAAGTAGGATTAAATCTATTTTTAGTAGCATATGTATGAGATTTATCTTGAATAACTTTCTTATTATAAAAATGATCCTTTTTCATAACTATAGTCTTTTCTTGATTAGATTGATTACTTGCTTTAACAAAAATAGTCTTGTTCAAGTTTGGTTTATCAAATTTTGAGTATCCAAGACCACTTTTGTCATTTGAGTATCTTTGCATATTTAAGACATTTTCCAATCCTAATTGTCCCTTTTCGTATCGTTCAATTACTCTATTTAATTGAACAATTTTGAAAGAGAGGGAATCACATTTATTGCATGTAAAATTCTGTTTTAGTTTTTCATAATTTTTCTCCATAATGTCAACTTTTTCTTGTAAACTTGAGATTTGTTTCTTTTGTGTTGACACTAGTTTGCACAGATTTTTGCATTCAATAAGTAATTCCTTAATTGCGTTTTGAGCATCATTGTATTCTATAATTAATTCACTATTAGTTTTATTATGATGAGGAGAGTCTATATTACTAACCTGTTCTTCATCATCTGATTGATTCGATGCCATTAATGCAACATTGGCGCATTCTTCACTTTATGTTTCTGAAGATGAACATACTTCGTTGTCTTCCCAAGCTATATATGCCTTCTTGAAATCTTTCTTTTTGATGGCATTCTTCTTAGCAAGGTTTAGACAATCTGCTTTAATATGTCCTTGTTTTCCACATTCAAAGCACGTGAAGTTTTGATTTTATGTAGAATTATCTTTCTTCTTGAAACTTTTCTTTTCGAATGTTCTGTCATTTTTAAGAAACTTACCAAATTTCTTAACAAGAAAGATAATATTTTCATCTTCATCTGAGTCTTCGTCCTTGATTTGTTCTCTTGATTCGGTCTTTAGAGCAATATTTTTGGTCTTCTTTTCTTGACTTTCATTTTGTTCCAGCCTTCCAAGTTCGATTTCGTGCTCTTGAAGTTTTCCAAATAGTGCAGAAAGAGACATTTTGGGTAGGCTTTTCTTTTCGGATATAGCTGCCACTTTTGGTTGCCAGGCCCTTGTCAATGATCTTAGTACTTTTAGATTTAATTCATCATTGGTGAAGACTTTTCCAAGTGTTGTTAAGTGATTGGTTAAGTGGGAGAACCTTTTCTGCAAGTCTAGAATAGATTCTCCAGGCTGCATTCTAAATAACTCATATTCTTGTGATAGTGTGTTGAGTTTAGATCTTTTTACCTCAATGGTGCCTTCATGAGTTATTTCCAACGTATCCCATATTTATTTTGCTGTTTTGCAGTGAGATATCCGGAAAAATTCATCCATTCCTAGTGCATATTGCAATATATTCTTAGCCTTCTTATCGAACAACACTTTCATTTTATCATCATCAGTCCAAGAATCTTTTATCTTAATTTCTTCTTTGTTATTGATGACAATTTTTGGAATGTGAGGCCCATTTTCAACTACATCCCAAATGTCAACTCCTTGTGCTTCAAGGTACCCTTGCATACGTATTTTCCAAAAATCGTAGTGCTCTCAAACAAAACATGGTGGCTTGGTACTACTACTACCATCTCTAAAAATAGGTTGTGCGGAAGCCATGAGTATTTGATCGAGGAGTAAGTTACCTTAACCCGCTCTGATGCCAATTGTAAGTACAGAAGTACGCCTAAGAGGGGGGGGGGGGGTGAATTAGGTGTTAGTAAATTTTCTTGTTTTTAGTGATATGGTAGTTGGATTTTCTGAGTTTAAGAACACAACTTAATAATAAACTGCAGTAAGTAAATGGACACTTTAAGATTTATCCTGGTTCCCCTTATAACCAAGGGTACGTCCAGTCCTCTTGCACACCACAAGGATTAATCCAATACTTGCCAGAAAATTTACAACTCCCACCCTGGGATTCTTGCTACAAAACTTCTAACAATACTTCTAAGATAGCACACCACTATCTTAGATTAAGCTATCTTGTACAATTGATACAATAAGGTTTGAATGAGTCTAAGATGTGGTATATTGATAAACAACTCAATAGCAATTCAAGTACTTGAGAACTTTTTAGAATGATATGAAAATCTAATGCAAGTACTTAGAAAAAATCAGAATTTTGTTCAAAGTTGTTCAATGAATTGATTCAAGGATTATGAGTCTTTGATATGAAGTTATGGGGTATTTATACTCCATAAAACATCCCTTCAGATTCGTGGCCATTGATCCAAGAGGTTTGATGAAAAATTACAATGTTCTAGAGCCATCCGAGATCTGAAAAATTGTAATGTTTCCTGGTGTATTTGAATACAGTATATGTGTATTCAAATACACGTCTTTGTAACGTTCAAAAAATTCAAATTTTACATCTTGTATTCGAATACACATTGGTGTAGTCGAATACAGATTAGTGTATTTTAGCCTCTGACATAACTTGTATTCGACTACAGATGGGTGTAGTCGAATACACAAAAAGGAATTTTGGCCACTGACTTAACTTGTATTCGACTACAGATGGGTGTAGTCGAATACAACATTTAAAGTTTTGCCTCTGACTTAAGTTGTATTCGAATACAACATGTTGTATTCGAATACACTTATGCAAATTGTCAAAAATATGATTTTAAATGATTTGTTAATGTTGTTTCTTATTTTCGAAAATATGTTAAATGCATATGTAAATATGAATTGTTCTCATGTATTTGAACTATTGATTTGTATCATATACCTTTAAATTTAATCTTTTATTATTTGGATTTTGAAGCTTTTTGATCCTCTTTTTGATCTTGTTGCATTGTCCATAGTTGGTGGTCTTGTCGTCATCAAAAACATGTAGTTTACAGTAATCTAAATAAATTATTCTTCGACAAATAAATTTAATCCACTTTCCAAATATATATTTTTGGCATTTAACCCACTGAATAACAAAAATTGGGCTAAAAGTCTAAGAAATTCTACACAAAATACTTAAAAATTGTATAATTTAGGATTTAAAATTAAGGGTCTTACATTACTACCCCCCTAAAATTAGTTTTGTCCTCGAAACATAAAGTACGAGTAACAATCCACACTTGGTTTGTACCCGAATTCAACATACCTGTCACAACTTGTTTCACCCGGTCTTCTCGAAGAAAGTGTTGCCTACCCCTTTTCATAGGGTGCTTAATAACTCTGCACCCATTCATAGTCGGTAAGGCTCGTCCGTTCCATTCAACATGGTTTTGTCTACTATCGACAAGAGATTAAGGTTGACCAGTTCCTCAATTTGCCAATAAGTAACCAACAACCATGATAGTGGCTTAGACTATCTTAACCGAACTGTAATAGCGCTCCTTGTGACTTACACTGAGGTTATCTTAATGTACAAGCAGTCAACAATCTTCTCAAAGTCCATTGAGTTTCCCTTACTTTCCTATAACTTTGATCCTATCGACGAAGTAAAATATCCCATACCTATGTCACGTAATCTCGGTTGCATCCAATTGGTACGAAACATCCATTTGGTACCAAACTGAAACACTTAGGATGACCCCAACACACTGAGCACAGAACAATCACTACTGCCGAGAACTCCTAAATTTCTCCCTTGTCCACAAATCCTCGATTTTTCTTAAGTCGTATAACTACGTCAAACTGTAGTGCTTTTATCAGTATGTCATTCCAGTTATAAATTTAATAATTCCATCCCCACATATGCTTGGTGATCAAAGCTTCCTCAAATATTTTCGAAATCATGCCAAAGACTATACCACTTGGGACACAAAAACTTCCTTTCAGTTTAGTGCTTCATTTCAAGAGTCACGTTTTCCATTAAAATCCAACTCGAATTTAATTCACAGATCAAGGTCTACATTTGTCTCATGCCTAACACCTCAAATTCAAGCTTCACTAGAAAATTTCTTACATACTTCGCAATTATGCACAAACTCGAAAATAATTCTCCTACCTCTACTGCCAACATTCATTCTGATACTTCTTAATTTTGTTGTGTCCTTCATTTGAAACATGATGATTATCCTTTCATTATGACAGGTCAACCGCATTGTATTCACTCCATCACTTTTCCATTTATACAAACATTTGACTACTTTGATTGACGAACACAATAACAACTCCCATGACATGCACTCAAGTAATGACTTTATATCATTGGCATACCTTTATAATAATAATGCATGAATTATAGTTGAGATAATTCCTTTCTTGAACCTTTAATTGTCATAAGCTACATCTCTATGTGCTGCCCCAACAAATTTCTTGGCCAATTTTCCAATATTTGGTTCACTCGTTGGATTCTTATTCCTTCTTAACCTTCACCGAGATACAAACTGGAAGAATCCTAACAATCGAACGTCCTAAAGAATTATTTCTCAAACATTCCTCATTAGCATTTCCTAAGAAATAATTATCTATAACTTCATCCTCATAAATTTTGCAGTAAAATGTCTCAAGACCCACATATCTTTCATTGTTCATCTAGTCACTACAACTCTCATTTTAAACCTCAACGTTTGATTTCCCAAGGCCAACAACTAAATCATAAATCATTCATTACATCTCTTCTTTTTCACTTTCTATCCTTAACATGTGAATCATTTATCACTTGCCTGCCTCAACTCCTTCTATTATGAATGTTTTAAGCATTACTTGGTCCTCCATCCAACTTTGGGGATATTAAGTCATCAACTAATAAAATCAACCATCTTAGGGTCCAAATCAAATCTCAAATAATCCTTCCAACCTATCAAAATATTAACATCCTCTTAGTAATTTCCATCCTTTAATAGATTCTCAAACTTATATTACCGCAATCTCAAGTATTCTTGTACTCGATACTTCAAATTCCACTTAATGGTAACAAAGAGTTCAATACATCAAGGCTTAACTCATTATGTTTATCCGAACATCGCTCAAAATTCACACTTATGTGTCTATAGTTCCTTCCAATATCACAATCCATATTTACTATCTCCTAAAAAACAAAGAGATCTGTCACTTATAAACGAAATATATATTCTCACTCTTATACTCGTCATGAGATTCATACTTAATAATCCAAGTTGCGAATCTAGTCTAACTCCAATGCTCGACTTTATCCCTCAAGGTATCGACTATTCCTCAAAGCGTATTTTATCTAACCGAAGGAGTATTTACTCATAAAGTACAGCGCTCCCTTAACTTCAGTACCAGTCTCTTTCATTGACACCTAAGCACCAAATGCTATTCAAAATGGAAGCCTCCTCTTCTCAACAATTCCATGATGTTCACATCTCTTTGACAGTTGTCAAACTTCATCCCGTTTAATCCTGAAATCTACCAGGAAAACATCTAATAATTTTCTTAAAAAAAGTCCTCCACTTAGATCATTACTTGAAATCCCTTATTACTCTAGTGTTAATACATCAATACTCATCATCTTTGACTTAACACCGACACATAGCTTATGTGTCCTTGGAACCATTTCATAAATTCCATGCCGTCATGACTTGCTTCCACTCTGCCTGACAATCCGTCATCTCGAGATCTTTTCCATTTCATGAATCCACTAATCAGTTTTTTTTTCCTAAGTTCTCATCATTCTTGAACTTTGGAGGATAGTAACGACCAAAAATCTTTCAATCCTCTTGACTCAATAGCATATATCTCTTTTTCCCTCTTCTCCAGATCCCGCGGAGTCTTTGCAGCAGTTCGTGCAACAACAAAACATCCATGTTATTTGTAGCTTCAACCATTTGATCATCCCTACTGACGTTCATCCTTGCAACGTCGTTCCCTCTTGGAGGTAGTGTTTCCGAAAAACCAACATCAAGAAGAAGTGTTAACACCACTTCGAATAATTCCAAAACTAAGTTTT
>JBBPBR010000006.1:8209788-8222977 GCA_037974775.1 Cicer pinnatifidum
GAGTCTTTGCAGCAGTTCGTGCAACAACAAAACATCCATGTTATTTGTAGCTTCAACCATTTGATCATCCCTACTGACGTTCATCCTTGCAACGTCGTTCCCTCTTGGAGGTAGTGTTTCCGAAAAACCAACATCAAGAAGAAGTGTTAACACCACTTCGAATAATTCCAAAACTAAGTTTTGAATATATAAACACATAATAACTACCCCTGATCTGGCAACCCAGACCAATTACCCCGACGCATGATCAGATAACGACTCACAACCTACAGGTTGACCTACAATCATTAATCAAAGGCTCCACAGCCCCAAAAGAAAACCCAACAAAAGCTCTGATACCACAATGTAACACCCCGATTTTCAAAGTGAGGGTGTATTTTTTTTTTCAAAAGAAATTAAAATAAATTAAAGAAATAAATAAGCAAATACCCTTGGATAAATATTTAATTCACAAGCAGCAGAATAGTTTTTCGAAATATGAATCCAAAGTATTTACACATCAAAAAGCGGTACATGGAACCCATCAAAAATAACATGTCATGCTGACAATATTAGTATAGGTATAGTCTTCCAATTTAAAATAAACACAATTCAAAAGAAAGACATATGTTCCCTCTATGTCAACCTAATCTGATCATTCTACAAAAGAAGCTAAACACCCTGAGTGATCTCCACATGCCCCGTAAGATCCTCCTAACATAGCTCCAGTCAAGCATTCCCATCTACATCCCCATCCGCATGGTACGAACCGGTAGGATTGTCCTGGCTCTCATCTGAGGGCAAAGCCCAGATTTCCCCAACAGTTGTAAAAGGTCACCAACCGAAATTAACAGTTAACACATAACATTTAAGTTTTTAAATGCTCAAATAACCTTTCAACTTAGCATGCACCTTAAAAGGGTTTTCCATATGCTAAAAGTTCATATAATACTCGCCAAATAAAAATTAAATCAAAATAAAGTTTTTAATCCATCAAGTAATAAATAACTGACCAATCCATTGATGAATCAATTGAGCAATCGATTATCTAACTCGGAGTAAGAGTTTCTACAAAGAAAATCGATTGGGAAATCGATTTGGATGAAGGTTTTTAGTGAAACCTATACTCTAGGCTTAAATCAATTGATTAGGCAATCGATTGAATGAATAGCTGAGCCCCTGTAATAATCCAATCGATTGCCAAATCGATTTTCTCCAAATAGCTGAGCTACTGTAATGGCCAAATCGATTGGCAAATCGATTTTGTCAAAATGGCTGAGCTCCTGTAATAAATCCAATCGATTTCCAAATCGATTTTGTCCAAATAGTTGAGCTACTGTAATGGCCAAATCGATTTTGTCAAAATGGCTGAGCTCCTGTAACACATCAAATCGATTTTGAGGAATAGCTATTAACATAATCGATAAGGGAATCGATTTCCCTGAATGTTTTTCTAAAACTACATAAACTAACTCAATCACATTCACACACAACTCCAAAACATACCACTTAGCAATTTCAACATAATCACCACGACAACTTTGAGTTTCGAAATAGTCTTACAATCAATCATACTTACACACAATATCAATACATAACACTTAGCAATTTCAACACAATTACCACGACATCTCAAGTTCAAACACTCAATCATAAACTTGAATCAAACACGACTCGTGTGCCAAGCACCCTAATGCAATGCGTATATGCCAAAATGCATGGACTCGAAATTCCAAACGAAAACCCTCCTCGAAGGGCCGTAAATCATAATCGTACCGCCTGTCACAAGCTAAAGTACTAAATTAGCGAGGTGCCACCTATCACTGGTCAGCACGATTTACTAAAAAGCGTAAATCGTAAACGTACCACCTATCACGGGTCAGTACTGTTTACCGAGGTGCCACCTATCACGGGTCAGCACGATTTACTAAAAGAAAAAGCGTAAATCGTAAACGTACCACCTATCACAGGCCAAAGTACTATTTACCGAGGTGCCACCTATCACGGGTCAGCACGATTTACTAAAAACGTAAATCGTAAATGTACCACCTATCACAGGCAAAAGTACTATTTACCGAGGTGCCACCTATCACGGGTCAGCATGATTTACCAAAATGAAATGCATGAGCATACTCTGACTCTATCCACGACAATCGTTAAGTAAATGCAGATATTAAAAGATGCCCCATTTTTAATACTCATTTAACTCTAACAATTTCACGACAATCATTAAGTAAACAAAGATATTAAGAGATTCCCCATTCTTAATACTCATTTACTCTAACGATTTTCACTACAAACATTAAGTAAACAGAGATATTAAAAGATTTCCTATTTTTAATACTCGTTTAACTCTAATGATTTTCATAACAAACATTAAGTAAACGTAGATATTAAGAGATTCCCCATTCTTAATACTCGTTTTCCTCTAATGGTTTTCAAATTTCACGACAAACATTAAGTAAACGTAGATATTAAGAGATTCCCCATTCTTAATACTCGTTTAACTCTAATGGTTTTCAAATTTCAGGACAAACATTAAGTAAACGTAGATATTAAGAGATTCCCCATTCTTAATACTCTTTTAACTCTAATGGTTTTTAACTCTAATGGTTTTCAAATCCCACACAGAACATACTCAAACATATTCACAAATTCAATCCACAATTCACACCAAAACACATCAATTCATTTTTCCACAAACTCCAACCATACACATATCAAATTTCATAGCATTAATTATGAACACGTCAAATACGATGAACACAAATCATCACAACATACCACTCAAACACATCAAATTTGTTTTACTCAAAATCATACACAAATGAGTTAAATTCATTTCCCACGAAACATTCGTCAATATCACCAAAACCTAACTCTAGGATTTTACCCATAAAGCCTTAGATTCATTTTCCCCCAAATCAACATTCTAACCCTAACAAAATTCTTTTCCACACAACTACAGATAAGTCCCTAATTGCAAACTAAAAGTTTGGAAGGAGCCTTTACCTTCACGTTAGCTTTAACATGCGATTACGGTACCGCGAGTAAATCCGGAAAAATCTCCGCTCGCAATGTCGCTTCCAAAGTTGGATCCCTAACACCGTAGCGTGGTAGTGAGAAACTTTCCCTTTTATCTCTTCGCGAAACGAAGCTTAGATCTAGAAGAAATGGGGAGGTTTGTGTTTGACAATTTTAAAATCCCTAACACCGTTTTTCTTCGTTTTCGAATCAACGAGGAAGTATGAAGCTGAGAAATCCTTGCTTTCCTACCCACTAATCCTTGGGTTTCTATTCTTGAAGCCAAAGAAAGAAAAAGAAATGGAAAAAGAAAGAAAGAAGGGCGATGGGTTTGCGTAGGTGGAAGGCATGTTAGCTTCCTCTATTTCTTTTCCGTTCCTAACCTTTCTAGAATATATATATATATATATATATATATATATATATACATTTATATTATATTTAAAACCAAACTCAAACGAATATCTACCAACTCTTACACACCTCACCTCATTCATCTAATTTAATAAAATATCTATTCTCGTCGCAACTCAATTGAAAGATAGATTTTCAGCAACGAGTGATATTTTTAACTATCTGTCCAGAATTATATTCTTCGTAATCTAAATAAATTATTCTTCGACAAATAATTTTAATCCACTTTCCAAAAATATATTTTTGGCATTTAACCCACTGAATACAAAAAATTGGGCTAAAAGTCTAAGAAATTCTACACAAAATACCCTAAAATTGTATAATTTAGGATTTAAAATTGAGGGTCTTACATTACTTCCCCCCTAAAATTAGTTTCGTCCTCGAAACTTAAAATACGAGTAACAATCCACACTTGGTTTGTACCCGAATTCTACATACCAGTCACAACTTGTTTCACCAGGCCTTCTTGAAGAAAGTGTTGCCTACCCCTGTTTATAGGGTGCTTAATAACTCTACACCCATTCATAGTCGGTAAGGCTCGTCCATTCCATTCAACATGGTTTTGTCTACTATCGACAAAAGATTAAGGCTGATCAAATCCTCCATTTGCCAATAAGTAACCAACAACCATGATAGTAGCTTAGACTATCTTAACCGAACTGTAATAGTGCTCCATGTGAATTACACTGAGGTTATCTTAATGTACAAGCAGTCAAAAATCTTCGCAAAGTCCGTTGAGTTTCCCTTATTTTCCTATAACATTGATCTTGTCGACGAAGTAAAATATCCCATACCTATGTCACGTAGTCTCGTTTGCACCCACTTGGTACGAAACATCCATTTAGTACCAAAACGAAACACTTAGAATGACCCCAACTTAAAATGAAACACTTAGAACATCCATTTAGTACCAAAATGAAACACTTAAAATATCCCATACCTATGTCACGTAGTCTCGTTTGCACCCACTGAGCACAAAACAATCACTACAGCCAATAACTCCTAAATTTCTCCCTTGTCCACAAATCCTCGATTTTTCTTAAGTCGTATAACTACGTCAAATTGTAGTGCTCTTATCAGTATGTCATTCCAGTTATAAATTTAATAATTCCATCCCCACATATGCTTGGTGATCAAAGCTTCCTCAAATATTTTCGAAATCATGCCAAAGACTATACCACTTGGGACACAAAAACTTCCTTTCAGTTTAGTGCTTCATTTCAAGAGTCACGTTTTCCATTAAAATCCAACTCGAATTTAATTCACAGATCGAGGTCTACATTTGTCTCATGCCTAACACCTCAAATTCACGCTTCACTAGAAAATTTTTTACATACTTCGCAATTATGCACAAACTCGAAAATAATTCTCCTACCTCTACTGCCAAAATTCATTCTGATACTTCTTAATTTTGTTGTGTCCTTCATTTGAAACATGATGATTATCCTTTCATTATGACAGGTCAACCGCATTGTATTCACTCCATCACTTTTCCATTTATACAAACCTTAAATTTCTGCCTCGAACCTTGATACATCTTCATTATAGTGATTCCAATTAAATCAAGGCTTACTAATTCTTACTAAACTTTTCCATTTCATGTTCAATTGTTTCCTATCAAACAAACATTTAACTCCTTTGATTGACGAACACAATAACAACTCCCATGACATGCACTCAAGTAATGCCTTTATATCATTGGCATACCTTTATAATAATAATGTCTGAATTATGGTTGAGATAATTCCTTTCTTGAATCTTTAATTGTCATAAGCTACATCTCTATGTGCTGCTCCAACAAATTTCTTGGCACATTTTCCAATATTTGGTTCACTCGCTGGATTCTTATTCCTTCTTAACCTTCACCGAGATACAAACTGGAAGAATCCTAACAATCGAACGTCCTAAAGAATTATTTCTCAAACATTCCTCATTAGCATTTCCTAAGAAATAATTATCTATAACTTCATCCTCATAAATTTTGCAGTAAAATGTCTCAAGACCCACATACCTTTCATTGTTCATCTAGTCATTACCACACTCATTTTAAACCTCAACGCTTGATTTCCCAAGGCCAATAACAAAATCATAAATCATTCATTACATCTCTTCTTTTTCACTTTCTATCATTCAATAGGATTCTAAAATTTGATCTTCAAAATCTCCAAACATTTCCATCCTTAACATGAATCATTTATCACTTGTGTGCCTCAACTCCTTCGATTATGGATGTTTTAAGCATTACTTGGTCCTCCATCCAACTTTGTGGATATTAAATCATCAAATAATAAAATCAACAATCTTGGTGTCAAAATCAAATCTCAAATAATCCATCCGACCTATCAAAATATTAAAGTGCTCTTAGTAATTTCCATCCTTTAATAGATTCTCAAACTTATATTACCGCAATCTCAAGTATTCTCGTACTCGATACTTCAAATTCCACTTAATGGTAACATAGAGTTCAATACATCAAGGCTTAACTCATTATGTTTTTCCGAACATCGCTCAAAATTCACACTTACGTGTCTATAGTTCCATCCAATATCACAATCCATATTTACTATCTCCTAAAAAACAAAGAGATTTGTCACTTATCAACAAAATACATAGTCTCACTCCTATACTCATTATGAGATTCGTACATACTAATCCAAGTTGTGAATCTAGTCTAACTTGAATGCTCGACTTTTCCCCTTAAGGTATCGACTATTCCTCAAAGCGTATTTTATCTAACCAAAGGAGTATTTACTCCTAATGTACATTGCTCCCTTAACTTCAATACCAGTCTCTTTCATTGACACCTAAGCACCAAATGCTATTCAAAATGGAAGCCTCCTCTTCTTAACAATTCCATGATGTTCACATCTCTTTGACAGTTGTCAAACTTTATCCAGTTTCATCCTGAAATCTACCAGGAAAACATCTAATACTTTTCTTAACAAAAGTCCTCCACTTAGATCTTTACTTGAAATACCTTATTAGTCTAGTGTTAATACATCCATACTCATAATCTTTGAGTTAACACCAACACATAGCTTCTGTGTCCTTGGAACCATTTCATAAATTCCATGTCGTCATGATTTGCTTCCACTCTGCTTGACAATCCGTCATCTCGAGATCTTTTCCGTTTCTTGAATCCACTAATCAGTTTTTTTTCCTAACTTCTCATCACCCTTGAACTTTGGAGGATGGTAACGAGCAAAAATCTTTCAATCCTCTTGACTCAATAGCATATATCTCTCTTTCCCTCTTGTCCAGATCCCTCGGAGTCTTTGTAGCAGTTCATGCAACAACAAAACATCCATCTTATTTGTAGCATCAACCATTTGATCATCCCTACTGAGGTTCATCCTACAGGTTGACCTACAATCTTTAATCAAAGGCTCCACATCCCCTAAAGAAAACCCAACCAAAGCTCTGATACCACAATGTAACACCCCGATTTTAAAGCGAGGGTGTATTTTTTTTTCAAAAAAATTAAAATAAAACAAAGAAATAAATAAGGAAATACCCTTGGATAAATATTTAAGTCAATATAATTCACAAGCAGCGGAATAGTTTTTCGAAATATGAATCCAAAGTATTTAGACATCAAAAAGCAGTACATGGAACCCATCGAAAATAATATGTCATGCTGACAATATTAGTATAGGTACAGTCTTCCAATTTAAAATAAACACAATTCAAAAGAAAGACATATGTTCCCTCTAAGTCAACCTAATCTGATCATTCTACGAAACAAACTAAACACCTTGAGTGATCTCCACGCGCCCCGTAAGATCCTCCTAACATAGCTCCAGTCAGGCATTCCCATCTACATCCCCATCCGCAGGGTACGAACCAGTAGGATTGCCCTGACTCTCATCTGAGGGCAAAGCCCAGATATCCGCAATAGATGTAAAAGGTCACCATCCGAAATTAAAAGTTAACACATAACATTTTAGTTTTTTAATTCTCAAATAACCTTTCAACTTAGCATGCACCTTAAAAGGGTTTTCCATATGCTAAAAGTTCTTATAATACTCGACAAATAAAAATGAAATCAAAATAAAGTTTTTAATCCATCAAGTAATAAATAACTGACCAATCCATTGATGAATCAATTGAGCAATCGATTATCTAACTCAGAGTAAGAGTTTCTACAAAGCAAATCGATTGGGAAATAGATTTGGATGAAGGTTTTTAGTGAAACCTGTACTCTGGGCTTAAATCAATCGATTGAATGAATATCTGAGCCCCTGTAATAAATCCAATCGATTGCCAAATCGATTTTGTCCAAATAGCTGAGCTACTGTAATGGTCAAATTGATTTTGTCAAAATAGTTGAGCTCCTGTAATAAATCCAATCGATTTCCAAATCGATTTTGTCAAAATAGCGGAGCTACTATAATGGCCAAATCGATTGGCAAATCGATTTTGTCAAAATGGCTGAGCTCCTACAACCCATCAAATCGTTTGGCAAATCGATTTTGAGGAATAGCTTTTAACATAATTGATTAGGGAATCGATTTCCCTGAATGTTTTTCTAAAACTACATAAACTAACTCAATCACATTCACAGACAACTCCAAAACATACCACTTAGCAATTTCAACACAATCACCACGACAACTTTGAGTTTCGAAATAGTCTTACAATCAACCATACTTACACACAATATCAATACATAACACTTAGCAATTTCAACACAATTACCACGACATCTCAAGTTCAAACACTCAATCATAAACTTGAATCAAACATGACTCGTGTGCCAAGCACCCTAATGCAATGTGTATATGCCAAAATGCATGGCCTTAGAATTCCAAACCAAAACCCTCCTCGAAGGGCCGTAAATCATAAGCGTACCGCCTATCACATGCCAAAGTACTAAATTACCGAGGTGCCATCTATCACAGGTCAGCACGATTTACTAAAAAGCGTAAATCGTACACGTACCACCTATCACGGGTCAGTACTGTTTACCGAGGTGCCTTCTATCACGGGTCAGCATGATTTACTAAAAGAAA
This sequence comes from Cicer pinnatifidum, assembly GCA_037974775.1. Classification (NCBI taxonomy): domain Eukaryota; kingdom Viridiplantae; phylum Streptophyta; class Magnoliopsida; order Fabales; family Fabaceae; genus Cicer; species Cicer pinnatifidum. The sequence continues at coordinate 8,218,218 of JBBPBR010000006.1, forward strand.
AAGCATAAATCGAAAAACGTACCGCCAATCACAGGCCAAAGTACTATTTACATAGGTGCCACTTATCACGGGTCAGCACGATTTACTAAAAACGTAAATTGTAAATGTATCGCCTATCACAGGCCAAAGTACTATTTACTGGGGTGTCACCTATGACGGGTCAGCATGATTTACCAAAATGAAATGCATGAGCATACTCTAACTCTATCCACGACAATCGTTAAGTAAATGCAGATATTAAAAGATTCCCTATTTTTAATACTCATTTAACTCTAAAAATTTTCACGACAATCATTAAGTAAACAAAGATATTAAGGGATTCCCCATTCTTAATACTCATTTACTCTAACGATTTTCACTGCAAACATTAAGTAAACAGAGATATTAAAAGATTCCCCATTTTTAATACTCGTTTAACTCTAATGATTTTCACGACAAACATTAAGTAAACGTAAATTCGTTTCCCACGAAACATTCATCAATATCACCAAGACCTAACTCTAGGATTTTACCCATAAAGCCTTAGATTCATTTTCCCCCAAATCAACACTCTAACCCTAACAAAATTCTTTTCCACACAACTACAGATAAGTCCCTAAATGCAAACTAAAAGTTTGGAAGGGGCCCTTACCTTCACGTTAGCTTTAACGTGCGATTACGGTACCGCGAGTAAATCTGGTAAAATCTCCGCTCACAACGTCGCTTCCAAATTTGGTTCCCTAGCACCGTAGCGTGGTAGTGAGCAACTTTCCCTTCTATCTCTTCGCGAAACGAAGCTTAGATCTAGAAGAAACGGGGAGGTTGGTGTTTTACGGTTTTAAAATCCCTAACACGTTTTTCTTCGTTTTCGATTCAACGAGGAAGTATGAAGCTGAGAAATCCTTGCTTTCCTACCCACTAATCCTTGGGTTTCTATTCTTGAAGCCAAAGAAAGAAAAAGAAATGGAAAAAGAAAGAAAGAAGGGCGATGGGTTTGCATTGGTGGAAGGCATGTTAGCTTCCTCTATCTCTTTATCGTTCCTGTCCTTTCCGGCATATATATATATATATATATATATATATATGTAACTTATAACATATATATATACTTATAATATATATATATATACTTATAATAATATATATATATATACTTATAATAATATATATATATATATATACATATATATATATATATACATTTATATTATATTTAAAACTAAACTCAAACGAATATCTACCAACTCTTACACACCTCACTTCATTCATCTAATTTAATAAAATATCTATTCTCGTCGCAACTCAATTGAAAGATAGATTTTCAGCAACGAGTGATATTTTTAACTAACTGTCCCGAATTATATTCTTTGTAATCTAAATAAATTATTCTTCGACAAATAATTTTAATCCACTTTCCAAAAATATATTTTTGGCATTTAACCCTCTGAATACCAAAAAACTAGGCTAAAAGTCTAAGAAATTCTACACAAAATACCCTAAAGGCCTAAAAGAGAGGAAAATACTAACAAGAAGAAAAAAACTAAAATTTGTGGAAACTACTTATTTAATTAAAAAGAAAGAAAAACTAGTTAGATGAGTTATTTTAAGTCAAAAAAGGCCTAAAAGAGAAGAAAATACTAACAAGAAAGAAGTCGTTGCACTTCAGAAATACAAATACTAGCATGTATATAGTTAGAAAGAATCACTATTTAACTTTAATGGTTTGCTCTAGTGGTAAAAATATATGTAATAGACTCGTATGTTGTAGACACGATCTTCGCTAGTGTCATTGACGATTAGTACAATTCAAATGGTAGGTATAAAAAATATTTGATTTGATATATTGAGATGTTGATTCAGATCCATAAAATCCTTACTTCTCCATACTTCATGAAAGTGAGTTTCACTGCTAGACTTTTTAGAAAAATAAAATCTATTTATAAAAAAATTAAAAAACCTCCGATTTTATTTATTAAAATTTAAAATTAAATATGTTTTTTATCTCTATAAATTTTTGGTTTTTTAGTCTATAAATTCAACCTTAAAATTTATGTATTAACTATCGACTAAGAAATTTTGGACTTGGATTTAAATCACATTAGATTTTTTTTTTCCAAAAGAAATCACATTAGATGAGAATGAAAGTAATAATTATTCGTGTCAATTGAATTGATAAATCATATATATTTTTCACGCTGTACCAATCAATCTACAGATTGATTTTTTTCTATAAACAAAAGAAAATTTTCAATTCTATTCAATGAACTCCTTAATGCAGTTGATCAGAGCAACAAGAGGACGATGAAGTTGGAAACTCTCATAAACAAAATGAGAGATAAAAAAACTAAATGTTTGTGGAAACCACTTATTTAATTAAAAGGAAAGAAAAATGAGTTAGATGAGTCAGTTTAAGTCAAAAAAGGCCTAAAAGAGAATAAAAGACTAACAAAAAAGAAGAAGTTGCACTTCAGAAATACACATACTAGCATGTATATAGTTAGAAAGAATCACTATTTAACTTTAATGGTTTGCTCTATTGGTAAAAATATATGTATTAGACTCGTATGTTGTAGACATGATCTTCGCTAGTGTCATTGACGATTAGTACAACTCAAATAGTAGGTACTCTCCATACTTCATGAAAGTGAGTTTTACTACTAAACTCTATAGAAAAATAAAATCTTTTTATAAAAAAAAAAATTAAAAAAACCTCCGATTTTATTTATTAAAATTTAATATTAAATGTGTTTTTTATCTCTATAATTTTATTGGTTTCTTAGTCTATATATTTAACCTTAAAATTTATGTATCAACTATCGATTGAGAAATTTTGGATTTAGGTTTAAATCACATTAGATTTTTTTCCAAAAGAAATCACATTAGATTTGAATGAAAGTAAGTGTCAATCTCAATTGATAAATCATATATATTATTCACGTTGTATCAATCAATCTACACATTAATTTTCTTCTATAAACAAAAGAAAATTTTCAATTCATGTCAATGAACTCCTTAATGCAATTGATCAGAGCAACAAGAGGATGATGAAGTTGGAAACTCTCATAACTAGGGCTAAGGTTGACGTGGAGTCAACTCTAACTCTATGACAATATTTAAATAGTTTTTTTTTTCTCGGGCTAAAAACTATGGCCATGATACATAGGAGCTCAATGCGACTAGCACATTATCTACCAAAACTAGAACTAAGGCCATTGAAAAACCCAATAAATCATTCTCAATTTCCATTTTTGAGAATTCCACCAAAACAAGCTCGAAAAATATCATTGAGGGTTCAACAATCGACATTAACCTTAAATGTATGCTAATTAACAGGAAGTCAAACAACATGTCTATGTGGTTTCTACATATGAGAAAAATTCAAGTACTAAAGTTTTATAACAAATATTGTTTTCAATTTTAATGTATAATTAGTCTCATTGATTTCTATGCAGTTTGGGTAGATGGATCAAGTTGAGAAAACCATAACAAACATGCTCTCTAATAAAGTGACAGTCTATGTCTATATGCTTTCATCTATCTCTCATGAGTTGTTGGATTTGAGGCAAGATGTATAGCTGAGATGATATCACTAAAAACTATTACATTTGGAAACTTGTATTTCAAAATCTCTAAGCAATTGGTTTAACCAAAGTATTTCAGATGTCAAGGTTGCAACTTAGATATCTAAGATATTATGGACTAACCAAGAAAGACACAAAATCATGTTGCTGACCTTCTAGTAGTAGTGCAACTTCCCTAATCTACATCTACATATTAGAAACTTTGAGTGATGGATTTGTAGAAAACATAAGTCCTAATCTTGGAGATGCCTTAAGATACTATAAGATTTGGTCCACAATCATAAGATACTTCTTGTTGGGCTTATTCATATACTAATTTAACTTGTAATAATGTGCTTAAAAAATCTATGTGAACTTGTTATGCGTATCCTTTTGTCACCAATCTAGCTTTATGCTTGTCCAAAGTACCAACTGCTGTGAATTTTGTCTTATAGACCCATACGCACCCTATAGCTTTTTTCCCTGCTGGCAAGGGAATAACTTTCAAGAGTGCCAATTCTTCTGCCATAGCCTTTCTCCACTCCTCATGTTTGGCAACTTGGATAGTTATGGCAAGGAATAGTTATGAATAGTTGTCTCATAATTTATTTAGGCATGCAATAGTCTTGAATAGTTATGGTGATGATGTATGCGATAAACAACATTACATTTGTAGTCATCTAAGGATACTGGAACAACATGTCTTCTGGTGAATCTTTTGAGATTGGTGATAATTATGTGTGACAATTATTTGCCTTATTCAATTTATTGTAGTTGATAAAGTTATTAATAAGAATTATTATATCAATGGAGAGTTATATATATATGTAGATGTGTTTTTCTAGTGCAAGAAGAGATTGGGCTAAGGGTTTGAGGCTTGGTGTGACACAACCCACTTGAATGAGTAGAAATTTGAGTTATGTGTTTGTGACTTGATTTTTATGATGAAGATTAAGACAAAAAAAAAAAGGACAAACAATTTTTATAAAGGGAAACAAAAAAAAAAAAAAACATTTTATCACTCTTATTCTTCATTAAGGGCCAACAATATCTAACTAACAATTTCCACTTTAAATTTCACTAAGTCCACAATTTATGTATACTCACTAATAAAAAGAATACCAAAATCCTAGCCACCATCACCTTCACACCTCCTTTCTTCGATTATCCAATGTTTGGAACTTCTTCTCCTTATGAACAACTTTGTGGGGCTTAAAGCTT
>JBBPBR010000006.1:8223745-8261273 GCA_037974775.1 Cicer pinnatifidum
AAAAAAAAAACATTTTATCACTCTTATTCTTCATTAAGGGCCAACAATATCTAACTAACAATTTCCACTTTAAATTTCACTAAGTCCACAATTTATGTATACTCACTAATAAAAAGAATACCAAAATCCTAGCCACCATCACCTTCACACCTCCTTTCTTCGATTATCCAATGTTTGGAACTTCTTCTCCTTATGAACAACTTTGTGGGGCTTAAAGCTTCGTACTAGAAAGAAAAGTGGTCAGGGTAAGGGTTTTTCCTCCGCACCAATTATATTTAGGCTATTGGTTGAATGACATGAAATAAATAATCGCGATTACTTATAATTTAAAAGGAATAAATGTAGACTAATGGATTAAAATAATAAAACCCCAATTTTTGTTGAGATTAAGTTGTAATATTTGACTTCTATGTAATAGTAAAACCCCAATTTTCAAGACGGTTTTGTAATAATAGAATTGTCCAATATTTCTAAGTTCTTTTAATCTTTTGCCACAAACTTTTAAAATGTACTAGAATTCTAGAAATACGGAAGTGGTTCCCTTTCACTAAGAATAATTATCTTTATATTGTTTTAATTTTTGAATAAATATTTTCTTAATAATATTAAATAACGTGAATGTTACTAAGAATAAATGCCATTTTCTTCACAAAATTCTTCAAATGAAGTATTTTGAAATTCTTTTCCATGATCACTTCTAATTGATACAATTTTGGCAGATTGTTCGTTTTGGACTAGCTTGGCATAGTTTTTAAATGCCTTAAAAGCTTCATTTTTACTTGCCAAAAATAAGGTCCAAGTGAACCTTGAGTAATCATCAACAATAACTAGTCCATATGAGTTTCCACCAAGACTTTTGGTTCTTGATGGACCAAACAAGTCCATATGTATCAATTGTAGTGGTCTAGAAGTTGAAATGATATTTTTAGGTTTGAAAGAACTTTTTGTTTGCTTTCCTTTTTACCATGCATCACACAATTTATCATGTATAAATTTCATTTTTGGTAAGCCTACAACAAGATCATGCTTGACTAATTTGTTTAAATGATCCATGTGAATATGAGAAAATCTCTTATGCCATAGCCAAGCATCATTATTGTCGCTTACCAAAAGAGATTTCATTTTTAAGGATAAATCATCAAGATTAAGTATAAAAATATTTTTGAACCGCTTACCGACAAATTGAGTTTCATATGTAGCTTCATTTTGGATAATGCACTCATCTTTATTAAAAACTATCTTGTATCCTTTGTCGCAAAGCTGGCTAATGCTTATGAGATTGTGTTTTAGACCTTCAACATATAAGACGTCTTCAATTGAGGGGGATGGTGCTGTACTGACTTTTCCAACGCCTAAGATGTATAGCTGAGATGATATCACTAAAAACTATTACATTTGGAAACTTGTATTTCAAAATCTCTAAGCAATTGGTTTAAACAAAGTATTTCAGATGTCAAGGTTGCAACTTAGATATCTAAGATATTATGGACTAACCAAGAAAGACACAAAATCATGTTGCTGACCTTCTAGTAGTAGTGCAACTTCCCTAATCTACATCTACATATTAGAAACTTTGAGTGATGGATTTGTAGAAAACATAAGTCCTAATCTTGGAGATGCCTTAAGATACTATAAGATTTGGTCCACAATCATAAGATACTTCTTGTTGGGCTTATTCATATACTAATTTAACTTGTAATAATGTGCTTAAAAAATCTATGTGAACTTGTTATGCGTATCCTTTTGTCACCAATCTAGCTTTATGCTTGTCCAAAGTACCAACTGCTGTGAATTTTGTCTTATAGACCCATACGCACCCTATAGCTTTTTTCCCTGCTGGCAAGGGAATAACTTTCAAGAGTGCCAATTCTTCTGCCATAGCCTTTCTCCACTCCTCATGTTTGGCAACTTGGATAGTTATGGCAAGGAATAGTTATGAATAGTTGTCTCATAATTTATTTAGGCATGCAATAGTCTTGAATAGTTATGGTGATGATGTATGCGATAAACAACATTACATTTGTAGTCATCTAAGGATACTGGAACAACATGTCTTCTGGTGAATCTTTTGAGATTGGTGATAATTATGTGTGACAATTATTTGCCTTATTCAATTTATTGTAGTTGATAAAGTTATTAATAAGAATTATTATATCAATGGAGAGTTATATATATATGTAGATGTCTTTTTCTAGTGCAAGAAGAGATTGGGCTAAGGGTTTGAGGCTTGGTGTGACACAACCCACTTGAATGAGTAGAAATTTGAGTTATGTGTTTGTGACTTGATTTTTATGATGAAGATTAAGACAAAATAAAAAAGGACAAACAATTTATGTATAGTCATAAAGGGAAACAAAAAAAAAACATTTTATCACTCTTATTCTTCATTAAGGGCCAACAATATCTAACTAACAATTTCCACTTTAAATTTCACTAAGTCCACAATTTATGTATACTCACTAATAAAAAGAATACCAAAATCCTAGCCACCATCACCTTCACACCTCCTTTCTTCGATTATCCAATGTTTGGAACTTCTTCTCCTTATGAACAACTTTGTGGGGCTTAAAGCTTTGTACTAGAAAGAAAAGAGGTCAGGGTAAGGGTTTTTCCTCCACACCAATTATATTTAGGCTATTGGTTGAATGACATGAAATAAATAATCGCGATTGCTTATAATTTAAAAGGAATAAATGTAGACTAATGGATTAAAATAATAATACCCCAATTTTTGTTGAAATTAAGTTGTAATATTTGACTTCTATGTAATAGTAAAACCCCAATTTTCAAGATGGTTTTGTATTAATAGAATTGTCCAATATTTCTAAGTTCCTTTAATCTTTCGCCACAAACTCTTACACACCTCACCTCATTCATCTAAATTAATAAAATATCTATTCTCATCGCAACTCAATTGAAAGATAGATTTTCAGCAACGAGTGATATTTTTAACTATCTGTCCGGAATTATATTCTTCGTAATCTAAATAAATTATTCTTCGACAAATAATTTTAATCCACTTTCCAAAAATATATTTTTGGCATTTAACCCACTGAATACCAAAAATTGGGCTAAAAGTCTAAGAAATTCTACACAAAATACCCTAAAATTGTATAATTTAGGATTTAAAATTGAGGGTCTTACATTACTACCCCCCTAAAATTAGTTTCGTCCTCGAAACTTAAAGTACGAGTAACAATCCACACTTGGTTTGTACCCGAATTCAACATACCAGTCACAACTTGTTTCACCAGGCCTTCTTGAAGAAAGTGTTGTCTCGTTTTCCTATAACTTTGATCTTGTCGACGAAGTAAAATATCCCATACCTATGTCACGTAGTCTCGTTTGCACCCACTTGGTACGAAACATCCATTTAGTACCAAAATGAAACACTTAGAATGACCCCAACACACTGAGCACAGAACAATCACTACAGCCAATAACTCCTAAATTTCTCCCTTGTCCACAAACCCTCGATTTTTCTTAAGTCGTATAACTACGTCAAACTGTAGTGCTCTTATCAGTATGTCATTCCAGTTATAAATTTAATAATTCCATCCCCACATATGCTTGGTGATCAAAGCTTCCTCAAATATTTTGGAAATCATGCCAAAGACTATACCACTTGGGACACACAAACTTCCTTTCAGTTTAGTGCTTCATTTCAAGAGTCACGTTTTCCATTAAAATCCAACTCGAATTTAATTCACAGATCAAGGTCTACATTTGTCTCATGCCTAACACCTCAAATTCACGCTTCACTAGAAAATTTCTTACATACTTCGCAATTATGCACAAACTCGAAAATAATTCTCCTACCTCTACTGCCAACATTCATTCTGATACTTCTTACTTTTGTTGTGTCCTTCATTTGAAACATGATGATTATCCTTTCATTATGACAGGTCAACCGCATTGTATTCACTCCATCACTTTTCCATTTATACAAACCTTAAATTTCTGCCTCGAACCTTGATACATCTTCATTATAGTGATTCCAATTAAATCAAGGCTTACTAATTCCTACTAAACTTTTCCATTTCATGTTCAATTGTTTCCTATCAAACAAACATTTAACTCCTTTGATTGACGAACACAATAACAACTCCCATGACATGCACTCAAGTAATGCCTTTATATCATTGGCATACCTTTATAATAATAATGTCTGAATTATAGTTGAGATAATTCCTTTCTTGAATCTTTAATTGTCATAAGCTACATCTCTATGTGCTGCTCCAACAAATTTTTTGGCACATTTTCCAATATTTGGTTCACTCGCTGGATTCTTATTCCTTCTTAACCTTCACCGAGATACAAACTGGAAGAATCCTAACAATCGAACGTCCTAAAGAATTATTTCTCAAACATTCCTCATTAGTATTTCCTAAGAAATAATTATCTATAACTTCATCCTCATAAATTTTGCAGTAAAATGTCTCAAGACCCACATACCTTTCATTGTTCATCTAGTCACTACAACACTCATTTTAAACCTCAACGCTTGATTTCCCAAGGCCAATAACTAAATCATAAATCATTCATTACATCTCTTCTTTTTCACTTTCTATCATTCAATAGGATTCTAAAATTTGATCTTCAAAATCTCCAAACATTTCCATCCTTAACATGAATCATTTATCACTTACCTGCCTCAACTCCTTCGATTGTGAATGTTTTAAGCATTACTTGGTCCTCCATCCAACTTTGTGGATATTAAATCATCAAATAATAAAATCAACAATCTTAGGGTCAAAATCAAATCTCAAATAATCCATCCGACCTATCAAAATATTAAAGTGCTCTTAGTAATTTCCATCCTTTAATAGATTCTCAAACTTATATTACCGCAATCTCAAGTATTCTCGTACTCGATACTTCAAATTCCACTTAATGGTAACATAGAGTTCAATACATCAAGGCTTAACTCATTATGTTTTTCCAAACATCGCTCAAAATTCACACTTACGTGTCTATAGTTCCATCCAATATCACAATCCATATTTACTATCTCCTAAAAAACAAAGAGATTTGTCACTTATCAACAAAATACATAGTCTCACTCCTATACTCATTATGAGATTCATACATACTAATACAAGTTGCGAATCTAGTCTAACTTGAATGCTCGACTTTTCCCCTCAAGGTATCGACTATTCCTCAAAGCGTATTTTATCTAACCAAAGGAGTATTTACTCCTAATGTACATCGCTCCCTTAACTTCAATACCAATCTCTTTCATTGACTCCTAAGCACCAAATGCTATTCAAAATGGAAGCCTCCTCTTCTCAACAATTCCATGATGTTCACATCTCTTTGACAGTTGTCAAACTTCATCCAGTTTCATCCTGAAATCTACCAGGAAAATATCTAATACTTTTCTTAACAAAAGTCCTCCACTTAGATCTTTACTTGAAATACCTTATTAGTCTAGTGTTAATACATCCATACTCATAATCTTTGAGTTAACACCAACAGATAGCTTCTGTGTCCTTGGAACCATTTCATAAATTCCATGCCGTCATGATTTGCTTCCACTCTGCTTGACAATCCGTCATCTCGAGATATTTTCCATTTCTTGAATCCACTAATCAGTTTTTTTCCTAAGTTCTCATCACCCTTGAACTTTGGAGGATGGTAACGACCAAAAATCTTTCAATCCTCTTGACTCAATAGCATATATCTCTCTTTCCCTCTTATCTAGATCCCGCGGAGTCTTTGTAGCAGTTCATGCAACAACAAAACATCCATCTTATTTGTAGCTTCAACCATTTGATCATCCCTACTGACGTTCATCCTTGCAACGTCGTTAAATCTTGGAGGTAGTGTTTCTGAAAAACCAACATCAAGAAGAAGTGTTAACACCACTTTGAATAATTTCAAAACTAAGTTTTGAATATATCAACACATAATAACTACCCCTGATCTGACAACTCAGACCAATTACCCCGACGCATGATCAGATAACGACTCACAACCTACAGGTTGACCTACAATCTTTAATCAAAGGCTCCACAGCCCCCAAAGAAAACCCAACCAAAGCTCTGATACCACAATGTAACACCCCGATTTTCAAAGCGAGGGTGTAATATTTTTTCAAAAAAATTAAAATAAAACAAAGAAATAAATAAGGAAATACCCTTGGATAAATATTTAAGTCAATATAATTCACAAGCAGCGTAATAGTTTTTTGAAATATGAATCTAAAGTATTTAGACATCAAAAAGCGGTACATGGAACCCATCAAAAATAATATGTCATGCTGACAATATTAGCATAGGTACAGTCTTCCAATTTAAAATAAACACAATTCAAAAGAAAGACATATGTTCCCTCTATGTCAACCTAATATGATCATTCTACAAAACAAATTAAACACCTTGCGTGATCTCCACGCGCCCCGTAACATCCTCCTAACATAGCTCCAGTCAGACATTCCCATCTACGTCCCCATCCGCAGGGTACGAACCACTAGGATTGCCCAGGCTCTCATCTGAGGGCAAAGCCCAGATATCCGCAATAGATGTAAAAGGTCACCAACCGAAATTAAAAGTTAACACATAACATTTAAGTTTTTAAATGCTCAAATAACCTTTCAACTTAGCATGCACCTTAAAAGGGTTTTCCATATGCTAAAAGTTCATATAATACTCGCCAAATAAAAATGAAATCAAAATAAAGTTTTTAATCCATCAAGTAATAAATAACTGACCAATCCATTGATGAATCAATTGAGCAATCGATTATCTAACTCAGAGTAAGAGTTTCTACAAAGCAAATCGATTGGGAAATCGATTTGGATGAAGGTTTTTAGTGAAACCTGTACTCTGGGCTTAAATCAATCGATTGAATGAATAGCTGAGCCCCTGTAATAAATCCAATCGATTGCCAAATCGATTTTGTCCAAATAGCTGAGCTACTGTAATGGTCAAATCAATTTTGTCAAAATAGTTGAAATCCTGTAATAAATCCAATCGATTACCAAATCGATTTTGTCCAAATAGCGGACCTACTATAATGGCCAAATCGATTGGCAAATTTCAACACAATCACCACGACAACTTTGAGTTTCGAAATAGTCTTACAATCAATCATACTTACACACAATATCAATACATAACACTTAGCAATTTCAACACAATTACCACGACATCTCAAGTTCAAACACTCAATCATAAACTTGAATCAAACACGAATCGTGTGCCAAGCACCCTAATGCAATGCGTATATGCCAAAATGCATGGCCTCGGAATTCCAAACCAAAACCCTCCTCGAAGGTCCGTAAATCATAAGCGTACCGCCTATCACATGCCAAAGTACTAAATTACCGAGGTGCCATCTATCACAGGTCAGCACGATTTACTAAAAAGCATAAATCGTACACGTACCACCTATCACGGGTCAGTACTGTTTACCGAGGTGCCACCTATCACGGGTCAGCATGATTTACTAAAAGAAAAAGCATAAATCGTAAACATACCGCCTATCACAGGCCAAAGTACTATTTACATAGGTGCCACTTATCACGGGTCAGCACGATTTACTAAAAACGTAAATTGTAAATGTACCGCCTATCACAGGCAAAAGAACTATTTACCGGGGTGCCACCTATCACGTGTCAGCATGATTTACCAAAATGAAATGCATTAGCATACTCTGACTCTATCCACGACAATCGTTAAGTAAATGCAGATATTAAAAGATTCCCTATTTTTAATACTCATTTAACTCTAAAAATTTTCACGACAGTCATTAAGTAAACAAAGATATTAAGGGATTCCTCATTCTTAATACTCATTTACTCTAACGATTTTCACTGCAAACATTAAGTAAACAGAGATATTAAAAGATTCCCCATTTTTAATACTCGTTTAACTCTAATGCAAACTACAGATAAGTCCCTAAATGCAAACTAAAAGTTTGGAAGGGGCTCTTACCTTCACGTTAGCTTTAACGTGCGATTACGGTACCGCGAGTAAATCCGGTAAAATCTCCGCTCACAACGTCGCTTCCAAATTTGGTTCCCTAGCACCGTAGCATGGTAGTAAGCAACTTTCCCTTCTATCTCTTCGCGAAACGAAGCTTAGATCTAGAAGAAACGGGGAGGTTGGTGTTTTACAGTTTTAAAATCCCTAACACGTTTTTCTTTGTTTTCGAATCAACGAGGAAGTATGAAGCTGAAAAATCCTTGCTTTCCTACCCACTAGTCCTTGGGTTTCTATTCTTGAAGCCAAAGAAAGAAAAAGAAATGGAAAAAGAAAGAAAGAAGGGCGATGGGTTTGCGTAGGTGGAAGGCATGTTAGCTTCCTCTGTTTCTTTTTCGTTCCTGTCCTTTCCGGATAAAAGGGTCACCTATAATAGGCTAAGCAAGATAAAAGGTAAGAAATTCTTTTTTCAATTCTTGTTCAAAGGTTTGCATATGATATATGGCGTTACAAAATTTAATAAAACAAAACCAAACCCATAAACCACGAGAATTAAAAGTAGGTAAATCGTCAAGGAAAATATCTAAATTGGTTGTTTTGATAAACACAAATTGAAACACAACAAGAAAAAACAAAAGTTCATATTAAATTTAAAACACTTTCTGATGCACAAGATCAGCAATTAGCTGCAAGTGCAGAGCATACTTATATAACATAAATATGGATTTGATGCAAATAAAGGTGGAATATAATTAATACATAGTAAACAAATACTTACAATGGGAACTTGATTTTGGAAAACGGAAAAGAAAATACAAGATTACGAAAATGTAGGAGACACTTAGTAAACTCTTAAGATTTCTAACAGATATTTGCTTGCTGTATTTCACTCTGCCTTGAGCTTGAAGAGGAGCCTTCCTTATATAGAGAAAGGATTCCGCTTGTGATGCATCATGAGGTGGAGGAAATGATGAGATTCTTTCCATTTTCGGTGCCATGTTTTGTCTGTTGGTGCAGATGGCAGACAAGTGTCCATTATCTTTTGCTTTTGCGTTTTGCTTTTCAGAAAATATTCGTTTTCTGATTGATTTTCAAAATACTTTTTTTTTTTTTTAAAGTCTGGAAACGGGCCAAGCCCGTATATGTTATCCTACACCATTTTTAAGATATTTGGGCTACGCCCATTACATGATATATAAGCCCTTTTTTTTTTTAAATGGGTCAATAGTATCGGGCCATTTATTTTATGGATATGATGCCAAAACAATCGTCTTCATTTTCATAATCCATATTAATAGTGTCTTCCGAAATACTATCTGAAGAATGTTTTGATGATTGGGCCTTACTTTTGAGTAGTTGGGCCATGATTTCAAAATATTCTTCTTCTGTTTTTGCTGCTGCAAGCTGTGTTTGGGCAAAAGATTTTTGGGCCAAGAATGTAGTTACCATTGGGTCTGGTTTCCTCATTCCTTGCTTTTGGTGCCACGTGGATACAGCTTGTTTTTTGATACTTTGAGGAATAGAAAATTTTGTCCACCATCTGACTTTGAATTTTCTGACCAAGATTGTTTGGGTTTCTTTTTGGTTGATGTCAAAATACCATGCTAATATCCATGGTAGAAAGAATTTTGTAGAGAATAGCATTAGAGGGTGAAAAATGCGTTCTCTGTCTATTGGTTTGTAATTTGTTTTGTATAATTGGAAGCTTTCTTGGACTTCCGGTTTTAAGATTTCTGGGATGGAGCCAAAGAATTTCCACCAATGAGCAAACCATTGAGGAATTTTTGAAGGTTCCATAGTAAGGTTAAAGAAAAATAGCCAAGTATGGCTAAATTTTTGGTTTTGAATGAGAAAGGTGTTATACCAGGCTTGCTGATAATCCCAGTAATTAAAAGTCCTGCAATGGTTTATTGTATTTTTGAAGTCTAGTGGGAACTGTTTTAGTGTGTGCAGGTTTGGTCCCCATTCTGAAGGTGGGATTATTTTGTGGATTTTTGCGGTTGAATAGGCTACTGGGCCTTCTTTTGGGTTATCTTGAATTGTTACAGATCCTGTACATTCAAGAATAGCTTTATAGTAAGGCTGGGATTGTAATAAATCATATGGTTTAAAAAACCAGCCTTCTGGGAAAATTTTTGAGATGACGGATTGAGGATTTTTATTATAGAAATGATCCTCAATTGTCCAAATGTTTTGGTAATCTGTTTTGACAAAATATTCTGATTTTTGTTTGAACAAAATATTGTTAGAATCATTTAAAATAATTTTTGAGGTTTCTCCATGGGAGATTTTTGAAATTATTTTACAGGATGGTTCCTCCTGTAAAGGTTTTGAAATAATTTTTTGGGAAGATTCTCCCGTCTCCTGCCCCTTAAACGAAGGCAATTGAATTTGGAGGGATTCAATCTCCTGTTGGAGTTTGTGAAGTTTTGCAATTTTTTGAAGTTGAAGGTTGTCCTTAATTGAGTCCTTTATTTCCTTGAAATTGTCAGGACCAACTAATGTTTGGCTGGCAAGCCATTTTTGAATTTTGTTTTGCTCGTCATTCTCCTCTACAGCTTCTTTCCAAGACCGGATTGGTTTTGCATATGAGATAGGTTTTGGGGTTTCTTGAGGTTGGTCTTTTTGGACCTCTATTCTTTTTGATTTTCTGGGCATCACTCAAGTCCTGTTTTGGAGAAATTCTCTGGTTAGAAAATCTGGAATTGAGTTTTGTTCTCCTTTTATAAATTCAATTTCAGAATCAAAAATGCTAAGAATTGTTTGCCATCTGGCAAAAATTTGTTTTGATGCAATGTTTTGAACATCTCTTTGTAAAACTTCTTTTGCAGATTTGCAATCAATTCGAAGTAAAAATTTTTGATTGAGTAAATCACTTTGAAATTTTGTAATGCACATGACAATTGAAAGAATTTCTTTTTTAATGGTAGAGTAATTCTTTTGGCAATCATTCCAATGTGCAGAAGTAAACTGTAGAATGCATTCTTTGTTATTTGTTATTTGTTTAAGGATACCCCCGTAACCTATGTTTGATGCATCTGTCTCAACAATTTTTTGGGCTGAAGGGTCAGCTAGATGCAAACAAGGTATCTCTTTCACTTGTTTTTTGATCATTTGGACTATTTTTGTGTGTTCTTCACTCCAGGCGACAGGGTTTTTCTTTAGTCTATCGTGGAGTGGTTTTGATATAATATTGATGTTAGGACAAAAATCTAATACATAATTCAAAGATCCTAAAAACCTTTGTAATTGTGTTTTGTCAAGGATTTTATCAGGAAATTTATCTGCAAAGGATAGGGATCTCTCAATGGGTGTAATAGTGCCCCGAGAGATGTAATGTCCTAGGAAACGGATTTTTGTTTGAAAAAGTAAGATTTTGGATTTTGAAACAACCATTCCGTTTTTCTTAGTAATCATAAAAAATGTTCTAAGATGTTTGAAATGTTGTTCAATAGTTTCTGAAAATATCAATACATCATCAATGTAGACAATACAGAATTTTGAGTATGGATTAAAAATTTCATTCATAATTCTTTGGAATTCTGAAGGAGCATTCTTCAATCCAAAAGGCATTACTATCCACTCATATTGACCAAAAGGGACTGTAAAAGCCGTTTTATAACGATCTTTTGGATCAATTTGTATTTGCCAAAATCCTGATTTCATGTCAAATTTTGAAAACACAGAAGAAGAGTGTAGTTTTTGTAAGAGATCTTTTTTGTTTGGAATCGGGTAACGAATCCATTTTAAAGCATTGGTTAAAGGTTTGTAATTTATGACCAATCTCGGTGTACCTCTTTCTATTTCAGAATTTTTATTCACATAGAAGGCTGCACAACTCCAAGGTGACCTTGATTTTGTAATTAGACCTTTTTGTTCTAGGTCTTGGATTTCTTTTTTGCAATGGGTTTCAAGTTCATAATCATTTGAATAGGTCTAGCCTTAGTTGGGATTTGTTTGTCGGAAAAACCATTTTCATATGGTAGATCTACCATGTGTTGTTTTCTATTCCAAAAGGCATTGGGTAAATCTGAACAAATTTCATTTTCAATTCTTTTTTGAAGATCTGAAATTTTTTGTTTTACAAAATTATTTTGTAATTGTTGTTCCGTTTTCAGAAAAGAAATATCTTGTTTTAAGAAATATAAATGTTTTTCTTTTCCTTTAATCAAACAATTTAATTCAGATTTGTAAATAGAACAAGCTTTCAAAAGATTTAAATTCTTTGTCCTGGGTTTTTCAATAAAAGGAAAAATGATTTTGGCTTCTTTTGTTTTGCAAGAAATGCTGTCGTAATTGACTGAGTAGGGAGTTATCATGTTAATGAAAGGTGTCCCTAAAATGACAGTATGAGTAATATTTTCTAATAAAACAAAAGGAGTTTTGATTGAAACATTACCATTTTTAATGGAAGCTTCAGTTTTATTTTTTATAATCATGTTGGAGTTATTAGCTGCAACAAGTTTTTCATTAGATTTTTGTAAAAACCTATTTGGTACAATGCTACTTTTTAAGCAGTTTAAATCTGCTCCAGTATCAAAAAGTGCAATTGTTTCAAATTTGAAATCTTCAGAAAAGACTAAATTGATTTTGATTAAGTATTTTCTTGTTGTTATAGTTCTTAAAACGAACAAGAAATCTTCTGGGATTTCTTCTAAATTTTCAATTTTGTTAGAATATTCTTCATTTTCTTTTTCTTCTTCATCCTTTTCTTGGTCAGAAGCGGTTTGATTTTGTACATGGGAAAGAAGGTTTTGAAGAATGTTGGAATCAATTTCTTGCTTTTGTTTAAGAGTTTTTAACTCTTGTTTAACGGTTTTAATCTCTTCATGAAGGGATTGAATTGTGACATGGGCTTGTGTCTTTGTTCTTTTCCCTAGGATATTTGTTAGGTCATAAGTGGTCTTAGGAAGTAGTTTTTATGAGGAAGTAGAAGGTTGACTTTGTTTTGATTCAAAAGTATTTAACAGTTTTCCTATTATTTCTTTTTGAAGTTTTGTATCTTCGACCTGTTTTATAATATCAAGGATTAGTTCTTGATCTTTTGTTAAAACATTAATGGATTTAGTTTCTGCCTCTGAATCGCCAAGAGAGTCGGAGGTTCCTAGTTCGTCAAACTGTAGAGGTTTATCATTTTCTGATGAACCTACTTCAGAGTCCGTTACTGTTTCTTCTTCAGAGGTTTCTAAAAGTATTGCCTCTATTTTTTGAATCATTCCTTCATCGATTTTTAATTCATGGAGTTTTTTGTTTCTCTTGCAATATCTTGAAATGTGTCCTGTTTGGCCACACTTATAGCAAGTTATTTGTTTTGAAGTTTGAGCTTCAAACTTCTTTTGAAAAGGTTTTTTCTTATAGAAATTGGGTTTTCTTTGATTGTAAGAATTTTGGGGTCTAGATTTTTTGTAGAATTCTAATCTTCCTGGTTTGGTAAAAGACTTTTTGTGAGGTTTTCTATAAGGTTTCGAACAAGATCCTTCACAATTTTTTGAAATATTGGTTGTGGGTATTTCAAATTGTTTACAAAAGGACCCTAGTTCTTGTCTAGTTCTTTTCGTTTCCCATTTTAAATGTTTTTGGAGTTTTAAATCTTGACAGATTTTCAAACCTTCCTTTTGAGTGTAGCTAACTAACTCTCCATAAGTTAAATGGTTGTATGGGATTTGGTTTACCCCATAAACTTCTTTGATTTTGTTTCTAACCTTTTCTCCTAAAAGGGTTGGGAGTCCTGCAAGGAATTTCTCTTTCCAGAATGGTTGGTTTGAATCTTCTCTTAGCATAACTCTGGTTAAGAAAGTGTTTTTGTAATATTGGAATTCAGAAAGTTTTTTACATCTAAGGTTGGATAGGAGTTCGGCATTTTTGTCTTTCAAATATGATGGATCACCTATGAAGTGCAAGATAATTGTGTGTATAAGTGTTGCAACTGCATCAGGTATTGGGTTTCCTAATTCGTCGAGAATGGGAATACCTTCCTCTGTGGTTTGGATTGCGTTTAAGATTTCTAAGTGTTGTTGGGGTGTGAGATGGTAATCCCACCATCCTTTGAGTTGGCCTGAGAACCCCGCTATTAGGAGTTCAGCTATGGCTTTGTTTGGTGTGTTGGCCTGGGTTTTATAAGCATTTGACCCCATCGTCATTTCTTGGAGTAGACCTAATATGTTATATTCTGACATACCGTCTATGTTCCATTCGTAGACAGTGTTGGCATTGTATTTGGATTGAGAGAGGACATTAGGTCTATTTTCAATACCTAAGTCAGGTGTTGTAACCATGGCTAAAGGTTGGTCCTTTTGCCACTGAAGTTTGCACAAATTTTGTGTTTCTTGTTCGGTTTCAGAAACTTGATCTAGAGTTGTGACTGTTTTGTCAAAGGTATCTTTAGCTACCATTGGTGTGGAGGTAGAGGAATGTTCTATCCTACTATGTTGTTCATGTAAGGCTTGGGTGAATTCTGATCTGCCTTCCCTAAACAGTCTTTGGCTTGTTTTTGAGATTTGGAATGGTTTAAAAACTGGGTTTTTTAATTTTGGATCAATTGTCTCAATCGGGGAGATAGTGGAATTTTGTTGGTTTTCTTCTATCTTTGTTAATTGTTTTGCTATTGTACTCAGATGGACGTTTGTAAAATTATTTTGTTGAAGGATATTTCGAATATCTTTTTCAGAACTATCACTTGGGATTTTGAAGGGGGCAGCATCTACTGGCTTTTCTGTGTGTTTTATTATGATTTGTCTTAAAGGTGGGTGTTCAGACTGGATCTTTTGTCCGGTTGCTAAATCCCATTCTGGAGTTTTGTTTCTAGTTGTTATGGGATTAACAGAATCTAGGTTTTGGGTGAAGGGGTAAGAAATTTGGTTTTGTTTAGCATAACTTTCAAACCATTCAAAAAACAGAATATGAGATTTGTTTTGTAAAATGAACTTGTAAAACTCATTCTAGATGTCATGCCTTTGTTTTAGAAAGTTTTTGAAGAACCAAGTTCTTTTTTCTTTATTTTTGGAAACATAAAAATCATTATGGAGAATAGTTTTATTAACTTCAAATTATTTTCTATAACATTAAGTTCATTGACAACATTTTCAGTTATAGCAGAGAAAGAAGGTGAAGTTGGTGGAGAAATGTTTTGTTGCTCTGCATTTGTGTTTTGGGGTGCTGTGTAAATTTGATGCGGTATATTTGTGGAGTAAATATACCGCATTTAAAAAGGGCTTATATATCATGTAATGGGCGTAGCCCAAATATCTTAAAAATGGTCTAGGATAACATATACGGGCTTGGCCCGTTTCCAGACTTTAAAAAAAAAAAAAAAGTATTTTGAAAATCAATCCGAAAACGAATATTTTCTGAAAAGCAAAACGCAAAAGCAAAAGATAATGGACCCTTGTCTGCCATCTGCACCAACAGACAAAACATGGCACCGAAAATGGAAAGAATCTCATCATTTCCTCCACCTCATGATGCATCACAAGCGGAATCCTTTCTTTATATAAGGAAGGCTCCTCTTCAAGCTCAAGGCAGAGTGAGATACAGCAAGCAAATATCTGTTAGAAATCTTAAGAGTTTACTAAGTGTCTCCTACATTTTCGTAATCTTGTATTTTCTTTTCCGTTTTCCAAAATCAAGTTCCCATTGTAAGTATTTGTTTACTATGTATTAATTATATTCCACCTTTATTTGCATCAAATCCATATTTATGTTATATAAGTATGCTCTGCACTTGCAGCTAATTGCTGATCTTGTGCATCAGAAAGTGTTTTAAATTTAATATGAACTTTTGTTTTTTCTTTGTTGTGTTTCAATTTGTGTTTATCAAAACAACCAATTTAGATATTTTCCTTGACGATTTACCTACTTTTAATTCTCGTGGTTTATGGGTTTGGTTTTGTTTTATTAAATTTTGTAACGCCATATATCATATGCAAACCTTTGAACAAGAATTGAAAAAAGAATTTCTTACCTTTTATCTTGCTTAGCCTATTATAGGTGACCCTTTGATCCAGGACGTTTAGGTGTTAGGGTTTAGGGTTTAGGGTTTAGGGTTTTATATATACTTATAATAATATATATATATATATGTATATATATATATATATACATATATATATATATATACATTTATATTATATTTAAAACTAAACTCAAACGAATATCTACCAACTCTTACACACCTCACTTCATTCATCTAATTAAATAAAATATCTATTCTCGTCGCAACTCAATTGAAAGATAGATTTTCAGCAACGAG
Organism: Cicer pinnatifidum; assembly: GCA_037974775.1. Classification (NCBI taxonomy): domain Eukaryota; kingdom Viridiplantae; phylum Streptophyta; class Magnoliopsida; order Fabales; family Fabaceae; genus Cicer; species Cicer pinnatifidum. The sequence continues at coordinate 8,239,919 of JBBPBR010000006.1, forward strand.
TGATATTTTTAACTAACTGTCCCGAATTATATTCTTTGTAATCTAAATAAATTATTCTTCGACAAATAATTTTAATCCACTTTCCAAAAATATATTTTTGGCATTTAACCCACTGAATACCAAAAAACTAGGCTAAAAGTCTAAGAAATTCTACACAAAATACCCTAAAATTGTATAATTTAGGATTTAAAATTAAGGGTCTTACACTTCGCACTCAGATAATATAATCGTAAGCAATATGAGAAGAAAAAAAACTAAAATATGTGGAAACCACTTATTTAATTAAAAAGAAAGAAAAACAAGTTAGATGAGTTATTTTAAGTCAAAAAAGGCCTAAAAGAGAAGAAAATACTAACAAGAAAGAAGTCGTTGCACTTCAGAAATACAAATACTAGCATGTATATAGTTAGAAAGAATCACTATTTAACTTTAATGGTTTGCTCTAGTGGTAAAAATATATGTAATAGACTCGTATGTTGTAGACACGATCTTCGCTAGTGTCATTGACGATTAGTACAATTCAAATGGTAGGTATAAAAAATATTTGATTTGATATATTGAGATGTTGATTTAGATCCATAAAATCCTTACTTCTCCATACTTCATGAAAGTGAGTTTCATTGCTAGACATTTTAGAAAAATAAAATCTATTTATAAAAAAATTAAAAAACCTCCGATTTTATTTATTAAAATTTAAAATTAAATATGTTTTTTATCTCTATAATTTTTTGGTTTTTTAGTCTATAAATTCAACCTTAAAATTTATGTATTAACTATCGACTAAGAAATTTTGGACTTGGATTTAAATCACATTAGATTTTTTTTTTCCAAAAGAAATCACATTAGATGAGAATGAAAGTAATAATTGTTCGTGTCAATTGAATTGATAAACCATATATATTTTTCACGCTGTACCAATCAATCTACACATTGATTTTCTTCTATAAAAAAAAGAAAATTTTCAATTCAATTCAATGAACTCCTTAATGCAGTTGATCAGAGCAACAAGAGGATGATGAAGTTGGAAACTCTCATTAACAAAATGAGAGAAAAAAAAACTAAATGTTTGTGGAAACCACTTATTTAATTAAAAGGAAAGAAAAACGAGTTAGATGAGTCAGTTTAAGTCAAAAAAGGCCTAAAAGAGAATAAAAGACTAACAAAAAAGAAGAAGTTGCACTTCAGAAATACACATACTAGCATGTATATAGTTAGAAAGAATCACTATTTAACTTTAATGGTTTGCTCTATTGGTAAAAATATATGTATTAGACTCGTATGTTGTAGACATGATCTTCGCTAGTGTCATTGACGATTAGTACAACTCAAATAGTAGGTACTCTCCATACTTCATGAAAGTGAGTTTTACTACTAAACTCTATACAAAAATAAAATCTTTTTAAAAAAAAAAATTAAAAAAACCTCCGATTTTATTTATTAAAATTTAATATTAAATGTGTTTTTTATCTCTATAATTTTATTGGTTTTTTAGTCTATATATTTAACCTTAAAATTTATGTATCAACTATCGATTGAGAAATTTTAGATTTAGGTTTAACTCACATTAGATTTTTTTTCCAAAAGAAATCACATTAGATTTGAATGAAAGTAAGTGTCAATCTCAATTGATAAATCATATATATTATTCACGTTGCATAAATCAATCTACACATTGATTTTCTTCTATAAACAAAAGAAAATTTTCAATTCATGTCAATGAACTCCTTAATGCAATTGATCAGAGTAACAAGAGGATGATGAAGTTGGAAACTCTCATTCAAATCTAATAGTTAGGTTTAACTCACATTAGATTTTTTTTCCAAAAGAAATCACATTAGATTTGAATGAAAGTAAGTGTCAATCTCAATTGATAAATCATATATATTATTCACGTTGCATAAATCAATCTACACATTGATTTTCTTCTATAAACAAAAGAAAATTTTCAATTCATGTCAATGAACTCCTTAATGCAATTGATCAGAGTAACAAGAGGATGATGAAGTTGGAAACTCTCATAACTAGGGCTAAGGTTGACATGGAGTCAACTCTAACTCTATGACAATATTTAAATAGTTTTTTTTTCTCGGGCTAAAAACTATGGCCATGATACATAGGAACTCAATGAGACTAGCACAGTATCTACCAAAACTAGAACTAAGGCCATTGAAAAACCCAATAAATCATTCTCAATTTCCATTTTTGAGAATTCCACCAAAACAAGCTCGAAAAATATCATTGAGGGTTCAACAATCGACATTAACCTTAATTGTATGCTAATTAGCAGGAAGTCAAACAACATGTCTATGTGGTTTCTACATATGAGAAAAATTCAAGTACTAAAGTTTTATAACAAATATTGTTTTCAATTTTAATGTATAATTAGTCTCATTGATTTCTATGCAGTTTGGGTAGATGGATCAAGTTGAGAAAACCATAACAAACATGCTCTCTAACAAAGTGACAGTCTATGTCTATATGCTTTCATCTATCTCTCATGAGTTGTTGGATTTGAGGCAAGATGTATAGCTGAGACGATATCACTAAAAACTATTACATTTGGAAACTTGTATTTCAAAATCTCTAAGCAATTGGTTTAACCAAAGTATTTCAGATGTCAAGGTTGCAACTTAGATATCTAAGATATTATGGACTAACCAAGAAAGACACAAAATCATGTTGTTGACCTTCTAGTAGTAGTGCAACTTCAATAATCTACATCTACATATTAGAAACTTTGAGTGATGGATTTGTAGAAAACATAAGTCCTAATCTTGGAAATGTCTTAAGATACTATAAGATTTGGTCCACAATCATAAGATGCTTCTTGTTGGGCTTATTCATATACTAATTTAACTTGTAGTAATGTGCTTAAAAAATCTATGTGTACTTGTTATGCGTATCCTTTTGTCACCAATCTAGCTTTATGCTTGTCCAAAGTACCAACTGCTGTGAATTTTGTCTTATAGACCCATACGCACCCTATAGCTATTTTCCTTGCTGGCAAGGGAATAACTTTCAAGAGTGCCAATTCTTCTGCCATAGCCTTTCTCCACTCCTCATGTTTGGCAACTTGGATAGTTATGGCAAGGAATAGTTATGAATAGTTGTCACATAATTTATTTAGGCATGCAATAGTCTTGAATAGTTGTGGTGATGATGTATGCGATAAACAACATTACATTTGTAGTCATCTAAGGATACTTGAACAACATGTCTTCTGGTGAATCTTCTGAGATTGGTGATAATTATGTGTGACAATTATTTGCCTTATTCAATTTATTGTAGTTGATAAAGTTATTAATAAGAATTATTATATCAATGGAGAGTTATATATATATATATATATATATATATGTAGATGTGTTTTTCTAGTGCAAGAAGAGATTGGGCTAAGGGTTTGAGGCTTGGTGTGACACAACCCACTTGAATGAGTAGAAATTTGAGTTATGTGTTTGTGACTTGATTTTTATGATGAAGATTAAGACAAAAAAAAAAAAGGACAAACAATTTATGTATAGTCATAAAGGGAAACAAAAAAAAAAACATTTTATCACTCTTATTCTTCATTAAGGGCCAACAATATCTAACTAACAATTTCCTAGCCACCATCACCTTCACACCTCCTTTCTTGGATTATCCAATGTTTGGAACTTCTTCTCCTTATGAACAACTTTGTGGGGCTTAAAGCTTTGTACTAGAAAGAAAAGTGGTCAGGGTAAGGGTTTTTCCTCCACACCAATTATATTTAGGCTATTGGTTGAATGACATGAAATAAATAATCGCGATTACTTATAATTTAAAAGGAATAAATGTAGACTAATGGATTAAAATAATAAAACCCCAATTTTTGTTGAGATTAAGTTGTAATATTTGACTTCTATGTAATAGTAAAACCCCAATTTTCAAGATGGTTTTGTAATAATAGAATTGTCCAATATTTCTAAGTTCTTTTAATCTTTTGCCACAAACGTTTAAAATGTACTAGAATTCTAGAAATATGGAAGTGGTTCCCTTTCTCTAAGAATAATTATCTTTACATTGTTTTAATTTTTGAATAAATATTTTCTTAATAATATTAAATAACGTGAATGTTACTAATTATTTAAAATGAATAAATGTTAAGGATTCAAAACAAAACAAAAATCGTAAACTTTTCTAAAAAATATGTATTTTTTTAAGTAAAGTTTTAGATTAACAATCCGGTGCGTTACAATCACCATCAGTTGCAGACATGTTATAGATAGGGGAAATGGTCTCATGAAAAACCACATTTCTTGAAATGATGAATTTTCTTGTGAAAATATCATACAACTTGAAATTTTTAACACCAAAAGGGTAACTTATAAAGACACACATGTTAGCCTTAAGAGAAAATTTATTTGTGAGTTGTGGTATAGTAACAACATATGCCAATCAACTAAAAACTCTAAGATGACCATATGAAGGCATTTTGCAATAAAATAGTTCATAAGGGGACAAGTTTTTCAGATTTTAATGAAGGAACTCTATTTATTATATGAGCTGAAGTTGACATAAAGTTTTTTATGGGAATCAAGGATTGAAAAGGAAGTGCTTTGGCTACATTTAACGAATGGTGATGCTTTCTCTTAAAAATTAAGTTTTGTTGAGGAAATGAAAATTGGTGCAGAGTACCCAGTTCCCGCAGAAAACTAGTTAAATCCAATTCCTTTGCATTATCAATATGCATATATTTTATATGTTTACCAAACTGAGTTTTCACCAAAGTAAGTTTTTTTAATTTTATCAGTGGCTATAAATTTATACTTCAACAAATACAACCATGTTAATCTTATGTTGTCATCCACTATAGTGAAAAATAAGACTTATTTTCATAAGTAGTAAGATCAAAAGGGCCCTGTTAGTACATAGGTGCAGCTAAAAAGGAGGATAAATTAGGTGTTTAGAAATTTATAGTTTTTACAAATCTAGTGGATTATTTTTCTGACTATCATTATAGTTTATAGTATCGTGTGTTTTCTCCCTTGTGTCCATTCAAATGTCTAACTAGCAAGAATAAATACATGAATGTCAAGAATAACTAACAACAATGATTTTGATTGAAATCAAGAGAATATAACAACTGATGTTTTCTTGTACAATGATAACAATCTAAAATAATTTTAAGTACAACAGAGAACCTTTTTCAATGATATGACAATGTAAAATATGTACTTGAATATGAAAGTACAACTTTGAATAATTCACAAAATATTTCAAGAAGTTCTTCAAAGTTGTTCTAAGACTCTTTTTAAGATTCTTAAGTTAAATATGAAACTAAAAAGTGTTTATACTCCTTAGACATCACTTCAGATAACTGACAATCGTTCTTTGAAGTTTAATGAACACATTTAATAATTCGGATTGAATCAGAACTGAAAAATTATATTGCTTTATAGTTGTATTCGACTACATCCTGAGTGTATTCGAATACACTTATGTAACGTTTGTATTTATTTCAATATTTCAAGTTTGTATTCGAATACAAATCCTTGAAGTCGAATACAGATGACTGAATTTTTCCACAAACTTAATTTTGTATTCGGCTACAATATGATATAGTTGAATATAAAAATATAGTTTTAGCTACTGACTTGGTATTTGTATTCGGCTGCAACATCCTGTAGTCGAATACAGATGTGCAATTTTTGCTACTGACTTGAGTTTGTATTCGGCTACAACAAGCTATAGTCAAACACATATGTGCAGTTTTTGCTATTGACTTCATATGTATCCAGCTACACATATATGTAGTCGAATACAACCTTAACTTTTGTCAAAAAGTTGATTTTCAAACATTGTACCTGCAGTTTGACACTTTGAAAATTATTTTAATGCTTATGCTAGAGTTTAGATGAAGTAATCAAGGTTCTCATGTGCATTTGAAATGTAATAATATTATATTGCATCATGTACCTTAAAATATAAGTCTTCTAGCTCATTGGCAATGGTTGACTTGATTTTGACTTCTCTTAACATCTTTGAACTTGCAACTTGATCATTTCACTTGGTCTTTGTCTTCATCAAAAAATATGGATAGTCTTGTATTCAAGGATTGAAAAGGAAGTGCTTTGGCTACATTCGACAGGTGGTGATGTTTTCTCTTAAAAACTGAGTTTTGTTGAGGAGATGAAAATTGGTGCAGAGTACCCAGTTCCTGCAGAAAACTAGTTAAATCCAATTCCTTTGCATTATCAATTCACATAAAATTTATATGTTTACCAAACTGAGTTTTCAACGAAGTAATTTTTTTAATCTTATCAATGGCCACAAATTTATACTTCAACAAATACAACCATGTGAATCTATTGTGGTCGTCCACTATAGTAAAAAAGTAAGACTTATTTTCATAAGTAGTAAGATCAAAAGGGCCCTATATGTCAAAATGAATCATATCAAAACAATCATCATAAAATAGGTTCAAAGACTTAAAAGAAAGTCTGTGGAATTTTTCCAAAGGGCAAATGCCCCAAAAGTGAGAAGAATAACAAAATGAAACATCAAAATGTATTTTATTTCCAACAATTCTAAGTCCATTATCAGATAAATATCCTAAACGGGAATGTCAAAATTGGCTACGATTATGTCTAATAGAACAATAATTTTAAATAGCATTAGCTGGAAATTTATTACCAAAATTTGAAAAAGATTGTAAAGTAACCATTGACAAGCTTTTATCACGGGCAAATACAATGGCTAGGGTGTCCACTGTAAAGCCATTAACATAGAGCTATAATACTTGAAATATGTTACCCTTGCCAACCATCTTTTGATGTAGAGGCTCCCGAATAACAAACTGAGAATAACATAAAGTTAGAAAAATTTGGAATATATAGCCAAAGAACAAACAAATAGACTTTTGATAGTAAATTATGGAATATAAAGAACGTGTAGGAGTTGAAGTTGAGAGTTCGGGTTAACACAACCAATAACATGAACCCTAACTTGTGCTTTGTTGGGAAGAGTAGCAAAAGTGTAAGATGAAGAAACATAAGAGGAAAATTGATTCAAGTTGGTTGCAATATGGGATGTGGCACTTGATCCATAATTCAAGAACCAACAAAAGGAGAGTGAGAAACAAAAAAATTAAAAGAAATGTGTTCAAAACAAGATAAATTTATATCAATGCCTTCCTCAGGCTGATCGGAGATGAGGGCAGTAACATGATCCATATGAGCTTGGAACCTTTTTCAAGAGTTGTACAATGAGTAACTCACATTCAATAAGAAAGAAAAACTTCTAATACCATATTATAGATTGCACAACTCTTGAAATTACTCATTGCACAACTTTTAATTCATGTATTTTGAATTGTATAAATCAATTTTATTGAATGTGAATTACTCATTGTACAATTCTTTAAATGAGTATTCCCATCTATTGGCTTATATACAAATTACAAAAGAAACTAATGAAATACAATTCTAACTAACTGATGTAACATGATAACTAACATAAACTAGACTAAATAACCAACTTTTAACTAAAACATGAAATGCTTAAAGAGAACAATTGTTCTAATAAATTCAAACAAGAGATACTTTGTGTAGAAAAGGAGTTACTTGATATTTTTATTTTGAATTAGTACGAGCAAAGGGCTTTTCACTTATTATATAGGTAATAAGAAATTGGGTATATGAAATTGATGTAACTCTTGGAGCATGACTAAGACATTTATGGCATTTGTTGTGTTGTGGTTAATGAAATATCTTCTTTTGGCCTATTCAAAAAAATAAACAATGAATATTCAACCCATTTGAAGTATTAGGAGATCTTGGACTGATGCTACCATAAAATTCTTCTAGAATAGCATTCAAATTGGGTGTCTCTAGGACTATGCAAAAAATACGGTTATAAGGCCCAAATCCAAATCCAAAATCGAATCCAAATCCATTTTAAAAATCCGGTTAAAAACATATGGTTATAATTCGGTTATTAATAAACCGGTTGGATAACCATTTATGTTTTATATTTGGATTTGGTTTTAATCTACTACCAATATTTTATTAATTTTGAGATTTTATTTCTTGAAAAAATTTTGAAATTTATTTTTTTCGAAAAAATATCGGAAAAAAACATAAAAAAAAAAAACTTTCTTTTCTCAAAAAATTTTAAATTGAATTTTTTCTCAAAAAAAATTGATGAGAAAAATTTTTAAAAAAATTATCGAAAAAATCGATTTTTTTAATAACCGATTTTTAAACTATGAATAAATGATTTTTTTTTAAATAATCAAACTTTAACCGATTTTGAAAACAAATCGATTTTAAAATTAAAATTTTTAAAACCGGTTGCTTAATTATGAACTGGTTATTTAACCAAAACCAATTTTACAATTGGTTTTATAACCGGTTTTAAACCATATAATGGATTTGGTTATAAATCTAAATTCATATATTAGTTTTAAAATGGATATGGTTTGGTTTTTTTTTTAAAAAAGCCAACCATACACAACCCTACCCTCAATGCTGAAATTCTACTCAATGTTGTATACATTGGTAATGCCAAAGGTTTCTAGAATGAACTATTGGAAAGATTAAGCAGAGAGAACATATGGATTCATTTAGATTAAAATTTCAGGTACAATTGCTTATTCATATATCCATTGGATTCTTGATATTGTGCTACGAATTGTGTCACCAATAATGATTGAATTGGAAAATTTAGATTAATAAAATTCTATATTGTTTATGAAAATGTTAGAGCTCAAAGGCTCTACAACCTAGAAATGGTAACTCATATTCAAAGACTCTCACGAGAGATATATTATCTTATAATAGAATTACTTACAATATGCAAGAGTCCTCCTCAATCTATTATCTCTAGTACATATAACTAAATCACATGGCTAACTCACTAACTAACTCGTAGTCTCCTCTATTGGCCTTAGTTTTCCCTGAAAGAAATTGTATTGCCCTGCTTTCTCATTAATTTGGAAACGTATATACAATGATCATGCATGTCCAATATAAAAACCTATTAACTATATATCAATAGTTTACTAAAAATAGATTAGGAAGGTATTGACTATTCTATGAATAGAAAGGATACACATATAATTACAAGAATATTCTAGCAAATATTGTAGTCTATCACTCCCCCGCAGTGGAAGCGGGAGGTTCCCGTACGCTGAGACTTGCTCGAAATTCATCAAAAAGTATGCGCGAGAGCCCTTTAGTAAATATGTCAGCAATCTGATGACGGAATGGGACATGAAGAACCCGAGCTTGACCGCGAGCCACCTTCTCGCGAATAAAGTGAATATCCAGCTCGATGTGCTTGGTGCATTGGTGTTGAACTGGGTTGCCGAAGAGGTAGATGGCATTGACATTGTCACAGTACACCAATGTTGCTTTTAGGATTGGAAAATGTAGTTCTACGAGAAGATTTCGAATCCAGCATGACTCGGACACGACGTTGGCTACCCCTCTATATTCTGCTTCAGCACTGGAGCGAGAGAGGGTAAGCTGTCGTTTAGATGACCATGAGATAAGATTACCACCAAGAAAGACACAATAACCAGATGTAGAGCGCCTTGTGTCAGGACAGCCACCCCAATCAGCATCAGAGTAGGAGGTAAGATTGGAGATGGATGAAGGGTACAGATGTAAACCGAAATGCAGAGTGCCTTGGACATAACGCATAATGCATTTTAGAGCATTCATGTGTTCGGTTTTTGGAGCATCCATGTGGAGGCATATCTGCTGGACAACATATGAAATATCTGGTCGAGTAAATGTGAGATACTGCAAAGCACCTGTGAGGCTCCGATAATGAGTGGGATCCTCAACCGAAACACCTGAGGAGACACTGAGTTTTTGTTTGGTGTCAACAGGTGTAGCGGACGGTTTGCAAGAGGACATGCCGAGCCGATCAATGATCTCTACTGCAGAATTTTTCTGACAAAGAAATAGACCACCTGTATGTCTCATTACTGCAATGACTATAAAATAGCTGAGAGGGCCCAAATCCTTCATAGCAAATTCGGAAGCAAGCAGCATCATGATGGACTTCCGAAGAGCATCAGTGGATGTAATGAGAATGATATCATCTACATATAGAATAAGGTATGCAATGTTCGTGCCTTTACGGTAGATGAATAAGGAATTGTCGGATTTGCTGTGAGGGAAGCCTATGGTGGAGACATAGTCAGCAAACCTCTGGTACCACGCTCGAGGAGCCTGTTTGAGGCCATATAGTGATTTGTGCAAAAGACAAACATATTCTGGATGAACAGGATCGCGGAAACCCATGGGTTGATGCATACAGACGGTCTCACGAAGATTGTCGTGTAAAAAGGCATTCTGGACATCTAACTGATGGATGGGCCATAAGTATGATAAGGCAATGCTGAGAACCGTCCGGATAGTTGATGGTTTCACCACAGTGCTAAATGTTTCATCACAATCCACTCCAGCTTTTTGAGACCTACCATCACCAACAAGACGAGCCTTATAGCGCTCAAAAGAACCGACAAATTTCTTTTTATGACGAAAAATCCACATAGTTTGAATAATATTGACACCGCAAGGTCGGGGGACCAAATCCCACGTCTTATTTTTAATAAGAGCATAAAATTCTGCTAGCATGGCAGATTTCCAATGTGGATCGGACAAGGCTAAAAATGGAATTTTCGGAATGGGAGAGAGTAAGATGGCATTAGCTGAGGAAGATAGGTTGAACAGGCGTTTGGGTTTGGTAATTCCATGCATGATATGTGTTGTTATGGTCCTGGCGGGTTGGTGAATTGGTTGGTCATTTGTTGGAGGTGGGTTGGTTTGGATGATGGTGTGTGGAACATGGTTTTGTATGGGGAAGCAGTTCGGGTTGTAGCTGGAGGGTTGGCCGTAATGGGATGCAAAGTTTGATTTTGCCAGTGATGGATGCGGGAAGGATGTAGAGTATCATCTAGAAAATCATATGCAACTTTTGTGGGTAAATGTAGCTTAGTAAAAGGAAATTGTGTTTCATCAAAGATTACATGCCGCGAAATAATTATTTTTCTGGTTGACAAATCATAGCATTTATATCCTTTGTGATTGGATGGGTCGCCCAAGAAAACACATGGGGTAGAGCGAGGTTGTAATTTATGGAGACTGGTAGAAGGAAGTAGTGGGTAGCATAGACAACCAAAAACCCGGAGGTGTGTATAAGTGGGACCCCGATGATACAAAAGCTGAGTGGGTGACATGTGATTTAGAGATTTATGTGGGAGAATATTTAACAGATAAGTTGCCATTTGAAGAGCATGATGCCAAAAAGAAGTGGGCATTGAAGAGTGGACAAGGAGAGTACGAATCATGTTATTTATGGTGCGTATTTTTCGTTCTGCTTTACCATTCTGAGGAGAAGTGTGCGGGCAAGAGAAACGAAAAATAAGATCGTTAGCATCACAATATTTTCTAAAAGACTCATTGTCAAATTCGCATCCATTGTCACATTGAAAACATTTGATAGTTTTATCAAATTTAGTTTTAATAAGAGAACTCAAGGATGAAAAAATAGAGTAGACCTGTGATTTGTTGCTAATAGGGAAAGTCCACAAAAAATTAGAGTAATCATCCAAGAATAAGACATTATATTTATGCCCAACAGTGCTTAAAATAAGAGAAGTCCACAAGTCGCTATGCATAATATCAAAAGGCATTAAAGTATGAGATTGAGAAGCATAAAATGGCAATTTAACATGTTTCCCAAGAACACAAGAGTCACAAACAGAATTTGAAATGAAATTATTATAATCAATGAGCTTATTTTTGTTAAGAGATCGCAAAACAATTTAACATGTTTCTTATTTTTTGCTAGAAACATTATTGTCAGTAGTGAGACGTCGCACATAAATTAAATTTTTAATTATTTGCAGGGCACGTAGGACGTTTTGTAGTTTTAAAGGTTTTGTAGGTGTAGAAAGGGTTGAATGTCCATAACCACTAATTGGAATTTGTTGTCCACTACCAATAATAATATGTTGATTTGAATTACTCATATTAGAATAAGACGAGAGATTACCTTGTGATGTCGTCATATGAGAGGTTGCCCTAGTATCCATATACCACTAACCATCTGGAGGATTGAGGGACATGGTGTGCATGGCGGCTTCAATGTTTGTGGGTGCTAGAGAAGGTGTGCTGGCTGCATAGGCCTGCGGACGTGGGCCTAATAATCCTTGTTGCTTTGGAGGACCACTGGGGCGAGTCCATTGAGAAGACGGGTATGGGCAAGGAGGGAATGCCTATGGTGGTGACATCCAACCCCACGGATACTGCTGCCAGGGGCGGGAGGAGATGGCCATGGTGAGGTGTTGGCTTGTTGGGGCGGTTGACCACCCCCACGTCCGCCGCCACAATGACCACACCCGTCGTTTCTGCCGTAACTACCACGGTTTTTATTGGCTGAATTTCGGTTGCTATTCTTCTTGTCGCCGCAGTTATCAGTGGAATAGGAGGCTTTAGTAAGGTCCTTCGGTTGTGCCGCAATCATGGCGGCCTGAGTACCTATCGCCGCCATCTTAATTAGACCGGCTTCTTCAAGAGTAAGCATAAAGCGGGCGTGATAAAATTGAGGAAGAGGATTGCTTTACCGAATCAGCGTTCCGACCCCTTTGTATGCATCTGTGAGGTCGAAAACAAGCTGAAGAACGAGTCTCTGATTAGATACAGGGGCTCCAACATTTTTCAATTGGTCAGAAATCATTTTGAGTTGCTAACCATAGGCGGAAGCGGTGGGAAAATCCTCCATGCAAATGGAGGAAAACTCCTGCTCGAGAGTGACTGCACGAGCGTTTTGATTATCTTGGAAGATGTTGCTCAATCGATTCCAGGCCTCCATGGCAGTGGAGTCTGGTTCAATGATGGTAGTCAAAAGGTCGCTAGAGATAGTGGAATAGATCCACTATAGAACCGTTGCATCAAGAGTTGTCCACAGTTCTTTCTCATCATCAGTTGCAGGGGTTGTCGTCTCCATGCCTTGTGCTGGAGGAATGATATGATGGAGGACCTTATGAGAGCGAGCATGGATTTTGAAAAGTTCAACCCATGTACCAAATTGAACGTTTTCCAGCTCAAGAACAATGGGGATGTGGTTCTTGATATTGGTTACGGCGAGAGCCGGATGGAAAGGGTTCTTTGGTGAAGAGGAAGAAGAGAGATGCGGTGTAGGAATAGACACAAGGGTTGGGATGGACATGATCACTGGGGAGGAAAGAAAAAGAAAGAAAAGAATAAAGGGTGGAGAGGCTAAGTGGTGCAACGTGGGGCTCGTGATACCATGAAAGGAATTGTATTGCCCTGCTTTCTCATTAATCTGGAAACGTATATATACAATGATCATGCATGTCCAATATAGAAACCTATTAACTATACATCAATGGTTTACTAAAAATAGATTAGGAAGGTATTGAATATTCTATGAATAGAAAGGATACACATATAATTACAAGAATATTCTAGCAAATATTGTAGTCTATCATTCCCTTCCTCTCGTAAACCTTCCTCATATAGGGAGTTTGAAGAGGCTTTGACAAAATATACTAAACATCTAGAGAGGTGGGTAATATACTTTATTTTTTAGTGGATTTAGTCTTTGACTGTATTAGGGTCAAACTTCTCTTTAAATAAGAACTAGATGTAGCAACAGTTGTTGTGAACTACTAAAGAAATACTTCTGTGTTTCTCTTCTCCTTTATCTCTATTTTTTGTCTAAGTTTTTGTCTTATCTTCAATCTTTGTTACTTAGTTGTTTTAAAATGAAGATAAATTTTAGATAAAGAACTAATTAAAAGAAAAAGTTTAAAAGGATCAACACAGTTAAAACCTTGAGTAAATGACCACCACAAAGAAATGTGGTTTCTTCATAAGATCAATAGGATGATCCAATCCATAATAAAAAAGAGACAAAACTCTCACAAATACACAAGTGTACTTTTTCCACAAAATTCATCTCCCTTTTATTATGCAATTTGCATCCTATATATAAGAAAGACTTGTTTTGGCTTACTACAAGTAAAACAAATATGCCATTTGTGTTATTATTGCAGTTATTTTCCCTTTTAGGCTTCCATTTAAGTGCTCTAGGATAGTCTTCAATATAACTAGGAGAAAGTCTACAACAATCTCTACATAATGTAGGAAAATGCTCATAGACTCATGCCTGCACATATATAATAACATATCATTAGTTTAGAATCATTAATAATAAAAATTATAAACACAATAAACAATCATACAATTTACCTATAAAAGTGTCAGATACCCTGAAACAGTTCTAGTTTGATGCATGTTGGCTTCTCGAAGATTGTCATATAGGTAAGCAAGAGCAGCTGCACCCCATGCATATCCCCCGCAAGAATTAAGGTCTCGAAAGCACTCAAGATAGGCAACACTAACTGCGTAGGCACTTTTATCGCTGAAGAGTGTGCAACCGACCAAAATCAACATAAATGCTCTCGCAACCATCTGCCAATGCTGCTCATGACAACGCTGATGGTATACATCAATTAACCAACTATACCTAACTGTGGTTGTCCGCGTAAGATTAAATTCAGCATAACCAACATCGTGACTAACTACAAGAAGCTCTACCAATATATATGCACCTTCATCCTTGTTAAATACATTAACACTAAAGAATGCACCGGTAATGGGAATATGCAACAGAGATGACACGTCATCCAAAGTAATCGTCATTTCTCTAATAGGGAGATGAAAGCTATCGGTGTCACGATGCCACCTCTCTATGAATGCAAAAATGATCCCTTTGTCGATCATTTCATAGCTGCATTTTAGTAACGATTACAATTATGAGCTTTTAACCAGTTGCCCAACCTCTTAGTCTTCAATAACAGCTTCTTTTAATTTTTTCCTATTGCTATACACCATTAATTTTCCCCGATCCTAAAATTAATTAAGTGAAAAATATAAAATAAAAATAAATGTTAAAAAATATAATTTAACTTAATTTGATTGAGAAAATTACCTCGCCATCCCAGAGTCGAGTCACAACACGATCACCGAATGCCCTCAGGATAGAACTATCAACCGGACCACCAGGATATCCAACATCCTGTGGAGGTTCATCTATATTAGCTGGTTGGGCTTCGGGTTGGGATTCTTCCTATTGCTGTTGTACTTGTCATCGTTGTGCCCTTGCAGAAGCAGTTGGCCTAACGTGATGACTGTGTCCGCATTAGACTCCGCATTAGAAGTGCCCTCATTAAGTATAACACGGCCCTCTCTATTAGTAAACATAGTGCGCAACATATCTGCAAAACGAAAATCATTTAAAAAATGTAAACAATAAAGCCTACGTGAGATTTTTTCATACATCATCGACTTAATCTTTAGTTGTCCTTGCCTTACATGTAAAGACATCATACTAGTTTTGGCCTCTTGTCATTCACATGTTTTGTGCCCCAACATATGATTATCATAAAAATGAATTTGGACAAAAAATATTTATAACACAAGAAAGTAGTGAAGGAAGGTTTATATAATGATATTTAATGATAAAATCTATGGTACAAAAAAAGATTCATAGGAAGAAAATAAGATAAGGTAATCTCATATGGGTAAATGACCCAATTTATTAATAGTTTTTCATAAAATAAGTGTGCTAATAACTAATGCCTTAATTACAATCATGTTTTTAACCTACTTTGGAAGATATGATTTGCTCCAATTTATTTCAAAGCCTTTCGGAATATGTTCAGCTTTGACTTTGATGTGTGTATGTAAGCTATATTCTTTGGTCATCTTTTTTTAGATTCTCAAACTAGTGATCTTCTTTCATTCTAAATTTTTTTGTGGCCCTAATTTTTGCTTAGATTGCACTTTCGGGTTTTCAACCTAATAGGTTTTTTTTCTCTAACTTTTGCCTACGCATCCCTTTTGAGTGTTTAACTTACCAAGTCTTCATTAATTTTTGCACCTTCATTTTTGCGAAGGTAGCCCTTTCGAGTTTTCAACCAAGCCAGTTTTTATTCATTTTTTGTACCCTAATTTTTGTCTAGATTGCCTTTCCAAATTTTCAATCTAGCGGGTATTTATTATTATGATTTTGCACCCTAATTTTAGCATAGGTCGTGCTTTTGGATTTTCAACATAGCGGATCTTCATTTAGATGTAATACTTTTTGAAGCATCAATGTGTGCAAGTAGTGACAAGTCTTCTTGATTCATACAGGTGTGGATTAGAGCCACACTTGAATTTATTTTTTTATGGTATTGGGGGCTCATATAGTTGGGAGTTCACGTATCTTGTGAATCCTTTTAGATATGTGAAATATTCTTGAGTGCTAATCCTTTCTTTAGAAACTCCAAAGTTCATATGTTCTTCTTTTAAGATCTTTTGAAATAATTGTCCTTGACGTGAGGCAGTCAACAATTCAACATTTTTCTTAAATTAAATTCAGTTGGCCAACACATATAATTACTCTTGATAAGGGGATTTGTTTTTTAATGGGTCGCATTACTTTTATTCTATATAATAAGAATAAAATGGGTGCCCCAATTATAGTCTGATTCTCAAGGAGGGTGTTCCACTGTTACGAGATAATATTTGGTACAAGAATTTTATATCTAGCTTTTCTTTTACATTTGATAGTAAGTAGGATAGTCATAACTTTCATTATTATGAGTGATTACTCTTTATCATGACTTACATATAACATTGAAGATAAAACAACTAGAACGTCAGCTAGTTGATTATATTGTTGAGGGACATGATGGAAAATGACTTCAAACTTTTTGACATTTGTCTAATATGTACATATAAATGATCATCTTCTTATCCCAAATTTTACATTTTTGATTCAACTGGTTGGTGATTAGGTCAAATCCCCATATGCTTTAAACATTTCACTTTTTGATTTGTAGGCGGCTAGAATATTCATAGTACAAACTTCAAATTCCTCCATGTAATTGGTATATTCAAAGTACTATTAAATAATGATAAAGATAAAATGACCTTTTTAAGGGATTAACATGGCGTTAACTATATGTCCCAACATATTGAGGTTCATCCAAATAATGGATTTTATTTTTATCGTTCTCATCCCCTTTAGTGGAATTAATAACATGACTTAAATTATGTAATGAAATCTTAGCAAACTTATTTATGAATGAACTACTTCCAAATATATACGATACATGGTTAGAATAGGAGAAAGACAAATCATATTGGATAACAAATGGTTAGGGTGGAAAGGAAGAGACAACAAAATGCATTTATCGATATTCATAATATTAAGGAAAAAAGAGTGTGTCAGTATTGTAAGACTTTATACTTAGCAATATTATCGATGCTTCATAATCAAATTAAAATTCACGAGAGAACGTGATCTTATCTTCATTATTGACTTTGTCCCTTGGATAAACTCAGAAACTATATGCAACATCATCAATGTTTTCAACATAAGGTTTAGTCGAGGTTTTTTTTCAATTCTCCTTAAATGTTCATACAATATTTGACACTTTTTTTTGGATTGATGAAATTTTTATGGCATCAAGGTAATAAGCGATAATGATGAAAGTTCAACATAAACAACTCAACTTCTAGAGGTTAACCTATGCTGAAAAGCCAAAAAAGTATATCCATGACCCAAAAGTAAGGGGTGCAAGATAAAGATAAATCTCATTAGTATCAAGTTCAAATCATGTGGACAAGTGACTTGAAGTAGACCAAAAATTAGACTAAAAGGTAAAAATTGTTAAACATATGAAATCGAGGGGTAAACATGAGTTCTTTGCGATATACTTTTTTCATGAAGTATTCCTATTATTTCAAGTATTAAAGGTTTGCAAGATTTCCAAATTTTTAGCCGTAGGGTCTTTCAGTTGATTCAGATAATATTTGTATTTTTCAATCCATCCATGATGTTAGCCCTGTTGAGAGAAACTCCATATTTAAAGTTTTGATGAAAATAAACAAACGTTAATTAAGAAAATTAATTATGATTCTAAAAATGTTATGTTAATTTAACTTGTGTTTTTGAGTGAATTTAATTAAGAACAAAATCAAACAAAGCAGAAAAGACAACAACAATAACATTAAAACAGAGAATGATCTCCAGCTTCAAAAATGATCATCACAACATATTGACCAATCTTTTTCTACCTCTTTAACAAAGATTCTGCCTTGGAAATTTATTCAAATAGAATCAGTACATGGCATGGAACAAGTAGGATCCATCCCAGATCAAAAAGGCTATCTGATCACTAAAATAAAAGGACTCAAAGACAGTAAAAAATAAGGACAATTTGTAACTCTAAAAGTCAAACTGTCAAGAAAGTTAGATCAACCTTGATATATGATAAGACATTGCAAAGGACATCCAGAATGATTAAAACAGGAACTCCAGATTGATCATCAAATCTCAAGAAAGATCAAATTGACAAGATCCAGATTGATAATCAATCTCTGTTTTCTGCATAATTCCAGCAGCAGTGTATTATCTTATGCAATGGCTTATAATTCTTCTCCATACTCCTCTGGCTACATTCAAGACTCAAGAACGGGACTGTACCATCTGAGATCAAGGGAGAAACTTCAAATGCTTTTTAACTAGAAGACAAAACTGATTTAATGCTAAACCAGAAAAGTCAAAAAGAAGTTTTTCAAAGCTGGATTATTTTTATTCTAAAATATTGGTTCCAGTCAAAATACAGAGCACTACCAACAGCTTTTTTGTACCTTCATTAAATGCTTCTAAAGCCTATAAATAGAAGGCCAATATCCAGGATCAAAGTAAGAAATTCAAGTGTTGTAAAATCCCAAACATCAATCACATTCACATACTTGAAGTTCTGAAATTTCGCAAAGAAGAAGCAGATATCTATTCTCATATTAGATTGCGAAAATATCAGTGAATCCTTTGTAAATAATCAATTCTCAAACAAGAGTTGAGAAATCTCAGATTCTGTCAAAAATAATCTTATTGTAAAAACTCAAACTATAAGAGTTTCTTTATAGTTTGTTTAGATTGTATTGAAACCTATCAAAGTTAGATAGGTGTTGTTGTTGCTTTCTGGGTGGAAAGTAACAGAGATAGAAACAGATCAAGGTTGATATATACTAGGTGTTGTAAAATCAAGAAAGTTCTTTGTTTTAAACACTTAGTGGGAAATCTCACTGTGTGAGGACTGGACGTAACCCAAGTTGGGTGAACCAGGATATTTCTTGGTGTGGTATTCTCTATCCTTTCTCCTTTTTTGTTACACTTAATTAATTAACTAAGATTAAACACAAACTGCATTTTTGTTTTAAAGCTAATTAAAGAACGTTCTCTGTTTTATACTAAAATCAAGAATGTTCTCCGTTTTTCTGTTTTTCATAACCAGGATCAATCTTGAGTAATTTTCTTAAGCTTTTTACAGGAATTTTTTAAACGGTACATTTATAATTCAAACCCCCCTTTCTTGTAAATCGACATTGTTACTTCAAGCCCGATAACATATTCGGTAAGGGTGGCATGATACTCTTTTTTGCTTTTTTTTTTTTGAAGGAAAATGTTATGAGAATGTAAAAAAATGAATGCAATGATTATGCATTTAACTGAAACATTTTACTAACTCCTAATATGCAATTACTTTTTCTAAGAAAATTAAGAGAAAGAGAAAAACATGTTGTAAAATGAAGTAAAAGATGAAACATGCATGATTATGCCCTACATAGTTCTTTTCTTATTTGATGGTTTATTTTTTATATTTTTTATTGTGAACCTTTACTATGGGTTGCTCTATAGTTCTAAATTGGCTCCTAGAGCACACAAATCAATTCTAAAATATTAAACCATTTAATAAGTAAACTATTAAAATGGAAATATTTTAGAAAATGTCAACTCTAGGTGAGACTTTCATGACAACCAAACATGATGTATATCCAGAAGATTATCATTACACAGTCTCTAACTTATCTTAGGTTTGCACTCAGCTCGGGTATAGAGTCCACTCATAAGTGTGTGAGTTGTGTTATGGTACTGTATAAAAAAATAAATAAGATAAACAAAAATCATCACAATGAAAATAAATTGACAAAACACGTATAATTGTATTCAAAATATAACAAAATAAATAAAATAAAATAAAATAATAGGGGTAATATAAATAAAATAATAAATAATAAAATAACTATATATAATTAATTAGATAGGGTTTGACTCTCAAAAATCCCCAGTGAAGTCGTCAGTTGTCGCGTTCGGTTTGTTTACGAAAAAAGGAAGTCGTCACCAACTTTATTTTTTTAAAATGGAAAATTAGATAAAACCTAAAGTAAAGTTCTTTGAACCAAAAATTCGAATTCGAGAGTCGATTACGAGTAGGGAAAGTATAACCACCCTACAATGTCTGTTAAAACGGTTACCCTATAATTAATTATATACAAACTATTTATTTATTTTTACTCCAAAAAGAATAATAAAAAAAATAAATTATTTATATTAATAAAAGAAAGAAAAATATTTTTTTTTATTAATTTGGTTTGACAAGGGTTTGCTTTGCTCCTACGTATCCCTAGGTAAAATAGGAAAGTCAAAACACACGTAGTTTTTTGATAGAAAATATTTATGTGTTGACCGATTTTATTATTATTTTTTATTTATATACGTAACAAAAAATAAAAATAAAAATGTAATAATAATAATAATGATAATAATAATAATAATAATAATAATAATAATAATAATAATAATAATAATAATAATAATAATAATAATAATAATGATAATAATAATAATAATAATAATAATAATAATATTTGGTCATAGATTATATCTTGTATTTTTGTTTTAAAGTAAAGAAAAAAATTGGTTTTTGTTTAAAAAAAGCGGAAAGTGGCGGTATGTGAATGGGACAGATGGACACGACGGTGAAACAACCTGTTAAAGGATTTGCTCGTATGTTGTGGAATCTGTCGCGACATAAAGACTACCAATGATTAGGGTGAGTGATATGGCGCGACGAGCGATGATTAATTTCATCCGGCGGCAGCGACCATAAATTCTAATCCTAAGAGAAACCTATCTATTCGTTGTTAATATTTTTTTAGTTATTTGATAAAGACGTAATATGAATTTTCTATTATATTACAATATGATGAATTTTTTTTTCCTGGTCTATAAATATCAATTAGTTATATTTTTATTATTTTGTGTTGCAAAGTAAACAATTTTAGGAATAAACAACTTTTTAAAAAAATGACAGCTTAACATATGAATTTATTTTTTTTATAAACAAAAAGAATAAATAGAAAGAAAAAAATATTTTAAAATGATGCAAGACTAATAAACAAAAAATTAGATAAAACAATAAAAAATTCATACTTTACTCCTGAATTGTTTTTTT
>JBBPBR010000006.1:8261585-8367751 GCA_037974775.1 Cicer pinnatifidum
TCTCAAATTATGTTCTGAATTGTGCTCCCCCTTTTCTACTTTTGTTGTAGACTATTTATAGACTTTTTGAGTATAATTACAAAATACAAGAGAATAATTGTCCATTGATTACCATTAATTTGTTTTTTTCGGTTTCTTTTTATTTAATTGGCCACAATTATAGTGATTCTTATTAACGTTGATTCAATTCTTTTGGTTTCTTTTATATTCAATTGATCACCATTATACTGATTTTTATTACCATTGATTCATTTCTTTTGGGTTTCTTTTCGTTCAAATGATGACCATTATCATGATTTTTATTACCATCAATCCATTTATTCAGTTAAAAATGTTTGTTTGTTTGTTTTCTTTATTTATTATTTTAGAAAATTGTGTAAATTTTTTAAAAGGAATCAGAGGCAAACAAAAACCAAACACATCCATGATTTTCTAAAATTTAAAGGTATAACTATTTATTTTTATTATTATTTTTATCATTATTATTTTTTTATACATTTATTAAAAATCTTACTGTATCAGAAAAAATTAGGTGTCAACAATGATATTTGGTATGGCCTCTGATTGATAGAAAAAATGCGGAATAAACGTAATTCTAACAATATGCGCAGTAGTTTAACAAATTCGAAATTTACTAAACAAGAAATTAATCAAGGTCCCTAATGAACAATTCTAATGAATGTCAAACAGTATGGATCATGGTATATATGGAGAGATGCACCAAAAACATTTATTATTCAAGATGTTGATTTTCATGCAATCATGTTAAGACAATTAATCATGCAAATACACTTAACATAGAATCTTTATCATGCATTCAATCAATATCAAAAACGTAATAAATGCAGAAATTTAAAGGAGATAGGGAAAGAAAAGTGTACGCTGATTTTTATACTGGTTCAGCCGTCTTGTGACGACTTACATCCAATCCTAAGATCCAACTAGATCTTAGCTTTTCCTATAGAACTTCTTAGAATCAGTTTACAGATTATACACAACGCCTCGCACCAATCTTAAACTATTCTACTTGTTCTATATTTCCCTCCCTGAATTCCCAAGTTTAAATCTCATAAACTTGACCAAGAATTCAGTCAGCCGTCTTCTCGTTGAATGCTCACAACCTCGAAGAACACCACCAGTAACAACTGGATTTTCTCAAATAAAACTGGTTACAGAAAATGATTTACAGAAATTGAAACAGATCAATATTACAAAGTTCTTGATCTTCCTTATTCTCAAAGTAATCTTTCTCAATGCAGTCTTTTTCAACCTTTAGTGATCACAATTGTAGATTATTTATAGACTTTTTTACTTTTGTTGTAGACTATTTATAGACTTTTTGAGTAATCTTTCTCAACCTTTTCTACTTTTGTTGTAGACTATTTATAGACTTTTTGAGTATAATTACAAAATACAAGAGAATAATTGTCCATTGATTACCATTAATTTGTTTTTTTCGGTTTCTTTTTATTTAATTGGCCACAATTATAGTGATTCTTATTAACGTTGATTCAATTATTTTGGTTTCTTTTATATTCAATTGATCACCATTATACTGATTTTTATTACCATTGATTCATTTCTTTTGGGTTTCTTTTCGTTCAAATGATGAACATTATCATGATTTTTATTACCATCAATCCATTTATTCAGTTAAAAATGTTTGTTTGTTTGTTTTCTTTATTTATTTATTTTAGAAAATTGTGTAAATTTTTTAAAAGGAATCAGAGGCAAACAAAAACCAAACACATCCATGATTTTCTAAAATTTAAAGGTATAACTATTTATTTTTATTATTATTTTTATCATTATTATTTTTTTATACATTTATTAAAAATCTTACTGTATTAGAAAAAATTAGATGTCAACAATGATATTTGGTATGGCCTCTGATTGATAGAAAAAATGCGGAATAAACGTAATTCTAACAATATGCGCAGTAGTTTAATAAATTCGAAATTTACTAAACAAGAAATTAATCAAGGTCCCTAATGAACAATTCTAATGAATGTCAAACAGTATGGATCATGGTATATATGGAGAGATGCACCAAAAACATTTATTATTCAAGATGTTGATTTTCATGCAATCATGTTAAGACAATTAATCATGCAAATACACTTAACATAGAATCTTGATCATGCATTCAATCAATATCAAAAACGTAATAAATGCAGAAATTTAAAGGAGATAGGGAAAGAAAAGTGTACGCTGATTTTTATACTGGTTCAGCCGTCTTGTGACGACTTACATCCAATCCTAAGATCCAACTAGATCTTAGCTTTTCCTATAGAACTTCTTAGAATCAGTTTACAGATTATACACAACGCCTCGCACCAATCTTAAACTATTCTACTTGTTCTATCTTTCCCTCCCTGAATTCCCAAGTTTAAATCTCATAAACTTGACCAAGAATTCAGTCAGCCGTCTTCTCGTTGAATGCTCACAACCTCGAAGAACACCACCAGTAACAACTGGATTTTCTCAAATAAAACTGGTTACAGAAAATGATTTACAGAAATTGAAACAGATCAATATTACAAAGTTCTTGATCTTCCTTATTCTCAAAGTAATCTTTCTCAATGCAGTCTTTTTCAACCTTTAGTGATCACAATTGTAGATTGTTGATGGCTGAAAAAGATATTCAAAGTAATATCAGTGGAGAAAGAGTTATTGGTATATGATTGTTATCAAAAGTTATTTATCTCAAAATTATGACAAAGTTGTATATTATATGAGAAGAAGAGAATGAAAAGCAGTTTATATAGTTTAAGGAAAAACAACATATGAATCGATTTGGCCAATCGATTCATTATAGTTATCAAGCACACTAATCGATTGCTCCAATCGATTTCACGAATCTTGTTTTTCTTGAATCTTGAAACTGCATATACTAATCGATTTAACTAATCGATTATTTTAAAAGAGTTCTTCAGACTTTGATGAATGTACATAATTGAATCGATGTGCATAATCGACTTGGAGTGTTTTGTTCAAACAACGAGATCAAAACAATCGATGTACTTAATCGATTCAACCATTCAGTCATCTCTGTTTCTAAAACTTTTTGTACCAATCGATTTAGTCAATTGATTTCACTGGTTCCAGGAACACAGTGATTTTCACAAATCGATTTGCCTAACTAATTGTGAACTTAAGTCTGAAGCTCATATCATCAGTTGGTCCAATCAATCGATTTACCAAGTCGGTTGATGCCAAACTTAGTTCAAAGAAAATATATAAGTAGATTGTGCTAATCGATTTTGTATGTTCCAGACCAAGGTTATTTTGAAACTTGTTTTACGAAATCGATTTGCCTAATCGATTGATTTAACATTGGTTTGGCTCTGGGACATTCACATTCGATTGAGTCAATCAATGTAGACAGACAAAAGTAAAGGTGTGATTGGTTTAATCGATTTGCCAAATCGATTAGTTTGCAAGGCATGCTACTGACTTGCACATTTTAAATTCAGTAAATGTACCAATCGATTTGTCTAATCGATTGATAGCCTGTTTGATTTTTCTGAATATGTGCGAATCCATTTTGCCAATCGATTGGTTAATCCCAGACTGCATAATATCATTCAACCCTGTTACAGAATCGATTTTACTAATCGATTTGCTTATGGATCTTCAAGCTTTTACTGATTTCTTGAGTTCCAAGCAATTGTCTCATGTTTGTAGGATTGATTTGTTGTTCCTGAAATTTTTCTCAGTTGACAATGTTAGATTTATTTCAAGCTGTATGTTTGTCAATAATATCAAAAACGAACATATGTCTAACAATCTCCCCCTTTTTGATTTAAGTGACAAACATGCAATTTTAACTTGAGAAACATTTCAAAAACATTTCAAAGGTAAAAACAATGTAATAATAACAGTCTAGTGAAGCTCCCCCTAAACCCGTGTATCAGAGTAATAAGGTGAAATAAAGGTTAGAGCTAAATCAGACAATATCAGAACGTATCAGAGTAATGTGCAGAAATACTACCGGTATCTGAGCTTACTACTGGTATCAGAACTGTTATCAAAACTGTTAGAAATATCAAAAAAACTTTCATAGCATAAAGTAGGTTAGTACAAGTTATAAATTTCTCTCCCCCTTTGGCAATTAAGTCAAAAAGAGGTAAAAGAGAGAAGTTTGCTCCCCCTGAGTTGGTAGCAAACCTGAATACTGCTATACAATGAAACTTGAACAGATTAGTAACAATAGCAATAAATTCAATATAATCAGAGCAATAAACTTAGTAAAAACGGTTTGTATCAGATTAAAAACAATAGAAATAGATTATGGCGCGCACTAGTAATCATAAAAAATGAAATGCAACAGTCAATATGATCAAATATAATATTCATTAATCAATAAGCAATTACATCCAATTAAATCATTACACAGACAAGAGCAAAACAGAAAACAAAACAACTAAAACAACTAAAATCCTAAACATCTAGAGTTTGTTGGTCCTCATTATTATCTGGGGATGAGGCTGAGACCACTGTATTAACCTCAGCAGGTGTCTCCTCATCATGAGTTGCAGCAACATCTAGGTGTGTCGGAGTAGATTCTTCAGCCGCTTGTCTTCCAATTTCAGCAACATCGTTGAAGGACAACTTAATGCCCAGATGTTCCTGAATTGCTGCCACATCTTGTGCAATCTGATTCTGATCGGATTGAATCTTCTGGATTGCAGCCTCCATTCTTTCATTTGACTCCGCCATTCTCACAATCAACGCCTCTACCTTGGCGTTGTGAGCCGCTTGAGCTGCCATAAATTCAAGCATTTTGGTGAGCACCTCAGAACCTGCTGCAACTGACTCAGCAACTGGTGGTTCAACACTCTGCTGGGTTGGTTCAGCACTAGCTTGAGGTCGTCTCCAAACGCCATTCACTTTGCGCAGCTGCATTTGGTTCCCAATGGATTCACCAAATGTTAGAATGGTCTTGGACAGTTCTTCACCCATTAGAGATACCTTGAAGTGAGTGAGAACCTTTGTGATTAGCTGTGGATACGGAAGCACCAACTTTCCTTGCGCTGCTTCCTGCATGTGTCGAAGCACGATCCATGCCCAGCTCATCTTGAGCTCCTTGCACAGCTCATCTTGAGCTCCTTGCACAAACCCCACAGTAACACAATGTCCAGCCGTTGGACAACTGCATGATTGCCGGAACGCAGGACTAGCATCTGGGTGAGTGCGTACATCAGCATACGTTGTTGAACCTTCATTTGGCCTATTGGAAGTGAAACGGATTCCACAAATCTTTCAACCATCAGGTCCTGCACGGCTACTTGCCTCTCCAGAGACTCTTCCCATTCGTCGTCAGCAGCGTCGGCTTCGGTGCTGC
Organism: Cicer pinnatifidum; assembly: GCA_037974775.1. NCBI lineage: Eukaryota > Viridiplantae > Streptophyta > Magnoliopsida > Fabales > Fabaceae > Cicer > Cicer pinnatifidum. Next base: position 8,266,933 of record JBBPBR010000006.1, read on the forward strand.
CATCAACCGAGTTTCCAAAGTAAGCAAGTCCCGACAAGTTCGAGAACTCCTCAAAAGACATAAAAATCTTCTTCCCTTTCTCCATTGCTTTGAAGCCTGTATCCGTCATCTTGAATGTAGAGTAGAATGCGCGAATCAGGTTCGGATAAGTGTCAAGTGAGCAGGACAAGAAATCTTCCAATCCATGAAATCTGAGATGGTTTTGAAACGTAAAACCATCGCTGTCAAAGTAGTTGAAATCTAGAACACGTGCTTCGTGAATCTTTCGTTTGACAGATGCCGGTGGAAGCTTGAATTCCTCAGCTTGCTTGTGTTGAGGAGCAGCAGTCTTCTGTTGTGGAGTTGCCTTCTTTTGAGGTGTGGTCTTCTTCTGAGGTGTTGAAGAAGCACCCTTTTTCTTCTGCTTCTTTTGCGATATCTCCTTCATCGCATCAGACAGCAACTTCTCAGCTAGAGGGTCTTTCCTTTTCTTAGTTTTTCCTTGATCCATTGCAACACTTTTACCCTTATCTTGTGCTGCAATCTTGTGTGTAGGAATTGGAACCCTTTTTGAAAGTGTTGGTGGAGGAGATGGGGTTCTTCCACTTGAAGAAGAAGAAGGATAAAGTGAAGGGGTTCTGGGATGAGTTTGTTTTACACGTGCCATTTGGGATGTGTAATCTTGAGGAACAAAGATGAATTAGAGAAGGATGTTTGTGGGGGTTGAAAGCAGTGAAACAAAGGAGAAGAGAGCTTAACATTAGAGTCGTTTGATCCTGCAACGGCTAGTAAAAACACCATAACGGTAACAATGTCAATCGATTACCCAAATCAATTCCTTTAGTTACTCAATCGATTTCCCTAATCGATTTCGTATCAACTCAACAGCTTTCACACCAGTTCAGAACTAAATCCTTCTCAGAATCGATTTCCCACATCGATTCATTTAACTGAAAAACTCAAACCAATTCTAACACTCGATTTCCAAAATCTATTTCGAGCTTGTTTAGAGATCCTTCATATCAGTCCAGAAGCTACCTTGTCTCAACATCGATTATCCAAATCGATTCTTTAAATGAGAATTTCAACTTATTTAAGACAATCGAGATCCGAAATCGATTTAACTAGGAGAATAAGAACATCTGAAGATTCCTGGGGATGGCTAATCGATTTTCCAAATCGATTTCGAGTGCAAACCTTGAGAAAATAGACATATTATGGGTCAAGTCGACTAGGGCAATCGATTTTATAAAGGCATTTTCCTGTGTATCCACAGGATAATCGATTTACCCAGTCGATTAGACACATAATTCAGATCTGACTAGGATCTATTATGCCCAATTTCATCCTGATGTAATGGAAGCTATCCTTAGGCAATGCTTTGGTGAAGATGTGTTCTAATTGTTCAGTTGTGTTGACGTACTCTAACTTGATGTTTCCACACTGAAATTGATCTCGAATGAAGTGATGTCGAATCTCAATATGCTTGGTCCTGGAATGCATAACTGGGTTCTTAGTGATACTGATCGCACTTGTGTTGTCGCACAAGATGGGAACAGTTCCTAAGTCTACACCAAAATCTAACAAATGTTGTTTCATCCACATGATCTGAGCACAACAACTTCTAGCTGCAATGTACTCAGCTTCAGCTGTTGACAAAGCGATACTGGTTTGCTTTTTGCTGAACCAAGATACAAGTGAATTACCTAGCAAATGGCAAGTACTAGAGGTACTTTTCCTATCTAGTTTGCATCCTGCAAAATCTGAATCCAAATACCCAACTAAAGAACAAGTTGATCCCTTAGGAAACCATAATCTGAGATGGTCCAAACAAATCCATGTGGATAAGTTGCAAAACCCTAAACCCTAAACCCTAAACCTATACGCTTTGTTCTTTATTGCATACTCACCGAAAACACATTCATAGGCTCTACTGAAGAGTTTAATTCACTTGAGATCGGGGATTCTGACATAAGCCAGAAAATCCCAAGTTTGAAAATAAGGCAAGTTCGATTGTCTTTTCTTCACTATCTCATAAGGAGATGTTTTGTTTTTAGATTTAGGAACTCTATTCAAAACATAGGAAAATAAGCACTATATTTTATGTACACTAATGAGATGCAACACTAAGCATACTAGCTACAACTAATTCAATAAGAGTTCGATTCCCTTTTATTTTTTTCAACTTTACCATTCACATCAAGCAATTATGGTGCAATTGTTCCATGTGTAATTCCAGAAAATTTATAAAACTTATTTAAACAAACATGAATCATACTTGAAACCTTTTAATCTTTCTACTAAATTGATTTTCAATTTTAGTTACAAAGATCCTTAACATGATTCTCTAACTACAAAATTATGTGAACTCTTTGTTATTTTAGCTTGACTACAAAAATTACATTTTTCAAAATAATTGAACAAGAACTTTGAATTTAAAACTAAGTTACTTAATTTTGAAATCAAATGTGTTCACATCACATAGTATAGCATGTCAAAAATTAAAATCACACAACATATAAGCAAAAAGAGACATTTTATTGATTTCAACATTCAAACATAAAAAGACATATTAAATTTCAGCATTTAATTTAAATGTCATGAGTGACGTATCTTAATAGATGATCTAATAAGTTATCTTGTAAATTTTACGGGAGTGTGTGTAAGACCCGTAATTTTAAATCCTAAGTTATACAATTTTAGGGTATTTTGTGTTCAATTGCTTAGCCTTTTAACCCAGTTTTCGGTATTTAGTGAGTTAAAGGCCGAAAATATATTTTTGGAAATTGGATTAAAATTATTCGTCGAAGAATAATTTATTTAGGTTTCGAAGAATTTAATTCTGGGCGGTTTTGTTCAAAATATCTCAGGTTGCTGAAAATTGTATTTGACAATTGAGTTGCGATGAGAGTAGATATTTTTATCAAAATAGTTGGAGATGTGAGTGAAGTGATGGATGTGAGAGTTTTTAGATATTTTTTTTTTGGTTTAGGTTTAATTATTGTATATATATAGATATATATATATATATGACATATATATAATATATTATTATTATTATTAGGATTATTATAGTAATATATATATATATATGGTTAAGTTAGAAAGGAGGAAACAAAAGAAGAAAAGAAACAAAAACAGAGGAAAACCAAAACGTTTCCTCCTTGCCTCGCGGAGCCATGCTCATCCTTCCTCCTTCTTCATTCTTGTTTGCTTCCTTTTTCTTCAAGAAAAGAAACCCAAGGATTAGTGGGTAAGAGAGCAAGGTTTTCTCAGCTTCATACTTCGTCTTTGATTCAAAAACGAAGAAAAACGGTGTTAGGGATTTCAAAACCGTCAATCACAGACCTCCCCGTTTCATCTAGATCTAAGCTTCGTTTCGCGAAGAGATAGAAGGGAAAGTTGCTCAATACCACGCTACGGTGCTAGGGAACCAACTTTGGAAGCGACGTTGCGAGTGGAGATTTTACCAGATTTACTCGCGGTACCGTAATCGAACGTTAAAGCTAACTTGAAGGTAAGGGCTCCTTCCAAACTTTTAGTTTGCATTTAGGGCCTTATCTGTAGTTGTGTGGAGAAGAATTTGATTAGGGTTGGTGTATTGAATTGGGGAAAATGAATTTAACTCATTTATGTATAATTTTGAGTAAATGAAATTTGATGTATTTGAGTGTTATGATTGCGTTGATTGGTGTTCATCGTACATGGCGTGTTCATACTTGATGTTTGTTGATTGATGTGATTTGGTGTGAATCGCGGATTGAATTTGATAACATGTTTGAGATGTGTTTTATGTGGTTTGTGCAGAAAAATGATTTTGTGTGAGTTATGGATTGAATGTGAAAGTACGTTTGAGTTTGTTTTGTGTGGAATTTGAAAACCATTAAGTTAAACGAGTATTAAGAATGGGGAATCTCTTAATGTCTTGTTTACTTAATGTGAGTTTGTGAAAATCGTTTAATGTAAATGAGTATTAAGAATGGGGAATCTCTTAATGACTTATTTACTTAATGTTGTCGTGAAAACCATTAGAGTTAAACGAGTATTAAGAATGGGGAATCTCTTAATGTCTCGTTTACTGAATGTGTGTTTTGGAAGATCGTTTAGGTTAAATGAGAATTAAGAATGGGGAATCTCTTAATGTCTTATTTACTTGAAGTTTGTTTTGAAAATCGTTTAAGTTAACTGGGCGTTAAGAATGGGGAATCTCTTAATGTCTTAGTTACTTAATGTTTGGCGTGAAAATCGTTTAAGTCAAATGAGTGTTAAAAATGGGGAATCTTTTAATAACTGCATTTGCTTAACGATCGTTGTGAATGGAGTCAGTATACGCTCATGCATTTTCATGCTTTTTGTAAATCGTGCAGACCCGTGATAAGTGGCACCTTGATAAATAGTACCTTGGCCTGTGATAGGCGGTACATTTATGATTTACGTTTTTGTAAATTGTGCAGACCCGTGATAGGTGGCACCTCGGTAAATAGTACTTTGGCCCGTGATAGGCGGTACTTTTACGATTTACGGTTTTTTTGTAAATTGTGCAGACCCGTGATAGGTGGCACCTTGGTAAAGAGTACTTTGGCCTGTGATAGGCAGTACATTTACAATCTATGTTCTTTTTAGTAAACCGTGCAGACCCGTGATAGGTGGTACCTTGGTAAACGATACGGGCCCGTGATAGGCAGTACGTTTATGGTTTACGCTTTTTAGTAAATCGTGCAGACCCGTGATAGGTGGCACCTCGGTAATTGGTACTTTGGCCTGCGATAGGCGGTACAATTATGATTTACGGCCCTTCGAGGAGGGTTTTGGTTTGGAATTCCGAGTCCATGCATTTTGGCATATACGCATTGCATTAGGGTGCTTGACACACGAGTTGTGATTGATGCAAATTATGATTGTGTTGATTGTGCTAAGTGTTATGGTTTGAAACTATGTGTAAGTGTGTTTGATTCAAATTGTGATTGTATTGATTGTACTAAGAGTTATGTTTTGGAATTGTGTGATGGTATGTTAGATTGTAAAACCATTTCGAAACTTAAGATGTCGTGGTAGTTGTGTTATAATCGCTAAGTGATTTGTTTTGGAGTTTTGTGTAAGTGTGATTGATTGCAAAACTGTTTCGAAACTCAAGATGTCATGGTGATTGCGTTATAATTGCTAAATTTGATTGTTTGGATTTGTGGGTAAGTGTTGATTGATTTCGAAACCTTTGGAAAAGCTGAAAAATGCTGAATTTTGCTATTTTTCTGCTGCTGTCTGATGTGTATTCGACTATAGCAGGCTGTATTCGAATACAGACATGCTGTTGTTGCCACTGACTTACTGTGTAGTCGAATACAGACTGTTGTAGTTGAATACAGACATGTTGTTTTGCCACTGACTTGCTGTGTAGTCGAATACAGACTGTTGTAGTCGAATACAGACATGTTGTTTTGCTGCTGAATGCTGAAATAGCCTTGTATTCGAATACAAAGATGCTGTATTCGAATACAGCAGTGTTGTTTTGTTAAAAACTTCATTTTTCAACCTTGTTTATGAATTTTTATCATATGGAAACCCTTTTAAGGTGCATGCTAAGTTGAAAAGGTATTTTGTGCATTTAAAAACTTAAATGTTATGTGTTAACTGTTAATTTCGGTTGGTGACCCTTTACAACTATTGTGGAAATCTGGGCTTTGCCCTCAGATGAGAGCCAGGATAATCCTACCGGTTCGTACCCTACGGATGGGAATGTAGATGGGAATGCTTGATTGGAGCTACGTTAGGAGGATCTCACGGGGCGCGTGGAGATCACTCAGGGTGTTTAGTTGTTTTGTCGAATGATCAGACTAGGTTGACGTATAGGGACTAGATGTCTTTCTTATGGATTGTGTTTATTTTAAATTGGAACATTGTACCTATACTAATATTGTCAGCATGACATTTTATTTTCGATGGGTTCCATGTACCACTTCTTGATGTGCAAATACTTTGGATTCATATTTCTAAAACTTTTCCGCTGCTTGTAAATTAGAACAACTTAAATATGTATCCAAAGGCATTTCCTTATTTATTTTCTCTGTTTTTTTTTAATTTCTTTTGAAAAAAAAAAATACACCCTCGCTTTGAAAAACGGGGTGTTACAGTGTGCCTCCATCGGTCATCTGATACTCTGGGTAGCAGCTCACTACATACTTATTCATAGCATGTCAAACATAACTAACAATATTACTGGAACTATAATAGTTGTACAGATCATCAACAAGTCCATTCAGAATATAATTCCTATCATTATTCTCCAATGAATTAATTCTCCTACTTTCTTATCCTTTTTTGTTTGCATCAAACTAAAACAATTTATTGAAATCAGAGGCAACATAACCAAAACTAGTAATCTTTCGGTTGACTTGGCAGAAGGAAACGTCTTAAAATTGTTATTTTTGAGTTTCAAAAACTATTTAAAAATCACAATTTATGCAACCGAAGATATTACTGGGTTGAGTCACGGACTAGGACACTCTCTTTAAGACGTTTTCGCGGCACTGGCCAAATTGTACAAGGCAGAATATCAACCACAAAGTCCCCAAGATAAAACAACCCAAATTCACTGTATCAGATATCCACTGCACCGTAAATAACCATTGAATTACACCCTCAATATGGCGATTAGAGACACTCTCAAATGAGGATTAAAGTCATTTGCAATATGGTACTACGACCACTCATAATTAAGATATAATAACCGCTCTAGAAATCGATAGGACTATTGTACCAAACCGCTCTAAAAAACAAAGGGACTACAACATAATAAATGTTCTAAAAAACAAAGGAACTGGTATAACATTTGCTTGAAAAACCAAAGGAAAGAGGAGAAGCTCTAAAAACCAAATGGAAGGGGAGAAGTGAATCGAAAATTAGGCGAGCAGAATATGAAAGAGAGAAAATAGAAAGTTGGGAAATGCATCAAACTTTAGTGTACTTTTCACAATAGTTTGAAACTCATTACATAGTGATGAAAGCAAATTCACAGACGTTTTTTTATCCAATGTGAGACTTTAATGTTTACATAATTGAAAACTACTCAAAATATGAGATGTTTTTAATGTGGGATTGCAAAAAAAATAATTTCCAATATGGTACTTGAATTTAAAACATGTTTATTTCCACTTAAATTTACAAAAAATATTTATTTCTAATGTGAGACTTGAATTTTAAAATAAATTTCTTTCAACTAAAATTTACAAAAAAATATTTATTTTCAATATGGGACTTCAACAAATTTTTAAATTCACACAATAATATAGTTATGCTCCAACAAAAACGCTTGAAGTGTTGTACGCTTTGCAGATAAAGTGACATCCTGCCTCTACTCCGGACCGGAAAAACACTTTACCTCTCACAAAATGAACAGCTATAATAACTAAACATCATCTCTACATTTTAAATTATCTCTACGAATAATAATTATTACCACAAAAAAATGTAAAAATGAAGTTTATATATAGCATTATACCGCATTAATTTATTACGAAAAGGTGCAATTTGTTTAAAACTTACGTAGGAAAGAATGTTACTTCGAAAACGTGAGGAGGCTTGTATTGTTTTGATGAACCCTATTTAATCTCTTAGAATCTGGTGGTGAGTTTGAAAGAGAGGAATTAAGCAATTAATAATAGTAATGGGTTATTATTACTGTCCAAAATGGTTCATTGTGATTTTGTCAATGTGGGTTCTAATATCGTGTTCGGAATCAACAGAATATGTGGTTGGTGACGGTGCAAATTGGAGCTGGAGAGTTCCTCTTCCATCACCATATTCACTAACCGAGTGGGCCTCTAATCACAACTTCCGAATAGACGATACTATTGGTAAATAATTTCATTCATGACTGATGTTTGTGTTTTCTTATATATAATGTGAAATAATAATATTATGTTGAAATGAATTATATACATTAAAGTGTTTTTGTACAATAAAAGAAAAGAATTGGTGCACAAAGTAAACGAGAAAGACTATGCTTCGTGTAAAGTACGGGGAAAAAATCATGTGGTGCACAACGACGGGAATACGAAGGTGGTACTTAACAAAATAGGAATGTATTATTTCATAAGTGGTAACAAGCGTCATTGCAGAGAGGGCTTAAAGCTCACTCTACTTGTCACTTAACCTCCAATTTCTACAAACATAATATAATGTAAGATCTAGAAGAACTATATTGGGAAATATCGATATTGTTATACCTCTCGCAATTATAAGCGAATTTCTTTATTATTTCATCTAGATAATAAAAATTAATGCAATATATACTGTCTTTAAACTCATTCATTTACAAAAAAAAAAATATTTGTTGATGTTTGTTCATATCGATTATACGTGATTTTTGACATCACCAATTCAACCAAATGCTGACAAGTTTTATTGTAAACTTGAGAGAAAGTTGAATTTGGTGATAGGTAATATAAACCCCTTATTTAAAATACGATACTAACTATATTTCAATATACACATGAAATACAAACTTAAAACAAACTATATTTTATTAGATAATACTTAGTTTAACTTTTTAATTAGTCTTTCATCATTATATTGTTAAGTTGAAAGAGAATTAATTGTATTTTGTTTCTTTATAGCTAGTTAGATGGTTGTTACTACATTTATATATACACTTCAGATTGTATATATTGTATCAATTAATTCAATAATAATAATAATAATAGTAATAATAATGAGGTTATTCATTATATTTATTTTGTATATACTCTAATTACAATGTTGTAATATGATGAGAAATCAAAACGCTGCGGTAAAACAATGAGCAAAATAACTTCGCACTCAGATAATATAATCATAAACAAAATGAGAAAAAAAAACTTAAATATTTGTGGAAACTACTTATTTAATTAAAAGGAAAGAAAAATGAGTTAGATGAGTCATTTTAGGTCAAAAAAAAGGCCTAAAAGAGAAGAAAAGACTATCAAGAAAGAAGCAGTTGCACTTCACAAATACACATACTAGTATGTGTATAGTTAGAAAGAATCACTATTTAACTTTAATGGTTTCCTCTAGTGGTAAAATTATATTTATTAGACTCATATGATGTAGACATGATCTTTGCTAGTGTCATTGACGATTAATACAACTTAAATCTTCACATTGATTTTCTTCTCTAAAAAAAGAAAATTTTCAATTCATGTCAATGAACTCCTTAATGCAGTTGATCAGAGCAACAAGAGGATGATGAAGTTGGAAACTCTCATAACCAGGGCTAAGATTGATGTGGAATCAAATCTAAGAAATACTTAAAAAGAATGTTTTTGTTTTCTCAAGCTAAACTAAGGCCATGATACATAGGAGCTCAATGAGACTACCACATAATCCACCAAAACTAGCTTGACAAATAGAATTGATTCCAAAACTAAGGCCATTGAAAAACCCAATAAATCATTCTCAATTTCCATTTTTGAGAATTCCACCAAAACAAGCTCGACAAATATCATTGAGGGTTCTAATAATCGACATTAACCTTAATTGTATGCTAATTAGCAGGAAGTCAAACAACATGTCTATGTGGTTTCTAGATATGAGAAAAATTCAAGTACTGAAGTTTGATAACAAATATTGTTTTCAACTTTAATGTATAATTAGTCTCATTGATGTCTATGCAGTTTGGGTAGATGGATCGAGTTGAAAAAACCATAACAAACATGCTCTCCAATAAAGTGACAGTCTATGTCTATATGCTTTGATCTATCTCTCATGAGTTGTTGGATTTGAGGCAATATGTATAGCTGAGCTGCTATCACTAAAAACTATTACATTTGGAAACTTGTATTTCAAAATCTCTAAGCAATTGTTTTAACCAAAGTATTTCAGATGTCAAGGTTGCAACTTAGATTTCTAAGATATTATGGACTCACCAAGAAAGACACAAAATCATGTTGTTGACCTTCTAGTAGTAGTGCAACTCCCCCAATCTATATCTACATATGTAGAAACTTTGAGTGATGGAACTGTAGAAAACATAAGTCCTAATCTTGGAGATGTATTAAGATACTATTAGATTCGGTACAATAATCATAGGATGCTTCTTGTTGGGCTAATTCATATACTAATTTAACTTGTTCACCGAGAAAGAAATATACGACCTTGAGTCAGTAAGAAACATGTATCCTCATGAAGCTGCATAGTATACTTTGACATATGTGTATACCCTATGACGATTTTGCAATTTATAATCCCAAAAAGTACTTCAGATCCCTTAGCACTTTGAGCTTGAAATGACTTTCTAAAGTATATTGAGTATGTTGGAGCATGGACAGACTAAGACTTGGATGTATAATGTCATCTACATAGATTAAGAGTATATCAAGTGTAACACCCCGTTTTTCAAAGCGAGGGTGTATTTTCAAAAGAAATTAAAATAAAACAGAGAAATAAATAAGGTAATACCTTTGGATAAATAAATAAGTCATTATGATTTACAAGCAGCGGAAATGTTCTCAAAATATGAATTCAAAATATTTACATAACAAAAGTGGTACAGTCTTCCAGTTTAAAAATAAAAGCAACCCAAAAGAAAGACATTTGTTCCCTCTGTGTCAACCTAGTTTGATAATTCTACAAAACAACTAAACACCCTGAGTGATCTCCACGCGCCCCGTGAGATCCTCCTAACGTAGCTCCAATCAAGCATTCCCATCTACATTCCCATTCGTAGGGTACGAACCGGTAGGATCATCCTGGCTCTCATCTGAGGGCAAAGCCCAGATTTCCACAATAGTTGTAAAGGGTCACCAACCGAAATTAACAGTTAACACATAACATTTAAGTTTTTAAATGCACAAAATATCCTCTCAACTAAGCATGCACCTTAAAAGGATTTTCCATATGCGAAAAGTTCATATAATGCTTGCCAAATGTAAATGAAATCAAATAAAGTTCTCAATCCATCAAGTAATATATAACTGACCAAAGCATTGATAAATCCATTGAGCAATCAATTATCTAACTCAAAATAAGATTTTCCACTGAGCCAATCGATTGGGAAAATCAATTTCCTTAAAGTTTTTAGTGAAAATTGAACTCTGGACTTGCATCAATCGATTGGGGCAATCGATTTCGAGAAGCACTGAGCCCCTGTGTTGGCCAATGGATTGGGCAAATCGATTTTCGTGAAAGACAGAGCCCCTGTATTGAAGCCAATCGATTGGGCAAATCGATTTCGTGAAAGTCAGATCCCCTGTAATGAAACGGGGAGGTTTGTGTTTGAATCCCTAATACTGTTTTTCTTCGTTTTCGAAACAACGAGGAAGTATGAAGCTGAGAAAACCTTGCTCTCTTACCCACTAATCCTTGGGTTTCTATTCTTGAAGTCAAAGAACGAAAAAGGAAGAAAAACCAAGAAGAAGAAAAAAGGAGGAGGGAAAGGTTTTTGCGAGGCAGAGGAGAGGAAGGAGATGGAAATGTTTTTCCTTTGCTTTTCCTTCCTTCTATTTTCTTTTCTTTCTATTTCCTTTTCTCCTATTTCCCTCCAACCATATATATATATATATATATATATATATATATATATATATATAATAATATATAATATATATATATATATAATATATATATATATAATAATTTAAACCTAAACGAAAAAAATATCTAACAATTCTCACATCCATCACTTCACTCACATCTCCAACTATTTTAATAAAAATATCTACTCTCGTCACAACTCAATTGTCAAATACAATTTTTAGCAACCTAAGATATTTTGAACAAAACCGCCCAGAATTAAATTGTTTGAAACCCAAATAATTTATTCTTCGACAAATAATTTTAATCAAATTTCCAAAAATATATTTTCGGCCTTTAACTCACTAAATACCGAAAACTGGGTTAAAAGCTTAAGCAATTTAACACAAAATACCCTAAAATTGTATAACTTAGGATTTAAAATTACGGGGATTACATTACTACCCCCCAAAAATTAGTTTCGTCCTCGAAACTTAAAGTACGAGTAACAATCCACACTAGGTTTGCACCCGAATTCAACATGCCAATCACATCTTGTTTCACCCGACCTTCTCGAAAAAAAGTGTTGCCTACCCTTTTTCATAGGGTGCTTAATAACTTCACACACATCCATAGTCAGTAAGGCTCGTCCGTTCCATTCAACATGATTTTGTCTACTATCGACAAGAGATTAAGGATGATCAGTCCCTCAATTTGTCAATAAATAGCCAACAACCATGATAGTGGCTTAGACTATCCTAACCGAACTGTAATAGCGCTCCTTGTAACTTACAACTGAGGTTATATTAATGTACAAGCAGTCAACAATCTTCTCAAAGTCCATTGAGTTTCCCTTATTTTCCTATAACTTTGATCCTGTCGACGAAGTAAGATACCACATACCTATTTCACGTAGTCTCATTTGCATCACTTGGTACGAAACATCCATTTGGTACCAAACTGAAACACTTAGAATGACCCCAACACACTGAGCACAGAACAATCACTGCATCCGAGAACTCCTAAATTCCTCCCTTGTCCACAAATCCTCGATTTTTCTTAAGTCGTACAACTACGTCAACTGTAGTGTTCTTATCAGTATGTTATTCTTGTTATAAATTTAATAATTCCATCCCCACATATGCTTGGTGATCAAAGCTTCCTCAAATATTTTCGAAATCATGCCAAAGACTATACCACTTGGGACACACAAACTTCCTTTCAGTTCAGTATTTCATTTCAAGAGTCACGTTTTCCATTACGATCTAACTTGAATTTAATTCACAGATCAAGGTCTACATTTGTCACATGCCTAACACCTCAAATTCACGCTTCACTAGAAAATTTCTTACATACTTCGCAATTACGCACAACTCGAAAATTTTCCTCTTAAATCTACTGCCAACATTCATTCTGATACTTCTTAATTTCACTTTGTCCTTCATTTGCAACTTGATGATTATCCTTTCATTATGACAGGTCAACCGCATTGTATTCACTACATCACTTTTCCATTTATACAAACCTTAAATTTCTACCTCGAACCTTAATACATCTTCATTATAGTGATTCCAATAAATCAAGGCTTACTAATTCCCACAAAACTTTTCCATTTCATGTTCAATTGTTTCCTATCAAATAAACATTTAACTCCTTTGATTGACGAACACAATAACAATCCCCATGACATGCACTCAAGTAATGTCTATATGTCTTGGCATACCTTTATAAAAATAATGTCTGAATTATAGGTGAGATAATTCCTTTCTTGAATCTTTAATTGTCATAAGTTACATCTCTATGTGCTGCTCCAACAAATTTCTTGGCACATTTTCCAATATTTGTTTCACTTGCTGGATTCTTATTCCTTCACAACCTTCACCGAGATATAAACTGAAAGAATCCTAACAATCGAACGTCCTAAAGAATTATTTCTCCCACATTCTCCAAAGCATTTCCTAAGAAATAATTATCCATAACTTCCTCGTCCCAAATTTTTGCAGTAAAATGTCTCAAAGACCCACATACCTTTCATTGTTCATCTAGTCACTAAAACACTCAGTTTAAATCTCGAAGCTTGATTTCCCAAGACCAACGACTAAATCATAAATCATTCGTTACATCTCTTCTTTTTCACTTTCTATCATTTAATAGGATTCTAAAATTTGATCCTCAAAATCTCCAAACACTTCCATCCTTAACATGAATTATTTATCACTTGCCTGCCTCAACTCCTTCGATTATGAAAGTTTTAAGCATCACTTGGTCCTCCATCCAACCTTGCTATATTTTAAATCATCAACAAAAAAATCAACCATCTTAGGGTCCCAAATCAAATCTCGAATAATCCTTCCGACCTATCAAAATATTAACATCCTCTTAGTAATTTTCATCCTTTAATAGACTCTCAACTTATATTACCGCAATCTCGAAGTATTCCCGTACTCGATACTTCAAATTCCACTTAATGGTAACATAGAGTTCAATACAGCAAGGCCTAACTCATTATGTTTTGTCGAACATCGCTCAAAATTCACACTTACGGGTCTATAGTTTCATCCAATATCACTATCAATACTTACTATCTCCTAAACCACAAGGAGATTTGTCACTTATCCACAAAATACATAGTCTCACTCCTACACTCGTTATGAGATTCATACTTAATAATCCAAGTTGCAAATCTAGTCTAACTCGAATGCTCGACTTTTCCCCTCAAGGTATCGACAATTTCTCAAAGCGTACTTTATCTATCCAAAGGAGTATTCACTCCTAATGTGCAACGCTCCCTTAACTTCAATACCAGTCTCTTTCATTGACACCTAAGCACCAAATGTTATTCCAAATGGAAGCCTCATCTTCTCCACAATTCCATGATGTTCACATCTCTTTGACAGTTGTCAAACTTCATCTAGTATCATCCTGAAATCTACCAGGGAAAACATCTAATACTTTTCTTAACAAAAGTCCTCCACATAGATCTTTACTTGAAATCCCTCATTAGTCTAATGTTAATCCATCAATACTCATCATCTTGGAGTTAACATCAACACATAGCTTCTGTGTCCTTGGAACCATTTCATAAATTCCATATCGTCATGATTTGCTTCAACTCTGCCTGATAATCTGTCATCTCGAAGATCTTTTCCATTTCTTGAATCTACTAATCAACTCTTTTCCTGAGTCCTCATCACCCTTGAACTTCGGAGGATGGTAACGACGAAAATATTCTAACCCTCTTAATCTTAAGAGCACAGATCTCTCTTTTCCTCTTCTCTAGATCCCGTAGAGTCTTTGCAGTAGTTTGTGCAACAACAAAACCTCCATGTTATTTGTAGCTTCAACCATTTGATCATCCCTACGTACGTTCATCCTTGCAACGTCGTTCCCTCTTGAAGGTAGTGTTTCCGAAAAACCAACATCAAGAAGAAATACCTTTGGATAAATAAATAAGGTAATACCTTTGGATAAATAAATAACTCATTATGATTTACAAGCAGCGGAAAAGTTCTCAAAATATGAATTCAAAATATTTACATAACAAAAGTGGTACAGTCTTCCATTTTAAAAATAAAAGCAACCCAAAAGAAAGACATTTGTTCCCTCTGTGTCAACCTAGATTGATCATTCTACAAAACAACTAAACACCCTTAGTGATCTCCACGCGCCCCGTGAGATCCTCCTAACGTAGCTCCAATCAAGCATTCCCATCTACATTCCCATCCGTAGGGTACGAACCGGTAGGATCATCCTGGCTCTCATCTGAGGGCAGAGCCCAGATTTCCACAATAGTTGTAAAGGGTCACCAACCGAAATTAACAGTTAACACATAACATTTAAGTTTTTAAATGCACAAAATATCCTCTCAACTAAGCATGCACCTTAAAAGGATTTTCCATATGCGAAAAGTTCATATAATGCTTGCCAAATATAAATGAAATCAAATAAAGTTCTCAATCCATGAAGTAATATATAACTGACCAAAGCATTGATAAATCCATTGAGCAATCAATTATATAACTCAAAATAAGATTTTCCACTGAGCCAATCGATTGGGCAAATCGATTTCATGAAAGTTTTTAGTGAAAATTGAACTCTGGACTTGCATCAATCGATTGAGGCAATCGATTTCGAGAAGGACTGAGCCCCTGTGTTGGCCAATCGATTGGGCAAATTGATTTCGTGAAAGACAGAGCCCCTGTATTGAAGCCAATCGATTAGGCAAATCGATTTCGTGAAAGTCAGAGCCCCTGTAATGAATCCAATCGATTTACTAAATCGATTTCTTAAGTGGTTTTGAAAAACATATTACAAAATCGATTGGGTAAATCGATTTTTGGCAAGGGAAGTCCCTGTAACTCATCAAATCGATTGGGTAAATCGATTTCCCTGTATATTCTTTCAAAAATACAAAAACTAAGAGATTCCCCATTCTTAATGCCCAGTTAACTTAAACGATTTTCAAAACAACATTAAGTAACCAAGACATTAAGAGATTCCCCGATCTTAATGCCCAGCTAACTTAAACGATTTTTCCCAAACACACATTAAGTAAACAAGACATTAAGAGATTCCCCATTCTTAATGCTCGTTTAACTTAATGGTTTTCAAATTCCACACAAAACAAACTCAAACATACTTTCACCTTCAATCCATAATTCACACCAAAACACATCAAATCATTTTTCCACACAAACCACACAAAACACATCTCAAAATTCTATAATTATCAATTATGAACACGTCGAATACGACGACACAAATCAACACAATCAATCTCATTTATTCAAAATCGTACATACATGAGGTAGATTCATTTTCCATGAAACATTCATCAATATAACCAAAACCTAACTCTAAGATTTTACCTATAAAACCTTAGATTCATTTTCCCCCAAATCAATACTCCAACCCTAACAAAATTCTTTGCCACACAACTACAGATAAGGCCCTAAATGCAAACTAAAAGTTTGGAAGGAGCCCTTACCTTCATGTTAGCTTTAACGTGCGATTACGGTACCGCGAGTAAATCCGGTAAAATCTCTGCTCGCGACTACGCTTCCAAAGTTGGACCACTAGCACCGTAGCACGGAGGTGAGCAACTTTCCCTTCTATCACTTCTTGAAACGAAGCTTAGATCTAGATGAAACGGGAAGGTTTGTGTTTGAATCCCTAATACCGTTTTTCTTTGTTTTCGAAACAATGAGGAAGTATGAAGCTGAGAAAACCTTGCTCTCTTACCCACTAATCCTTGGGTTTCTATTCTTGAAGTCAAAGAACGAAAAAGGAAGCAAAACCAAGAAGAAGAAAAAAGGAGGAGGGAAAGGTTTTCGCGAGGCAGAGGAGAGGAAGGAGATGGAAATGTTTTTCCTTTGCTTTTCCTTCCTTCTATTTTCTTTTCTTTCTATTTCCTTTTCTCCTATTTCCCTCCAGCCATATATATATATATATATATATATATATATATATAATAATTTAAACCTAAACCAAAAAAATATATATCTAACAATTCTCACATCCATCACTTCACTCACATCTCCAACTATTCTGATAAAAATATCTACTCTCGTCGCAACTCAATTGTCAAATACAATTTTCAGCAACCTGAGATATTTTGAACAAAACCGCCCATAATTAAATTCTTTGAAACCCAAATAATTTATTCTTCGACAAATAATTTTAATCCAATTTTGAAAAATATATTTTCGGCCTTTAACTCACTAAATACCGAAAACTGGGATAAAAGCCTAAGCAATTTAACACCAAATATCCTAAAATTGTATAACTTAGGATTTAAAATTATGGGGCTTACAACAAGAGTGACACCCGAACCTTTAGTAAACAAGGAGGAGACTGCAATGCTTTTGGTAAATCCATGTTGCAAAATTATAGAATAAAACATTAAAACACTATCTCAAAGCCTGTTGCAATCCATACAATGACTTATGAAGTCTACATGCCATATTCTTCGTCTCGCCAACAACTCAATAAGTTAGTGGCAATTCCATTAATACCTTTTCATCTATTTTTCCATTCAAGAACACATTATTCATGTCTAATTGCAACAACTTCCAAACTTGTTGAGCTGCTGATATAAGCAGTACTCTCATTATTCTCAGCTTTTCCACTGGTAATGATGTGCTTAAAAAATCTATGTGAATCTAGTTTTACCCTTTTTGTCACCAATCTAGCTTTATGCTTGTCCAAAGTACCAACTGCTGCAAATTTTGTCTTATAGACCCATATGCACCCTATAGCTTTATTCCCTACTGGCAAGGGAACAACTTTCAGGGCTGCCAATTCTTCTGCCATAATCTTTTTCCAGTCCTCATGTTTGACAACTGGATGATAAAATTGAGGTTCATAAATAATGGCAACTTGCATCACATAATTTATTTAGGCATGCAATAGTCTTGAATAGTTATGGTGATGATGTATGGGATAAACAACATTACATTTGTAGTCATCTAAGGATGCTGGAACAACATGTCTTCTGGTGAATCTTATGAGATTGGTATGATTCTCACAATCTAGAAAGTCAACAATATTATATGTTGAATCATCATCATCTGCACAATTGTCATCATTAAATGGTGAAATATCTAGATCATCATGATTAGCATAGTCATCAACAAACATGTGATTAGGAATTGGGCAAGGAATCACTTTTGAAGGTAGGAAATTTGGATCACTGTAACATTCTCTAAATTATTATTTAAAAATAATTAGAACCCATCAATATTATTCAATATTATATTATGTGTGATAATTATTTGCCTTATTCGACTTATTATAGTTGATAAAGTTATGAGTAATAATTATTAAATCAACGAAGAGTTTATATATATATTATATGTAGATGTGTTTTTCTAGTGCAAGAAGAAATTGGTGTGACCCAACCCACTTGAATGAGTATAAATTTGGGTTATGTATTTGTGACTTGATTTTTACGATGAAGGTTAACAAAAAAAAAGGACCAACAATTTATGTATAGTCGGAAAAAAAGGGGACATTTTATCACTTTTATTCTTCATTAAGGCCCAACAATGTCTAACCAACAATTTTCACTTTAAATTTCCCTAAGTCCACAATTTATGTATACTCACTAATAATAAACAAAAAGAATACCGAAACCCTAACCACCATCACCTTCACACCTCATTTCTTCGTGTATCTAAAACTTGGAACTTCTTCTCCTTGTGAACAACTTTGTGGGGCTTAAAGCTTTGTACTAGGAAGAAAAGTGGCCAAGGTAACAGCTTTTCCCCCACACAAATTATAGTTAGGCCATTGGTTGAATGAAAAGAAATAAACAAATGTGATTACATATAATTTAAAAGGAATAAATGTAGAGTACTGAATTAAAATATTAAAACTCTAATTTTTGTTGAGATTAAATTGTAATATTTTACTTCTATGTAGTCAAGTATGAAATTTTATGTTATATGTGATAAAGATGTAGTTTTATGATGAATATGAAATAAAGTTTGAATTCTTACCATATATATGATAAAGTTTTAACTTTATTATGTATATTAGTTGGAGTGTGAATTTTCTTGTTAAATATGTTAAAGCGTTAATTTTTATGGCCTATATGATATCAAGTTTTTATCTTTATGTGTATGTGGTGAAAGTCATAATTTTTATGATTATTTGTCTATGAATATGTCATACTCATGATATGGATGTGTGTATGTGTTCTTAATGATATGTGAATAAGGCGATGATTTTAAAAAGTGATTTTGAATGCATGTGACATGATTCTTAGTGGGTTGTGTGGGAATATATCTATTTGATACTATATCTTCATGTCATGGCATATGCATCTTCTTGAGAGTTGCCTTAGTGATAGATTTGTTTTCCCATTGGTATGGATGATCTTTATGTGTGGAAGTTGCCTTAGTGGCAGGTTTATATCCGAATCATTTAGTTTTAGGAGCATTCATTATATATATGTTTTGAAATACAATTTATCGGTTTGCACATTTTTTTCTTTTAAATTGGAAGTTTTTACATTTATATGTTTTGTGTTATTCTTCTATATGTCTTGCTTTGGTTTGATGTGGATGATGGAAAAAACTGACTCTTACAACAACATTTTAGGTACTAATGAGTTCGAAGAGATTCAAGAGTAGTTAATGAGTATTGACGCGTGGCGAACATGGGGTAAACATGAGTTTTGTTTTCAAGACCATTTTGTAATAATAGAATTGTCCAATATTTTAAGTTCTTTTAATCTTTTGTCACAAACTTTTAAAATGTACTAGAATTCTAGAAATACGGAAGTGGCTCCCTTTCGCTAAGAATAATTGTCTTTATATTGTTTTAAATTTTGAATAAATATTTTCTTAATGATATTAAATAATGTGATTGTTATTAATTATTTAAAATGAATAAATGTTAAGGATTCAAAAAAAATCGTAAACTTTTCTAAGAAATAAGTATTTTTTTAAGAAAAGTTTTGGATTAAAAATATGGAGAGTTACAATTTCCATCAGTTGCAGGCATGTTATGGAAGGGGGAAATGGTCTCATGAAAAACCACATCTCTTGAAATGATGAATTTTCTTGTGGAAATATCATACAACTTGTAACCTTTAACACAAAAAGGGTAACTTATAAAGACACACATGTTAGCCTTAAGACAAAATTTATTTGTGAGTTGTGGTATAGTAACAACATATGTCAAACAACCAAAAACTCTAAGATGATCGATCATATGAAGGCATTTTGAAATAAAATAGTTCATAAGGGGACAAGTTTTTCAGATTTAAGCAAGAACTCTATTTATTATATGAGTTGCAGTTGACATAAAGTTTTTTATGGGAATAAAGGATTGAAAAGGAAGTGCTTTGGCTAGATTCAACAGGTGGTGATGCTTTCTCTTAAAAATTGAGTTTTGTTGAGGAGATGAAAATTGGTGCAGAGTACCCAGTTCCTGCAGAAAATTAGTTAAATCCAATTCCTTTGCATTATCAATACGCATATATTTTATATGTTTACCAAACTAAGTTTTCACCAAATTATTATTATTATTTTTTTTTTATTTTATCATTGGCCACAAGATTATACTTTAACAAATACAACCATGTGAATCTTACGTGGTCATCCACTATAGTAAAAATAAGACTTATTTTCATAAGTAGTAAGATCAAAAGGGCCCTGTTAGTACATAGGCATACCTTAGAAGGGGAATGAATTAGGTGTTTAGAAATTTTATAGTTTTTACGGAATTGGTGGATTATGTCTCTAACTATGATTATAGTTTATAGAATCATGTGTTTTCTCCCTTGTCTCCATTCAAATGTCTAACTAGCAAGAATAAATATATATGAATGTCAATTAATTTCTAATGGTTGGTCATTGAGTGATATTATTTCAATTGAATTCCTTATCCATGTGTGCAGTTAACCTCAATGAAGAGAATTATTACTTCTCTCTTATCAGCTCCACGCCTCATTTATTAGTCGCATGCATTTGTGCTTCCTAGGACATGATTAAACTTACAATAGAGAAAAAGAAGTTCTAATCACCCACACGCCATTACCAACATTATATTTATCTCAAATATTTTCTAAGACACTCAAACAACCATCCTCACATTCTCTCGCATTCTGGTCGAAGTTCTAAACTTTTGTTCCTTCATCTTGGTGATATTTTCGAAGGCTATATAGTGTCATCTAGAAGGAAAGCACTCAAGATAAGGGATTTTCCCCATGTAGAGTTAGGCTAGATATTAAATTAGTGGTTCATAAGATATTGATACGATGTCTGGATGTTTTAAAAGAAAAAAAGTTAATTTTATTTTCGTCGTAAAGAAATTAACTATAACATTTTGATTGTTTCTTTTCAGTAATACATTTATGTTGATGAACTTAATTATAGAGCTCTATTTTTATACTTTGATAAATATGTTTGTAGTGAAAATGTTTAACCCTTGTGTTATGACCTCTTTTTTTTGTGGTTGCCTAAGTGGCTAGTGATTTCTACATTTTGAGCATCATTATCATAGTCATGACATATCATATGCATCTTTGTGGATGCCTTAGTGGGTGGTTTAATTTTCCCCATTGGTATGAGTGACTTCTGTGTGGACGCCTTAGTGGCTAGCTATATCCGGATTATATATGTTTATGAGCATGCATAACTTGCATACATTTTATTGTCATTTTTATTTTGATCTAATTATTTGCTCTAAGGTGAGTTCCTACTTGCTTTAATTAAATACATTTTATAACTTTTGATACACATTTGCGAATTATTAAAAAAAATCAATTTCTCTAAATTTTTTATTTTAAAAAGATTTTATATTTATATTTTATGGTTATTTAACTTATTATTTAGTTTAATTTTACCGTGGTATGAACTGGCCCCTTACACCAACATTTAGGTACTAACGATCTCGAAGAGTAGCATAAATTACGTTTGCTTGGTGCACCCACGTGGGAAAAATGGGTACTTTATCTAAATAATAATGTTTATAGTGATAAGACCGATGTGATACTTTTTTTTTTAAGTTTATTTACTTTTCATCGTCAATTTTAAATAAAAATGCGGAGGTAGGGTTCGTTTGTTAGGAAAAACCTGAATTATTTTATTTTATGACGTAAGTGAACATTTTCTACAATTAGCAAATTATCTTTGCAAAAATAATAACAATAATATCTAGTAAATTGCATTGTGATATTTCATAAAATGAAATCAAACTATTTACTAGTGAAATTTTATTGATTACATGATGAGCTACTTTTAAAAAAGAAAAATAAAAAATATCGTTTTGAAAAGAAAATATATATTTTTAAGTAATGCCTTGGATCAAAATCCGAGACGTTAGAGTGTTACTCTAAGATTTCTATTACAAACTTCTAACAATCTGCCTAAGATAGCACACCACTATCCTAGTTTACAATACTTGGAAGAAAGTACACCACTTTTCTCAGTTTACACAATAACTTGAATAATTTTACAACAATGATTTTGATTGAAATCAAGAGAATATAACAACTGATGTTTTCTTGTACAATGATAACAATCTAAAATAATTTTAAGTACAACAGAGAACCTTTTTCAATGATATGACAATGTAAAATATGTACTTGAATATGAAAGTACGACTTTGAATAATTCACAAAATATTTTAGGAAGTTGTTCAAAGTTGTTGTAAGACTCTTTTTAAGATTCTTATGTTAAATCTGAAACTAGGAAGTATTTATACTCCTTAGACATCATTTCAGATAATTGACAATCATTCTTAGAAGTTTGATGAACGTATTTAATGATTCAGATTGAATCAGAACTGAAAAGTTGTATTGCTTCACAGTTGTATTCGACTACATCCTGAGTGTAGTCGAATACACTTACGTATCGTTTATATTTATTTCAATATTTAAAGCTTGTATTCGAATACAAATCCTTGTAGTCGAATACAGATGACTGAATTTTGCCACTGACTTGATTTTGTATTCGGTCACATTATGATGTAGTCGAATACAAAAATGTAGTTTTAGCTATTGACTTGGTATTTGTATTCGGCTACAACATTCTGTAGTCGAATACATATGTGTAGTTTTTGCTACTGACTTGGATTTGTATTCGGCTAAAACAAGCTATAGTCGAATACAGATGTGCAGTTTTTGTTATTGACTTCATATGTATTCGGCTACACATATATGTAGTCGAATACAACCTTAACTTTTGTCAAAAACTTAATTTTCAAACATTGTTCATGCAGTTTGACACTTTCAAAAATTCTTCTAATGCATATGCTAGAGTTTAGATGAAGTAATCAAGGTTCTCATATGCATTTGAAATGTAATAATATTATATTGTATCATGTACCTTAAAATATAAGTCTTCTAGCTCATTGACAATGGTTGACATGATGTTGACTTCTCTTAGCATCTTTGAACTTGCAACTTGATCATTTTACTTGGTCTTTGTCTTCATCAAAACATATAGTTAGTCTTGTATTCAAGGATTGAAAAGGAAGTGCTTTGGCTACATTCAACAAGTGGTGATGCTTTCTCTTAAAAACTGAGTTTTGTTGAGGAGATGAAAATTGGTGAAGCGTACCCAATCCTGCAGAAAACTAGTTAAATCTTATTCCTTTGCATTATCAGTGCACATACATTTTATATGTTTACCAAACTGAGTTTTCACCAAAGTAATTTTTTAAGTTTATACTTCAATAAATACAATCATGTAAATCTATTGTGGTCATCCCTTAAAAGAAAGCCTGTGGAATTTTGCCAAGGGACAAACGCCCCAAAAGTGAGAAGAATAGTAAAAGAAACATCAAAATGTATTTTATTTCCAACAATTCAAAGTACATTATCAAATAAATATCCTAAACGAGAATGTCATAATTGGCTACAATTATGTCTAATAAAACAATAATTCTAAATAGCATTAGTTGGAAATTTATTACAAACATAAGAAGAAAATTGTAAGGTAGCATTGACATGCTTTTATCACCGGAAAATACAATGGCAAAGGTGTCAACTGTAACGTCATTAACATAGAGCTATAATACTTGAAACATGTTACCCTTGCCAACCATCTTATGATGTAGAGGCTCCCGAATAACAAACTGAGAATAATAGAAAGTTAGAAAATTTTGGAATATCTAGCCAAAGAACAAACAAATAGAATTTTGATAGTAAATTATGGAATATAAAGAGCATTGTTTTGGTGGATTTGCATGTGGAAATCATTCCAAATCTCATTTGCAGAATTCAAATAGATCGCTAAAGCCTGAAATTCATTGGAAACAAAATTAAGGATCCAAGATGCAACAATTCTAACTAACTGATGTAACATGATAACTAACAGAAACTAGACTAAATAACCAACTTTTAACTAAAACATGAAATGCTTAAGAGTGAATAATGGTTCTAATAAATTGGGTATATGAAATTGATGTAACTCTGGAGCATGACTTGATATGCTTAATTGCTTTGTATTTACTTCTTATAACATTTATGGCATTTGTTGTGCCATGGTTAATGAAATGTCTTCTTTTGGCCGGTTCAAAAAAACTAAACAATGAATATTCAACCCATTTGAAGTATTAGAAGAACTTTGACTGATGTTACCATAAAATTCTTCCAGAATAACATTCAAATTGGGTGTATCTCATTTGCTATGTCTATTCTTCAAATATATTTCCTTTAAAACAATTTTATAATTTTATCGTACAAAAACGTTAAGTCAATTAACATTAACATTGAAGTGTTTATAGCTCTCTCTAACAAGTTACATATCCCAAAAAAAAAGAAAATTAAGGTTCATCAATGGAAATTTATTTATTCCTAATGATGATGCCGATTCATATTTTGTAGCATGGGAAATGTTCGATATCAATGCTGAAATTCCACTCAATGTTGTATACATTGGTGATGCCAAAGGTTTCTAAAATGAACTATTGGAAAGATTAAGCAGAGATAACATATGGATTCATTTAGATTAAAATTTCAGGTACAATTGCTTATACATGTATCCATTGGATTCTTAATATTGAGCTATGAATTGTGTCACCAATAGTGATTGAATTGCAAAATTTAGATTAATGAAATTTTATATTATTTATGAAAATGGTTGAGCACAAAGGCTCTACAACCTAGAATCTAGAAATGGTAACTCTGATTCAAAGACTCCTATTAGAGAGATATTATCTTATAATATAATTATTTACAATGTGCAAGAGTCCTCCTCCATCTACTCTCTCTAGTGTATATAACTAAATCACCTGGCTAACTCACTAACTAACTCGTAGTCTCCTTTATTGGCCTTACTTCTCCCTTCCTCTTGTAAACCTTCTTCATATAGGGAGTCCGAAGAGGCTTTGACAAACTATACTAAACATCTAGAGAGGTGGGTAATATACTCTATTTTTTTAATGGATTCAGTCTTTCATTGTATTAGGGTCAAACATCTCTTTAAAGGAGAATTAGATGTAGCAAAAGTTGTTATGAACTACTAAAAAAATACTTGTGTGTTTCTCTTCTCCTTTATCTCTATTTTTTTGTCTTATCTTTAATGTTTGTTACTTAGTTGTTTTAAAATGAAGATAAACTTTAGATAAAGAACCAATTAAAAGAAAAAGTTTAAAAGGATCAACACAAACAATACTTTAAGTAAATGATCACCACAAAGAAATCTAGTTTCTTCGTAAGATCAAAAAGATGGTTCAATTCAGAATAAAAAAGAGACAAAACTCTCACAAATACATAAGTCTAATTTTTCAACAAAATTATCTCCATTTTATTATGCCATTTGCATCCTATATATAAGAAAGACTTGCTTTGGCTTACTACAAGTAAAACAAATATCACAAAACACTAACATCAATTCGCCGTGGTTGCACTTATTGTCGCACTTATTGTCTTGTCTAGTGGTTGCACTAATAACCTTGTCTAGAATTAATGAAAACGTGGTTACAATAATAACACAACTCAAGAGTCACCTTCAACAAGAAAAATCAAGAGTTACTTCTTATACACTAATAAAGTGTTTCTACACCTTCTTTTGTGGTACACTCCGGCAACACTCGTACACCATGAATCATCCTGCTATTTATTTTAATTTAACTTAACAAAATAAAAACTTCAACCAACTTATCATAATCACGTCATCAACTTTAATTTCATTTTCCACCAAGAAAGAAGTTGATTCTACTATTGACTGTAAAACATAAATTGTAGATAATTCTCTAAGTTTTCCAATAAATCAAATATCATATCAACCAAACATCTAGAATTCCAAATATAGCCAAAACTAAACAAACAATTTATCCCCTACGAAAATGACATTTTCAACCAAAATTAATTTGGTTCTTTTTATTCCATTAATAAATAAATTCTTCTTGTATATGGATAACATCATAGGATCTCATCACCATCACTCACCACCACAATTTCTTCTCCGGTGAAAGATATGAGGGAAATTTTCAAAATATATTTGGAATTCTCTTTTAGATATATTAATATAGCAAAATAAGATAACTTAATTATCATTTGGTCAAGTGGTTGCAATGTTTGGATTTAATGTATCTATTAGCCATCAAACCAATGCATCTGTTAAGTTATCAAGGGTTACAAACTTTTTCAAGAGTTGTTTTCTTTCACCAATTGTTATGAATTTCTCTATAAATAGAAACACTTTAGAGAAAGAAAAAGAACACAAATTTCATGTTTACATGAGTCAAATTTCTGTCAAAAATATTTCTGAGTCATTTTTTTTTTTTATAGTGCACAAGAGTAAATGAAGGAACTTTATTATATAAACTATCATTGATCAATAAACTTGATGTTAATGTGAAATTCACTTCAAGGATTTTAAAGTATCTTGAATGTGATTCACCAACTTGCCCGTTTGAATCCAATATACATAGATTGGTGGGGGCGAATCGAATGTAAAGTTTAATGTGCTACACACGCTTTAGAATTTACTTATAACCTTCATCATCATCGTCGTCATCAATTTTATATTCTTCTTGTTCAAGATTTGCAACATACGTCCAACAAAAAATCCATCAGAACATCCCCTAAACCACCCCTACCTACCACTCCCATGGTCGCTTCTCCATAATGGATTCAAAGCAACTATATCAAAAGCCACCATACCATTTGTGTGGCTTGATCTCTTTACCGCTAATGGGTTTGAGATTTAATAACTATATATTTTGGGGTGTTTTGTTGTTATATCTATTATTTTTTATGTTGTTCTTAGAGTTACTTTTAGATTTTTTTAAGTTTGTATCCATTGTTTACGATGGAAAGCTCCATAAATGTTTGCCTTCTTGAAAATACATTTTGGGTTCAATGCTATTGGTGGTGCCACTAATATTGACATCATCTCCACCCTTAAAATGGCTCATGAGCATGTGATTAGATTGGTTATATCTGAGATCACTTTATGTCGATATGAGATCACTTTATGTTGATATGGGCTTGCATAAGCCAAAAATAATTTATAACTAAATATGCTTAAAGACTATGGATTCTCATTTCTTTTTGTCCAAAAACCGTGTTGTAAGAAATTGATTTTGGTGTTACGATCAAGCTTTTGGTTTGGCAAACTCTTTTGGCTTTTGTTCTATCTATGTCTTTTGTTGTTGCATATCTTGTAGGCATTGTTATATGTTATATACTTAATATGTGGATGGGGAGTGTTCCAACACATTTTATTTCAATATAGTGTTAGATTGACCTTCTTTATTTTTATTGAATGAAATTTGTTTATTGTAAAAAAGCAGTAACTTAATCAAATAAGTTTTAAAAAAAAATCAATGATTTGTAACTTGCCATTTTATAGCTAAACAAATTTCCAAAAAAAATTGACTTGGTTTATCTATGTAATTTAAACTCGATGTAGACTAAATCATATACTTTTATTGATTTTTCCAATGTTACTCCTACTTCACATTGGAAAAAACAATGAAATAGATAGATAATCTCAAGAACCGACCAGAACAAAAGACTGAGATTCATTGCAATCGATCCCCTCTAACTGCAATGCAATTAAAAACATTAGAGTTGTCCGATTAAGATTAGACGATCCAAATTATAGATTTTAAAATAATTAAAATCCACACTTAAAATATAAACTGTCTGATTTTAATAAAAAAAATCCTAATGTATCGAGTGGAGTCGACTATTGTTAATCCAAATTCCCAAAACAAGATAACAAAGGTAACAAATATTGACGAATTTCCATTTTGTGCACCATGTGAATTCCTAAATACATCATTATCAACCATATGATCATTAATCTACAATTAGAAGAGACTTAATGTGAAGAGACTTAATGTGCGAACAATAATGAGTCCCATAAGTATTTTAATCACAATTTGGGGGAAGAATCATGAATGAGTGGTTGGTGAGTTTGGGTAGTCATAGCCAATTCAAATTGCTTGAATGTAATTGGAGATAAAGAGAGTAATTCAGGTGGCTTAAGATTGTCCCAACCCTTAACATTATTTGTGGTGGTTGACCCATCAAAACCAATATGTGTTACGTGCTTCACATCCGTTGGATATCCAATTTCCATATCAGGCTCCATCTCTTCCATATTCTCTTTATAAACTATAAATAAATTTAAATTAACACAATATTCAATATATTACAAATAGCTGTGTAAGAATAATTCACACAAACGTGTAATCATACTTCACTTTCACTGTAACACAAATATAAACTTGTAGAGTTAATGTAAAAAAAAATATATATATATATATATATAAACTAAGCTTATACTACTTTTTTATACACAAATATTATTTTATATGTTTTATTTATTTGTATTGATCAATTTATTCAACTTCTAATTTACCTACTAATACTATCTACTATAAACTCAATTGCTACCGATTAGTTTATCTTTCGTCCATTACTTTTTGCCAAATATAGCCTTAGTAATAAATAATTATAATGCATATAAAAACGAAAAAGACCCAATAACAAAGAAAATCATATATCACAAGGAAATAATGCACCTAACATAAACTATGCATTTAAAAAATGATTTATATGTTTCTTAATTTGATTATCTATCATGTATAGGAAGAAACCAAAATTCCATTTACAAGTTAAACAAAAACAAAATCATAATTTCCAGCATGAAAATGCAAAAATATAAAAAATAAAATAAAAATAAAGTTGAAGTTGTTAGACTCACAAAATAATTGAGATAAACTCTTGATACCCTTGATCAATCGCTGTATGCCTTTAGCTACATTAGGCTTTGGTAGAACAAAAAATCCAGAAGACCCTTTTCTTTTGATTTTGGTTGTGATCACTTGTCCTTCTTGTCTTCCTTGCATAACAAAATATTTCAAATTACACATATAACTCCAATCACCTAAGAATTAAAGATAATTTAATGAACATAAAAAGGTAGGTGTAGATAGCAAGAGAGGAGAAATTACTTGAAATAGTTGAGTCTTTTGAATCTCTTTTTGATCCTTTTTGTACACCTAATTCCACACTTGAATGTGAAGCACACTTGAAAGAAAAAGGAAGAACTACTAATCTCTCTATATGCTTTCTCATTTCTTCTTAAACTCAATTTTTGTTGTTGTTGTTGTTGTATGTAATTTAGATATTTCTAATGTTTCATAGACCAAATAGTAGCCTAGATATGAATAGGGAGGCTATTATTAGGGGGTTATATTTAGGTTCTTGTTTGTCTTTGTATGCAAGCTAGAATGATTTATGTGGGGGATTAATAAAATATTTGCAATCCAAGTTTGGTATGTGAGATATAAAGTGTGTTAATATAAATGATAATGGAGTGGGTATGTTATTAGTGTTAGAGTGGGTAGTTGGTTAAACTGTGCAACTCAAATTGCTTTAGAGATTTTTTGTACTAAAAGAAAATTGGTTTTAAGATTACTAAGCCAATAAGTAGGATTAGTTAATAAATTTAATTCATGTAATATCAACCTAATGACCAAGATAATTAAAAATATTTGACTTTTCTTAAAAGGAAATGTTAATAGTTAATAATTAGTTGGAGAAAAAAATGTTAGCGCCATATATCCAATTTTAATGTTCTTCATGAAATTTATTTAATATCCTATCATTTACCATTGAATTATATATTTAATTATATTTATTTTTAAAGTGATGTTTAATTAACGATAATGCATCTAATCATAAACTCTTAATTAATTAGTATTGAGTTCTAAAATTAAATTTTGATCTTCTACAAGTTGTCAAAAATAATTATCATCCTATTTTGAAGTGGGCTCCTCCTTACTTACATCCCTTGTGTACAAAGGAATTCCTTTTGGAGAAATTTTACTTTACATAAAGTTTTTGTTTTCTCATTTTATAAGTTTGATGTTTGAATTTCATTAGCTAACTTAATTTGAGCCAATGATTTAGTCTTACTTATATATAATCAACATCATAGAGTGAATCACAAGTGAATTCCGCAAATAACATTCGGGCACGTGACCAATCACCAAAGTATTTGGTCTTTTTTCTCCTCCTTTTTGGTTTGGTACAATATGTATTTTTTCCTTTCAAATATTAACTTCTAAGTTGGTAGAAGAAAAGACAATTCAAAGGTAAATGATATGTACTTATGCTTAAAATTGATTAAAATTTTAATGACAATATACATTATTTTTATAGAGGTAGAAGTTTATAATTCTCCGTATTATGATATTCGAAAAAGTGACTTGAATGGTATTTAATTTGATAAAATAAAAAAATAAATAAAAACGAATATGTGTCTTCATATTAAACTTGCTTAACTAACCTCAATTAAATCATCGTCTCAATTATAAACAAGAAGACCATAAATTTATACTTTTGAGACATATTACTGATCATTAATTTCAAATAATTTAAACATTAATCTATGATAGATTATATGTTGTGTTGGTATAACAAAAACGCATCAAAGATGCTTTTGTAAGGAAAAGACAATTCGACTAAAGTATTGAGTTATTTTTTACTCTACCGAATTTTATTAATAAAAATTTAGATAATGAGAAAAATTGTCTTCAATGAACTTAGAGAAGAAAATATCCACTTCAACATTGTAGTAAAATTTATTATTAGTCAACCAAAACAAATAATTTAAACAATAAATTTCATCCAAAATAATATATAAACAAAGATAATATTATAAAAATAAATGTATTTGATTTAAAATTTAAATAAAATACTAAATTTTTTCAAATATATATTGTGTTTACATTTGATTTCCGAAGGAGTATCTGCTAATGATTTTTGCGTGTGAATAGAAATTTAAATAATTAGATTGAGCATATAATATGTTTATTTTTTTCCCAATATTTTAGTAAATTGATGTTTTTTTTGTATAAATTAGATAGTTTTTATATACAACTATATATATTAATCCTTCCAACTTTATGGGATCTAAATTAACTGCAAACTCATCCTAAGATTCTAACATCCTACAAGTGACATGTCTAAACTCTAACTCTGTTAAAAAAATGTCGGTAATAAGGTTTTAAAATTTTGAATTTTCGTTGACTTAATTGACCTATGTTTAGTGTTTCGATAGAGATGTTAGAATAACGGTAAATTGTTATGATTTTCAAAAGTTACAATGCAAAAAAATCAACTACATTTGGCAGAAAACAAATTCCAAATACCAAAAACTGCAGTATAAGAATGTATAAATGAAATGCATCAAATATACTCCAATAAATTTTCTGAGTCTATCATAAATATATTTTTTAAGTGAAGCGAAAATCTGTTCTCTCACAAAAACATGAAACGACTTTTTTTTAGTCTCTAACAAAAATAAATCGAAATACATTAATTGTTTTTTCAATTTCACTTAACCGTGGCAAAGACTTTCACAACATAAACTCTAAAGTAACATCTATTTAGAATTGGCAGAGCATAAATATAAGCCACTAAATTTGCATCCTCACCAATGATCATAGTATGCAAATAGTTCAAGATCAATGTGAGTTTCTTTTGAAAAATTTAAACCTTCGCATAAATAAAAAACTAATACGATTCTAATCACAACTTGAGGAATTTGATTGCAGGTTCATCAGATCAGTATCCAATTCTTCTCTCCACAGTTCCACTACTGATTTTAAGGGTGGGGAGATGAATTTGAAATTTTTCCATGCAATAATCATTTCTAGAGAAAAGAGGAACAAGATTTAAAACTTTTCAACATCAAATTCTATATATATATATATATATATATATATATATATATATATATATATATATATATATTAAGGTTTATACAGCCAAGTTCATTCCAAAGGGAAGGCATGCTGCTCATATTAATTTATTTCATAAGGTAACATCAGAAAATGCCACAGGGACACTAGTATGATGAGCATTAATTAAGTAAAATCACATAATTATGCAGCTTTCCAAGAATCAATCAACAAATAACAATAACAACTCTAACAGAGCAATATGCAGCGGATAATCAATTTCCCAAACTTGCAAGAATCTGTGAGGAGCAATCAACAAATAATAACAGCAAATAAAATCACCATCACAAAGGACACAATAATTTTTAACGTGGAAAAACCTTCTCAATGTGAGAAGTAAACAACCACGGGACCAAGCCAGTAATAGAGCTCCACTATGATCAAAATATGGGTACAAGAGAGTTTCAAATATGGCACAAATTCGTGCTCAGTAACCAACCAAAAACAGCAAGGTAACTAGCACAACAATCAGCCAAAACAATGAGAAAACAGGCATGAAATTGAGAACAAAGTTCAGCAAAAAAAACCAGAAAAACTGCTGCTGTCCGAGTTCAATTTCTCCCACCTCAGACCTCTGATCGACGATCCAAACGGTCAGAATGAAGTACTACTAGTCACGAACCTGCTGTCAAACTTTCAGCCCGATCCGACGGTGAACGAAGGAGACATCGCGAATCTAGTACAGCTGCTCTGTTTTATGCGAAAATAGGGTTTACTCTTTCTCTCTCACTTTTCTCTTTGCCTCTCTCTCTGAATTCAGCTCTCTCTCACCCACTAATCTGACCCCTCTCCACTTGGTTAAGTGAGACTCGTGGGCTTGCACATATTGGGCCTTTCTCCACATAGGAAGGGAGCCCAAAACCCAACATATCTCCCCCTCACAACTATGTGTAGGTGACCGCCAAACCGGCGATCTCACAACAAGTTTCAAACTTGCTTCTCGGTAATGCCTTGGTCATCATATCAGCACCATTATCATCTGTATGAACCTTGGCCAATTCCAACAACCCAGCATCCAAAGCATCACGTATCCAATGATACCTAACATCAATGTGCTTGGACCTAGAATGAAAGGTTGAATTCTTACCAAGATGAATTGCACTTTGACTATCACAAAATAACAAGTACTTATCTTGAACAAAACCAAGCTCTTGCAAGAATTTCTTCAACCATAACAATTCCTTGCATGCTTCTGTAATGGCAATGAACTCTGCCTCAGTAGTGGACAATGCAACACACCTCTGCAATCTGGATTGCCATGCCACAGCTCCCCCTGCAAACTTAATCAAGTAGCCTGAAGTAGACTTTCTGGAATCAATGTCTCCAGCCATATCAGAATCAGTATATCCCACAAGAGTAGGCTTATCACCTCCAAAACAAAGCCTCAAACTGGTAGTACCACGAAGATACCTCAAAATCCATTTCACAGCATTCCAATGCTCTCTACCTGGATTAGACAGAAATCTACTAACTGTACCAACAGCATGTGCAATATCAGGCCTTGTACACACCATTGCATACATTAAACTACCCACAGCAGATGCATAAGGAACTCG
Source organism: Cicer pinnatifidum (assembly GCA_037974775.1). Taxonomy (NCBI): domain Eukaryota; kingdom Viridiplantae; phylum Streptophyta; class Magnoliopsida; order Fabales; family Fabaceae; genus Cicer; species Cicer pinnatifidum. Next base: position 8,300,673 of record JBBPBR010000006.1, read on the forward strand.
TTGCATATCTGATTTTTCAGCTTCATTGAGAGGACTCTGACTAGTACTCAATTTAAAATGACTAGCAAGAGGAGTACTTACAGCCTTAGCATTTTCCATCTGGAACCTCTATAACACTCTTTCAACATAATGTTCTTGTGACAGCCAAAGTTTCTTCTTATTCCTGTCACGCATGATTCTTATACCAAGAATCTGCTTAGCAGCTCCCATGTCTTTCATGGCAAATGACTCGCCCAATTGCTTCTTCAACCTGTCAATCATGAAAATATTTTTCCCAACAATAAGCATGTCATCAACATACAATAACAGGATAATGAAATCATCATCAGCAAACTTTTTAACAAAGACACAGTGATCAGAAGTAGTCTTCTTGTAGCCTTGCTCACACATAACTGACTCAAACTTCTTGTACCACTGACGCGGGGCCTGCTTCAAACCATATAGACTCTTTTTGAGCCTACACACATAGTCTTCCTTGCCTTTAACAAGAAAACCATCAGGTTGCTTCATGTAAATCTCTTCCTCCAAATCACCATGAAGGAAAGCAGTTTTTACATCCATTTGCTCTACCTCCAAATCAAGAGTAGCAGTCAAACTCAACACAGTTCTAATGGATGACATCTTCACCACAGGAGAAAAAATCTCATTGAAATCAACACCCTTTCTTTGTCTGAAACCTTTCACAACCAATCTGGCTTTATATCTTGGAGATATAGAATTGCTTTCTTGCTTCACTCTGAAGATCCACCTGTTTTCCAAAGCCTTCTTTCCCTTAGGTAGTTTCACCAATTCAAAAGTGTGATTATCATGCAAAGACTTCATTTCATCTTGCATAGCATCCAACCACTTCTTCTTTTCATCACTCTCCATGGCTTCATCATAACATTCAGGTTCGCCTCCATCAGTCAAGGTAACATAGTCATCAGAAGGATACCTAGTGGATGGTTTCCTCTGCCTAGTAGACCTCCAAACTTGAGCTTGAGGTGGTTCAGGAGCATCACCAAGATCCTCATCTTGTGACATCTCATGTTCTTCTTCAGCATCATCATTAGGAACACCAAAATCATCTCCAAGCTGCTGATCACCAACATCACCATGTTGCTCATCATTCTGAACATTATTATCAGCAGTATCTAGATCATGTGTAGGCATCCGAACTGGATCAACATCAGACAAACCATTATCAATCTCAGGTGTAGTCTTCTCCATCTTATCAATGTCTTCAATGGTTTGATCTTCCATGAACTTCACATCACGGCTTCTAACAGCTTTCTTCTCAACTGGATCAAATAGCTTGTAGCCAAATTCATCCTGACCATAACCGATAAAGATACACTGTCTTGTCTTCGCATCCAACTTGGATCTCTCATCCTTTGGAACATGCACATATGCTTTGCAAGACACGCAAATGATCATACCTGACATTCTTGCCAAACCAAATCTTGTCTGGCACCTCAGCATTCAAAGCAACTGCAGGACTCAGATTAATAACATGCATTGCCGTGTACAATGCTTCACCCCAGAAATGCTTAGGCAACTTTGCTTCAGAAAGCATACACCTAACTCTTTCAATCAATGTCCTGTTCATTCTCTCTGCTAAACCATACAGCTGAGGAGTTTTAGGAGGAGTCTTTTCATGTCTGATACCGTGCTGCTTGCAATAAACATCAAATGGTCCACAATACTCACCACCGTTGTCAGTACGAATGCATTTCAACTTCTTACCTGACTGTCTCTCCACCATAACATGGAACTCTTTGAATTTCTCCAGAATTTGGTCTTTTGTCTTCAAAGCATAGACCCAAAGCTTCCTGGAACAATCATCAATAAAAGTAACAAAGTAAAGTGCACCACTAAATGACTTTACCTTCAACGGGCCACAAACATCAGAATGCACCAATTCAAGCAACTCTGACTTCCTTGAGGAGGGATGTTTCTTGAAGGATACTCTAGTCTGCTTACCAGCCATGCAATGAGAACATTTCTCCAACTCTGCACTCTTTAATCCCGGAAGTACATCCTTTTTAGCTAAACAATTCAGCCCCTTTTCACTGATATGACTAAGCCTGCGGTGCCACAAAGAAGCCTCCATATCCATGGCATTCACACTGTCTTTAGCAACCAATGCTTTAGTCCAATACAGTTTATTAATTTTCTCCCCTCTGGCCACAACTAAGTTACCTCTGGTGAGTTTCCATTTTCCTGAACCAAAGTGATTATTATAACCACCATCATCAAGCATCTGCACAGAAATCAAATTAAAGCGAACATCTGGAGCATGTTTGACTCCTCTAAGCAACAACTGCACTCCCATGTTGGTCTGCAAACAAACATCACCAATACCAACTACCTTGGACACACCATCATTACCCATCTTCAACACTCCAAAGTCACCAGAAGTGTAAGATGTGAAGAACTCCTTCCTTGGTGTAACATGCAGCGTAGCACCACTATCAATAATCCACATGCTCTCATCTGATACAAGATTGACTGAGTCATAGTCACGGAGAATAATCAGATCATCACAAGTAGCAGTAGTAACACGATCATCATCATCATGATTCTTATCTCTCTGCTTATTGTTATTGTTTTTGCTCTCCCTTTTCCATATGAAACAGTTCCTCTGTATGTGCCCAATTTTGTGACAATAATTGCACTCCACATTCTTAAATCTGGGCTTGGACTTACTTCTGTTGTTCTCTCTACTCGCACTTCTGCTATTCTGTCTGTTCCCTTTCGGTTCCTTTCTTTGACTTCGGCCCCTGTTCTCAGTGACAAGTACCTCGGAATGAGATGAAGTACCTTGTGCCTTCCTTCTCATCTCCTCATTAAGAACACTTCCCTTTACACTTTGCAAAGAGACAATACCATCAGAAGCTGAGTTTGTAATTGAAACCCGAAAAGTTTCCCAAGAATCTGGTAGAGTATTCAGTAGCCATAGTCCCAACACTTCATCATCAAATTTGATACCCATACCTGACAATTGATCTAGGAGCCCTTGAAAATCATTTAAGTGATCTGAAATAGAAGTCCCCTCCTTGTACCTCAAATTCATCAAGGAGTTCAACAAATACAACTTATTATTCCCTGATTTAGAAGCATACAAAGATTCAATCTTCTTCCACAAGGATCTTGCATGTTCCTCATTAGCAATGTGATTATAAACATTGTCTTCTACATATTGCCGAATAAAACCACAGACCTGCTGATGTTCAAAACTCCAATCCTCATCAGTCTTGGATTCTGGCTTCTCACTAGCAAACACAGGAAGATGCAAATTCTTCACAAATAACAGATCCTTCATTTTTCCCTTCCATAAGTGATAATTAGTGCCATTCAAACAAATCATTCTATTTGTATTTGCCTCCATCATTCAAACAAGTCAAACAGCCCCTTAACCAAAGAGCTCTGATGCCACTCTGATGGGAAATTCAATCAACAAATAACAATAACAACTCTAACAGAGCAATATGCAGCGGATAATCAATTTCCCAAACTTGCAAGAATCTGTGAGGAGCAATCAACAAATAATAACAACAAATAAAATCACCATCACAAAGGACACAATAATTTTTAACGTGGAAAAACCTTCTCAATGTGAGAAGTAAACAACCACGGGACCAAGCCAGTAATAGAGCTCCACTATGATCAAAATATGGGTACAAGAGAGTTTCAAATATGGCACAAATTCGTGCTCAGTAACCAACCAAAAACAGCAAGGTAACCAGCACAACAATCAGCCAAAACAATGAGAAAACAGGCATGAAATTGAGAACAAAGTTCAGCAAAAAAAACCAGAAAAACTGCTGCTGTCCGAGTTCTATTTCTCCCACCTCAGACCTCTGATCGACGATCCAAACGGTCAGAATGAAGTACCACTAGTCACGAACCTGCTGTTAAAATTTCAGCCCGATCCGACGGTGAACGAAGGAGATATCGCGAATCTAGTACAGCTGCTCTGTTTTATGCGAAAATAGGGTTTACTCTTTCTCTCTCACTTTTCTCTTTGCCTCTCTCTCTGAATTCAGCTCTCTCTCACCCACTAATCTGACCCCTCTCCACTTGGTTAAGTGAGACTCGTGGGCTTGCACATATTGGGCCTTTCTCCACATAGGAAGGGAGCCCAAAACCCAACAATCAGATCAGTATCCAATTCTTCTCTCCACAGTTCCACTACTGATTTTAAGGGTGGGGAGATGAATTTGAAATTTTTCCATGCAATAATCATTTCTAGAGAAAAGAGGAACAAGATTTAAAACTTTTCAACATCAAATTCTATATATATATATATATATATATATATATTAAGGTTTATACAGCCAAGTTCATTCCAAAGGGAAGGCATGCTGCTCATATTAATTTATTTCATAAGGTAACATCAGAAAATGCCACAGGGACACTAGTATGATGAGCATTAATTAAGTAAAATCACATAATTATGCAGCTTTCCAAGAAGAGAGTGGTGGAGTATCAGATTCCTTCCATGTTCTTATGCCCTGCATATATCTATCACCTTTAACAGAATCTGCTAAGGACTCAATTTCTGTCATTTCTTCTGGTGTTAGTTTGACAGATAAAGCACCAATGTTTTGATTCAAGTTCTTGATTTTGGCTGTGCCTGGTATCGGACACACGTCGTTTCCTTGGTGATGAAGCCAAGCCAGTGCAAGCTGAGATGGAGTACACCCTTTCTTTGCAGCCAATTCATTGACCATATCAAATAGAGTCTGATTCTGCTGCAGGTTTTCTGGTTGAAATTTAGGCAAACTCTGCAACATATTTACTGGCGTGCTTAAAAGACAGAATATGGAAACTCCCCTAATTTACTTTATATAATAAGGACCTGTTTGGTGGTCAGTATAAACAGACATGATAGGATAAACTATCATATCCTATCTCAATTAAGTATTTGATGAACTAGCAGGTTAATCCACAAACAAACAAATAGTGCAGTTTGATCATATAAAATTCTCGTTCCTTCGTATTTCTGAATCACCACAAAGAACTTGTGTTAAATATATAATGCATGTGATAGGATTGCTAGTCAAGCAAGGCTTCCTATTAGAAAGGTGTATGAAAGAAGGAACCAAACTTAATTTCTAGGTTGATAGATTCAGTTAGTTGCTGAGCTGTGCCAGCTGTAAATCGTAACTAATTAGTTAGGATGGTTAGTATAAATAACAGAAGTTTAGTCTTCAATAGGGAGGCAGTTAGAGAGTTAATTGATTGGGGCTGAATTGCAGGGCAATTCAGTTAACAAATCTGTAATTGCTATGCTATTCAATTGTGACAGAAATAATAATACATTCTTGAGAGAAACCCTTCTTGATTTTCTTTAATTCATCTTTTCTATTTAGTTTTCTTTAGTTTTACAATTTTGTTTTAACACTGGTATCAGAGCACCGATCTGGTGCCCTGAGTTCGCTTTCTTCTACTGCGCATTGCATGAAGACAAGAAGCATGGTGAGAAATTCAAGTGATTGGGAACAGGACCGCGAGGAATGGTGCACACGACTGGAGTTAGCAGAGGCGCGCGCCAAACACACGGAGGATCAATTGGCTGCACTCGCGGCGAAGATTGATTCCAGCGGCAGCAGTGGTAGATCCCTGGGTGAACACGTTGAGCGCGACCGGTGGAGGAAGATGGAGATCCCGATTTTCTCAGGTGATGATGCGTACAGTTGGACGCACCGTTTGGAACGATTCTTCGAATTGCGAAGCGTCCCCGAGGAGGAAAAGTTGCGTGCCACTTTGGCGGCCATGGAGGGTAGAGCACTGAGCTGGTATTACTGGTGGGCTAGGTGCAATCTTGAACCAACTTGGGACGGGTTCAAGCTGGCGGTGGATCGTAGGTTTCAACCTTCAATGGTACAAAATCCCTTTGAGTTGTTGCTGGCCCTCAAACAAACAGGGACTGTGGTGGAATTTGTGGAGGAGTTTGAGAAATATGTTAGAGCTTTGAAGACCATTGATCAAGAATTCGCACGAGGAATTTTCATGAATGGCTAGAAAGAGGAAATTCAAGTGGAGGTAAAACTTTATGAATTAAAGTCTTTGTCGGATTTAATTCAAAAATCTATTATGATTGAGGAGAAGAATCTGGTTTGGACCAAGAAAGGAACCAACACCTTCACTAAGCCAACCACTAATTCTAAGGCTAGTTCTTACAATAAGACTGTGACTGTTGATACTAAGCCTTGGTTGGATAAGAAAATTGAGGGTGGGACCTCTGCTACTAATCTGGTGAGTGTTCAGGCTGGGGAAGGGAATAAAAATCAGGGGTGGCGATTTCAAACGTTTGTTCGGGGATGAGATGAGAGACAAAAGGGAGAAGGGATTTTGTTTCAGATGTGATGAGCCATATCATAGAAACCATAAATGCAAAAATAAGTAGTTTCGTATGATTATTTTAGAAGAAGATGGCGAGGAGGACAACGATGTTAATTTTCATGAGGTAGAAACTTTCAATTCTCTGCAATTGTCACTTTGTTCAATGGTTGGGCTGACTTCCACAAATTATTGGAAGATACAAGGGGTAGTTCAAAACCACTCTGTTTTGGTACTCATAGATTATGGAGTTTTGCATAGCTTCATTTCTCATGAAATAGTTCGGAAACTGAGCTTGCTGGTGGAAGATACTCCTTCTTACATTGTGGAATTGGGGGATGGTCATAGGGTGAAATGTAAGGGAAGGTGTCCCAAGTTGAGTTTGCATTTGCAAGGGATGGAAATTAGGCAAGACTTTTATTTGTTCTCCCTGCAAGGGGTGGACTTGGTGTTGGGTTTAGATGGGCTCTCTTGTTCGGGAGAGGTCAAAACCATCTTTGGCAAGCTGGATCTTACCTTGTCTAGAGATGGCAAGCTGATTACTTTGGTTGGTGATCCGTCCTTAACTAAGACTGAATTGTCTTATGGAGCCTTCATGCAAATTTTGAAGGAAGAAGAGGAAGGCTTGTTGATTCATTACGATTCTGCAGAACAGAAACCAGCAGCGGTTTCAATCATCCCTGAAGCTGTTTCAGAGGTTCTTCAGCAGTATTCTGAGGTTTTTTAGAGTCCTCAAGGTCTTCCACTCCAAAGGAGGTTAGATCATGCAATTCAGTTGAAGGAGGGGGCTGAGATACCTAATCTCCAACCGTATAAGTATCCACACTATCAAAAAACGGAGATAGAGCGATTGGTTTCAGAAATGCTTGAGGCTGGCATTGTAAGACCGAGTGTTAGCCCTTACTCTAGTCCCATCATCTTGGTCAAAAAGAAAGATGGGGGTTGGCGTTTTTGCATGGATTATAGGGTTCTCAACAAAATTACTATACCTAACAAATTCCCCATCCCTATCATTGAGGAGTTGCTGGATGAACTTGATGGAGCAACAATATTCACTAAGTTTGACTTAAAATCAGGCTATCATCAAATCCAGATGAAGGAAGATGGTATAGAGAAGACGACTTTATGAACTCATGAGGGGCATTATGAGTTCTTGGTGATGCCTTTCGGTCTCACCAATGCTCCTTCCACATTCCAAGCCCTCATGAATGAGATTTTGAAGACTTTCCTACGAAGGTTTGTCCTGGTCTTTTTTTATGACATTTTGGTGTATAGCAAGGATATGTCAGCTCATCTTGTTCATGTCCACCAAGTCTTGGCAGTGCTGATGCAGAATGGGTTGAAGGCAAATAAGAAAAAATGTAGCTTTGGACAGTCTAGCCTTGAGTATTTGGGACATGTGATTTTTGGAGAAGGGGTGGCAGCTTGTCCGTCCAAGACCGCAGCCATGACGTCTTGGCCTATTCCTACGGATGTGAAGGGTCTTAGGGGTTTCCTTGGATTAACAGGGTATTATAGACGTTTTGTCCAAGGTTATGGTAAATTAGCCAAACCCTTAATTGAGCTTTTGAAGAAAGACAAGTTTTGTTGGACTGAGGAAGCTACATCTGCATTTCAGGCTTTGAAAACAGCCATGGTTGATCTTCCCTTGTTGGTTGTACCTGATTTCACTAAGGTCTTTGTAGTCGAAAATGATGCTTCTAGTAAGGGGTTGGGGGCTGTTTTGATGCAGGAGGGTAAACCCCTTGCATTTTGGAGTCAAGGCTTATCCTTGAGAGCTCAACAAAGGTCTGTTTATGACAGGGAGCTTATGGCTTTGATTCAGGCTGTGAACAAATGGAGACACTACCTTTTGGGCATCCATTTCATTGTGAAGATTGACCAAAGGAGCCTTAAGTTCTTGACTGATCAACGATTGTTCAGTGTTGAGCAATTTAAATGGGTTGTCAAGCTCATTGGTTTGGATTTTGAAATCCAATACAAGCCAGGAAAGGAGAATACTGCAGCAGATAGCTTGTCTAGGAGAGATATGTATGTTGCCCTCTCAGTTCTACATGTGGAAGATGATGATTCTTGGGATGAGGAATTGCAACAAGATCCTAAATTGCAGCAGTTGGTGCAGGATTTAATTGTCTCTCCTACTTCTCATTCTTGTTATGAGTTCAAGAAGGGAAGGCTTTTGTATAAAGGTAAATTGGTGCTGCCTAAGGGTTCTAACAAAATACCACTTATCTTGGCTGAATGCCATGATTCTCCTTGTGGAGGGCATTCAGGATTGTTCAGAACGTTTAAAAGGGTCTCTAGCTTCTTGTTTTGGGAAGGCATGAGGCGAGATATCAAGAAGTTTATTGAAGAGTGTGATGTATGTCAAAGGAACAAGTACTCTACTTTATCTCCGGCTAGACTACTGGAACCGTTGCCTATTCCTTGCCAAGTGTGGCAAGATATTTCTATGGATTTTGTTGGTGGCCTTCCACGAGTTAGAGGCAAGGATACAATCTTTGTAGTCATTGATAGACTTACAAAGTATGCTCACTTCTTTCCTCTTGGGCATCCATACATGCTAAGGAGGTAGCAGCTTTGTTTGTGATGGAAGTGGTGAAGCTTCATGGATTTCCTTCTACAATTGTATCAGATAGAGATGCGGTTTTTCTCAGCAGTTTTTGGAGGGAGATGTTCAAATTGGCTGGAACTAGTCTTAAGCATAGCACTTCTTATCACCCTTAAACGGATGGTCAAACAGAAGTTGCAAATCGGTGCTTAGATACCTATCTTAGGTTCTTTCTCGGGCCTAAGCCCAAGACTTGGTTGAATTGTTTGCATTGGGCTGAGTTCTGGTTTAACAGTAACTACAATATCTCTGCTGGAATGACACCTTTTAAAGCTTTATATGGAAGGGACCCTCCGTTGTTGATTAAGAGTTGCACCATTCCATCAAAGTTGGATGATGTCAATCAGTTGGCCCAGCAACGAGATGATTTACTGGCTGATTTGCGACAAAATTTGCTGAAAGCTCAAGATCAGATGCGGGCACAAGCAAATAAGCACCGGCGGTTGGTGAATTTTGATGTTGGGGAGTGGGTTTTCTTGAAACTTCAGCCTTACAAATTGAAATCCTTGCGTGATAGACCATATGCTAAATTGGCTCCTAAGTATTATGGTCCTTTTTAGATTCTAAACCGAGTGGGGGAGGTGGCTTACAAGCTAAAGATGCCTCTCGGAACTAAAGTTCATCTGGTGTTCCATGTTTCATTGCTTAAGAAGGCTTTGAAACCGCAACATTCACCTCAGACCTTGCCACCAATGTTGACTGAGGAGCTTGAATTGGCTGTCCAGCCATAAGATATACTGTAGTGGAGGACTGATGTTGGAGGCAATTGTTGAGACAAAATCTCAATTTAATATTTTGATGAAAACAAACAAAAAGTTAATTAAGAATTCTAATTATGATTCTAAGTGTTTTGGTATTTAACATGTGCACTTGAGTATGTTAAACAATATAGGTATCAAAAGATTGATCCTTAAAGAATGAAGATTGACAAAAGATTGATCCTTTAAAGACAAAGATCAATCTGTATATTCTAAGAACAATTTTAACAGTAGATAATCAATCTTAACATACTTTGATCAATCCTGGAAGCCTCATTCAGCCTATACTCTCATTATACATCAGCAAAAGAACAATATAACATCACACTCATTTCAGAATTTAAAGAATCAAGTCATGCTTCAATAAAGGCATAATACAAAGATCATTCTTCATATAAAGCAAGTGCAAGTACAAGGCTACAAGTAGTAAAGTACACTACTAATTTGAACTATTCTAAAGCCTGCACACATGACAAAAAATCATGTACTCAAGGCTGACAAACTGACACGAATCATAGGGAACAAGTTGTTTCATCACAGACCAAAAGATCAATCCTGGATCAATCTTTTAATGCAGCAGATCAATCTTTTAATGCAGCAGATCAATCTTAAGTTATGACAGATTTTCCAACAGCTCTTTCATGACAGCTGGTCCTTTTCCAACGGCCATATTATCTGTCCTAAGCCTCCTTAGAGTCTATAAATGCAACTGCAAGTTGAAGAATAAAACAGAACAATCAGCACCAAGCCAAAGATCAAATTTTTTTGATCATACTCAAGTGTCTCAATTCTTTTTCATATAGCTTGCTGTTTGTTTTTTATTTCTGGGGCAGCAATCATTCAAATATTGGTTCATCAACAGAATATATTTCTCAAACAAGTGTTGAGTAAATATTAAATTCTAAATAGCCTCAACATCATCACTTTGTAACTCAAGATTGTTTTGACAAAACTTGAGTAAGTTGTAAAATCCTTTAAAGTTTGAAGGATAGCTTGTTAAAGTCTTTACAAACAGTAAGGTAGAAATCCTTTCTAGGTAGAAGGGTAGGAATTGTGTAAAGATCAAGATTGATCCATGAAAACCAAGAAGGATCTTGGTTTGAACACTTAGTGAAAAATCTCACGGTTGTGAGGACTAGACGTAGCCCGGATTGGGTGAACCAGGATATATCCTCGTGTGATCTCTCTATCTCTATCTCGTTTTATTTTATGCTTTACAATCAAATTTCATTTTGGTAAAATTGATCTTGCTGTTTTAAAGATTGATCTTCTGCAAACTTAAGATTGATCTTCTACAAAGTAAAGATTGATCTTCATCACTGTAAAGATCAATCTTAACCTGAGATCTTATTTTTAAAGCATAATTTTTTAAAAAGGGACAATTATAATTCATATCCCCCTTATTTATAATTGATATTTCTACTTCAGCAATATGGAGGTTTTGGTGAAATGGGCTCATTTGCCATCAGGTGATAACTCTTGGGAGCGAGCTTCCAAGATGTTTGAGGTTTTTCCGTCTTTTCCTTAGTTTTACAATTCTATTTTAACAGTATGAAGTAAAGGATACAAATGAAGAAAAATACATCATATTTTCCTTCTATTCAAACCATCCAATATTTTTATTCACGAATCATCTATCTATAATTTTTCTTTAAAACTTTCGTTGGTCATCAAATATCTTTGAAATTGGATTAGGTACATTCACATTTGGTGCAGTCAGCACCTAGGAGCAGCCTGATCTTGATCTGAAAGTTCAAATCTCAGAAACTTTTTATTTTTGTTAATTATAAAATTCTGGTGTTAAAATAGAACCGAGCTTGTATAGTCACCACTTGTGACTGCACGAAATCCGGATTCTGATATCTTTTTGTAGTTTTCATATATCAATGTAGGACTGAGAGATTAACGAGGGGAAGTGAAAGGATACAAAGCACAAACACACACCTTTGGAATTAGGCATATCCCTGTGTCCGAAACTAGTATGACCTGTGTTTGACAACTCATACATATTTCCGAACTGTTTATATCTTAGAGTTTTGAATTGTAAATACTAGCAGCAATTTACAGTGCCATCCATTACTGATGTGCCTATTCCCAAATTGCTCTATGGAAGAAAAAAAGTGGACTCAATTTACAACAACTATCTATTTTGAACTATAGTCAACTCAATACAATAACCACACACATTTCACAAAATTTAAATAAGTAAATGTATTGTGATTCAGTCAGTAAACACTATTATTGTGTAATGAATATCACTATAGAAAAAAAAAAGCATTCATAATTTAAAAGATATTAATATGATCATCATTAATGTAAGAATAACTAAATTAATCCATGGTTCTGAAGCAATGCTACTAGGTAGGTTAATTAACAAAATGAACAAGTACTTGACATGAATTTGTGTAAAAGACTGCTTTCCACAAACCTTCCGGTAGTCGTCGGTGTTAAGTTCTCAAGCGACTTTGTTCCTTGTGAAAAGAATCCTCTCCCAAGAGGACTATATGCAACAATTCCAATTCCAAGTTCCCTAAGAAACAAAATTATAATAACTTAAAAGGGTAGACTTCAAATCATTGCAATTATATCAATGTACAGTAAAGAAAAATGCTAGACAATAAAATTAAGACAATGTTTGTCAAAATTTGTCAGTAGCATGGATATTAGATGATTTAAAGAATACAATTTTTATTTTATTTTATAGTATAAAATACTAAACTTGAATCTAGATAATATATATCATATGATTTTGATCGAATGACCATAGACGTTTCAACTAGGTGAATACTGACCGTAGGAAGTTTGGGTTGGCTAAATTATACCTGCAAGTTGGAATTAATTCTTCTTCCACATCTCTTGACCAAAGTGACCACTCCAACTGCACAACAGTTATTGGATGAATAGCATGTGCTCTTCTGGTTATTGAAACTGAGGCCTCCGACAAACCAATTTATTTTATCATTCCCTCTTCCACAAGGTTTTTTAGCTCCCCAATCTTACAGACAATACCGAAAAATGTTGAAGTCACAAATTGTCCTTTAAGATTAGTATAAGTTATTCTAGTGAGCTTACTGAAATTAACTGAAAACAACTAATGTATATGTTATAAGTGGTTTCCATTAGCTCTCTCAAATAGAATTCACAAGTGTTTATGGTAGTAGATAAACTCAAATAAGCCAATTCTAACAGCCCTAAGAGTAAGAGAAAAATCTAATTAAATGCTAGTGAATGTTAATTAAATCAAATTAGAGAGAAATTAAAAGGATCAAACTGTGATTTCAATTGGTAGACGACTATCAATACGGTGCTGATAATAGAGATCAATGCAATCAATAAGTCTCTTCAAGCTATCCTCGGAGCTCTCACATATGATGGATCACGAGAGGCCTTAACTTTCCCTTCAGAAAATTTGATTCCAAATTTTGTACCAATTCAACATTCCCCCTTACCCCTATCTTCAAAACCTGTTCCATAATTTTCACACTTTTTCAAAATCAGATTATATACAATAGATATTAACTTCATGTATGTTCATAGCCCAAGATTCAAAAAAAACCAAATTGCAATATTACAAAAGTGCATACCTTGAATTTTTCAGATTAAATCAACACTGGTAAGTAATCAAAAGAAAAACTATGCACGTATGAACCTCTTAGAATTATGTTTGGGTTAGTCAAACATAATTTGACCACAAGTTTATTATATTTTCATTCTAACTTTCAAAATTTATTTTAATCCCAAAGTCATTCTACCTAAATACTAAAATTTATACTTTCTGTGTTAACATAGAAAAGATTCTCAAAATATTAAAAATGACATACAGACACACAAAAACAATTTTTTTTGGTTCTTAAAAGCCTAGTGGTGAAACTCATAATCCAACTACCTTATGAGATGACCACACAAAAACAATTATAATACAAACATAAATTGATAAAATTATTGTTTTTTTGTAAATGGATCCAAATATAAATCAACCTTATGTTTACTTTTACTTTTGCACCAACCAAAATTGGTTCCACAGGTCTATAATCAACTTTTACATATTTGGTTGTTCTTGAATAGAAATGATTCTAACTTGAAGCTAAAATTTGTAACTTTTTATTCAAGAATTGATTTTTAGCATTGAATATATCATTTAAATCATGTCCACAGGAAACTATCCAAACATAAATCACTTCATCTTCAAATCACTTTTAGTCAAAATCAATTCAACATAATCAATTCAATCAAAACTGAATTACAGTTCATAAGAACATGATGCAACAAAACCAAATTGAAATACCCATAAATTTTCAAGAGGGGCAATTAAAAGAAAAACTAAAAGGGTAATAGAAAGTGTGAACCTTTCCAAGAAGTAGTTCATTGGTGTGAGGACCATAGATATCAGAGGTATCAAGAAAAGTAACACCAGATTGAATGGCATGATGGATGAGAGAAATCATGTCAATATGGGTAAGAGAGAATGTTGAATTGGCTACAAAATTTGGAATCGAGACAGCTGCATGTGAGGATAACTTAAAGAGACTTAATATTGATTGCATTGATCTCTTGAATGACAACACACCTCATTGTAGTACACGTTGTTGTTCTTCTTGAAGAGTGTTGATTAATTTTGTGAGAGTGATGAATTTTTTTGATGTGGTGGTGATGGTTGGTGAAGGAGCGACATAGGAGGTAGATACAGAACATGATGTTTGTTTTTGTGTGTTGATGTGAGTAAGTATCCGATATGGTTTATAAAAGTTTGAGACTTGTAACTCTTTAATTTGTTTTTCTTTGCAAATTTAATTTGAAATGAGTCCAAATGAGTTTGAGTTGGACTCATTTATTGCCCAACAAATTTTAAACCAACAATATTTACAGGTTTCATCTTAAAGACAACAATTCACAGCTGTAATTTAGTAAATATATGGAAACCTGTTCAATATAACACTTTGTTAAATTAATAACCACATAGAAGGAGTATACACTCAAATATAAAATGTTAATCAAAGTAGAAATCTGATTCACTAATCTCATCTCCATCAAACTTAGAAATATGTATTCTCTCGAAAAATAATAAGGGACCAGCGCACAAAACTATAAATTCATTCTGAAATTATCTATAATGATTAATATTCGATACCCTGTTTTCAATTGTTTTTATCATAATAATTATTTTCATACAAAATACATTGATGTAACGTGGTTGGTCTTGTTCTTCAAATTATTTTTATTCTATTATTCACTTACTTACAAGCACATGCCTAATATTACTATATTTCAATACCAATCAAAAAAATAATAATTAAATAAATAAGTCAATGTTATTGTTTAGATCGAAAGAATATAATTTTTTCAGAAAATTAAAAATAATTATTTTAGAGTAAACTTTCATTTAGTCCCTACAAATAAAAAATAGCTTGTAAAAAATATATTTTAAAATTCTTTAATTAATACATTGTTAATCACTTTAAGTCTTTAACTCTTGTCGCTAAATATCTTTTATAATTGTATTAGTTTTGACGACATTCATCATTTTCACTAAGATTTTACTGAGATGTTAAACTCACTTTACCAAGACCAAAACTAACATTGAAAAAAAAACATTTTCATCTTCTCAAAAAGAAATAACTATTAATCTTACTTTTCCATCTTTTACACAACAGAAAAAGTACAACAATCAAACATCTAAATTCTTGTTTTCACTTCATTCAAACTTCTTAATTTTTGTCTTCATTTCTAAACTTTTAGTAAACAATGTATTTAATTTTAAGAAGATCCCCAAAATACAAATTTCTTATAGTATTTTGAATGCTCTTCAATTTTATAAAAAAAATACTTTATTTTTTGTATTTTGTATGTTTAACCTCACATATATCCCTAAACTAAAGAAGAAGGAACATTTCTATAATAAAACAAAAACTAGTATAAAAGTAGGGGTAT
Source organism: Cicer pinnatifidum (assembly GCA_037974775.1). Classification (NCBI taxonomy): domain Eukaryota; kingdom Viridiplantae; phylum Streptophyta; class Magnoliopsida; order Fabales; family Fabaceae; genus Cicer; species Cicer pinnatifidum. The sequence continues at coordinate 8,316,297 of JBBPBR010000006.1, forward strand.
ATATTCTCTCAAAAAATAAGAATATATTCCACTCTTCCAAATAACATTTGGTGCTTAGGTGTCTAGGAAGAGGCTTGTATTGAAGTTAAGGGGCACTGCACGTTAGGGGGGGTATATACCACCTTGGTTAGATAAAGTACACTTTGAGGAATAGTCAATACCTTGAGGGGTAAGGTCGAGCATTCGAGTTAAACTAGATTCACAACTTAGATTGTTAAGTATGAATCTCATGACGGTTATGAGAGGGGGAATATATATTTCTTTAATAAGTGACAAATATCGGTGTGGTTTAGGAGATGGTAAGTATGGATAGTGATTTTAGATGAAACTATAGAGGCGTAAGTGTGAATTTTGGGTGATGTCTGATGGGTTAAGCCTTGATGTATTGAACCATATGTCACTGTTAAGTAGAATTGGAAGTATAGAGTACGAGAATACTTAGAGATGGTAGCAAAGTAAGCTTATTAAAGGATGGTAAACATTTGGAGAATGTGTATATTTTGATAGGATAAAGGGATTGATCAAGATTTGATTTAGGACCCTAAGACGGTTGATCTTTAAGTCGATGGTTTAAAATCCACAAGGTTATGGATGAGAGTGTTTGAAGATTTACTGAAAATGTTGTGTTATGAATAGAAGAGTTTTAATTCGTGAGATTACTAATACAGTTAGAGTCAATGATGAATACGACCTCATATTGTATCATGAGAGGAAATGGCTGGAATTAGACGGTGTGATGATAATTTAGAGATTTCAAGGATCAGATTTTAGAATTTTATTTAATGATAGAAAATGAAAAAGAAGAAATGTAGCAAATTATTTATGGTTTAGATGTTAGTCTTGGGAAATCAAGCGTTGAGATTTAAAATGAGTGTTGCAGTGACTAGATGAACAATGAAAGGTATGTGGGTCTTTGAGATATTTTACTGCAAATTTATGAGGATGAAGTTATAGATAATTATTTATTGCAAAATGCTTATGGGGAACATTTGAGAAATAATTCTTTAGAATGTTTGATTGTTAGGATTATTTCAGTTTGTATCTCAGTGAAGGTTGAGAAGGAATAAGAATCCAACGAGTGAACCAAATATTGGAAAATGTGCCAAGAAAACTTGTTGGAGTAGCACATAGAGATGTAGCTTATGACAATTAAAGATTCGTGAAAGGAATTATCCCACCTATAATTCAGATATTTTTATTATAAAGGGAAGAATAGAGTATGAAATGGAAAAAGTTTGGTGGGAACTAATAATGTTGGATTTATTGAAATCACTATAATGAAGATGTATCAAGGTTCGAGGTAGGAATTTAAGGTTTGTATAAATGGAAAAGTGATGGAGTGAATACAATGTGTTTGACATGTCGTAATGAAAATAAAGTCATCAAGCTGCAATTAAAGGATGTGGCAAAATTGAAAAGTATAAAAATGAATGCTAACGGTGTTAGACATAAGTCCTCCTGATCATGATTTTGACATAATGAACCAACATACAATGTTCATGCATCATTTGATAAAACTAACAGTTTGAACCGAGTTACATTTCAGGAAAAACAAGCAATCACTATACACTTGGACACAAGCTTGAAATACAAGGAATCAAGCAAAAAGTAAAGAATGTGCTGGAGAAAGATGCAATTCTTATGCTCAGCGTCATTAGTGGTTGTAGTAGTTAGTTATTAGACTTATCAATGTGATTTCATGCTTAAGTATTTGCCAAGTTAAAAATAAAATCTTAAAATTAACAAGTAAAAAAATCGATTAGCTAATCAACTGAGGAATCCATTGTGCAATCGATTGCTTGACTCAGAACTAGAGTTTTCACTAAGTAAATCGATTACTTAAATGATTTGAGTGAAACCTGAACTCTGGGTTTAAACCAATCGATTGGACAATCGATTAGTCATCCAATTGAGTAATCGATTTTGTAACTTACAGAGCCAAGATAATGCTTTTCAAATCGATTGATAAATCGATTAAGAAAAATCTTTTTCATCAGACTTGGCCTATGTAATTAACCAATCGATTGGGACATCAATTGAGAAATCGATTATGTAACTTATAGAGCCAAGATAATGCTTTGCAAATCGATTGATAAATCGAATCAGAAAAATCTTTTTCATCAGACTTGGCCTCTGTAATTAACCAATCGATTGCGACATCAATTGAGAAATCGAGTTGTTGAGTGACAGAGCCAACCATTTACTGAAACAATCGATTGGCAAATTGATTGGGAAAAAGCTTTTTATGAGACTTAGCCTCTGTTATCAATCAAATCGATTGAGACATCAATTGAAATTATTTTCTTAACTTGCAAGATATAGACTAATTGATTAGGTAATCGATTGTGAAAACTGAAATGCTTAATCATATATCAGACACAAGTTCCTAATCGATTGGCACACTGATTTTCAACTAATGGCTGAGCCACTGTAACTATTTGAATCGATTGGTAAATCGATTGGAATAAAATAGCTGAGCCACTGTAACTATTTGAATCGATTGGTAAATCGATTGGAATAAAACAGCTGAATCACTGTGACCAGGCAAATCGATTGACGAATCGATTGGAACAAAATACTGGAGTCATTGTGATCAGTCCAATCAATTGATAAATCGATTGAAGTAATTGTTTGAGTTACAGCAACTGCCAAATTGATTATGAGAATAAATATGAGTCGAATGAGTAATCAATTGTTTTGATCTCGTTGTTGGCACAAAACAATTCTAATCGATTACCCAATCGATTCAGATATGAACTTGCTTCTGTTTCTGATTTAAGCATTAAAAGAATCGATTGGCAAATTGATTCATTCTGATATTTTCAAGAAACAAGAAAAACAAGAAACACGATAATCGATTGGACAATCGATTAAGCTGTTTTAAAACCTTTATGAAATCGATTGAGGAATCGATTGAACTGCTGTTTTTCTTAACAATATATAAGCTGACTCAATCATATTTTTTCATAACAATCATATTCTTTCATAACGAACTTACACATTTGAAACACTTATTGATTACTCTGTTTCATAACACTGAGATCTGGAAAAAGACTTTGGGAAAAAGAATTGAAAACACACACAAAATAATATCTTGGCAAATTCTTATTGTGTGTAACTCATAGATTGATTGAGTTGCCTACATTTGTTTCCTTGGATCTTTGATCATTTTTGTAAACAACAATATGTAAAGAACGCGAAAAACCCAATATAGAAACCGGTAACTATCTTGGTTGATGAGGGTGTTCATTAACAAGAAGTTTCATCGTTATCTTGGGAGAGTTTTCTGAGTAACTCGAGGGATACGGTGGCTGTGTAATAGGAGCGAGAGAGAGTTGGATAGATAGGCCGTGAGAGCTGGACAATCTGTAAAATACACTCTAGACAATTCTATTGAAAAGGCTGAAATCGGTTCGATTTCAGGACTGTATGTAGGCTGTCAAACTGACAGTCGAACCAGTATAAATCTCGGTGCCCAATTTTCCTATCCTTTCTCTTTATTTTGATATTGCTTGAATTGTTAATCTTGAATGTATGTGTTAGCAAAATTCTGTCTTGATTAATCTGTGAAATTAACATTGTATGTGTTTCAGTTTTCTTGTATTGATAATACATGCAATTGTAATTCTTTGTCTTGATAAAGTTTGAATTAATCACTATTGATTTGGAATAATATTTATCACGTTGGTTTCGATGTTAATTTCAATACTTAGGAAAAATTAGTTAACGCTGCGCGTAATATTGTATAAAATATCCTAAGTTCAGAGGTCAAATAACCAACAATTGGCATCAAGAGCCTGATCTTTTTTAGAGTAACTCTCATAAAAGAAAATGACTTCTGTAGAATTCCTAGGAGAAGGTGCATCCTTGGCCAGGCCCCCTGCATTTAATGGGGCTGCATACATGTATTGGAAGGAGAGAATGTTAATTTTCTTAGAAGCATGTAGTCTTGATATACTTGAAGCAGTAATAGATGGACCCTATGTTCCTAGAATAGCTGGCACAAATAATTCTTTAATCCCAAAACCCAGATCAGATTGGTCTGAAGATGAGAAGAAAAAAGTAGGATATAATGCTAAGGCTAAAAACATAATTACTTTGCATTATCAGCTGACGAATTTTTCAGGGTGTCTAACTGCAAATCTGCCAAAGAGATGTGGGACACATTGCAGCGAACACATGAGGGAACAACAGATGTAAAAAGGGCCCGAATCAATACACTAATGCATGAGTATGAGTTGTTTAGCATGAAGAAAGAGGAGTCTATTAATGATATGAAGACAAGATTTACTCACATAGTCAATAATCTAAATGCTCTTGGTAAGGTAATTGACAATGATCAACAAATCAGCAAGGTGATGAGGTGCTTGACTAGAGAGTGGCATCCAAAGATCGCTGCCAGAGCAGAATCAAAAGACCTTGGTAGCATGTCAATTGCAACTCTTTTTGGAAAACTAAGAGAGCATGAGATGGAACTGCATAGACTGAATGAGGCTGAACAAACTGTTAGAAAAAGAAAAGGACTGTCTTTGAAAGCTCAAGCGCATCAAACAAAGTTTGAACAAGAGATCTGCACTGACGAGTCAAGTAGTGAAACTGATGAAGATTTAGAAATTGGATTACTTGTCAAAAAATTCAAAAAGTTTCTGAAAAAGAAGGATAGCAAATCAAGAAAACCCACAAACTCAAAAACAAGTGACAACAAGATAACCTGTTTTGAATGTGGGAAGACATGACATATAAAATCTGAGTGCTTCAAATTGCAAAACAAAAACAAGACTGCAAAGGCTAAAGGCAATCAACCACCTCCAAAAACCAGAAAAGCCTACATTGCATGGAATGATAATGATGATGAATCCTCTGCATCTTCAGAAGAAGAAGAAGCCAACCTTTGTCTAATGGCTAACACGGATTCTGATTCGGACAGTGAGGTAAGTTCTGCATCCAATCCTTCTTATGATGAACTACATGATGCATTTAATGAACTACATAATGAATATGTTAGTACAATTAAACAGTTAATTAGTACTAAGAAATTGTTAGAGGAAAGATGCATGCTTTATGAAGAAATCAAACTGGAACATGAGTCTCTTAAAAACATAAATGAAAATCTGAAAAAAGAAACTCATGCACTGCATTGTGATATAGAAAAGTTTAATAGTGGTAAAAGCAATTTAGATATGCTTCTTGGAAATCAAAGAAATCTAAATGAAAAATCTGGACTTGGTTATAGACCAAATATGCATGTTAAAAAGAATCACAATAAATGTGGAATTGGTTATATGCAAAACAGGAATGTTAAACATCATCAGATGTTTGTTAGATCTAAACATATGCATGACATCTTTACAAAACCAAATCAGAATGCATCCTCTACTGTGTCATGTCACTTTTGCTGTAGAAAGGGACATTTTGTTGTTAATTGTAAACTAAAAAAACATGCCAACAAAGGATGGAAACAGATTTGGAAAGTAAAGACACCAATGTTTGAATCTAACCCTCTAGGACCCAATCTAAATTGGGTACCTAAAACCAAAACTTAAATTCCATTTTGCAGATATGCTTGACATCCAGGACTCATTCATGGTACCTAGACAGTGGATGTTCCAAGCATATGACTAGAGACAAGTCAAAGTTCTTGTCTCTAACCTTAAAAGATGGAGGATATGTTAAATACGGTGATAATAACAGAGGTAAGATACTCGGTATTGGAGATATTGGGAACGAATCGACTATGGTGATCAAAGACGTGCTTTATGTAAGAGATCTAAAACACAATTTGATTAGCATAAGTCAATTATGTGATAAGGGATTCCAGGTATGTTTTACTTCTCAGTCTTGTATAATTGAGCATAAGGAAAACAAAGATATAAGGTTAGTAGGTAACAGGGTCAATAACATATATATGCTTGATTTTAATGCTTTACTTGCTAGTACTATCTGCTGTTTATTATTCAATTCTGATGAAAACTGGTTATGGCATAAGAGAGTAGCTCATATACATATAGATCACCCTAATAAACTAGTTAGTAAACAATTAGTTATAGGACTCCCAAATAGAAAGTTCACTAAGGATAGGTTGTGTGATTCCTGTGAGAAAAGTAAGCTAGTTAAGTCATCTTTTCCCCCAATAGATGTGGTTAAAAGTAATTAATATATATAAATATATATATATATATATATATATATATATATATATATATATATATATATATATATATATATATATATATATATATATATATATGTTTGTGTGGAGGGAAAAGAACAAGAAAAATAGAAAGAAAAGAAATAGAAAGGAAGGAAAAAGGAAGAAAGGAAAAGAGAAAGAAATAGAATCCTTCTCCTTCATCTGCCTTGCGAACCCCCCTTCTCCCCCTTTTCCTTCTTTCTTGGTTTTGCTTCCTTTTTCGTTCTTTGGCTTCAAGAATAGAAACCCAAGGATTAGTGGGTAAGAAAGCAAGGATTTCTCAGCTTCATACTTCCTCGTTGTATCAAAAACGAAGAAAAATGGTGTTAGAGATTTCAAAACCGTCAAACACAAACCTCCCCATTTCATCTGGATCTAAGCTTTGTTTCGCAAATAGATAGAAGGGAAAGTTTCTCACTACCACGCTACGGTGCTAGGGAACCATCTTTGGAAGCGACGTTGCGAGCGGAGATTTTACCAGATTTACTCGCGGTACCGTAATCGCACGTTAAAGCTAACGTGAATGTAAGGGCTCCTTCCAAACTTTTAGTTGCATTTAGGGACTTATCTGTGATTGTGTGGAAAAGAATTTGGTTAGGGTTGAGGTGTTGATTTGTGGAAAATGAATTTAATGCTTTTATGAGTGAAATTCTAATGTGGGGTGGTGATATTGATGAATGTTTCGTGGAAAATGAATTTAACTCATTTATGTATGATTTTGAGTAAATGAAATTTGTTGTGTTTGAGTGGCGGGTTGTGCTGATTTGTGTCGTCGTATTCGACGTGTTCATAATTAATACTTATGAAATTTGAGATGTGTTTGTGTGGATTTTTGTGGAAAAATGAATTGATGTGTTTTGGTGTGAATTGTGGATTGAATTTGTGAATATGTTTGAGTATGTTCTGTATGGAATTTGAAAACCATTAGAGTTAAATGAGTATTAAGAATGGGGAATCTCTTAATGTCTACGTTTACTTAATGTTGTCGTTAAAACAATTAGACTTAAACGAGTATTAAAAATGGGGAATCTTTCAATATCTCTGTTTACTTAATGTTTGTTGTGAAAATCGTTTAAGTTAAATGAGTATTAAGAATGGGGAATCTCTTAATATCGTTGTTTACTTAATGTTCGTTGTGAAAATCGTTTAAGTTGAATGAGTATTAAAAATGGGGAATCTTTTAATATCTCTGTTTACTTAATGTTTGTTGTGAAAATCTTTTAAGTTAAATGAGTATTAAGAATGGGGAATCTCTTAATATCCTTTTTTACTTTATGTTTGTTGTGATAATCATTAGAGTTAAACGAGTATTAAAAATGGGGAATCTTTGAATATCTCGGAATACTTAATGTTGTAGTGGAGATCGTTAGAGTTAAATGAGCATTAAGAATGAGGAATCTCTTAATGTCTACGTTTACTTAATGATTGTCGTCCGAATTGTAAGAGTTAAATGGGTATTAAAAACGGGGAATCTTTTAATATCTGCCTTTACTTAATTGTGTTTGTCCGTGAGAGACTGCACAGGTGTTTGTCCATGAGAGACTTCATCCTGGTAAATTGTGTTAGTCCGTGAGAGACTCCACAGGTGTTTGTCTGGAGAGACTACACCCTGGTAAATTGTGTTTGTCCGTGAGAGACTGCACAGGTGTTTGTCCGTGAGAGACTACACCCTGGTAAATTGTGTTTGTCCGTGAGATACTGCACAGGTGTTTGTCCGTGAGAGACTACATCCTGGTAAATTGTGTTTGTCCGTGAGAGACTGCACATGTGTTTGTCTGTGAGAGACTACACCCTGGTAAATTGTGTTTGTCCGTGAGAGACTGCACAGGTGTTTGTCTGTGAGAGACTACATCCTGGTAAATTGTGTTTGTCCGTGAGAGACTGCACAGGTGTTTGTTAGTGAGAGACTACACCCTGGTAAATTGTTTGTCCGTGAGAGACTGCACAGGTGTTTGTCCGTGAGAGACTACACCCTGGTAAATTGTATTTGTCCGTGAGATATTGCACATGTGTTTGTTCGTGAGAGACTACACCCTAGTAAATTGTGTTTGTCCGTGAGAGACTGCACAGGTGTTTGTCCGTGAGAGACTACACCCTTGTCAATTGTGTTTGTCCATGAGAGACTGCATTCGTGTTCATTTGTGAGAAACTGTACGTTTAGGGTTTACGCCTCTCACGGAGGGTTTTGTTTGGAATTGAGGTTTAAGACTTGTGATAGGCTAAAAATTAATAAATCGTACAAGCCTGTAGCAGGTGGCACCTTGGTAATAAGTGCTAGTCTGTAAGAGACTGTATGATTACGATTTTCTACTCCCGAAGAGTTTGATTTGAATTTCGGGTCCATGCGTTTTGGCATATACGCATTGCATTAGGGTGCTTGGCACGCACGTCGTGTTTGATTCAAGATTATGATTGAGTGTTTGAACTTAAGTTGTCGTGGTAATTGGGTTTTAATTGTCAAATGTGGATGTTTTGGAATTGTGTGATAGTATGTTTGATTGCAAAACTATTTCGAAACTCATGATGTAGTAGTGATTGTGTTATAAGTGCTAAGTGTTATGTTTTGGAATTGTGTGATAACTTGTTTGATTGCAAAACTATTTCCAAGCTCATGGTGTTGTAGTAGTTGTGTTATAAGTGCTAAGTGTTATGTTTTGGAATTATGTGTAATGGGGATCAATTCAGTTATGTAGTTTTGGAAATACTTCCGGACAATCGATTTCCCAATCGATTCTGTTAAAAGATATTGAACACAATCGATTTGCCAATCGATTTGGCAAGTTACAGGGGCTCAGATAATTAAGAAATCGATTTGCCAATCAATTTGGCATGTTACAGGGGCTCAGATATTTAAGAAATCGATTTGCCAATCGATTTGGCAAGTCACAGGGGCTCATCTATTTAAGAAATCGATTTGGCAATCGTTTGGCAAGTTACAGGGGCACAACTAGTTAAGAAATCGATTTCCCAATCGATTGATTTAGACCCAGAATACAGGTTTCACTAAAAACCTTTAAGAAAATCGATTTCCCAATCGATTTGCTCAGTAAATTTTTTTTATTTTGAGTCATATAATCGATTGCCCAAATTGATTCATCAATTGATTGGTCAGTTGATTCATTACTTGATTGATTAAAAACCTTATTTGATTTCATTTTACTTGGCAAGTATTATATGAATGTTTTGGATATGGAAACCCTTTTAAGGTGCATGCTAAGTCGAAAGGTTATTTTGTGCATTTAAAAACTTAAATGTTATGTGTTAATTGTTAATTTTGGTTGGTGACCCTTTACAACTATTGTGGAAATCTGGGCTTTGCCCTCAGATGAGAACCAGGACCATCCTACCGGTCCGTACCCTGTGGATGGGGATGTAGTTGGAAACACCTGGCTGGAGCTATGTTAGGAGGATCTTACGGGGCGCGTGAAGATCACTCAAGATGTATAGTTTTTGTGGGATGATCAGATTAGGTTGACATAGAGGGAACAAATGTCTTTCTTTTGAATTATGTTTATTTTAAATTGGAAGACTGTACCTATACTAATATTGTCAGCATGACAAGTTATTTACGATGGGTTCCATGTACCATTTTTTGATGTGTAAATACTTTGGATTCATATTTCGAAAAACTTTTCCGCTGCTTGTAAATTATATTGACTTAAATATTTATCCAAATGTATTTCCTTATTTACTTCTTTGTTTTATTTTAATTTCTTTTGAAAAAAAAATACACCCTCGCTTTGAAAATCGGGGTGTCACATTGTGGTATCAGAGCTTTGGTTTGGTTTTCTTTGGGGGCTGTGGAACCTTTGGTTATAGATTGTAGGTCAACCTGTAGGTTGGGAGTTGTTATCTGATCATGCGTCGGTTTAGGTGGTTAGAGTTGTCAGGTCCAAATAATTATTATGTGTTGATGTGGTCGGAAGTTAGTTTTGGAATTATTTGTAGTGTTAAGACTCTACTTGATGCTGGTTTTATAGGAAAACCATGCCGCCAAGAAGGAATGATGTTCCAAGAGCCAATGCTAATAGGGATGATCGAATGGCGGAGGCTATGAATAACATGGCTGCTTCTGTTGCTGCACAGATGGCTGCCAAGACTCAACGTGATCTTGAAAAGAGGGAAGGAGAGATCCGTGCTGCAGAGTTAAGAGGATTAGAAGACTTTCGTCGTTACAATCCTCCCAAGTTTAAGGGGGATGAGAATTCATAGATTGCGGATCAATGGATCCAAGAAGTGGAGAAGATCTTCGAAATGATTAACTGTCAAGCGGGAGTGAAGGTCATCTATGCCACTTATATGCTGTTAGGAGATGCTGAGTACTGGTGGAGGAGTGCAAGATTGTTGATGAGATCAACTCATGAGGAGGTGAACTGGGAATCATTCAAAAGGAGGTTTTTAGACAAATACTTCCCGATGAGTACCAGGACTAAACTGGGTGATGATTTCCTGAAACTACATCAGGGGAACATGATTGTGGGCGAATATGCTGCTAAGTTTGAATCACTATCAAGGCATTTCAGATTTTTCCGTGAAGAGATTGATGAACCATTCATGTGTGATCGTTTCCAAGACGGACTAAAGTATGAGATTCAAGACTCTATCTTACCCTTGGGAATTTAACGTTTCCAAGTTCTTGTGGAAAAATGTAGAGAAGTTGAAGATATGAAGAATAAGAGAGCTAGCCGATGAGGGAATTTTAACTCAGGAGGGCCTAGTCGGGTGAATTATCAGAACAAGGGAAAACAAGTTGCTAAACCTTATAATCGACCACATGATAACAACGGGGGACAGAATAACCCAGGGAACCACGACTTTAGGAGACAAGTGGGACAAGTGATACGATGTTTCCGATGTGGAGTAGAGGGACATTATGTTAATGCTTGTACCTTTAACAGTCCTACTTGCTACAATTGCCAAAAACCAGGGCACTTTGCAAAGAATTGCAAGGCTCCGAAGGTGGAACCAATAGTGAATGTAACTAGGACTACTATTCCTACTGCTAGAGGACGTGTTTATTGCATTGGTGCTGAAGTTAAAATTTATCTAGCAATCTGATTCAATGTGACTGTGCGATTACAGGTAACCCTCTAACTGCACTTTTTGATTCGGGGGCAACCCATTCCTTCATTACTATGGATTGTGCGAATCGTTGGAAGATATTTGTGTCGTCACTACCTTTTGATTTGGTTGTTTTTACGCCTGCTAAGACTTTGACTGAAAATATTGCATGTTTACAATGCAAAGTAATTGTCCATAATAGAGATTTCTCGATTAATTTGATTTGTTTACCTCTACAATAACCGAAGATCATTCTTGGTATGGATTGGAAGTCCTATCATTAGGTAACGATATATTGTACTCAATGTGTCGGTGTCATACTTAGTGTTTAGGTTTGGTACTAGATGGATGTTCCGTACAAGGTGGACACATATGAGGCTACGTGACATAGTCTTGTGAAAATCGTTTAAGTTAAATGAGTATTAAGAATGGGGAATCTCTTAATATCCTTGTTTACTTAATGTTCGTTGTGAAAATCGTTTAAGTTCAGTGAGTATTAAAAATAGGGAATCTTTTAATATCTCTGTTCACTTAATGTTTGTTGTGAAAATCATTTAAGTTAAAAGAGTATTAAGAATGAGGAATCTCTTAATATCCTTGTTTACTTAATGTTTGTTGTGAAAATCATTTGAGCTAAACGAGTATTAAAAATGGGGAATCTTTTAATATCTCGGTTTACTTAATGTTGTAGTGGAAATCGTTAGAGTTAAATGAGCATTAAGAATGGGGAATCTCTTAATGTCTACGTTTACTTAATGATTGTCGTCCGAATTGTAAGAGTTAAATGGGTATTAAAAACGGAGAATCTTTTAATATCTGCATTTACTTAATTGTGTTTGTTCGTGAGAGACTGCACAGGTGTTTGTTCGTGAGAGACTACACTCTGGTAAATTGTGTTTGTCCGTGAGAGACTGCACAGATGTTTGTCCGTGAGAGACTACCCTGGTAAATTGTGTTTGTCCGTGAGAGACTGTAGAGCTGTTTGTCCGTGAGAGACTACACCCTAGTAAATTGGGTTTGTCCGTGAGAGACTGCATAGGTGTTTATCCGTGAGAGGCTACACCCTGGTAAATTGTGTTTGTCCGTGAGAGACTGCACATGTGTTTGTTCGTGAGAGACTGCACAGGTGTTTGTCCGTGAGAGACTACACCCTAGTAAATTGTGTTTGTCCGTGAGAGACTGCACAGGTGTTTGTCCGTGAGAGACTACCCCCTGGTAAATTGTGTTTGTCCGTGAGAGACTGCACATGTGTTTTTCCGTGAGAGACTACACCCTGGTAAATTGTGTTTGTCCGTCACAGACTGCACAGGTGTTTGTCCGTTAGAGACTACACCCTTGTCAATTGTGTTTGTCCATGAGAGACTGCACTCGTGTTCATTTGTGAGAAACTGTACGTTTAGGATTTACGCCTCTCGCGGAGGGTTTTGTTTGGAATTGAGGTTTAAGACTTGTGATAGGCTAAAAATTAATAAATCGTACAGGCCTGTAACAGGTGGCACCTTGGTAATAAGTGCTAGTCTGTGATAGACTGTACAATTGCGATTTGCTACTCTCGAAGAGTTTGATTTGCAATTCGAGTGCATGCGTTTTAGCATATACGCATTGCATTAGGGTGCTTGGCACGCGAGTCGTGTTGGATTCAAGATTATGATTGAGTGTTTGAACTTAAGTTGTCGTGGTAATTGGGTTTTAATTTTCAAGTGTGGATGTTTTGAAATTGTGTGATAGTATGTTTGATTGCAAAACTATTTCGAAACTCATGATGTCGTAGTGATTTTGTTATAAGTGCTAAGTGTTATGTTTTGGAATTGTGTGATAGTATGTTTGATTGCAAAACTATTTCGAAACTCATGATGTAGTAGTGATTGTGTTATAAGTGCTAAGTGTTATGTTTTGGAATTGTGTGATAGCATGTTTGATTGCAAAAACATTTCGAAGCTCATGGTGTTGTAGTGATTATGTTATAAGTGCTAAGTGTTATGTTTTGGAATTGTGTGATAGCATGTTTGATTGCAAAACTATTTCGAAGCTCATGATGTTGTAGTGGTTGTGTTATAAGTGCTAAGTGTTGTGTTTTGGAATTGTGTGTAATGGGGATCGATTCAGTTATGTAGTTTTGGAAATACTTCAGGACAATCGATTTCCCAATCGATTTTGTTAAAAGATATTGAACACAATCGATTTGCCAATCGATTTGGCAAGTTACAGGGGCTCAGATAATTAAGAAATCGATTTGCCAATTGATTTGGCAAGTTACAGGGGCTCAGATATTTAAGAAATCGATTTGCCAATCAATTTGGCAAGTCACAGGGGCTCAGCTATTTAAAAAATCGATTTGGCAAGTTACAGGGGCACAACTAGTTAAGAAATTGATTTCCCAATCGACTTCCCAATCGATTGATTTAGACCCAGAATACAAGTTTAACTAAAAACCTTTAAGAAAATCGATTTCCCAATTGATTTGCTCAGCAGAAATTTTTATTCTTAGTCATATAATCGATTGCCCAAATTGATTCATCAATTGATTATGTGTTAATTGTTATGTGTTAATTGTTAATTTCGGTTGGTGACCCTTTACAACTATTGTGGAAATCTGGGCTTTGCCCTCAAATGAGAACCAGGACCATCCTACCGGTCCGTACCCTGTGGATGGGGATGTAGTTGGAAACACCTAGCTGGAGCTATGTTAGGAGGATCTTGCGGGGCGCGTGAAGATCACTCAGGATGTATAGTTTTTGTGGGATGATCAGATTAGGTTGACATAGAGGGAACAAATGTCTTTCTTTTGAATTATGTTTATTTTAAATTGGAAGACTGTACCTATACTAATATTGTCAGCATGACATGTTATTTACGATGGGTTCCATGTACCATTTTTTTTATGTGTAAATACATTGGATTCATATTTCGAAAAACTTTTCCGCTGCTTGTAAATTATATTGACTTAAATATTTATCCAAAGGTATTTCCTTATTTACTTCTTTGTTTTATTTTAATTTCTTTTGAAAAAAAAAATACACCTTCGCATTGAAAATCGGGGTGTTACAATCTAGGAAAGTTTGACCCTAAGGCATATGAGGGTATTTTTCTAGGTTACTCACAATCAAGTAAGGCTTATATAATCTACAACAAAAGAACAAAAACTATAGAAGAGTCAGTTCATGTAAAGTTTGATGAACTATTTGCTGAAAACTTGAACAACACTCCTTCTATAGTTAGTGAGTCATTTTCCTAAGCCAAACCAAATACTGCAATGATTTATTAAAGAAATTTGGTTTTGATAAGTTTAAATCCATTGATACTCCTATGAGCCAAACCTGCCATTTAGATAGAGATGAGAAGGGAAAACCATTAGATGCAACAATTTTTAGGGGAATGATATGATCTCTACTATACCTTACAGCTAGTAGACTAGATATAATGTTTAGTGTATGCATGTGTGCTAGGTACCAAGCAAATCCAAAGGAGTCACATCTAAGTGCAGTCAAGAGGATCTTTAGATATCTTATAGGAACCAAAAATCTAGGCTTGTGGTATCCTAAGGGATGTACTTGCACACTAGTTGGTTACTCAGATTCTGACCTTGCTGGATGTAAACTAGATAGGAAAAGTACCTCTGGTACTTGTCACTTATTAGGAAACTCCCTGGTTTCTTGGCATAGCAAGAAACAAACCAGCATTGCATTATAAATAGCTGAGGTTGAGTATATTGCAGCTGGAAGCTGTTGCGCTCAAATTCTCTGGATGAAACAACACCTATGTGATTTTGGTGTTAATCTAGGAGTTGTGCCTATCATGTGTGATAACACCAGTGCAATAAGCATCACAAAAAATCCTATCATGCACTCTAGAACCAAACATATAGAAATAAGGCATCACTTTATAAGGGACCAATATCAAAATGGAAACATAAAGCTTGAATATGACAACACAACTGATCAGTTAGCTGACATTTTCACCAAAGCTTTACCCAAGGATAGCTTTTCCCTTATTAGAATGAGAATAGTAATCATAGATCATGATGAAATCTGATTCCTCTAAGAAACAAATCGATTGCAACATCGATTAACCTGTGACTAGACAGCCAATTAGCCTTATGAAATCGATTGCACAATTGATTTATGACACATAGTGTCTGAATTGTCAAATTCAAAAATACGAACATCGATTGCATAATCGATTTGTACACCCAGACATTTTTTATTGTTGAAGTAGTCATCAAATCAATCGAATGGTAAATCGATTGATGTTTTGGATAACCGTTTAAAGAATCGATTGAATAATCGATTTAGTTTACCCCAGACTTCAAAAGTGAGAAACTTTTCAAAACTCTAACACGAGTGTCGATTTAGAAATCGATTGATTCAATTTTTTAAAACTTGTACTTAATTGAATCGATTTGGAAATCAATGCTGAGATGAGTGTTTCTTTGAACTGATATGGAAATCGATTAGGACATCGATTTAGTAATTAAGGACAATCGATTTGGGAATCGATTTAAAATATGACCGTTGCCAAAGTTTTAGCTAGCCGTTATAGACAACGATTACTGAATCGATTGAACTTCCCCAGCAACGGTAACTAAATCGATTGACCAATGGATTTACATCTGAGAAGGTTTAAAAGGAACAGTTTACTAATTGATTCTGAACACTTCATTCAAGCCCTAAATCGATTTCGCACTCATTTTTCTGTAAATTTCTCAAACTTCTCTGCTGTTTCTTAGAATTCTCATTCTTCCAAATCCTCTCTAATACATTGTCTCTTTCAAAAACTCAAAAATCTTACAATGGCAAGAGTGAAACAAACATCTTACAAATCTCCATCACCCTCATCCTCATTTAGTGGGAGAACCCCTTCACCACCACCAACTTCAAAAAGGGTCTCCATCCCAACACACAAAATATTGGCTAAAGACAAAGGCAAAGCCATTGCTATAGATCAAGGAAAGACTAAAAAGCGAAAAGAGCCTCCTACTGAGAAACTGATGGCTGACGCAATGAAGGAACCAGTTCAAAAGAATAAGAAGCCTACTTCTTCCCCTCAGATAAAGAAATCTCAAGCTAAATCTGTTGAAGATGTGGTCATTCCATCTTCATTTCTAAAAACGAAAATCCAAGAGGCAAGAACTCTGGATTTTACCTATTTTGATTCAAATGGTTTTACTTTCTAAGACCATTTGAAATTTCATGGACTCGTAGATTTCCTTTCTTGCTCATTGGATATCTACCCAAGGCTGATTCGAGCCTTTTATTCAACCTTCACCCTCACTGACACTGGGTTCAAGGCTGAAGTCATAGGCAAGAAAATATCCATGACATTTGAAGAATTCTCAATTATGTTCGGGCTGCCCTTTCATGGAAAATAAATTGATGGCAGTGATGAATCTGATGCTGCTGATGAGGGTTGGGAAGCATCTATGGACAGGCACACAGCTGTACAAGACCTAATGATCGAAGGTTTTGTGGAAACAATTTCACTACCAATAGGTCAAATGAAGGTCCAACAACGGATGCTTATGTACAAACTAACCCGGATGCTCGTGCCACAATCCGGAAATCACGTCGTTGTCTAGAAACTGGACATTTTACTGCTGTGGGGTCTAAGCAAAGAGCTCAAGATGAGCTGGGCATGGATAGTGCTCAAGTATATGATGGAAGCAGCACAAGGAAAATTAGTGCTCCCCTATCCACAACTAGTCACCAAGATTCTGAGACATTTTAAAGTGTCGGTTGTTAATGAAGAATCTTCCAAAACCACCCTCACATTTGGAGAATCAATTGTAAATCAAATGCAATTGAAAAGGGTGAACGACACTTGGATAAGACCTCAGCCAAATGCTGAACAAGCTCAGCCGAATGCGGAACAAGCTGAGCCAGTAGCAGCGAATTCTGAGTTTTTAGCCAAGCTGCTGGAGTTTATGGAAACTCAGGCGGCTCACAACGCTAAAATGGAAGCTTCCAATGCAAGAATGGAAGCCGCTCTAAGTAAGCTTCAGGAAAATCTAAACACAGTTGCGCAGGATGTCGCTGCGATACAGGAACATTTAGGCATTAAGCTATCGTTTGAGGATGTTGCTGAAATAGGCCGACAAGCAACAGAAGATCTAAATCCGACTAACTTTGATAGTTCTGAACCTCATGGTGAGGAGACACCTGTTGAGACTAATACAGCGGTCTCTACCTCTCCCTTAGCTAATAATGAGGAACAGTCCTAGTTTAGGTGTTTAGGATTTTAGTGTCTTTGTAGTTTTGTAAATGTTTTGGTATTGCTTTGTACTCTTCTATTTTAAATGAATAATATTTTCACTATTCACTACTATTATACCTTTTTGCGTTCAATGACAAAGGGGGAGAAAATGTTACAAATTTAAACTTGAGTTTCCTGTTCTGTTATGATGCTGATTCTGATCATATGTGCTATTTGTTCTGAGACTAGTTCTGTTCTGATACTATTTGTTCTGATACTATGTGCATGCCATGTGCAAATGCATGTTCTTATTTTTGTTCTTATACCAGTTATTTCTGTTCTGATACTAGTTCTGTTCTGATACTATGTGCATGCCATGTGCAAATGCATGTTCTTATTTTTGTTCTAATACCAGTTATTTCTGTTCTGATACTAGTCTTTTTACCTGCATGTATTAGTTCTGATACCAATTTTTTGACTTACATGTGCTAATATCATTACTAAGCATGTGTTGATACCGCTGCTAATAACTTTTATAGCTCTGCTCTAATACTATATTACTGAAGTGATAATGTTTATAGCTCTAATAATTTGATAGTGATTATAGTACTCTAATGCTTTGCATTTGTTTGGTGCTGTTGCAACTTAAATGAATCATGCATGCTAAAACTCAGGGGGAGCATTTAAATAACTGTAATTATAATGTTAAACCTTGGAATGTAAAACTCAAGTTAAAATTGTATGTTTGTCACTTAAGCAAAAAGGGGGAGATTGTTAGACATAAGTCCTCTTGATCATGATTTTGACATAATGAACAAACATACAATGTTCATGCATCATTTGATAAAACTAACAGTTTGAACCGAGTTACATTTCAGGAAAAACAAGCAATCACTATACACTTGGACACAAGCTTGGAATACAAGGAATCAAGCAAAAAATAAAGAATGTGTTGGAGAAAGATGCAATTCTGCTCAGCGTCATTAGTGGTTGTAGTAGTTAGTTATTAGACAAAGTACACAAATCGATTAGCAAATCAACTGAGGAATCCATTGTGTAATCGATTGCTTGACTCAGAATTAGAGTTTTCACTAAGTATATCGATTGGGAAATCGATTACTTAAATGATTTGAGTGAAATCTGAACTTTGGGTTTAAACCAATCGATTGGACAATCGATTAGTCATCCAATTGAGAAATCGATTTTGTAACTTATAGAGCCAAGATAATGCTTTGCAAATCGATTGATAAATCAATTCAGAAAAATCTTTTTCATCAGACTTGACCTCTGTAATTAACCAATCGATTGGGACATCAATTGAGAAATCGATTTTGTAACTTATAGAGCCAAGATAATGCTTTGCAAATCGATTGATAAATCGATTCAGAAAAATCTTCTTCATTAGACTTGGCCTCTATAATTAACCAATCGATTGGACAATCGATTGGGACATCAATTGAGAAATCGAGTTGTTGAGTCACAGAGCCAACCATTTACTGAAACAATCGATTGGCAAATCGATTGGGAAAAAGCTTTTTATCAGTCTTAGCCTCTGTGATCAATCAAATCGATTGAGACATCAATTGAAATTATTTTCTTAACTTGCAAGATATAGACTAATCGATTAGGTAATCGATTGAGAAAACTGAAATGCTTAATCATATATCAGACACAAGTTCCTAATCGATTGGCACACTGATTTTCAACTAAAAGCTGATCCACTGTAACTATTTGAATCGATTGGTAAATCGATTGGAATAAAATAGCTGAATCAATATGACCAGGCAAATCGATTGACGAATCGATTGGAACAAAATACTGGAGTCACTGTGATAAGTCCAATCGATTGATAAATCGATTGAAGTAATTTTTTGAGTTACAACCAACTGCCAAATCGATTATGAGAATAAATATGAGTCGAATGAGTAATCGATTGTTTTGATCTCGTTGTTGGAACAAAACAATTCTAATCGATTACCCAATCGATTCAGATATGAACTTGCTTCTGTTTCTAATTTAAGAATTAAAATCGATTCATTCTGATATTTTCAAGAAACAAGAAAAACAAGAAACCCAATAATCGATTGGGCAATCGATTAAGCTGTTTCAAAACCTTTATGAAATCGATTGAGGAATCGATTGAACTGTTGTTTTTCTTAACAATATATAAGTTGACTCAATCATATTTTTTCATAACAATCATATTCTTTCATAACGAACTTACATATGAAACACTTATTGATTACTCTATTTCATAACACTGAGATCTGGAAAAATACTTTGGGAAAAAGAATTGAAAACACATACAAAATAATATCTTGGCAAATTCTTATTGTGTGTAACTCATAGATTGATTGAGTCGCCTACATTTGTTTCCTTGGATCTTTGATCATTTTTGTAAATAATAATCTGTTAAGAACGCGAAAACCCCAGTATAGAAACTGGTAACTATCTTGGTTGATGAGGGTGTTCATTAACAAGAAGTTTCATCGTTATCTTGGGAGAGTTTGCAGAGTAACTCGAGGGATACGGTGGTTGTGCAATAGGAGAGAGAGAGAGAGAGAGAGAGAGAGAGTTGGATAGATAGGCCGTGAGAGCTGGACAATCTGTAAAATACACTCTAGACGATTCTATTGAAAAGGCTGAAATCGGTTCGATTTCATGACTGGATGTAGGCTGTCAAACTGACAGCAGAACCAGTATAAATCTCGGTGCACAATTTTCTTATCCTTTCTCTTTATTTTGATATTGCTTGAATTGTTAATTTTGAATGTATGTGTTAGCAAAATTATGTCTTGATTAATCTGTGGAATTAACATTGTATGTGTTTCAGTTTTCTTGTATTGATAATACATGCAATTGTAATTCTTTGTCTTGATAAAGTTTGAATTAATCGCTGTTGATTTGGAATAATATTGATCACGTTGGTTTCGATATTAATTTCAATACTTAGGAAAAATTATTTAACGCTGCGTGTAATATTGTATAAAATATCCTAAGTTCAGAGGTCAAATAACCAACAGACGGTAGATGTAGTAACATTATTTTCGAGAGTGTATAGAATTGCGAAGTATGTAAGAAATTTTCTAGTGTAGCGTGAATTTGAGGTGTTAATGCATGAGACAAATGTAGGTCTTAATCATGAATTAAATTCAAGTTGGATTTTGTTGGAGACGTGACTCTTAAAACGAAGCACTAAACCTGAAGGAAGTTTGTATGTTGTAGGTGGTATAGTTCTGGAATGTTGTCGAAAAAAAATTGAGGAAGCTTAGATCACCAAGCAAACGTGGGGATGAAATTATTAGAGTTATAATTAGAACAACATACGGATAAGAACACAATGGTTTGGCGTAATTGTGCGACTAAAGAGAAATCGAGGATTTGTGGACCATGGAGATATTTAGGAGTTCTCAGTGGTAATGATTGGATGATTCGTACCAAATGGATGTATATGAGGCTATGTGACATAGCTATGGGCGATAGGATCAAAGTTATAGGAAAATAAGGAAAAACTCAGTGGAGCTTGAGAAGATTGTTTGACTGCTTGTGCATTAGAATAACCTTAAGTGCAAGTCGCAAAGAGCGTTATTACAGTTCGGTTAAGATAGTTTAAGCCACCATCATGGTTGTCGGCTATTTATTGAAAAATTGAGGAACTGATCATCCTTAATCTCTTGTTGATTGTAGACAAAAACATGTTGAATGGAACAGACGAGTCTTACCGACTATGGTAGTGTGTAGAGTTATTAAGCACTCTATGAAATGGGGTAGACAACACTTTCTTCGATTAGGCCGGTGAAACAAGTTGTGACTTGTATGTTGAATTTGAGTACAAACCTAGTGTGGATTGTTACTCGTACTTTAAGTTTTGAGGACGAAAATTCTTTTTGGAGGGTAGTAATGTAAGACCCTTAATTTTAAATTCTAATTTATGTATTTTAGGAAATTTTGTGCTGAATCTCTGAGGCTTTTTAGCCAATTTTATGGCTTTTTTTTTTGAGTTAAATGCCAAAAATAGTTTTTGGAGACCCGATTAAAAATTATTCGTCAATGAGTAATTTTATTTAATTACGGTGAATCTTTTGTCGAATAAAAAAATTTCTGAGATACAACATTTTTCAGAAAAATTCATCGGCCCATTGAATTGCGGCGAGAGTAGATATTTTTCTGAAAAATTGATTTGTGATGTGATGTGAGGTGACAGGCGTAATGATGATTTTTATAAAAAATATCTAAATATTTGTAAATATTTAGATATTTGTTATTATTATTATTATTATTATAATATGTTATTATTTTAATATATATATATGGATGAAAGGAAAAAAGCAAACACAAAGAAAGCTAAACCTGCGCTCCCGATTTCTTTCTTTCTCTGTTTCAAGTGTGATTTCAAAACCTAACAAACACAAATCATCATTTTTCTTCTAGATCTAAGCTCCCTTTCGAGAAGTGACAGAAGGGAAAGTTGCTCATTGCCACGATGCGGTGCTAGTAAGCTAGTTTTCGAAGCGACGTCGCGAAATAAAAGTTTACCGTAATTAATCGCGCTGCCGTAATCGGTTGTTAAAACTACAACGGAGGTAAGGGCTCCTTCCAAACTTTTAGTTTGCATTTAGGACATTATTTGTGATTTTGTAGAAAAGAAATTTGATGTTTTTGAGGTGTGATTTTGTGAGTATGTGTAATTTCGTGGAATTTAAATTGGAGGTGTGGTTTGCGGTGATTCAAGTTTGGTGTGATTTATATGTTCATAATTATTATTATGAATTTTGGAATGTGATTTATTTTTGGATTTTGTAGAAAATGAATTGATGAAATTTGGTGGTTTATGTGTAAAAATGTGGAGTTTTGAAATTGGGTGAGTTATGTTTGAATTGTTGAAATTGAATTGAGGTGTTATATGTTTGTTGTGGAATTGAATTGATTGTTGTCGGTTTGAATTGGCGATAATTAAATTTGATGAGTTTGAGTTACGTAATGAGTTATTTTTAAATAAATGAGTTTGAACTGAAATTGAAATTTTACAAAAACTTAGCATTGTTAAAGTCGTGAAAAAGTTCAAATTTTAACTAAGTTAATGAGTTTGAGCAAAAAGATAGATTGAAATTAAAAACGGTTAGAGTTCAAAATGTTACTCTTTTAATTACTCTTTGATTGAGTTTAAAAAGAAAAAAAGTTTAGGGTATTTTATTAACTCAAAAACTTCGGTGCTTTAATAATCGAATGTGTGTATGGGAAATTTTGACGATATTTGTTTTATATAGTTTTAAGTAAATAATATAGATTATTTGGTTTCAAAACTTTGGTGTGTGAGAAAGATTTAATTTTGGAAATTTTGTTGTGTTTGGATTAGTTTTATTGTGAACAAGTTGTTGTAAATATTCATGTTTATGTAGTTAGCTCCTTGAGTCTCAAAAAGGAATCGAGACCATTGGCACCGAGTTAGCGGTGGGGCGAACTCTGATATATTAATGTTGTTGTAGTGATTTATGGTTGAAAATTTTAGAGATTGAATATGGTGATTAATGTTTGGAAATTTTGGTGATTTATGTTAGGTGAAATTGATGTGTTCATAATTAATATTATGAATTTTTGAGATGAAATTTATGTGTGACTTGGTGGAAAATGAATTTAATTCAATTTAGGTGTGAATGGAATTTGGAGATGTGATTTATGTGTGGTTGTGGAAATTCTAATTGGTGTGAATAAATATATTTGATTATGCTTTGTGTTGTGCTTGAAAAATCATTAGTGTTAAATGAGTATTAAAAATGGGGAATCTTTTAATAGCTGCATTTACTTAATGATTATGGTGAAAAGAGTCAGAGTATACTCATCTATTTCATAGTACATGGTGACCGCGATGGGGCCATGGTGATAGTGGTGACCGTGATGGGCCACGGGATGATGCCATGTGAATTGTTGGTTCATCTTATCCTTGCGGGGATTGTCGCGTCGTGCTGATCTGTGAGAGATTGCACTCTAGAATATGCTGATCTGTGAGCGATTGCACTCTTGAAAATTGTGCTGGTCTGTGAGCGACTGCACTCTTGTATGTCGTGCTGGTCTGTGAGAGACTGCACGCTAGTAAATCGTGCTGATTCGTGAGAGATTGCACCTCGGTAATTAGTACTGGTCTATGAGAGGCTGTACAATTATGATTTACGCCCCTCGAGGAGGGTTTTGGTTTGGAATTTTGGAATGATGCATTTTGGCATATACGCATTGCATAAGGGTGCTTGGCACGCGAGTCATGTTTGTTATACTTTGATGATTGTATATACATATTCGGTTGTTGTTGTGATTTATCGTAATTGCTTTGAGGTGTGAAGTTGGGTTGATTAAGTTTTGATGTATTTATGTGTTCATAATTGATTTAATGAATATTCGATGTGTGATTGAGGTGTGAAATTGTGGAGATTAATTTGATGTTAATTATGTGTTCATAATTGATAATATTAATGTTTGAAGTGTTGATTGATATAGAGCCATTTTAGAATTGAAAATCTGCATTTTCTCTATTGTATTCGGCTACGACAATGTAGTTTGTCAAAACTTCATTTTTCAACGTTGTTTATGCATTTTTTTACATATGAAAACCCTTTCGAGGAGTATGTTAAGACGAAAGGTTCTTTTGAGCATTTGAAAATATAAGAAATTTGCTATGTGATATTTGTTAATTTCGGTTGGTGACCTTTACAATTTTTGTGGAAATCTGGGCTTTGCCCTCAGATGAGAAACAGGATCATCCTACCGGTTAGTACCCTGGAGATGGGAAAGTAGTTAGTCATACCTGACTGAAGCTGTGTTAGGAGGATCTTGCGGGGCGCGTGGAAATCACCCGAGTTGTGTAGTTTTTGTAGCATGATCAGATTAGGTGGTTGTATAAGGACTAGATGTCTTTCTTTTGTGATTGTATTTATTTCATTTTGGAAGATTGTATCTATGCTTAAACTGTTTGATGTCTTTTCTTTTGGTGGGTCCATGTTCCACTTTTTGATGTGACGTTGGGAAAGTTAAAATTCTTGGTTCAGTGCTTTTGTACAGGTCTGCCGAGAATACCCCAGGGGTATGAGCTATCATCGATAAGTCTCATAGCTCCGGTGTATTTTGATGTTTGAATACTTTGGATTTTTATTTCAAAAAATTATTCCGCTGCTTCTAAATATTTGTTGACTTTGTCGTTATGTTACGACTTAAAATTTATCCAAAAGTATTTCTTTGTTTGTTTCTTTGTTTTATTTCTTTGTTTAAAAAAAAAAATACACTCGCGCTGTTAAAAATCGGGGTGTTACAACTACTTACAATTTTGATTACTAACAATTTTTAGCAATTAAAATAACAATAAGATATAACAATAATAACTTACCAGGCAGAACAACAATATATATAAATCCCAAAAACCTTGTGTTGATATTGTCATAGAGCCAAGTCAGTATTTGCCTTAAGATTGTGTGACTTCAAAAAATTCAAAAAAGTCTAAATCTGAAAAGTTTGGCAGAATTAGTTATTACTAACACAATATTGACAAAATCATTTCATATTAGTAACAATAAAAAGGAATATTACATATAATAATTTTATTCAACCACAACTAGGTGGCTTTGATGATGAGCCACCTGCAGTATTTTCCTTTCCAACTGACATTCCTTGAAACTCTGAAATAATTAACAAAATAATAAACATTGGACTATATTATGAACATATGAATATATTAAAAAGTTCAAACCGTTAAAAGATACATAAATAACTTTACCTTTAATAATTTCTTCAGAAAGATCAACATCTTCACTAAGATTTAAGTCTTTAAAACAAGTGAGTGAAGGTTTTAGCCAATTCTGAGTGCAAATTAATGCTTCAGCCATTTCTGGATTTAAAGAGCTTCTAAAGGTTTCAATGACTCTCCCACCAGTACTAAAAGCACTTTCAGAAGCAACTGTAGACACCGGTATATCCAAAATATCTTTGGCTATAAGAGATAAGATTGGGTACTGAGTTGCGTTACATTTCCACCAAGCAAGAATATCAAATTTTTCCCTCATCTTCACACACTAGAATAATATCCCTCAAGCTCATTTTGTTGGTCAATTGAGTCTTTCTCTTTCAAATGGTCTTCAAAAGCTTGTGCTCTGGCCATTTGTGGATTATGGGCAACAGCAACAGATGTTTCATCATGGGAAGCATTGTCAACAACCATGGGAGTTGGTTGTGGTAAATTATTTTTTTTTGTCACAGACTTTTTTATACCATTTGTACAATTGGTGAAAATCTGCATGTATACTCTCATGTTGGTGAGGAGGAAAAAACTCTAGTTGCCTCATAAAATAACTTCAAAAAAGTTGCAAATGCCCTAGCTGTATCCCAATCATAACTAGTTGGGGGACCAACTTCTCCAAAGAAATCCTTATAACTTGACTCCTCAACCTCAAGCTTCCCAAAAGCTACTTCAAACTTCTCTGCAGCCTCAAGCATCAAGTAGGTTGAATTCCAACGAGTTGAAACATCAAGAGATAGCAATTTTTTACAAGATATTCCAGCTAAATGAACACATTCCCTAAACTTGGCAGCCCTATGAGGTGAAGACTTTACAAATCTAACAACATTTCTAATGCTAGAGATTGCCAAATTTTTTTCTTTCAAGCCATTAGTTACAACTAAATTCAGAATATGAGCAGCACACCTCATGTCGAAGTGTTCCCCATCCCCCATCAAACCATCCATATTATTTATCTTTTTTTTTCAAAAAAGCAACAGCTACATCATTGGATGATGCATTATCAACGGTTATAGTTGACACATTTCGAATCCCCCAATCCTTTAAAACCTCTTCAATCTTCTTACCAACTATGTCACCCTTATGATTTGGAATTACTGTGAAACTAATAATTCTTTTTTGATAATTCCAATCATTATCAACAAAGTGTGCCGTAAGGGTCAAGTAGTT
Organism: Cicer pinnatifidum; assembly: GCA_037974775.1. NCBI lineage: Eukaryota > Viridiplantae > Streptophyta > Magnoliopsida > Fabales > Fabaceae > Cicer > Cicer pinnatifidum. The sequence goes on from JBBPBR010000006.1 coordinate 8,342,684, forward strand.
AAGGTTTTGAATTGAAGTTCAACAATTTGTTGTAAGAGCTACCCTATTGCAATTAGACTTAAAAAAAGCTTTCAACCTTACTTTTTCCTCCATAAACAACTGAAAACTATCCCTAGCTACAGTTCGTCTCGACGATATTGTAAATTGTGGCAGCAATGTTCTCAACATAAACTTAAATCCTTCACCTTCCACAACTTTGAATGGTTGTTCCTCCAAAATCACAAAAATAGACAATGCCCTACGACAAGCTTTAAGATTTAATTTACTACTTGTTGAAACCAAACCAGATCCTTCTACATTAGGAAATGTAAGAATAGTTTGGGTGGGGTCATCAGATACAATCAAAGGTTTTTTGGCACATCTAGTAAGGTGGTAGTTGAGGTTAGAGGTGCCATGAGTTCGAGAGTCACACAAGTATATTTTGTGCCAGTATTTACATGCGGCAGATTGTACCTCCTCTTCACTAGAATTAATTTTGTTAAAGTGTTCCTTGTTAGACATAAGTCCATTTTTGAAATTATTGACAAACATACATCATGTGACAAATCTAACATTTTAAACTGAGTAAAATTTCAGGAACCACAACTCAACCCTACAAACTTGAGACAATTGCTTGGAACTCAAGGAATCAACAAAAGTTGGAAAATTGACTTAGCAAATCGATTTGCAAAATCGATTTTGTAATAGGGTTGTTTCAAATTGTAAATTATGTGATTAGGAAATCAATTAGACAAATCGATTTGCACAATTATTGAAATTAAAGTGTGCAAGTCAGTAGCATGCCGTTTGGCAGGCTAATCAATTTGACAAATCGATTGTTCCAATCACAAGATCATTCTGATTGTTTAAATCGATTGACACAATCGATTGTGAGAGTTCCAGAGCCAAGCCATTTATGGACAAATCGATTAGGCAAATCGATTTCATAAAATAAGTTTGAAAAACACTATTTCTTTGAACTATTTCATAATCGAAAAACACTATATCTACAAACAATAAGTTGTGCAAAGATTTTGAAAACTTGATGAAGGGTAAATTTGAAATGTCAATGATGGGTGAACTATCTTATTTCTTGGGATTTCAAATTAACCAAAGCAAGCAAGGCAATTTCATTAGTCAAACTAAATATTGCAATGATTTGATAAAGAAATTCAGTTTTGATAACTTCAAGTCCATTGATACTCCCATGAGTCAAGGAAACCACTTAGATAGAGATGAGAAAGGTAAACCTGTAGATGTTACAAGGTATAGAGGTATGATAGGATCGTTGCTCTTTCTCACTGCAAGCAGGCCTGACATCATGTTCAGCTTTTGCATGTGTGCGAGATACCAATCCAATCCCAAAGAGTCTCACCTTACTGCAGTGAAGAGGATATTTAGATATCTAGTTGGAACTAGGGATCTAGGCTTATGGTATCCTAAAGGATCAACCTGCACTTTAGTCGGGTATTCGGATTCAGACTTTGCTGGATGCAAACTAGATAGGAAAAGTACCTCAGGTACTTGTCACCTACTAGGAAACTCTCTTGTGTCTTGGTTTAGCAAGAAATAAACAAGCATTGCACTTTCAACAGCTGAGGCTGAGTATATTGCAGCCGGAAGTTGCTGTGCTCAAATCATTTGGATGAAACAACATTTATCGGATTTCAGTGTTGATTTAGGAACCGTTCCTATCCTTTGCAATAACGCAAGTGCAATTAGTATCACTAAGAACCCAATGATGCACTCAAGAACCAAACACATTGAGATAAGGCATCATTTCATTCGGGACCAATTTCAAAGTGGAAATATCAAGCTGGAATATGTCAACACTGCTGATCCATTGGCTGACATATTTACCAAAGCCTTGCCAAGGGAAAGCTTCCTTCATATAAGGATGAAACTAGGTATCATAGATCCAAGTGAGATCTGATTTCTGTGTCAAATCGATTGGTTCAATCGATTATCCTGTGGATACACAGGAAAATGGCTTTATGAAATCGATTACTCAAGTCGATTTGTGCCATACTGTGTCTATTTTCTCAAAATAGAAACACAATATCGATTTGCTAAATCGATTTGCCTTTCCCAAGAAGCTTCAGATGCTTTAACTTTCCCATTTCAATCGATTAGGGAATTCGATTGACTACTTGATATATTGTTTAAAGAATCGATTTGGAAAATCGATTAGTTTGGCCCTAGACATCAAAGTTGAAGAATTTTTCCAGAATCTGAGTCCAAATCAATTTGGGAAATCGATTGTTTAAATGTGTTTGAGATCCTCACTCAAATGAATCGATTTGGGAAATCAATGCTGAGATGAGTTCCTTTCTGGATTGTTTTGAAAGTTGCTAAACTGATACGAAATCGATTGTAGACATCGATTATGTAACTAAGGGAATCGATTAGGGGAATCGATTGACATTATGACCGTTACAGTGTTTTACTAGCCGTTACAGTCTCAGTTGATACATCTTCCCCAGCAACGGTAACTAAATCGATTGGCCCAATCGATTTACGCCCCTGATAGTATAAAAGGAACAGTTGCAATCGATTCCACCTACTTGTTTTCAAACCCTAACATCGATTTCGCCTTCAAACCAGCTTCATAACCTCTGCAAATCTCTGTTGTTTCTCGTTTTTAATCCATACAAACACTCCATCTTTGTTGTTTCTATCTCAGATTAATCTTCTAAACAACTTCAAATGGCTAGAGTTAAAAAAACCTCACCAACTACTCCTTCCCCATCATCTTCATCGAGTGGGAGAACCCCTTCACCTCCGCCTACACTATCCAAACGTGTTTCGGTGCCGACACACAAAATCATGGCAAAAGACAAAGGAAAAGGCATTGTAATCGACCAAGGAAAGTCTAAGAAAAGAAAAGAGCCACCATCGGAGAAACTACTGGCTGATGCGATAAAGGAAATAACTCAAAAGATAAAGAAGAAGAAGAGTAGTTCCTCGACTCCACAGAAGAAGGCAGTAGTTACTCAGGATAAACCAGCTGAAGAATTCAAGCTGCCTCCTGCCTTCATAAAAGGAAGATTCATGAGGCTCGTACATTAGACTTCCCCTACTTTGATCAAGATGGTGTCACCTTTCCAAACCATCTACGATTTCACGGGTTGGAAGAGTTCTTATCCTGCTCCCTCGACTCATATCCAAATTTGATTCGAGCTTTCTATTCTACATTCAAGATGACTGACACAGGTTTCAAAGCAACAGTTAAAGGAAAGAAGATTTCCATGTCTTTTGGGGAGTTCTCAAAGCTACCGAGACTGCCTTATCATGGAAACTCTGTCGACGGCAGCTCCGAAGCCGACACAGCTGATGAAGGCTGGGAAGCTTCCCTTGAGAGGCAAACAACAATACAAGACCTGATGGTTGATGGGTTTGTTCAGTCTGTTTCACTATCGATCGGCCAAATGAAGGTTCAGCAAAGGATGCCGATGTATGCTCTCACACGGATGCTTGTCCCAAGGTCCGGAAATCACGCTGTTGTCCAAAGGTTGGACATCACTCGGTTGTGGGGACTGTGCAAAGAGCTCAAAATGAGCTGGGCATGGATTATCCTTAGACATATGTTGGAAGCTGCACAGGGAAAGCTTGTGCTTCCATACCCCCAGCTCATCACGAAGATTCTTGAGCACTTCAAAGTGTCGTTCAAGAATGAAGAATCGTCCAAGACAGTTCTTACATTTGGTGAATCCATTGTGAACCAAATGCAGCTGCGAAGGGTGAACGACATTTGGAAGTGAACTCAAACCAATGCTGAACAAACTCAGCAAAACATTGGACCAGCAGCTGCTGAGCCAGTTGCAGCAGGTTCTGAAGTCCTTGCAAAACTGTTGGAATTCATGGCAGAGCAGGCAGCTCGCAACACCAAGGTGGAGGCGTCAAATGCAAGAATGGAGGCAGCAATGCATAATCTTCAATCTGATTTGAACCTGGTTGCACAGGATGTTGCAGCAATCCAAGAACATCTAGGCATTAAATTGTCTTTTAGTGATGTTGCTGAGATTGGGAGACAAGCAACTGAAGAACCACTTCCAACGCAATTAGATAGTGTTGAACCTCATGTTGAGGAGACACCTGCTGAGGGTAATACAGCGGTCTCAACCTCTTCCCTAGATAATAATGAGGGACAGCAAAATCTAGATGTTTAGGTTTTTAGATTCTTAGTTGTATTGCGCTGTTTTGCTTTTTCTGTGTAATGATCTAGTTGTTTGTATCATTTTGTGAATGTATATAAAAAACTGAATTTATGATCAACTTGTTTGTTCCATTTTGATGATCTCTATTATGTGCCATAATCTGTTTTTTTTTTTTTTTGTTGCTCTAATTCAACCTTGTTTTAAAACTGCATTTGTTACTAATTTGTTCTATATTGATGTATAGTGATCACCAGTATTCAGTTTTGCTACTAACATAGGGGGAGAAAACTTATGCAGATTCTCCTTTTACTCCTTTTTGGATTAACTGACAAAGGGGGAGAAAATTTATAACTTGTTCTTGTATTACTTATTGCATATAATCTGATATCTGCTCTGATACTGCTTTTGATTTTAGTGAAAATGGGTTTATCTGCTCTGATACTGCTTCTGCTACACAACTAATATTTTCTCTAATAGCTCTGATATTAGTTTATATTTTCATATAGCTCTGATATTGGGGTTGATACTTACTTACTCTGATACTTTGCTATGATTGATCAATTTGAATTGTTTTGCTCTGATTCTAACAAACTGATCCTATACTCTTGCACTACTGCAAAATGCTCTAACACAATCTGTTTTTATGTTATCAATTGCTCTGATATAATTTGATACTGTTATGGCATTGATAATACATGATATATGTCAGATATGTCTTGTTGTATAGCTCTACCACAAAATGAACAGCATGACTGCTCAAATTTAGGGGGAGCTTCCTTTTTTTGTAATTATTATGTCATTCCTTGAAATGTTTCTCAAGTTAAAATTGTATGTTTGTCACTTAATCAAAAAGGGGGAGATTGTTAGACATAAGTCCATTTTTGATATTATTGACAAACATACATCATGTGACAAATCTAACATTTTAAACTGAGTAAAACTTCAGGAACCACAACTCAACCCTACAAACTTGAGACAATTGCTTGGAACTCAAGGAATCCACAAAAGTTGGAAAATTGACTTAGCAAATCGATTTGCAAAATCGATTTTGTAATAGGGTTGTTTCAAATTGTAAATTCTGTGATTAGGAAATCGATTAGACAAATCGATTTGCACAATTATTGAAATTAAAGTGGGCAAGTCAGTAGCATCCCGTTTTGCAGGCTAATCGATTTGACAAATCGATTGTTCCAATCACAAGATCATTCTGATTGTTTAAATCGACTGACACAATCGATTGCGAGAGTTCTAGAGCCAAGCCATTTATGGACAAATCGATTAGGCAAATCGATTTCATAAAATAAGTTTGAAAATAAACTTGGCCTGAGACAAACACAATCGATTGGCACAATCCATTGAACTATTTCTTTTGTAACAAGTTTGGCATCAATCGATTTGGTAAATCGATTGGATGAACCAACTGATAAACTGTTCTTCAGACAAAAGTCCATAATCGATTAGGCACATCGATTAACATGATTTAAGCTAACTCTTTGTGATATGGCCAAATCAATTTGGCAAATCGATTTGTTGAAAACCACTGAGTCCCAGTGACTAGTGAAATCGATTGGAACAAAAGTTTTAGTAACAGAGAAGACTTAGCATATGGCCAAATCGATTATGTAAATGTTTGAATCGACTGCGTAAATCGATTGTTTTGATCTCGTTGTTGGAACAAAACATCATAAATCGATAATAAACAATTTAATTAATTAAATAGGATTTTAAATAATTAATTTGATGTTAAAATTATTTTAGAATATATGTTGATAAATTTTGTGAGTAAATTTTGTTATATGAATGATTTCTATGATGTGTTGGTTTGATAGATATTATATTTAATGAGCAATATAAATAATAAATATTTTATTTTTTTATTTTGTATATTTTTCTAAAAATAATAGTATTTTAATGTAATATATATTTTAAAGAAAAATATTTTATGCGATTTTACGTGTGTATACATGTACCCAATTAATGTAATACTTTTATGGGCGCTTGACTTATGTTAAGTATGCAGATAGTTATATTTCAATTATTTATAACTATTTTCTATTTTTAGTTATTTTTTTTATAAATAATTATCTTGATATAGAATTGATATTGTGTTTGATTTCGTTTATTTTTAAATACTTGTTATGGTATTGTGATTTTATATATATTTATTATGATTTAGTAATTAATATAAAATATTGATGTTATATTTATTTATTTTATAATTTTGACTATTTTCTAATATGATGGTATTATTATAATGTGAGTATTTTGAGAAATAAGTATAATTGTAGAGATTATTTTGAATGTGAGAGTTTTGATTATTAGTAATATGTTTTTTTTTATATTGATTATTTTAATTACTCTAGTTTATAAAATATTAGTAATGTTTGGAAAACTAAATGGTGTTTGGAGGAATATTAAAAAAGAGATTAAATAATTATTAGTTTATTTTAACAAAATAAAAATAATAATAGTAAAATATAAATAAAGAGACCAATGGGTTTGACTCTATGAACCCTAATTATTAATAAAATAAAACAAACAAAAGAATGGAAGGGAGTTGGAAGGGCAGCCGTAAAACCAAAGAGTAAACACAACAACAACCTATCGTTTGACACTGCAAAGCCATAACTGTCCCAGAAAAGTTTCTCTGTTTTCGTCCAAATTTCAGTATGTTGTTTTACTCATTTATCTATTCAATTAAACACAATTTTTCAGATTTTTTAACAACCCGAATTTCTCCCTAAAATACCCGATTTCTCCGTTTACAGAAATCCTTATTTTGCACCGTTCTCCTTCACCGTAAGTCTGATTTTAGGGAAACCAACGCCAAAACGACCGTGTGAAAAGTGGCTATATTATCCACTGATTGGTTATCTGATTTATGGTAATTTTCTTTGAACGAATTTCGAAATCAGTTTTTAGACTATTTTCTCATAATTTATTTTTGACGTTTACCCATAAATTGTCGAGTTAGATCGATTGAAGGACAAAAAGTCAAAGAACAAATATTTTTTGCTCGTGGAATCGTATTCGTGTATGAAAGCTTCAAAATAAGGTAAGGGGTGAGAGAGCATTTGAATTCATGAGTATAATATATTGTGAGATGAACGGGAAAACCGTATTTCCCAACGATTCATCCGGGGCTTGCTACGTACGGCAATAGCCCTTTGAGAGATAAATTGATTAATTTGAAATATGAGAATTGTGAGATTAAAATGTGAAATAGAAATTTTTATAAGGTGTTGATATAAGGTGTTGATTGATTTAATTTTCGATACTTGTGTGGTAGTTGATATTTGTTATTATTGTGATGTTGGATGTTGAATGTAAGACCCGTAATTTTAAATTATACCTTATGTGTTTTAATGGATTTTGGTATTGAACTCAGGGGCTTTTTATCCAAGTTATTAATATTTTGGAGTGTATATAATCAAAAAGATATTTTGATGCCCGATTAGAATTACTCGTCGATAAATTAATTAATTTAACTGCGGTGAATCATTTACGAAGAATTTAATGCGTTATGGGAAAAATGGTAATTTTAATAAATATCTAGTTTTGAGATATTTGTTAATAATAATTAATATATATAATCATATATATATGTTTGAGTTGAGGGAAAAAGAAAAGAGACAGAAAAGAAAGAAAAAGGAAATAGGAGGAAAGGAAATTGGAAGAAAGGAAAACTAAAGGAAAACAAAAAACACATTTTCCTCTCCCTGTCTCGCGCACTCATTCTTCTCCCTTTCTCCATTGTTGCTCGTTTTTGCTTCCTTTCCTTTCCTTTGAGTTCGAAATTGATAGTGGGTGATAGGAAAAGGATTTCTCAACTTCACTCTTGCTCCTTGATCCGAAATCGAAGAAAAACGGTTTAGGGATTTCAAAACCGTTAAACACAAACCTCGCCGTTTCTTCTGGATCCAAGCTTCGTTTCGCGAAGGGATAAAAGGGAAATTTGCTCACCACTACACTACGGTGCTAGTGAGCTAACTTTGGAAGCGACGTCGCGAGCAAAGTTTATATCAGAATTGATCGTGGTGCCGTAAATCGACGTTAAAGCTAACGTTAAGGAAAGGGCTCCTTCCAAACTTTTAGTTTGCATTTAGGGACTTATCTGTGGTTGTGTGAAAAAGAATTTGGTTAGGGTTAAAGTAATGTTTCGTGGAAAAATGAATTTTTAACTCATTTATGTATGATTTTGAGTATATGAAACTTGTTGGGTTTGAGTGATGGATTGTATTGATTTGTGTCGTCGTATTCGACGTGTTCATAATTGATGATTATAGAATTTGAGATGTGTTTTGTGTGGTTTGTGTGGAAAAATGATTTGATGTGTTTTGGTGTGAATTATGGATTGAATGTGAAAGTATGTTTGAGTTGTTTTGTGTGGAATTTGAAAACCATTAAGTTAAACGAGTATTAAGAACGGGGAATCTCTTAAGATTTCTGTTTACTTAATGTTTGTTTTGCAAAAATCATTAAGTTAAATGAGTATTAAGAATGGGGAATCTCTTAATATCTGCGTTTACTTAATGTTGTCGTGAAAATGATTTTATGGAGAAATGAATTGTATGCGTTGGGATTGTCGAGTCAAGGTGATGCCATGTGATTTGTTGGTTCATCTTGTCTGTGTTGGGATTGTCGAGTCAAGGTGATGCCATGTGATTTGTTGGTTCATCTTTTCTGTGTTGGGATTGTCGAGTCAAGGTGATGCCATGTGATTTGTTGGTTCATCTTGTCTGTGTTGGGATTGTCGAGTCAAGGTGATGCATGTGATTTGTTGGTTCATCTTGTCCGTGTTGGGATTGTCGAGTCAAGGTGATGCCATGTGATTTGTTGGTTCATCTTGTCCTTGTTGGGATTGTCGAGTCAAGGTGATGCCATGTGATTTGTTGGTTCTTCTTGTCTGTGTTGGGATTGGCGAGTCAAGGTGATGCCATGTGATTTGTTGGTTCATCTTGTCTGTGTTGGGATTGTCGAGTCAAGGTGATGCCATGTGATTTGTTGGTTCATCTTGTTCGTGTTGGGATTGTCGAGTCAAGGTGATGCCATGTGATTTGTTGGTTCATCTTGTCCGTGTTGGGATTGTCGAGTCAAGGTGATGCCATGTGATTTGTTGGTTCATCCTGTTTGTGTGGGTATTGCGTTGTAACCGTTAAGCGGTATGTTTCGAAATTGTGCGTAAGTGTGTTGATTCAAGTTTATGATGAGTGTTTGAACTTGAGATGTCATTGTGATTTGTGTGATTTTACTAAGAGTTATGTTTTGAATTGTGTGTGAATGTGATGGATGGTAAAACTATTTCGAAAACCCGAATGTCGTGGTGTTTATGTGGAAACTGCTAAGTGTTAGGATTTGGAGTTGTGTTTGAATATGATTGAGTTAGTTTATGTATTTTTGAAAGAATACACAGAGAAATCGATTTACCCAATCGATTTGATGAGTTACAGGGACTTTGCATTGCCAAAAATCGATTTACCCAATCGATTTTGTAAAATGTTTTTCAAAACCAGTTAAGAAATCGATTTGCCAAATTGATTGGATCCATCACAGGGGCTCTGTCTTTCACGAAATCGATTTGCCTAATCGATTGGCTTCAATACAGGGGCTCTGTCTTTCACGAAATCGATTTGCCCAATCGATTGGCCAATACAGGGGCTCAGCCCTTCTCGAAATTGATTGCCCCAATCGATTGATGCAAGTCCAGACTTCAATTTTCACTAAAAACTTTAAGGAAATCGATTTGCCCAATCGATTGGCTCAGTGGAAAATCTTATTTTGAGTTTGATAATTGATTGCTCCATTAATTTATCAATGTTTTGTTCAGTTATGTATTACTTGATGGATTGAGAACTTTAATTGATTTCATTTACATTTGGCAAGCATCAAATGAACTTTTAGCATATTGAAAATCCTTTTAAGGTGCATGCTTAGTTGAGATGATATTTTATGCATTTAAAAACTTAAATGTTATGTGTTAACTGTTAATTTCGGTTGGTGACCCTTTACAACTATTGTGGAAATCTGGGCTTTGCCCTCAGATGAGAGCCAGGATGATCCCACCGGTTCGTACCCTACGGATGGGAATGTAGATGGGAATGCTTGATTGGAGCTACGTTAGGAGGATCTCACAGGGCGCGTGGAGATTACTCAGGATGTTTAGTTGTCTTGTAGAATGATCAGACTAGGTGGACAGAGGGAACATATGTCTTTCTTTTGGGTTGCTTTTATTTTTTAAAAAAACTGGAAGACTGTACCACTTTTGATATGTAAATATTTTGAATTCATATTTTGAGAACATTTTTCGCTGTTTGTAAATTATAATGACTTAATTATTTATCCAAATGTATTACCTCATTTATTTCTCTGTTTTATTTTTAATTTCTTTTGAAAAAAAAATACACCATCGCTTTGAAAAACGGGGTGTTACATTGTGGTATCAGAGCTTTGGTTTGGTTTTCTTTGGGGGTTGTGGAACCTTTGGTTATAGATTGTAGGTCAACCTGTAGGTTAGGAGTGGTTATTTGATCATGCGTCGGGTTAGGTGGTTTGAGTTGTCAGGTCCGCAATAATTACTTTGTGCTGTTGTGGTCGGAAGTTCTTTTTGGAATTATTGGAAGTAGTGTTAAGACTCTACTTGATGATGGTTTTATAGGAAAACCATGCCGCCAAGAAGGGATGACGCTCCGAGAGCCAATAGTAACAGGGATGATCGAATGGCGGAGGCCATGAATAACATGGCTGCTTCTGTTGCTGCACAGACTGCTTCCAAGACTCAACGTGATCTCGAAAAGAGGGAAAGAGAGATCCGTGCTGCAGAGTCAAGAGGGATAGAAGACTGGGAATCTTTCAAAAGGAAGTTTTTAGACAAATATTTCCCGATGAGTACCAGGACTAGACTGGGTGATGATTTCCTGAAACTGCATCAGGGGAACATGACTGTGGGCGAATATGCCGCTAAGTTTGAATCACTATCAAGGCATTTCAGGTTCTTCCATGAGGAGATTGATGAACCATTCATGTGTCATCGTTTCCAAGACGGACTAAAGTATGAGATTCAAGACTCAGTCTTGCCCTTGGGAATTTACCATTTCCAAGTTCTCATGGAAAAATGTAGGGAAGTTGAGGATATGAAGAACAAGAGGGCTAGTTGAGGAGGAAATTTTAATGCAAGAGGGCCCAGTCGGGTGAATTATCAGAACAACAAGGGGAAACAAGTTGCAAAACCTTATGATCGACCACGAACTAACAACAGTGGGCAGAATCGCCCAGGGAACCAGAAATTCGAGAGACAATTGGGACGAGTGGTTCGATGTTTCCGATGTGGGGAAGAGGGACATTATGCTAATGAATGTACCTCTAATAGACTGATGTGCCATAATTGCCAGAAACTAGGGCACTTTGCAAGGGATTGGACGGCCCCGAAGGTGGAACCCGTTGTGAATGTAACCAGAGCAACTCGTCCTGTAGCTAGAGGACACATTTACTGTGTGAGTGCTGAGGAATCCATCTGTCAACCTGATTCAACGTGACTGTGAGATTGCAGGTAACACTTTAACTGCACTTTTTGATTCGGGGGCAACCCATTCCTGCATTGCTATGGACTGTGTAAATCGTTTGAAGTTATTTGTGTCTGCTTTTCCTTTTGATTTGGTTGTCTCCACACCTGCTAAGACTTTGACAGTAAATTCTGCATGTTTACATTGTCAAATAACTATTCAGAATAGGGATTTCTTGGTTAATTTGATTTGTTTACCTCTACAATCACTCGAGATCATTCTCGGTATGGATTGGATGTCTTACCATTATGTGATCTTGGGTTAATTTAAAAAGCGTTGTAAAAGCCTTATAACATTATGCGCAAACGTTATATGACCTACAACAGCGCTTGTTTTACAGCGCTTGTGAATAAAAGCGCTGTAAAAGGCTCCGTTATTTTTCAAATACATTTACAACAGCGCTTGTGTTTAGCAAGCGCTGTAAAAGGGGCGCTGTTAAATGTCATTTTTGGCGTAGTGATTGTGCTCGTAAATTGGTTCTGTTCCCCGAACCAGGAGTTGTTAAGTATTTAGCCGCTAACAAACTCCGAGTGTCGCTAAGTGAAGGGACTCATGAGTTTTTGTCTCTGGCTAATGTGGAGGCAAAAATAAATGTGAACATAGAAGATGTGATACTTGTCAATGAGTACCGGGATGTATTTCCAACGGAAATCCCAAGATTGCCACCGGTGAGAGAAGTGGAATTTTTCATTGATTTGCACCCCGGAACCGGACCAATTTCGATTGCACCGTACCGAATGTCACCATTGGAATTAAATGAGCTCAAAGGCCAAATTGAAGATTTGTTGAAGAGGAAATTTATTAGACCAAACGTATCACCATGGGGAGCTCCAGTTTTACTAGTTAAGAAGAAGGACGGAAGCTCACGCTTATGCGTGGATTATAGACAGCTTAATAAGGCAACTATTAAGAATCGTTATCCTTTGCCACGCATCGATGATTTAATGGATCAATTGAGAGGGGCCGCGATATTTTCGAAGATTGACTTGAAGTCGGGTTACCATCAGATTCGAGTAAGGGAAGGAGATATTCAGAAAACTGCTTTCCGAACCCGTTACGGACATTATGAGTATCTCGTCATGCCGTTTGGGGTTACCAATGCACCAGCAATTTTCATGGACTACATGAACAGAATCTTTAGTCCCTTCCTTGATAAGTTTGTTGTGGTGTTCATTGATGATATATTAATTTAGTCGAGAACTGAAGAAGAACATGGAGAACATTTACGTCAAGTTCTTGAGATTTTACGCGAGAAACGATTGTATGCCAATCTGTCGAAGTGTGAGTTTTGGCTAGAAAAAGTGAATTTCTTGGGGCATGGGATAACCAAGGAAGGAATCGCTGTAGATCCGGCTAAGAATGAGGCGGTTCTTACCTGGAAACAGCCTCAAACTGTCACTGACATACGAAGTTTTGTAGGACTGGCAGGATACTATAGGAGATTTATTGAAGGTTTTGCTAAGATTGTGACCCCATTGACATAACTTACCCGAAAGGATCAACCGTTCGCATGGACGGAGAAGTGTGAGGAAAATTTTCAGTTACTAAAGAGAAAATTGACGACCTCACCAGTGTTAGCATTACCACAATCAGACGAACCCTATGAAGTTTATTGTGATGCATCCCACCAAGGGTTGGGATGTGTTCTGATGCAACACAAGAAAGTTGTAGCTTATGCCTCCAGGCAATTGAAGATTCATGAGAGAAACTATCCTACTCATGATTTGGAGCTTGCTGCGGCTGTTTTTGCATTGAAGATCTGGAGGCACTACTTATATGGGTGCACGTTCACCGTGTTCAGTGACCATAAAAGTTTGAAATATCTATTTGATCAGAAGGAATTGAACATGCGCCAGAGAAGATGGATGGAGACTCTCAAAGATTTTGACTTCACACTGCAGTACCACCCTGGGAAGGCCAATGTAGTGGCTGATGCGTTGAGCTAAAGAAGTGTATCGGTGTCTTCTAAATTATGGCTAGACAACAAGAGTTGTGGGAAGCTTTTAGAGACCTACACTTGAACGTAGAATTTGCACCGGGAATTTTGAAATTCGGAATGATTAAGATTTCGAGTGGACTACTTGAAGACATTGCAAATTCTCAAGATGATGTCTTAATTCAAGAGAAGAGAAACCTAATAGTGCAAGGGAATACAACAGAGTTCAAAATTGGAGCAGATAATATTTTGCGATGTAATGGTAGGATTTGTGTACCAGACATTACAGATATGAGGAAAACAATCTTAGAAGAGGCGCATAAGAGTAAGTTGAGTATTCATCCTAGGGCAACAAAGATGTATCAGGATTTGAGACAGAATTATTGGTTGCCAGGAATGAAGAAACATGTAGCAGAGTACGTGTCCACTTGTCTAACTTGTCAGAAAGCGAAGGTGGAACATCAGCGACCTTCTGAGATGTTGCAACCTTTAGATATACCCGAATGGAAGTAGGACAACATTTCCATGGATTTCATAACTGGATTGCCTAAAACAAGGAGAAAGAATGATTCTATATGGGTGATAGTGGATCGATTGACTAAATCCGCACACTTTTTGCCAATAAAGACCACCTACAAGGTAGATCAGCTGACAGAGATATACATTGCTGAAATTGTGAGGTTACACGGGGTACCATCGAGTATCGTATCAGACCGTGATCCGAAGTTCACATCACATTTTTGGGGAGCATTGCACGAAGCGTTGGGAACGAAACTACGATTGAGTTCAGCCTACCATCCACAACGGACAGACGAAAAGGACGAATCAGTCCTTGGAAGATCTGTTGAGAGCATGTGTGTTAGATGATAGAGGAAGTTGGGATGACGTACTTCCGTTGATTGAGTTCACCTACAACAATAGTTTTCACGCGAGTATTGGAATGGCACCATATGAGGCTTTATATGGGCGCAAATGTCAAACGCCCTTGTGTTGGTATAAGGATGGTGAAAATATGATTGTCGGACCAGAGATGGTGCAACAGACTACAGCTAAGGTAAGGAAGATCAAGGAGAAAATGAAGACTTCACAAGATCGTCAGAAGAGTTATGCGGACAAGCGTCGCAGACTTTTGGAATTCGAACAGGGTGACCATGTATTTCTAAGAGTCACACCTACTACTGGAGTTGGTAGAGCATTGAAATCGAAGAAGTTGACTCTGAAATTCATTGGGCCATACCAGATTTCTGCACGAATTGGGTCTGTTGCTTATCGGATTGCATTGCCTCCGATACTATCCAATATTCACGACGTATTTCATGTGTCACAGTTGAGGAAATATCTTGCAGATCCATCCCACGTGATCGAACCAGACACAATCCAGCTAAAGGATAACTTGTCATTCGAAGTACCACATGTGAGAATTGATGATAGGAAGATTAAGCGATTGAGGACCAAGGATGTTTCGTTGGTCAAGGTGATTTGGAACCCGATTACTGGAGATGCGACTTGGGAACTGGAGAGCAAAATGAGAGAACAACACCCATAGTTATTTATCGACGCATAGTTTCGAGGACGAAACTAATTTTAGGGGGGTAGTAATGTAAGACCCGTAATTTTAAATTATACCTTATGTGTTTTAATGGACTTTGGTATTGAACTCAGGGGCTTTTTAGCCAAGTTATTAATATTTTGGAGTGTATATGATCAAAAAGATAATTGGAAGAAAGGAAAACCAAAGGAAAACAGAAAACACATTTTCCTCTCCCTGTCTCGCGCACTCATTCTTCTCCCTTTCTCCATTGTTGCTCGTTTTTGCTTCCTTTCCTTTCCTTTGAGTTCGAAATTGATAGTGGGTGATAGGACAAGGATTTCTCAACTTCACTCGTCCTCCTTGATCCGAAAACGAAGAAAAACGGTTTAGGGATTTCAAAACCGTTAAACACAAACCTCGCCGTTTCTTCTGTATCCAAGATTCGTTTCGCGAAGGGATAGAAGGGAAAGTTGCTCACCACTACACTACGGTGCTAGTGAGCTAACTTTGGAAGCGACGTCGCGAGCAAAGTTTATACCGGAATTGATCGTGGTGCCGTAAATCGACGTTAAAGCTAACGTTAAGGTAAGGGCTCCTTCCAAACTTTTAGTTTGCATTTAGGGACTTATCTGTGGTTGTGTGGAAAAGAATTTGATTAGGGTTAAAGTAATGTTTCGTGGAAAAATGAATTTTTAACTCATTTATGTATGATTTTGAGTATATGAAACTTGTTGGGTTTGAGTGATGGATTGTATTGATTTGTGTCGTCGTATTCCACGTGTTCATAATTGATGATTATAGAATTTGAGATGTGTTTTGTGTGGTTTGTGTGGAAAAATGATTTGATGTGTTTTGGTGTGAATTATGGATTGAATGTGAAAGTATGTTTGAGTTGTTTTGTGTGGAATTTGAAAACCATTAAGTTAAACGAGTATTAAGAACGGGGAATCTCTTAATATTTCTGTTTACTTAATGTTTGTTTTGTAAAAATCATTAAGTTAAATGAGTATTAAGAATGGGGAATCTTTTAATATCTGCGTTTACTTAATGTTGTCGTGAAAATGATTTTGTGGAGAAATGAATTGTCTGTGTTGGGATTGTCGAGTCAAGGTGATGCCATTTGATTTGTTGGTTCATCTTATCTGTGTTGGGATTGTCGAGTCAAGGTGATGCCATGTGATTTGTTGGTTCATCTTGTCTGTGTTGGGATTGTCGAGTCAAGGTGATGCCATGTGATTTGTTGGTTCATCTTGTTTGTGTTGGGATTGTCGAGTCAAGGTGATGCCATGTGATTTGTTGGTTCATCTTGTTCGTGTTGGGATTGTCGAGTCAAGGTGATGCCATGTGATTTGTTGGTTCATCTTGTCCGTGTTGGGATTGTCGAGTCAAGGTGATGCCATGTGATTTGTTGGTTCATCTAATCTGTGTTGGGATTGTCGAGTCAAGGTGATGCCATGTGATTTGTTGGTTCATCTTGTCTGTGTTGGGATTGTCGAGTCAAGGTGATGCCATGTGATTTGTTGGTTCATCTTGTTCGTGTTGGGATTGTCGAGTCAAGGTGATGCCATGTGATTTGTTGGTTCATCTTGTCCATGTTGGGATTGTCAAGTCAAGGTGATGCCATGTGATTTGTTGGTTCATCCTGTTTGTGTGGGTATTGCGTTGTAACCGTTAAGCGGTATGTTTCGAAATTGTGCGTAAGTGTGTTGATTCAAGTTTATGATGAGTGTTTGAACTTGAGATGTAATTGTGATTTGTGTGATTTTACTAAGAGTTATTTTTTGAATTGTGTGTGAATGTGATGGATGGTAAAACTATTTCGAAAACCCGAATGTCGTGGTGTTTATGTGGAAACTGCTAAGTGTTAGGATTTGGAGTTGTGTTTGAATATGATTGAGTTAGTTTATGTATTTTTGAAAGAATACACAGAGAAATCGATTTACCCAATCGATTTGATGAGTTACAAGGACTTCGCATTGCCAAAAATCGATTTACCCAATCGATTTTGTAAAATGTTTTTCAATACCAGTTAAGAAATCGATTTGCCAAATCGATTGGATCCATCACAAGGGCTCTGTCTTTCACGAAATCGATTTGCCAAATCAATTGGCTTCAATACAGGGGCTCTGTCTTTCACGAAATCGATTTGCCCAATCGATTGGCCAATACAGGGGCTCAACCCTTCTCGAAATTGATTGCCCCAATCGATTGATGCAAGTCCAGACTTCAATTTTCACTAAAAACTTTAAGGAAATCGATTTGCCCAATCGAGTGGCTCAGTGGAAAATCTTATTTTGAGTTTGATAATTGATTGCTCCATTAATTTATCAATGTTTTGTTCAGTTATGTATTACTTGATGGATTGAGAACTTTAATTGATTTCATTTACATTTGGCAAGCATCAAATGAACTTTTAGCATATCGAAAATCCTTTTAAGGTGCATGCTTAGTTGAGAGGATATTTTATGCATTTAAAAACTTAAATGTTATGTGTTAACTGTTAATTTCGGTTGGTGACCCTTTACAACTATTGTGGAAATTTGGGCTTTGCCCTCAGATGAGAGCCAGGATGATCCCACCGGTTCATACCCTACGGATGGGAATGTAGATGGGAATGCTTGATTGGAGCTACGTTAGGAGGATCTCACGGGGCGCGTGGAGATTACTCATGATGTTTAGTTGTCTTGTAGAATGATCAGACTAGGTGGATAGAGGGAACATATGTCTTTCTTTTGGGTTGGTTTTATTTTTTAAAAAAACTGGAAGACTGTACCACTTTTGATATGTAAATATTTTGAATTCATATTTTGAGAACATTTTCCGCTGCTTGTAAATTATAATGACTTAATTATTTATCCAAATGTATTACCTCATTTATTTCTCTGTTTTATTTTTAATTTCTTTTGAAAAAAAAAATACACCCTCGCTTTGAAAAACGGGGTGTTACATTGAATGAAATTATGTGTACATGTTTGCTTAGATGAAATTATGTGATGTGATAATAAAATATGGATGCATGGTTTGATATATGCTTACGTGATGATAATGATGATTTTTGATTGATGATAGTGATGTTATAAAATTGTGATGAGTTTATACGATGACCATGATTATTTATGATTAATGATATTATAAGATTGTGATAAAAAAAAGTTGAAGTACCCATACTTGATGAGATAGTGATGATTCTTAAATATGGTGCTCTTAATGGAGTAGTCTAAGCTAACAGGGGGAGAAAATAAATATTGTGAATTGTGAAGTGGAGATTATTTTTTCATCATATAGGTAGGGCCTGACAAGCCTAGTGATTCTGGGGAAGTACAACTGAATGAGCTTGATCGTGACGGTCTATTGTCGAGCCTTAAGGCAAGATTGTTAGACCTTGGAGGTATTCCAGTGGGGAATTCCTAGGTGACTTGGAGGTAGCACTCCAAATGTCGGGAGCTACCATGCAACACACGTTTACCTCGACTGTCACGTATATGTGTCTCGGGTTGAGTTGAGGGGATCTATGAGGACAGGGCCAAATTGAATTGTCCGTCCACCGGGATGGTGGCATAGTATCATGGCCTCCTAACCAAGTACTTCTGAGTTAGAATGGTACCACATTGTGAAGTAGAGTGTAAGCTCATGCATAGCATTGCATTTCCTTGTGATTGTTTTGTTGTGATTGATGTGCTTCAAAGGTAATATAATTAGATGATTTGATGCATATTATAATGAGATGATTATTTTACTTGAGTGATTGATGTTATAGTACGATACTATTTAATTAAATATTTTGATATATCGTAAAGTGATTATGATACGGTTCTATTATGATTGTTTGCGTGTTCTTCTTACTCATATTATACTATCAATATGATTTCAAAACTCACCTCCTTCGTTGTTTGTGTTTGACTGGCTTGGCCCTGCGTTTGCGAAATCGTAGTTATTACAGGTTAATGAGTCTTGAAGTTCAAGTTTGGGAGGAACCCCGCTCTGATAGGTGATACCGGGAATAAGGGTTTTAATTTGTATTTTACTTATTTAATTTGAATCAAATTTTTGTATGAAAACCATAGAAGTACAAAGTTTTTAGAATTAAATCAAGTAATTATACTTAAATCAAGTTCATTGAGATTAAATTGTTTTATTTGAGTAATAAAATTTGAATTTGTTGCATGTGTACTTTGAGAAACGTGATATCCTAGATTAGTTACAAAAGTTTTTATTTTCTTGAAAATATAATTTTATTTATCCGCTGCAAATTGTATAGGAATATGATATAAACTGTTATATATATATTATTTTGGGATTTAGGGTGTCACAGATTCAAATATGAACTGCTATTCAATTCTGAAGAATGCTTTAAAATAATCGATTAGGTAAATCAATTAGTTTATGCAGTTTCAAGATTCAAGAAAAACAAGATTCGCGAAATCGATTTGGTAAATCGATTACTATGCTTTATAACTTTAATGAATCAATTGGGCAAATCGATTCATCTGTTGTTTTTCCTGAAACTATATAAACTGCTTTTTAGTTCTTCTTGTCATTTGAATAACAATAACAATAACAACTAATACACATTGACATTGATAGAACTTTCTGATATCACTTTCTCACATTGAAATAACATTGAACATTGCTTTTTCAGACTTGAACATTCATCATTCATGATCAACAAAGACTGAAAAAGATTGCAAAGAGAAAGAACTTTTGAGAAGAAGACATCAATCGAAATTTCTGTATATTTCTGTTTTAGAATTTCTGTAAACAAATTCTGTAATCAAATGACATTGAGAAATCCAGTTTGAAACTGGTGGTGATCTTCTGTGTTGAGGGACTTCATCAAGAAGACACTGTACTGAAATCTTGGAAGAGTTTATGGGAGATAAACTCTGGGATTCAGGGAGATTAGAATAGAATAGGAAGAGTGGTTTAAGATTGATAGGCGAGGAGCTGGAACATCTGTAAACTGACTCTGCGAGATTCTATTGAGAAGGCTAAGATCGGATTTGATCTAAGGACTGGATGTAGGCTACCTAATAGGTGGCTAAACCAGTATAAAAAATTATTGTGTACATTTTCCTTCCCTTATCTCTTTTATTTCTGCATTGATTACTTGATTGATATTGATTGTTTGCAATAATAAAATTTTGTGTAAATTGACATTACATGAATTGTTATTCTTGGCATGCCTGTATATGAATCTATATGTTGAATCATAACTTGTATCTCCTGCATTCTATTAGCCAATTAGCGTTCTTGTGTATCTTCCTGTAGGATTGATCTTTTTGGGACCTTGGTATATCTTTTGTTTAATAAATTTTTCAATTTAGTAAATTGTTTAGCATATTGTTGGAATAGGCATTATTCTTTACAATTTTCTGTTAAATCTGAGGTCATACTCCCATCATTCCCAGCATTTAGAGGATTGCCTAGGACCACTTGCATTAGCTTTTCTCTTCTTTTTAACTTGATTGTTAGCCAAATCAGGTCGAGCAACTACTGTTGTTACTGCTGCACCAGCTTCAGTAGTGTTGATATTTGGAGTTGGTAAATTTTAACTAGGTTAGTTCATCACCGAAATCATGAAGGAGACTTAATAACCAAATACCATCCATATGAAATTATTTATTTTAAGTTCATTGACTTTTAAAGGGTTGTAATAAATTTTATGGGAGTGTATTCAATTTTAAATGAATGTAATTTAACATCCAAAGATTGTATTACTCTATTATTTAAGTGGTTGTAATTGAATATTTGAGGGGAGTTATGAATATTTAAGGGAATTTAATTCTTATGTAAGTGACTATAATTCAAGAGTCTAGTGTGTTTCACACACACTAGACTTATTCAACCCATTGAAGGTTAACTATAATACGGTGTCTAGTGTGTAACTAGCACACTGTACTCATTAAACAATATAAGAATAATATTCAAATAAATATCCATTAAGAAAAAGAAAAAGCATATAATAAACAGAAGTATATATTAGAGAAACATGCATCAACAAAAACTTGCATGCATATAATACATTTAAAAGTATGTATAAGAAAGAAAAAAAAATTAAAATACATTACAAGTTATAAATAAAGAAATCAAATAAATTTAAAAAGGTGTATAAAAAAAATTACGCATACATTAGAAAAACTGAAGCATTACAACTAAATAGAAGCACACATTAAAAAAAAACTAAAGCACTAATTACATTTAGTAAAAAAGAAGCACAAGTTACACTTAGAAAAAAAAGAAGCACATTTTTAACATGTTAATTAAACTCATAAAAAGAACCAGAAACTTTAAACACATCTTAAAAATAAATATACAAGTTAAATATATAGCATTCATTTATAGGCATAAAAATATAGTATACATTTGAAAAACTTATAAACATGAAATAGAAACAATATAAGCATCAAACAGAAAATGAAAAAAATAGAAGCACAAACTTACAGTGCTCTTGCTCTATAATCACCCCTTGGGTGCTACTGTTATTGGCTCGTTGATCCATCTTTTCCAGCCACAAGCCAAGAACATCAAGTATGTTTTTTATCAGAATATGCAAAAAATCAAAAAGTCAAACTCTAGAAAGTATTTTGGGAAAAAATCAGAATATTCATATCTAATAATTATTCATATCTAAACATCAGAGTTTGAATTCATACCAGAATATTTAAATATCAGAATATGCATATTAGAGTTTTCTAGATATGAATATTTATTAGAGTTGGAAATTAGAGTTTGAATTCAAAAATCAGAATATTGAAATTCTAGAGTATGCAAAAAAATCAAAGAAAAAATAAATAAAAGAATATTTACCTTGAAGATATGAGATCCAATAATTAGAGAAAATGAAACAAAAAGAATAAAAATAAATTAGTTATATGAAATAATAGCAACAAATCTAATAACTAAAAAACAGCTTTGTTTTTTTTACATCATACCAAAAAAAAATATTATAAGAGTATGAATATCAAATATTGGTCAGAAAGAGCATAAATTATCAAATATCAAATGTTCTACTTGGAGGAACTGCAAGGTTTCAAGGTGATGGAAAATTAAAATGGATGTACTAAAAAGAGAAGTATTAGGGGATAATAACTTAACAAATTGTATTGTCATGAGTATATAAATGATAAAATTACCAAGTGAATCATGACATTATACTAGTAAAGTTTTGATACTATAAATAAGATATGTCTAAAGGTAGTGATTGAAATAGAAAGTATCAACTAACAGAAAATGTTTGTACTTTCTAATCATGGTTAGCATACAACAAAACAACTAAGAAAATGCACATGACACATTCTTCAATTCAAAACAAGAAAAAAGAGTTTGATACAAATTAACAGCAACTATTTAGAGCTTATAATCTCAAAGG
Source organism: Cicer pinnatifidum (assembly GCA_037974775.1). Taxonomy (NCBI): domain Eukaryota; kingdom Viridiplantae; phylum Streptophyta; class Magnoliopsida; order Fabales; family Fabaceae; genus Cicer; species Cicer pinnatifidum. The sequence goes on from JBBPBR010000006.1 coordinate 8,365,215, forward strand.
AAAATAGATTTTTCTTCATTTTTTGTTTCCTAAACATGGCTATCGTTTTTAATTCTTGGCAGTGATTAGTAATGCATTGAAAGCTTCTATTAACCATAAGAAATAATTCAGTGATTTTTATTCATGAAACAAGTTTATTTGTCTATTGTGCATATAATAACACTTCCATATTAAACAAGTAAATTTTATGATCTTGAGGAAAATTAAAACTTCACTTGAACTTTACAATGGTCATTTACCTTTTGCTTGTGCCTGCATTTAGCATTTTATTTGTATATTTAACGTTGGTGTATGAAGTATATGATAGCTTTTTAAAAACACTACCATAGTATATAACTACATATATATAATATGTAAAAGAAAGTATTAATCTTTCTAATTTGAACTCAAATGTACCAAAAAAGGTATCTAACAGACCATGTTACTACACTATTGAATTATTTATCATAATAAAAATTCAGAGATTACTTCATTTAAAAATTAGATTCTGGCAATTAGTTAAGAAAATAATTTGTACAATTTCAAAACTTAACCCTGCCATATAAAACAAAATTACCAAGTGAATCATAACAAATTGTATTGTCATGAGTATATAAATGATAAAATTACCAAGTGAATCATGACATTATACTAGTAAAGTTTGGATTCTACAAATAAGATATGTCTAAAGGTAGTGATTGAAACAGAAAGTATCAACTAACAGAAATGTTTGTACTTTCTAATCATGGTGAGCATACAACAAAACAACTAAGAAAATGCACATGACACATTCTTCAATTCAAAATAAGAAACAAAGAGTCTGATACAAATTAACAGCAACTATTTAGAGCTTATAATCTCAAAGGCAAATAGATTTTTCTTAATTGATTAATCTATTTGCTAACAATGCAAAAAGTAATTTCAATTTCAAAACCTAACCCTGCCATATAAAACAAAATACCCAGCCATATAAAATAAAATAATATACTTAAAAAATTTGTTATCATGATGTATATTGAAGACAACAACAATATTAAGAACATAATAGAAAGTTAAAAAGTAAGGATTAATGTGGAAAATTAGACATAATGGATTCTTTGCCTTAACAGTAATAAAACAAACCAAAACCAACTCACCCAACATATTCATAAGAACAAAAACAAATAATTTAAGATTAGGGCAAACAATTAGTAGAACAAAAGACAAACTGCATGTTAAAGTGAGGCAGATTACTATATATTAACACATCATACTTAAGAAAATTGAAAAATCTAATATATAAAACAGCATGCAAAAACAAAAACAAAAAAACAAACTCTAGAAAATCCAAAAACAGAAACAATAGTTAAATCAAAACCCTAATTATAATAAAAAGAAATAAAAACCCTAAGAAAGTAAATAAGCAGCTAAATAGAATTTAACTTGATGCTTAAACATGTACCTTATGAATAAATACTTCAAACTGTTTTTTCATCCATATTTGGCTTTCTGAATGCAAATATTTGCTTTTATAATCGTTATTTGCGAGAACAATAGCATGAATAAATGACTTTAGGACATCGGCATTATTTGAATCTTTATGAACAATAACGTCAACGATTCCTTTCTTTTCCACTAGTAAGTACTTGGCTATATAGAAGGAACACATAACAAAGTAAGGTTTGAACACTTCAGATGGAAAATTGAAAGCCAGTAGTTACAAATAAATTAGAAAAAGATGAGGCTTGAAGAAATTAGGGTTTGGTGGTGTGAAGAACTAGGGTTTGTGAGAAGATGATGATGAGAGAATAAGTTGTGGGTGGGATTGTGACTTATTGAAATTAGGGTTAGGGTTGAGATAATAGTGGGCCAAATTGAATTGGATTTCCAGCCCAACAATTATTAATAATTATTATAACCTGTTATCGGGCGAGTCGGTCACTGCCGGTCCAAAATCCATAACCCGAACCCGCCCGAATCTATCCTGGTGAAGCCATTAATTCTGCCCGTTGGACCTGATCCAACCGGCCCAGTTTACTTCACCCGTTGCGGGCCGGGCGGTATAAAGCGGGCCATATCTTTTGTCCAGCCCTATACGTGCGTATAGAAGGCGGTGTGAGAAAACAGCGGCAGTTATATATATATATATATATATATATATATATATATATATATATATATATATATATATATATATATATATATATATATATATATATATATATATATATATATATATAATTCTAAATATAATAAATAAAAGTTTACTATATATGTATTCCAAATAAATATGTTAATACTAAATTTTCATTAATTAAATTATATATGTATAATTCAATATAATTTTTTATTTTTATTTTCTTTATTATAATGATAATTTGAATGTTAAAAAATAAATGAAAAATTAAGTATTGCATAAAATGAAATTTTTTTTTCACAGAATTTATTTTTGGTATATATCAACATAACTATAATTCAATTGCACAAACAATTAGTTAAAACTTTTAAATACCTAAAATTGATTTAAAGTATATGTAAATCCTTAATAAAATAAATTTCAAACTCTTGATGAAATATAT